>JAAAKM020073195.1:136731082-136982628 GCA_010016025.2 Alatinidae sp. Z8VKAUB7J3
TCCAAGCGAGCGAACAGCCACAGCTGCCGGGAAGCCAGCGGATCCTGCACGTGCTGCGCGAGTACGAACGATCGGTTCCCGACGGCCCCGCGCCGCGCCCGAGCGTGACGATATGGGGATCGGCCGTGATCTTCATGGTCAGGCTCCGCGCGCCCCACAGATCCATCGCCTGCGTGACCGCTACGGGTTTTTCCGGGATGACGATATCGCCCACGAACTGGATCAGACGCGGCCCGGCGCCCCGGCTCGTGCACAGACCCTGCACGGAGCGCCCCGGTTTTCGACAAGCCCATGTGAGCGCGAAATCCTGCGGGCAAATGTCCAGGTCGGGCTTGTCGGCCCGAAGGACGACCGGCGCGAGACCGGGATCGTGCGGGGTTCCGAGATACAGATCCAGCGTCCGGAGATGATCGTGGGTCGGCTCGCAGGACAGATCGTATGCCGGCTCGCCATTCCCTGAGACAAGGAGCCTGGCCCTGAAATCCCGCGCGGTCGACTCGAGCTTAAAGGCGCGGTCGCCGACGGAAAACGTCGTCTCTTCGGCCCCGCCGCCGGTGATCGTCCTGGCGAACGCGGTTTCCGGGCGCACGGTTCGTTCGGGATAGGCGAGATCCAGCGCGCCGGCATAAAAAGGTCATCTTAGAAAAACTGATACCTTTTATGAGTAAAATCGTCGAGAGTTTTGGCAAGCTATGCCTTCATCACTTACGTGGTAAAAAGGACACAAACTGAGCGATATACACTTTTAGGACAGTCATCTAAGACATATAAAAGAGGTTGCTCAGTTCAAACACTTTTTTATCCTGGCCTTTTTGACAACCAATTCTTTGTATTATTTTAAGAAGATGTTGTTTGAATTAGTAACCGGTTTTGTCAGTCTTTCCGAATTTCTTAGATGTAATGGCACAAATGTTGTTTTAATGTGGTTTTATCACTTAGTTTCTTATTGTAAGTCATTTTTATGGTTCTATTTAGTTGGATTTTTTTCGCTAGAAACCTAATAGTTAAATAGCCAAAATATTAGTATGTTTCTAATTGTATACTTGAATTTTTCAATGTTTCCGTCACGATCTTGTCAGAAAAAGTTCCAAATTTCGATAAATTATATTGCTCAAAAATGAAAGGGATTATTCGAATGACGATCTTAAACTGGAATACTTGGCATAAACAGGCATAATGACAATAATGAGCATAATGACAACTTGGCATAATGACGATCTTAAACTTGGCGTAAACAGGAAGCAGAGTTTCCGTTCTGAACAGAAACTAGAAATTAAAATGGTTTCTAAAGTTTTGAATTAATGACACAGATTGCCTTGGAATTTTAATCGATTTTCACAACTCACAAAATCCAAATCAAGCAGTTTACGTGAATGGTATCATGTAGGTTCTGATGCAGAGGTTAGAAACTAACACAACATCCAGTCAATTTAAAAATTGACCAAATTCTAGCTTGAAAGCGACATCTTTGTCCAGTCTCTGACAAAATCAGGCTAGATTACCTAAGAAAATCGAAAATTTTTCTCTGTCCCAAAGATCGACCCCCAATATACGTATAAAACGCCTACGATATCAATACACGATTACCAAACCTAATGACCTAGAATAAAGTAAGGACATTTTTAGGCCTAGGAGCACAAAATCCATTTTGGTAGAGGGCAGGGAAGGAGGGGGTAAACTAAAAACAAAAATGAAAAATTAGAAAAATGAGGTATTTATAGCTTACGAGTGGGTGATCGGATCTTAATGAATGTTGATATTTAGAAGGACCTCGTGACTCGGAGCTCTTATTTTAAATCCTGACCGGCATTAACCCTCTGATTTTCCTTTTAAATTAATCTACTGATTCTTAGAATTTTGCTAGAACTCATACCATATGAGCTCTTGGCTCTTCCGGCCTCGTCACAAGTGCCATATGAGCTCTTAGCTCTTGTTTATTATGGAGTCCACCTTTCGTTAGAAGCAACACTTTTATTTTAAAATTCCACTTTACATGATCTTTAAGGCTTTTAAGGTCCTTCGTTACATGCCAAATTACAGACATGATTTTAAGGAAGCTTGTGTATGTTGTCAAGAGTTCAAATTTAGTACAAACGGTATTATTCTTTTGTTTGCTATTACTTGTCGAAAAGAAACTGAAAATATACAATGAGTACATTAGAGTGGAAAGTTCAAAATACCTCATTTTTTTTCTAATTTTCCGAAAAAGAAACTATTTATAATTCAATCTGGTCTGGTCCCTGATATACGTGCCAACTTTCATCGTCCTAGCTTATCCGGAAGTGTCCAAACTAGTAGGTAGAAGTGTCTAAACTTTAGAAGTGTCTAAACATTTCGTCACAAGAAGACATTCAGGAAATCAAAGCTGCGATGTAGTTAAAACACATACTCAAGAAAATTCTGGACCAGAAAGTGATTTCAACATTAATGGTGTTAATAATACTAACTCATTTGAAGAGTCAGATGAATCTGTTAAGGCTCGTCCAGAGAAGAAACTGCCACTCACTTGTAAAGCAAGACACTTTGCTGAGGACACCAGTTGTGGTGAAAGCTAAGAAGTAAATGAAGCAATCAGGAAAAAAGAAAGAGACAAACCTACCGTTCCCTTTATGGCCTCGGAAAGGACAAATACAACTGCAATAATAAAAAACGCATTGCTCTAGGAATGACGCATAGACGGATAATTGATAGAAATATCTATTAACAAATGAACTAACATCATTTTAATACATTCCTAATAAGGGGGTTAATTCCAGATTTCACGGACTCGAGCTTCATGCCCAGGTCCTCGGAGATCACCTGGCCGCCGGTCAGGATCGCGATGTCCTGCAGCATGGCTTTGCGGCGGTCGCCGAAGCCCGGTGCCTTGACGGCTGCGATCTTCAGGCCGCCGCGCAGCTTGTTGACCACGAGGGTCGCCAGCGCTTCGCCTTCGACGTCCTCGGCGATGATCAGCAGCGGCTTCTGGGACTGGATCACCTGCTCCAGCAGCGGAACCATCGGCTGCAGCGAAGACAGTTGTTTCTCGTGCAGCAGGATCATGCAGTCTTCCAGATCCGCGACCATTTTGTCGGGGTTGGTGACGAAGTAGGGCGACAGGTAGCCGCGGTCGAACTGCATGCCCTCGACCACGTCGGTCTCGGTTTCCATGCCTTTGTTCTCTTCGACGGTGATGACGCCTTCGTTGCCGACTTTCTGCATCGCGTCAGCGATCTGGCGGCCGATTTCAGCTTCGCCGTTGGCGGAGATGGTGCCAACCTGCGCAACCTCGTCGGAGTCTTTCACTTCGCGGGCCATGTCCTTGATGCCCTGCACGACTTTGGCGGTTGCCAGGTCGATGCCGCGCTTCAGGTCCATCGGGTTCAGGCCGGCTGCAACCTGCTTCAGGCCTTCTTTGACGATCGCCTGGGCCAGAACGGTTGCGGTGGTGGTGCCGTCGCCGGCTTCATCGTTGGTGCGGGAAGCAACTTCCTTCACCATCTGGGCGCCCATGTTCTCGAACTTGTCTTCCAGTTCGATTTCCTTCGCCACGGACACACCGTCCTTGGTGATGCGCGGTGCGCCGAAGGATTTGTCCAGAACCACGTTGCGGCCTTTCGGGCCCAGGGTCACTTTCACGGCGTCGGCCAGAATGTTGACGCCTTTCAGCATGCGGTTGCGGGCATCGGTGTCGAATTTGACGTCCTTAGCAGCCATTTTTCACTCTCCTAGAGAAATTCTGTGGGTTTCAGCGATCAGGGATCAGAGAAGCCGGACGGCTTACTCGATGATGCCCATGATGTCGCTTTCCTTCATCATCAGCAGCTCTTCGCCGTCGACGGTGACTTCTCTTGGGTATCGATCACCTTTTTTTTGTAGATATACTTACGATGGTCGGCAAAGGAAGCTTCGACTTTCGACCCAGGCAATTGGCGAAAGGCCTTCTCCCACAAAAACTTGGGTTGAGTCTCTTTGGAGAAATCTCGAATGGTTTGATTATTCAACTGCCGCAACGTGTTGTTGACTGTGACGAAATTATCAAGGTTGGTCTCTTGTTGGGAGATTTCCGGTGTTTGAGCAATGATTGGCAACACGACTTTTTGAATGAACTTGTCTGAGATGCCAATACGGCGTGTTCTCCACGACTTGGTCTTGACTCGAAGGTCAATGTCCAAGATGGCCATATTGCCGACAGCATCAGTGGCCGTCAGACGGATGGGAGTATCAGGCCGTGCATTGTACGGAAAGGCGACGAGTGCAAACATGCCGTTATCGTCAGCCATTGAATAGCCAGGGAAATACGCGGATTTGATTTTTACCCCGTGGGACACGGCATCGGGTGAAGCACGATAGCGCACAATCCCAGCCCCACCTTGAGTGATTGATGATGGGGGAGACGGCAGTTCTAGCAGGGGGGGAGTGAATTTTGGGGTAGAACGTTTTGTGATTCGGTGCCCGTTGCCTTCAAGGAGATTTCGCCATGAATAGTCGCGAGCCGTAATCAGGAGATTGGCCTCTCCCTGTTTCTTGGGGATGGTGGCATCTTCATAAGGAGTTACGGTCAACTCGTATTCCCGTCGCTTTCCACCCTCGGCCGATAACATCCCGTGGGACGCAAAGGTTTGCTCGGCCAAAACATACGTCTCGAGATTATGAACAATTCGTACGGAGATATTTCGCAAGCCCGTATCGGGGTCTTAAATGCGTATGGAAAGGGGCGTGGAGGGCCCTACTTGGTCGAATGGTTGAGTAATAACGACCTCTGGAGGGGTAATGTCTCCCCATCGGGAGAGGCCAACCACAACAAGATAGGTCTCAATCAGCGCGATAGCGGCCAGAATAACAATAAATTTTTTTGACACGCGGCGGCAACGACCCCTGTGTTGTTATAAGAATGTTGGGAGGGTGACATTGAAGATCCCTTTTTAGCTACCTGTTTTTTTATTTTGTTCTAACGCTCAACATACTTATGCTCAGCAACTGCAGTTGCCAAACTGCAACTGCATTTCAAAATACGTTAGTTTTTTTTTTTAATTTAGTGCTTGGCTAAAAACGAGTGGAAAATGGCTTTAAATGATTTTGAAAAATGGCTTTAAACTGAAGTTGGCTATAGATGGTTAACTAACGACCACAATTGAAAGTTGGTGGATAATGGTCAACAATTGAAATACAATTGACGACTACTCCTTTCTTTTCCACCATAATATTCAGTGTAGGATGGAGTCGTCGTTCTTCCAATTTCTCAAACGATTTCCAATTTCTTTTTAATTTTGTAGCCATATTTAATTGCGTACACAATTCATTCTAAGGCAAGGATAACTGTCACGAAGTACCCATTTGTCGAAGCTATTATATATTTTTATAATAAGCCATTCTTGCCCCTTCTGTTTAAAACACAGGGTAATCTGTCTTCAGGTTTCTTTTTGAGACTTCCAGGGTTGGCAAAACCCCTTTTATATTTTCGAATATTGAGACATAATTTTTTAATTTTTTGAATTGGTTTATAATTTTGTGAGGTAGTATTCAAGAACCTTTTCAGGAGAATCAGGGATGCAAAGGCAACTGGGTCAGTTGAGTCTTGCGGATGAGTTGGTGACGAGCGGTCCGTGTTTTTTATCCGATATGGATGAGGTATTGGACTTCAGCATGTTGGAAGCGGAGTTGTCCGGCATTTATGGCTCAAAGACGGGCCGTCCATCGTATCCATTGCTGATGTTGTTCAAGGCATTGTTGTTACAGCAGTGGTACGGCTTGTCTGATCCGGGGCTTGAAGAGGCGTTGAGCGATCGCATCAGTTTCCGCCGATTTGTGGGTTTGACTTTGTCGGACCCGGTTCCGGATCATTCGACACTCAGCCGTTTTCGTTTGCAGTTGGGTGACCGTTTCGAGCGTGTGTTGTCATCGATGAACGAGCAGTTTGAGTCTCAGGGATACGTGATCAAAGAGGGGAGCATGCTGGATGCATCGTTCGTTGGTGCATCGAGTATCCACTTCAAGTGCGATGGCTTCTAGTGCTTCTGGGGCGCCGGCTACGGTGACTTCGAGTTGGAAGTGATCGTTGAGCGGAATGGGGCTCGGCGATGAAGCGAAGCGGACTCGATAGTTCCCCTGGTCGGTGGCAATCTCCTGACCCTGCGGTTCGGTAATGACAACCTCGTCTTCCGTCTCGTGGTAGATCACTTTCGGCTCCTGCAGACAGCCGCTAGCCAACCATCCAATGGCGACCGCGAGCCAGAGCGTCTGGTGAGAGGATTGCTTGGATCGGTTCAGGACCATGAGCATGAGTGCTATGATGATGATAATTCCCGCGAACATCAAGAGTTGGATGCTGGTGCTGAATCCGGACTCGGACTCGGCTTGAGCGACCGTTGTTCCGGTGGTTCTTTCATCCGTTGCTTGCGGAGCGGGTAGTGCCTGCCCCCGTTCCAGATACATGCCCACAACATTTACGCTGTCGGCTCCCTTGGCAAACGTGAGCGGCAAACTTTGTGGCGTTCCGGGTTTGCCCGGGATGGGTTCGGAATCGAGATTCGGGGCGCGATCGAATGGGAGCTCGGCAGGAGGGGCGAGAAAATTGGGAGCGGAGAACGAGGACTCGGACGCTTTGATCCGGTAGCGCTCCGCTCGTTCCGGTGCGATCCACGTGGCTGTGGCTTGGCCTGGCCCCGTGTGGTTTACCTTGATCTGAAGGGGGCGCCAGATGCGATATCGTAGGGGGGCTCGAATGAGGTGGCGTAGGTTTGAATGGGCTTCGCTTGGGTGTTCGTCGATGTGGGCTTGGCCGGCCTTTAGAAGCCTAGGATCGCCGCTGCTGAGGTAGGCTTCGAAGTACCACCGATCCGATCGTGCCTCGGTGGGTGTGGCCATGAGAAGGGCGTCCCGTAAATCCTCCAACCGATCGAGCCTGGTTACATTCCAGGCACTGTTGGCAATCAACTGAGAGACGGCTGCCAGAGTTTCGGTCCCTTGCTGGGAAACGGCTCGTACGGCTGCTTCATTCGTTCCGCTCGACGTGAGTAGCCATCCGTCCAACAGGGCTACGATGAGGGAACGAAAACTATTCCGGGTGAAATTAGAGTCCAATTATATATACTTTAACAGATACGGTAAGATAGGTAAGTTGATAAAGCCAAAACAATTTGGACTATATAGAGACAAATTGCCTATTTATAGGTTCCCCCTCTCACACTCATCAGTTCATACAATCTCACTCATCCACTGAGTACAGCTAAACAGGTGCACGGATGCTTAAGGCCGTAAATGGTTAGAGAGTTGCGCAAGCCGTAACCATGTGCTACACCAATACATGGATATACATACCTCATACATAGTAGATATAGTCTGAATTTCTGGGCCAATCAAACTGAAATTTTGAGAAAGACAACCCAAGCTTAGGGTATACGCATCGGCTGGTGTTCTGAACATTAACTTTTAAGTTTTGGTTCGCAAGACATACGGTTTTCCCCACAAAGCAGTAAAGAATTTTAGCACACAAATGTTTGTAAGAGTATGCGACGGAAATTGTATTAGATTGAGAGTTTAATGGATAATTAAATAATTTATGCCTAATATATTTTAATAGACTGAAATTTTGTGGTCCGATTAAACGGATTAACTAGGGGAACTATGTTTATGTTAATATACACTCTATCAATATTGCCCGAAGTACCGAATTATTCCTGGTACTTATGGTCCCTATACTCCTACTCAGGTTTCACTATGTGAACCTACATGGATGTCATTTTCTAATTAGAGAATGCCTGATCAACTTTTCATATAGCTCTCCCGGTGCTAGATACTGTTATAAAAATACCTTACCTGGGTAAGGTGTTAACACTTAAACACATAAACATCAATAAAATAAAAAATAAAATAAACTTTATTTAATAAAGATCACAAGTGAATAGAACTCCTAAATTCTGGGCACCAGTATATATGGGCACAATAATTCTGCATTCTAGCATGAAGCTTTGCTCTGATTGGCCAAGCTAGTTCGTCTATCTGATTTCTGATTTGCCTAGCATGAAGCTTTGCTCTAATTGGCCGAGCTAGTTGGCCTTCCTGATTTCTGATTGGCCGAGCCAGCTCCTAGTTCCGACCTGATTTCTGATTGGCCTTTACCACCACCGAGGTACTGCTGGAAGAATCGGTGCTGGGCTGGAAAGAATTTGAGATGGAGGTAGTGCGCGACAAGGCGGACAACTGCATCATCATCTGCTCGATTGAGAACGTCGATGCCATGGGCGTGCACACGGGCGATTCCATCACCGTGGCGCCGGCGCAGACCCTCACCGACAAGGAATACCAGCTCATGCGCGAGGCCTCCCTGGCGGTGCTGCGCAAGATTGGCGTTGAGACCGGCGGTTCCAATGTGCAATTTGCGATCGATCCCCGAACCGGTGATCGAGATGATCGGCTCGGCGCATGGTGTCGGTCGCCGCCGGTGGGAAGACCTCGCCGACAAGGTGAAGGGCAGCAATTCTGACCTTATTCAAGTGGCCTCGGACTTGGCACTCGACAAGATCCCTGCCTCGGACGACCGCTTTGCGCGTGTCAGCGACGCTGTATCCAATAGCGCCAAGGCCGCCAAAGCCACAAAACCCGCGGCACAAAAGGTCATGGCGAACGACGGCAAAACATTGGCTGAGATCAAGGACAGCCCACGCGCACTGACCGTGAAGATGTCCAAGGTCGACGCCCCGGAATTCACTCAATGGATGCGGGACAATGCCGAAATTGAGCTGAAGCGTCTCTATGAGGCGTGGAAGTCGGACAGGCAATCCGACTGATACACAGGCGAGCAGAGCAACAAAAACCACAAGGAGCACGACACACAGCCAAAAAAAGAAAGAGCCCCCAAGGTCACCCCTGGAGAGCCCAATCTGTTCTTAGCACCCTCAGATTTACCAGCTTCTCCGTAACAGTCAACAACAACCGATTCGGTTGAACGGTTTTTTGTTGCCTTTTCTCAAGAAAACGGGGGGCTGGGCCCTTTCCCGACCGGTTGTCGTGAAAAATTCATGGCATTTACGCAAGCATCCGCCTCCGTAGGAGAGCGGAACCGGGAACTGTTGTCCGCGGACAACGCCCGCCCCGAACGGCACATCGTCATCGACACACTGCGCCAGGCAGCCCCTTTGATGGGGCTGAAAGCTTCAGTCATTGCGACGCTCGACGCGATGCTGTCTTATTTGGTGGCCCAAAAAATCTCCCGGTATCAAAATGAAACATCTATTGATAAATTTATTTGACTACTTACATGGTCTTACAATTGTAGAGTAGCAATGAGAAAGAAAAAACAACACCAGAGAAATATACATAAACTACAAAAAAAAAATAAAATAAAAGAAGACGATGATAAGGGGATAAATGCACATAAACAATACATGAGATGAGAGTTTCCTATTCATTATTTATTACTTTGAGACTATGGCAGAAATGCCTAAATTCCTTATATTTTTTTTTATCAAGGGTTTAAGATGAAAAAAAAAAATTAATGTGTCTGGGTTTATCTTAAATTACCGTTCTTAAACGCAGGGGAAAGACTTTGAGGAAACACAATGGTCACAGAAACCAGGGAAATAATTGTCTCTAAATAATGGGAAAATAATAATAATGGGAATATTATTCTCTATAAGAAGAAATAATGGGAAAAGTAGAAAGACACTATTTTTGGAGCCGCTAATCAGATACAGATGGTCTGCACATGCAAGATAAAGCAAAGTTGGAAATGCAAGCATCCAGAATCTGAGTTAAAACACAATAAACACAATCTTAAAAAGTGTAGGAGATTAAATGCCTCTTCATGCCTTTATAACATTAAATAAAATAATAAGTCTTTTCAAATGAAACCAAGGAGCATCATTAAAACTTTAAACGAGCAGAAACTATTACGTATATGAGGGGGTTGATCCTCCTTAACACCTCGCTCTTTACGCAAAAGTTCTTAAGTATTTTTAAAACGCTTCCTTTTGTACTAATTAAACGAACCTTGTGTTTCAGGAGTCGTTCTTAAAGAATTGGGACAAAATTCAACTTTAAGCGTAAAGAGCCAGGTATTGAGGAGGAGCAACCCCCCTTACATACGTAATAATTTCTGTTCCTTCTAGGTTTTAATAATCCTCCTTACTTTTAAGTGAAAACCTCCATTTAAGTGAAATCCACGGAAAAATACCTCCTCCCCA
Organism: Alatinidae sp. Z8VKAUB7J3; assembly: GCA_010016025.2. NCBI lineage: Eukaryota > Metazoa > Cnidaria > Cubozoa > Carybdeida > Alatinidae > Alatinidae sp. Z8VKAUB7J3. The sequence continues at coordinate 136,741,246 of JAAAKM020073195.1, forward strand.
CGAATATATTCTCTAGACAATTCAATCCCGCTGAAAATTTACCCCGGACAATTGCCCTTAACATCTCCAGGCGAAAATACACTTGTCTATCGATCTAGCTATGGAGAAAAATTAAATCCAATTCATAAACAAATTAAAATAAACTGAATTTGACCGAAAACTATATAAACAATGATGATATAATGGGTATTATCTCACTTTTCCAAAAATTAGAAATATTGCCCAGTATTTATGGCATGAAGGAGGGGTACAACTTTTCATGGAATTTTTTATCATTGTTTTGTGGATCACAAAAACCACAAATATCGCTGGTAGGTAATCGAGAAAAGACTACTACAGTCTTGACAATTTTGCGAAAGGTTTGAATACAGACTTTACAATCTGGATACTTTTCTTTGAAAGAAGCGAACATAGATGAGACTGTCAAGTCTTTTGGCAGGTACCGTACGTTATTCCCATTACGAAGACAACAGTCAAGTGTAATTAGATTGTATCCGTTAATATGATCTATTATGGTTTTCAATTTGCCATTATTACTTCTTCGATCACCACCTCGTGGATCTAACAAATAATTTAAAGACATAGGGTCAGTAGCCTTTGCTCTAAAAAATTTTGCAAGAGAGCTGTCATTTGACAGCCCCAAAGTAGAGAGAAACATCTTTTTGCAAACTGGAATTGGACGGTCATATAAGGACAAGGGAAGATGATAAAGATAGGTTACGTTTCTCATTCTTTCCTTCTCATTTTCAGAAGTTTGTTCTTCACCTATGTTATTAGGTTTCTTTTTCTTTCGCCTCCGTTTAATTCCTTGAGGCGTAACCGTTGCTTCAAAGAAGCTCCTTCTCCCAATCAAGTCACTTTGCCAAAATTCGTTATGAATGGCTACTCTTTGAGGCTCTGTGATTAAACTACACTTAGTTATAAACTCACGACATTGGCACCTTTCTCTAAGAGGATGTTTTTCCTTCCTTTTTTCTAGCTGCAGAACTTTTTTATTTTTCTCTGGAATGTTAAAGGTAGTTTCTTCACATGTCTTAGTAACAAAATGCGTTTCATCACTCATATCAGCTTTAAAATTTTCGATATTAACTTCCTTGCTACTGTCCTCCATCATAGAAACGCTTAAGCACTGATAAAAGTTAAAATATTCTTCATCTTTTCATAAGAAATTTGTAAAATCCCCCCCCCCCTGGGATGTCGAAATCAACAGTCTTTGGTATTTTTAATTTTAAAAACGATAAAAACATTTGATTCCCTTTGATTTTAATTCCTTTCTCCATCTTGATTTTTGTCAATTAACGGTAGTTTACTTACGTTCTTCCAATGAAAAATCGTAATCCAGGTGTTTCATCTTCAGTAGATACAGCAACAAATGTCAGGGCAAGCACAATATTTCGTAGCATCTTGCCCTTTTCAAATTTCAATATATATGAATTGGTAGCAACTTAATGACTGGTATTAGTTTCCAAGGGTCTTGGATTTTATACTGCCATATTGTTGATCCCAGGCAACACATAAAATAACCCATTTCTATGAGTGCAAAAAAAAACTAGTTTTGAAGCTCTGCTGAAATAAAGGAAAAAAAACAACAACCAAGAATCCAAACTACTTTTTTGTGGGTCGTATTATCTGACCTAAAAATGTTTAGTTGGAACTACATTTAGCTAATGCTTAAAAATATCGGGTAGCAACACTCGATGCGATACTTCCCTAAGGTATCGAAACTTTCTCATTAATCTTGGTATATTGTAAATCAACTTTAAGCTAAAAATTATGGCTAATAAATTTTGTGGATTTCTAAATGTGAATGTAATTAAAAATTTTCAAAACCGTTGCTAAGCTTTTGTAACCAAAATAACAGCGTCATATGTCAGTTTCCATGTAAAACTATTAAATACCATTTTCAAAAAACTGTTTTAAAACGAGTTTTACTAACAGGCTTTTTTCAAACAGCCGCTACTACCGAGTAAAGAGCTATATGCCTTCATTGTATCATTTTTTTTTTAGCTCTAACACTTCGTGTGGAAGAAGCGATCGTATAAACTTTGGACGGGAACCATTCAATTGGAACATAAAAGCCCTAGTATTCTTATTAAATTTCAAGAGGGTTTAGACAGTAACCACCCCCCTACTTTACTCGTTGTTACTACCTGACTCAAAGGCAACCCTTAAGAATATCTTTGAAAAGTATTCCTTTCGGAGACGATAGTTTCACTGTTTTCTCCTCCTACATGTCTTATCAAGTGGATCACTTTAAAAGTAGCAATTTAGCATGGTAGCCTCCGCATTACAACACATAAGCTGCAATGTAGGCTTCAAACTTGACCTGACTTCTCCATATCTTCAATTTTCAAACACTACTCGTTCATTTTCAAGCACCAGTCATCAAAGCTTTACTTTACTGCAACAAACTATCTTAGTGCATAAACTCTGGAATCACGGAAAACCACCCACGCCTTCTATGCTTGCTTAACCCCACTATGCCTTTGCATAATGCTCCAACACTTGTCATCTCCTCAGCATATTTCAGTTCGCCAAGGCAGTAGTAGATGTTTACTTGCTGACGCGCCACTTCAAATGAAGAGCAAAATGAAGAGCAGAACATCACAACATCAAAACGAGGCGGGATGAAAACAAAGGGTTCAAAATGAAGGCAGGTGGTAAGAAAACAGGTGAATAGATAGAAGAAAACAATAATAAACAAAATAGGTGGGAAAAGAAGATGAAAAGACGGAAAATAAACAATTGACAACGGGCGCGCGGGGAAAATTAAAAACAAGAAGAAAACAAGGAATTGAACAAGTCAACATCAGTATTCCTTTTCTAAACTTTTTCTTTCTCTCTCTAAACAATGTAACATTAAAACAAAACATTCATCGAAGCATCTTTAGTTTATCATCAATGGGATAGTATCGCAACGTACATTAGAAGCATCTATAGTTTATCTCTAAGGGTCTACAAATGTATTAATCGTCGTGTTGTATATAGGGAAGCGAATAGTGTCCGTGAGGAAGTGAGGCTATTCCATCTTCGAATAAGTACCGCTTATCATCGTAAGCAGACAAGGACGTTTTATGGATATTCATGGTAAAAAGTTGATGGAACGAAGAACGAATCTGTGTCATAGCGTTCATCTGCTTGGTTCCAGTGAAGAGACACTCTTTGTAATCATGGTGACTTAATTCCTTTTTCACGACGGCTTTTTTGACCCCTTTAGCCGTTTTCTTCTCTTTCCCTTGAAACAACATGGAATACATTTTCGATCGAAGTCCAACAACCCTAAATAAACAGAAAAACTATCAAACAGGCTAACTAATGAATAAAGAGCAGCTTTGGCGTCCAAGGGCGATCGCCACCCCGTCAATTTTTCCTAACGCCGCAGAGAAGAAAGCCACGAAGCAAGCTCAACCATCCAGTAGGACCGCCTCTCGGACCATGGAAAGAAACTGCCATCAATTTGTCATCAACGAGAAGAGATACAACACATGATCCTATCCAAGTGACCTAAAAGACCCCTCCTTTGGCATATTTAACTCAAATTAACGGTCGATATGAACTATTAAAGACTGCTTTGAAGCTTCCATCAGTACATGATATCCTCAGTTGAACACATCTGTTGCATCAGCAATTTGCACTTCCTCCCTCAATGATGTTTTGATATCATCTCTTCTGATATAAATTCTTTCTTAGTCGATCCACATACAAGGAACAAGACCTTTGCATTGTAGACACAAAGCATTCGTCTTCTTTTTCTACTAATTTACAGTACAATTAAAGTCGACGGCGATTGGTCCCATAACACAAACCCATTACGGCACTACAAGTTCTGATTGGCTCTTTCTATAACTAAAGTTGGCCAGTGTCTCGTTGGTTTTTATTTCGATCTTTCTGACAATTGTTCTGAGTGAGACAACTAGAAAAGATGCTGGATGGACTGACATTGTGGCTGAGAACATCAAGCCCTTCTGACACAATCACAAGTGTGAAGAAGAGGAAGAAGAAAAGGAGGTAGAAAAGGAAGAAGAGGAAGAAAAAGAAGAAGCGGAGGAAGAACAAAGAGAAGAACAGGAAGAGGAAGGGGAAGAAGAGGAAGAAGAAGAGGAAGAAGAAGAGGAAGAAGAAGTGGAAGAACAAGAGCAAGAAGAAGAAGAAGAGCGAAAAGAAGAAGAGCAATAAGAAGAAAAGGAAAAAGAAGAAGAGGAAGAAGAAGAGGAAGAAGAGAAGAAGAAGAGGAAGAAGAAGATGAAGAGGAAGAAAAAGAAGAGGGAAAAGAAGAGGAAAAAGAAGAGGAAGAGGAAAAAGATGAGGAAGAGGAAGAAGGAGAAGAAAACTCCTTAACAGTGTCACTGTTATCAAATGCGCAAGTTTAATTATAATAATTTGATATAAGAACTAAGATGATTTGATGTACTGAACATTGAGTTTTACCTTGATAAGAGAGAATAGGAGTAGTACAGTTCACTGTTATCAAATGCGCAAGTTTAATTATACTAGTCTGATATAACAGATAAGATGATTTGATGTACTGAATATTAAGTTTTACCTTGATAAGAGAGAATAGGAGTAGTACAGTTCACTGTTATCAAATGCGCAAGTTTTATTATACTAATCTGATATAAGTACTCAGATGATTTGATGTACTTAACATAAAGTTTTACCTTGATAAGAGACAATAGGAGTGGTACACTTCACTATTATCAAATGCGCAAGTTTAATTATACTAATCTGATATAAGAACTAAGATGATTTGATGTACTGAACATTGAGTTTTACCTTGATAAGGGAGAATAGGAGTTGTACAGATCACTGTTATCAAATCCGCAAGTTTAATTATAATAATTTGATATAAGAACTAAGATGATTTGATGTATCGAACATTGAGTTTTACCTTCATAAGGGAGAATAGGAGTAGTACACTTCACTATTATCAAATTCGCAAGTTTAATTATACTAAACTGATATAAGAACTAAGATTATTTGATATACTTAACATAAAGTTTTACCTTGATCATAGAGAATAGGAGTAGTACATATCACTGTTATCAAATGCGCAAATTTAATTATAATAATTTGATATAAGAACTAAGATGATTTGATGTACTGAACATTGAGTTTTACCTTGATAAGGGAGAATAGGAGAAGTATAGTTCACTGTTATCAAGTGCGCAAGTTTAATTATACTAATCTGATATAAGAACTAAGATGATTTGATATACTTAACATAAAGTTTTACCTTGATCATAGAGAATAGGTGTAGTATAGTTCACTGTTATCAAATGCGCAAGTTTAATTATAATAATTTGATATAAGAACTAAGATGATTTGATGTACTGAACATTGAGTTTTACCTTGATAAGAGAGAATAGGAGTAGTACAGTTCACTGTTATCAAATGCGCAAGTTTAATTATACGCCTACCAATTTTCATCGTCCTAGCATGTCCAGAAGCACCAAACTCGCCAAAGCACTGAACCCCACCACCTAACTCCCCCAAAGAGAGTGGATCCAGTCCGGTCACGTCAGTCACGTATCTACGACATTTATAAGCGTTTTCCAAGAATTCCGGTCTCCCCCTAATATCAACAGATTTGGTCAGGATTTGAAATAAGAGCTCTAGGACATGAGTTCCTTCTAAATATCAAATTTCACTAAGATCCAGTTAAAAATACCTCAATTTTTCTAATTTTTCCAAATTAATAATCCCCAGCTCCCCCAAAGAGAACGTATCCGTACCAATTATGTCAATCTCGTATCTATAACTTGTGCATATTCTTTCCACCAAGTTTTATCCTGATCTCTCCGCTTTAACCGTTTTCCAAGATTTCCGCCCCCCCCCAATGACACTGGATCCGGTCGGGATATAAAATAAGAGAATTTGAGTTTCAAGGTCCTTCTAAATATGAAATTTCATTAAGATACGATCACTCTTTCGTAAGTTAAAAATACCTCATTTTTTCTAATATTTTAGAATTAAATCTCCCCCCCCCAACTCCCTCAAAGAGAGCAGATCCGTCCCAGTTATATCAATCCCGTATTTAATACTTGTGCTTATTTTTCCCACCAAGTTTCATCCTGATCCCTCCACTCTAAGCATTTTCAAAGATTTTAGGTTCCGCCCCCCAACTTCCCCTTCCCCGGATCCGGTCAGAATGTGAAATAAGATCTCTGAGACATGATATCCTTCCAAATATAAAATTTCATTAAGATCCGATCACTCCTTCGTAAGTTAAAAATAATTCATTTTTCTAATTTTTCAGAATTAACCCTCCCCCCCCCGCAGCTCCCCGAAAGAGAGTGGGCCCATTTAGGTTATGTCAATCATGTTTCTAGGACTTGTGCTTATTTTTCCCACCAAGTTTCACCCCAATCCCTCCACACTAAGCGTTTTGCAAGATTTTAAGTTCCCCCCTCAATTCCCCCCAATGTCACCGGATCCAGTCGGGATTTAAAATAAGAGCTCTGAGACACGATATCCTTCGGGCGGGGGGCTCGTACAAGGCCCTATAGGAGATAAAATCTATTATGATAATATCAGGCCAAGTGGTTAGGAGGTCACTCCCCCCCAAATAAAAACAACTCAGAACCAACTAGCACCAAAGTGCAGGGACGCGGGAAGGTAAAGAGCAGGGGGGGGGGGCAAGTAGGCTGGGTTAAAAATATATTTTTCTCATTCCACTCAAGTGCCCTTGGTCATTGTGTGGAAAGGGGTGTTTCACGTCGATATGCATATCTTGCTTTGAATGTGACACAATGTACGTCGCAATCAATTTCAATTTTGATGAAGCTGACAAATGGTCACGGAAAAAATTAAGAGTTTGTAAATATTTGGGCGGCCATGCCCCCTGCTCCTCCTGTTCCCCTGCCCCTAAATTGGTTTACTCTTTTCGTGTAGCGGTGTAAGTCACTATACTTGAAGGCCATCTCCATTATTGAAATTCTATAAATTTGCGGAATAGGGTCGAGGGTGCGGGGCTCACCGCTCTTTTCTACTAATAATGAACCTATCCACTTTATCTCTCTAAATACTTAAGTGCAATCCAAGTTAACAAAGCATATTTGCTAGTGATAATACTATGAATGCTGTTGTATGATTTAGAAACCTTTGGTTTTCCTTTTCTACGTAAGATTCCGTGATACTCCATTCGATTCTCCCCAAAACCACAAATCCACGGACAACATGACAGCGACATTCATAGTTTATAAGAATATTCGATAACGGAGGAAACGTATTTGATAGGTATTCTAATGAACTTAAAAAGCTTATGCGGGGTACATCGAGATACTGTTGTGTAATTTAATTGCTCTTTTCCTTGATTTGAAGAAGAATTATGTTTTTATCACGAAACACAATAAACTGTTCATCTATTTCTGGAAGTGTTTTACGCCGTGCTGCGAAAATAGCTACTACGTAAAGAGAAGTAAAAGAAAATAATAAGGACCTTTGCTTCGTCATATTTTTGCAATTAGTGCCTAACGGGAAGAAAATTGAAGTGGAGAGTATCCGAAAGTGATCGATTTGAGAGTATTACAAAATTTTCAGCTTCAGGTCCGCGGGGTGCCACGGGTGTCGCCGGCCCCTCGGGTGCCACTGGACCGGCCGGACCTCAGGGCATCCCGGGGCCGGAGGGACCGCGCGGACAGCCAGGCCCTGGGATCGCGGGTCCGGCGGGCCCGACCGGACCCCAGGGACCTGCCGGAGCCACGGGCCTCCAGGGGCCTGCCGGACCGACCGGACCGCAGGGGCTCAGAGGAGAGCTCGGTCCCCAGGGTCCCACCGGGCCTCCGGGGTTACGGGGTTCGACCGGTCCCGTCGGCGCCATCGGGCCCCCCGGGGCTACAGGGGCACAGGGCCCCCCCGGCCCCACCGGTCCGCAAGGACTCCAGGGGGTCGCCGGGCCCCCGGGCGAGCCCGGTCTTCAGGGTCCCACCGGACCTGCGGGACTGCAGGGACCGACCGGCCCCCCCGGGCCTCGGGGACTCTCTGGAACCACCGGGCCGCAGGGACTTCAGGGACCCGCCGGACCCCAGGGGCTCCAGGGAGAGCTCGGCCCCCAGGGTCCCACCGGACCCCAGGGCCTCCAGGGTCCTCCCGGGCCCACCGGAGCCCAGGGAATCCAGGGGATCACCGGGCCTCCGGGCGACGCCGGACCTCGCGGCTCCACCGGCCTCACGGGTCCGTCCGGCCCCACTGGGCCGCCTGGACCCCAGGGGCTTCCCGGAGCGCAAGGCCCCCAGGGGTCGACCGGGTCTCAGGGAGAGCTCGGTCCCCAGGGTCCCACCGGACCTCAGGGCCTTCAGGGTCCTACCGGAACGATAGGACCTCAGGGCCTACCCGGTCCCACCGGACCCCAGGGGCTTCAGGGCGTTTCCGGCCCCGCCGGCCCCCAGGGACCGCAAGGCTCCACCGGTCCCCAGGGTGACCTCGGCCCCCAAGGTCCCACCGGTCCTCAGGGCCCCCTCGGACCCACCGGACCTCAGGGGCCCGCCGGTTCCCAGGGATTCATCGGACCCACTGGACCCCAGGGCGACATCGGTCCCCAGGGGCCTGCCGGCTCGACCGGACCTCCCGGCGTTGCCGGGCCCACCGGTCCCCAGGGTGACCTCGGACCCCAATACATAAATAAGTTGTCTGTGTGTCTATGTGTCGAGTGACGTCACTGTCCGCATATGACGTCTGAATTATTTCATCACATACCAATTCAAAAACGAATGTCAAGCCAAAGTAGCTCAGTTATATAACTACCTGTGTTGGCGCCGTGGGTTTGACCTTAGCGTGGTAATATGGGACCCAGAGATCTAACCATGCTGCAGGAAAGCACTACAGGGCCTACGCAGGGACCTTAGTAGTCTAAAAAAAGGTAAAAACTACAAAAAAGCTAAAAAGAACGAAAACTAAAAACTAATAGAAAAACTAAAAAAAAATAAAATACCTAAGAACTGAAAAAGAAAAAATTAAAAAAGAGAAAAAACTGACAAATAAAGGAGAAAAATGAAACTATAAAATAAAAATAAAAAAAACTAAAAGAGGTAAATGTATTCAAGCCGAAGCAGCTGAGTTGGTAAAGCGTTATGTTCCAGGTTCTAGGTCCGAGAGGTTCCAGGTTCGAACCTTGGCTTTAGCATTAATACAAAAGAAGAACAAAACTAAAAAAGAAAAAAACTAAAAAAACTAAAAAACAGGTAAAAACTACTAAGAAAACTTAAAAGCTAAAAAACTAAAAAAAGGTAAAAAACCAAAAAATAAAAAATAAAAAAAAATAAAAAAGGGTAAAAAGAAAACTAGAAAAACAAAAAAAAGGTAAAAACTACAAAAGAAACTAAAAAGAAATAAGAAAAAAAAACTAAAAAGCTAAGAAATAGGTAAAAACAAAAAAAAAACTAAAAAGAAAAAAAGGAGAAAAACAAAGAATTTATTTCATCATATACCAATTCAAATACGAATGTATATACAGACCGGGACATAGGGAATATAAATGACGACCGGGACACTCAAAGAGAAATTACAGACTGGGACACCGGGACACAAATGATGACTGGGACGATTGTCGACTGACTCCATGTTTGTGTGTCGACTGACGTCATGTTTGTCGACTATAAATGATGACTGGGACACAGGGACACAACTACAACGGGGACGCCGGGGGGCACAGGGGGATATATAAATGACGATGGGGACACATTACAGGTGGCATTCAAACAAAATAAGCTCTCACACAATATACCCTTCCATTATGTATCATTACCAAAAGCAGTGTCTGAATCAAATGAGGCAAATACTAAAAAAGATAATGCAGGATCTTTTTATTAATACCCTAATCAGAAAATCGCTATGTGTTGAATAGTTTCAACAAGCTTGCCGTGGTGAATTGTGGTTGTTAGACATTGCTTGACACATTGATGTGAGAATTCTGGGTACATGTCCACAAACCAAAATTGTGAAGCAGAAAGCATTGACTGTTCAAGTAATGTAAAAGACTATAGTTCAAGTAATAGATGACTTACAAGCTGATGAACATAAACATTGATCCGTGATTTCAGTAGTGGACTTGTATTCAGTCAAATTCCAACCAACTTTGTACTTGCAGTGGTCAATCCAAAGGTTAAAGCTATGTTGTGTGGAATTACCAACAATGGAGTTCTTATTGGTCACAAGATAGTGCAGAAACAGAAGTTGAAGTAAAATCATGGCATTTTCATGCAAGATATTCATTATAGATGTGCAGGCCTAACTTTGAGTAGTGTTCCCTGTACACAGGCTACTTTAATAGCAACGTATTTTGGATTAAAATGATGGCGGTTGTCAAGGATACTTTGTTATGTGTTTTGGTCCATTCCAGTAGGCTCAAAGATTGTTTATCCTCCCGATAGAGATCAACATGCACTGGCCTTTTCATTTGTATGCTTTCAAATGTGTCTCATTTAGGAATGTCCTGTAATTTGAATATCAATTTGAACAAGCTGCAGAAATGATGTACTGTATGGCAATGTGGTCCTTACAAAATTGTGATGTTCTTTTAATTTAAGGAGCCTATGTTTTGCAATTGCTATGATTTAAGTTGAATTCTAACAGCTTTCTAAATTAAAACACTTCAATGCAACTATTAGACTTTTTGTTTAAACTTTGAGTCGATGCATTTTTAAAATGGTCCCATCCATTCACAGGTCTCAGCAAATCTACACTTAAAAGAAGCCTTGTCTAGGGATGAGAAGAGAAACATAGTAAGTGTTCCTGATATTCAAATAATTTTTTATTACATACAAAGCTTTGCTTGTATCAATTGTCTTTTCATCGCAACTTTTTGTTACATTTAAGTAAATTTGATATTTCCCAGGAAATTAAGCTAGTTTCTTAAAGTGTGTTGTGTTTGTAATTCTATTTTTTATGTACATAATGAAAAAATTGCATAATTAGTTGTAATATCTTGCTTCGCTTTGCTGCATATCAAGCCAAAGAATGTATGAGAATGTGTATTAAGAAAAACGTGCACCACGATTGCTCACGGACAAACGTTAAGGCATTAATTGTACAATAAAAGAGTTACCTATTTATTAGATTTGAATTTAGATTATATTCTGTAATGATTATGTATCGTAATAAAGATACAAAATATTCAGACGATAAAACGTGCTACCCCGTCTAATGCAATATTCGCTTGCGGCCGTATTGAACAGAATGGGGAGAAGCATGTTGACTGTAAGAAAAAGAGCATTTTTCTTAATTGAAAACGTGTATTGATTTTGATATATTTACAGAGGTAAGGCCAATGAAAGCTTCTCGGTCATTTAGTTAGTATCATGTGTTGTATCTGTTGCCATTTATGGGAGGTTCTTTCCAGGGTCCTTGAGAGGCGGCCCTACTAGTCGATTAAGCCTGCTTCATGACTTGCTTCTCTGCACGGTAGCCGTAATTGAGTGGCGTCGCCCTGGGACGTCCCAACTACCCCTTGTTAATTAATTAACATGCTTCGTTGGGTTTTTTTGTTTATTTAGGGTAGTTTCAATGTCAGGCCCACTGATCACCAAGGATCTTCGATTGAGAGACTGCCAATGAAAGCCTCTTCAAGCTTTTTTCTGTTTGCATTCTAATATTCACCAATGAGTAGTGTCTGGTACAATATTCCCAAGTGTTTTGAAGTCTGAATGGGTTTTCTCCAGTCAGTAGCTACTTTTAATGCTTGTTAATGTCATAACCTTTATTTCTAGCATCTTGCGCGTCAACTAATCCCTGCAAGAATGGAGGGGAATGTAAAGCTTCAGGAGGTATATTTAAATGCACATGCAGAGAAGGTTTTACTGGAGCATTTTGTGGACAATTTTCCATTCGGGCGAGATGTCCTGCCCACTGGCCTTTTGTGAATTCTATTTTCTCGGTGATGTCTCTCACTTTGGTAATAGATCAGTAAATATACTATTTACAGTAGAGATGAGCTGCGTGGCAAATGTCAGTTGTAAAGTGCCTTCTAAGATGCCTAGCACATAACGGGCGCTCTATCAATGCAGTGTACTTTACTTAACTAAGATGACCAAGAATGTTGCCGTCGAGATATTGACCGTGGGACAGAGTGGCTGATTTCTATGTACATAGGAAAAGGACTGGGAGCTGTTGTGACTGCTAGAGAGTATAAAACGTCAGGTTAGCAAGGATGGGTTAGTAGAGTAGCACACCACGAAAAGGTAGGTTCTGGCCTCAAGTCCCGGTTGTGACTATTTTTCAATTAATTTTCGAAAATATGGGACAGGGTGGCTGACCTCTATGTTCATAAAAAAAGGACTTGAAGCTGTTGTGACGACTAGATAGTGAGAAGTCAGGTTAGCAAGGATGGGTTGGTAGAGTACCAACCCATGAAAACGTAGGTTCTGGGTTCAAGTCCAAAATGTGACTATTTATTTCTCAATTACTTTTCAGAAATATGGGTCAGGGTGGCTGATCTCTATGTTCATAGGAGAAGGACTGGGAGCTGTTGTGACGACTAGAGAGTGAGAAGTCCGGTTAGCAAGGATGGGTTGGTAGAGTAGCACACCATGAAAACGTAGGTTCGGGACTCAAGTCCCGGTTGTAACTATTCATTTCTCAATTAATTTTCAGAAGTATTTTCACTGTTTGGAGATGATATTAACGAAAGTAAGACACAAAGGTTCATCACTTTGAAAGCATTATGGACATTAGTGGTGGTAAAAACATTACAAGATCATAGTATGGTTTGGTAATGTGGTTGGATTGCTCTAGCTTAACTACTGCAGATCTTTTAGCCGTGGCTTTGCCAACTACCTTACTGGTCGAGCACAGTATGATTGCAGTATCGCTACAATCACCACACATGGTAACTCTCAAGTATATCTTCGTTTTTAACACACATTTTCAGTGCTCACGAGACAGTCGCGACTTTGATTCTGTCTTTTAATACGCAACCCCTATTTCATTTTTCTTCAGATTGACACTTTCTCTGCGGTTTACAAGAAATTGACTGGAAAAGATGTAGTATTTGAATTTCCTGCGTACGACTAAAGCGGTGTATGCAGCTTGGGCTGTGTAAATAAAATAAACCACCGAATAATGGCCTTTTCTTTTTTCTTCCTTATTCCGCCACTAACCGCTTCTATAGAACGACAACTTGATTGTCAACAGGCCGCAGATACCCAAAGCGCTTATGTTCCACGAGAGGATACGGCCGCGCCGTGCGCGAAGGATTTAATACCAGTGTTGATAGTTTTAAAACAACTGAGCATGGCACCTAAGCGGACGACTGCGCAACTTTATAGGATTAAGAAATTTTCTTTATCGTGAGTAACCAGAGCTTGTATCGGGACGGGGAGTTTCGGCCAGACCGTAACACAGTGACAGAAGGTTCCCGCGACAACTTTGTCTTCAACTATGTTCCATAATATGCCTTGTTAAAGCAAAATTGAAAGAATGTCATAATTTTCACGCCCAACGTGGCCGAAAACAACAAGATTTACGTAATAAAGGCACACGCCCCACTCGGGCTTTAAGCATGTGAACAGCGGTAACTTAGTGTTTGACAGCTTAGCTGCAAGCTGGAGAGACCTGGAAAACTGGAAGTTTTCACATAAGCATTGAAAATGAGAGGAATCGGCTAAACCTGGGGAGACCGCAGCAGCAGATATCAGTCGGTGAAAGTTTAAAATTAACTGACTTGTCATTTGGTCTTGAAACCACGAGCTCTCTACCGCACTGTAATTTTAAATATGAATTAATCACATTTACACTAAGTAGAATGTGTTTTTGTGATCTCCAATATAAAACCTAGCAATGGTGTACGCAATTGTAAATTCACCCAAAAGTGCACTACTCTTTATTTTTGGTGTCATCTGATTTATATGACTGCGCGCATTACAATCGTACAGTCTTGCCCAACGGAGGAAAATATTCGTCAAATTGTTAGGGAATCATGGAAAATAGATACATTTAAGTTTTAGAACAAGGTTGAATTGGATTGGCTCTTTATTCGAGCATTTTCTTGCGTCCTAACATTCGAGGAACTAGCGTAGTCGAGCGCGTAGTCACATCAGACATCTCCGCTGCCTTGCGAACTCAGGACGCACCATCCTTGAAAGCGTAAAACTTCACAGATCTGAATCATGGAAACTGAACAAAATATCAGAGCCCGAAGTCATCTGTTACCACGTGCTTATGCTTTGATAACTTCAAAATATTTAAAGCATCAAATTACCAACAGGTAATTTTTGAAAGCCTCCCTAGCATCACTGATACTATTAGTGCCAGCTGACTACACCTTGACGGACACTGCTTCTGAAGTGCCAAACCTTAAACATTCACTGATTTATGGAAACCAAGCCATGGCTACTGCAAAGCCGGTGAACCACACAATCCCTCTTCAGAAATACACACGCCTTCCAATAAAACTGGACAACGATAAACATCACAGACTTATGGAAATAGCTGATCATGAATTCTGATGCACAGGATCGATCATGATGATGACGATTTATCTTATTGCTATTTACATGCGAAATATGGCAGCACGAGTTAGGTAGTTTGTATGTAAGCAAACAATTATTATGGAACGAAGGAAAGTGCCACTTAGAAATACAACTATGATCAGTAAAATATTGGCAGGGGGAGGGGGGATAACCCTATTAGATCTCTTGCTCTGCCACCCATGATAAACTGGAGTAACAAAACTTAATCCAGGCTTTTCATATGCTCTAAAACATTCTCTCCAGATATCATTTGAACTGTATGCAGAAATTAAATCCATTGTGCCATCTCTGCTCCTTCTCAGCTTTAATTTGTCTCTGGATTTTAATGGATCTATGCTTTTGTACGCAAGTTCAATTTAGAATACGAAAAATCTTAGAAATAAATTACAGCAGAAGGCTGTTTTAATTAGTTTGTATTGCAATCCGAAACAACATCTTTATTGTTAAAAGAAATATTGTAAATTTGACATGAAGCTATTTGTTATGAATGTAAGGACACATTAAGTTAAGCTCCTTGGGGAGACGTATGTTTAATTATATATAACTGGAGGAGTAGACGGCACTAACGAAACAAAAAATTCCGGAGTTTCGGATGTCTCCCAGCATTTTAGGTAAACTATTGAAAAGACTACAAAACTTGCGTTGGCATAATTTTTACATAAACAATAGCCCATGTTGCAGTAAACAAGAGAAGTACCAAAAGAGGCAAGGGGATTGAATTTTAGTTTAAATTTAAAGAAGTGAGTTTAGACTAAAGAAGACTTGATTTGTGCCGAAGCACAAATTCTGAAAAAAAAGCTAAGGCAAATGGTAAAGTCAGAAGCAGAGACGGAGTAATCACAGTCTTAGCATGTATACAAGAACATGGAGGTGACTAAAATGCCTTTTCAGGGTTTACTGTGCCTTATCTCATAACTCTAGTCACATCGTGATGCCAGGCTGTCATTTTCATATTTTATTTACAGGCATTGAACAAACGGTCTTTAGTCACGGATGGAGCAACTGATGTATTCTCCTATTTTGTAACCACTTTAAAGGTATGATGTAAACTCTACCTTGTAAGTTAGTGATCAACGTGAACGTAGTGAGCATTTAAATGTGACAAAGCAGCATTCGAGTGACACCTACCATGTACGTACGAAAGAAAGCATCCAGAATATTTACTATGTTGGTTTGTAGTGCTTTCTTAATAGTTATGGTGTCTGGAGTAATTTGTGTAAACTATTACGGAACTTAGGGTGTGGGGCCAGGGATGGCGCTGTGTACACTCGCTTTTCGGCCTTTTGGCAAGGAATGGATGTAGTATCTGTTTCAGAGATATCCCAGTATCTGTTCTCGTTAATGACAGGTTCTTTCCATAATCCGCAAGAGGCGGTCCTAAGGGGCGGTTGAGCCTGACTAATCTCTGCCCGGTAGCCAAAATTGAGGGGCGCCCTTGGACTCCCCAGCTGCCCTTTATTTATTAGTTAGCCTGTTTTTTGTTTTTTTCTGTTTATTTAAGGTAGTTTCAATGTCGGGCCCACTGTTCATCAGGGGCCTTTGATTGAAAGACTGTTGTGTACACTTTCAAGTTGTTTTTCAGAGAGATTGTTCTTTGGACGTGAGCAGGGTAGTATCTTTGAATTAATAAGTGCTGATGCCCACACAATATGGATACCTTCTAATCTGGTGTTTCTCAACCCCCTACTGTATTTTACTCTCCTCACGCTACCGAGGTTTCAAGTATCCGCCTTGGTTCAAGGAGTCCAACCAGGGATTATCAACTTGTATTAAATGCACAATAAGCCTCGCATAAAGAATCCTAATTTGGTTACAAACTGTAAAAATTAAATAGTTAGTAGTGCAAAACAATCGCGGAGACAATGTTTTGATGTATAAAACAAATGGCATTTATTAATAAACTTTTACGCAAATAATTTGTCAGGAAATTTGCCACCAAAAAATAGCAGTTAACTACAAAATGTCACGTACCCTCAAGTATACTTTGGGCCTCCTAGTACCTCTTCTCTCAAATTTACCCCCCTTAAAATCTCAGATTCAACCGTTGAGAAAGATTGCTCTAGACCACCCTTGTTACCAAGAAGACCCCAGGGATACTTTCGACCCAGGGCGCTTGCATTCCGTTCTTTACGTTTGTTGTATTTATGAAAGCGTCTTATGTGACTTGGGGAATAAAACTTCATTTGAAGCTGCTCTACACGTCTATCAATGCCTTGTTTATGTAGACCAAGCCGTTACCCCTCTCAGAGGAGCGTGCAAGGTATCTTACCGCAATATCATAACAAGCTATTTACACAGTGTACGTATTCTTAAACTTCAGTTGACCCATTTGAATGATTAAATATAGATGTAGATATCTCTGCGACCTTGGAGGCAGCGATGGTATTCATAATCTTCTACAGCATTCAGTCACATGCACTGTGTCTATTCATTAGATTTAAAGGGTAATAGTATAGATAGAACTCGAATCAGGATACTGGCAGAATTCTGATAGGTGAACATCACTTTGAGTAAGCATGTATTTTAACAAGTTAAATGCCAGACGGAAAACGCAATCTGCTTATAAAAATTACAGCCAGGCTAAGTATCTTTAACGAAAGAGACACATTGATATATATAAGCATATATTTTATTGCTGACCTCGACAACATTCAAAGCTTGCCGGTCTGTGAATACTATTTAATCGGGTACTCGCATATATTGAGTCTTTCTTCAATGACTGTTCTTACCACTGAATCTTTAAGGTTGGATATAGTTTCCTGTCCTAGGGTACTCGCATATATTGAGTCTTTCTTCAATGACTGTTCTTACCACTGAATCTTTAAGGTTGGATATAGTTTCCTGTCCTGGGGTACTCGCATATATTGAGTCTTTCTTCAATGACTGTTCTTACCATTGTGGAGCACCCTACGTTCTTGAAAGAGAGCTACAACCGTGGACTTTAATTTATGTAAACAGAGGCCCAACCTTGTTTAGCCCAACCGCCGAATTTGAAAACAGCACCTTTCAAAAGCTATATACCATAGCACTGTGCTGCTCTGAGACGGCCAGCAGAAAATAAATTAAAAGCTGAAATAAATATCCCTGTCCTTCAGCTTGTGTTCTGAGCCATTTGTGTAATTTTTTGACGTTTTGGAGGAAACTTACATTAGTTTTGTCAACGATTGTAGCAATTTATGCTCAGGAGAAGAGATGTAAAGTATGAATGTATGGCATTGACAACGCCTGTGTCTTTTGAGTGCTCCTGCCGAGCGCATTTACAATGCCTATGACCTCCTGCCTAGTGGTTGACTTCATTTCTTTCCATGCGGGCCAAGAATCTGATGGGCCTTGACTATCTGACCCTACATCGAAGTCTTGCAATTTCCTGGCTGGAAATTCAGTGCGGTTAGGCACTACTGTCTGTCCCATCATCGTCTATGATGTTTAGGTTACTATGACACAAGCCCGACCTTTTCAAACAGCTTTCGAATGTATCCCCCATAGCAACGGGCAACAGAATACCACACAGGTGATGCTGAATCTGATGGGATTATACTATTGCTGGGCATCTGCAGTAGCTGAGCATCACCTGCACACAAACAAGAGCATGGCCCAGATCCAAGATGCATTTCAACCCCAAATTCCAAAATACTCTCAAATACTGCAGCGGACATAAGGCTAAGTTGGCATGTGGGTCATCAATGAATGAACTATCGTGGCAGCTAATCATCACAGTATAGGGTTTCCGTTGCAAAATTTGTTCAGTGTTATTTTCAGTCTTGTTTACCTATGTCATGAATTTTGTATGCTCTAAAAACTATGTCATAAACTAGCCGAGTATTTCACCTTATCTCCACATCTTTGTTAGGGTCCGAGAGTCAGAGAGGACAACTGCGTCCAGCGTTCACAAGATTCTTTTGAAATGCGCGCGCAGGTTACATTAACCAAGAATCACTAAACCAAGGAAAGCTCATTTGGCTGCAACGGAGACTATCGATTAATACATTGTCACCTGCAAGCACATCACACTCGAACGAAAAGTGTCATGAGGTGCAAGGATTCTGACTGCCTAAACCTCGACCACATTTCGCTCTCTGACTCACAGACCCTAACGAAGACGTTTTATGGGTCTGTAACGACGGCTTCATCTAGAGCTGCCCATTGAACTGATAAAAAACGCACTGCAAGCAACCAGGAGCACACAAATGACCGTGAAGAATGACATTGGCCGAGATAACTGTCTGAGAATTAGAACAGAGCAGACAAACGTCTGAAAGTACGTAATTATACCTTCTCCTTCATCCCTGTTATGAAGCTGATGTTGTCATATCCATTTTCTTTGAAATTGGGTATAAATTGCTAAAAAACAAATAAGTGATAAAGGATGTCAAGCTGCCAACACGTCGGCATACGGATACGTGTGAGTGTACTTACACAACATGGGAGGGGGTCAACGAATAAGAAAATTGGCATGACGAACTTCCTGAACGGTCACTGGCACCTGACACGGTGGGGGAATAGAGTTCATGGCCGCTCCACTAGATTTGCCCCAACCCCCTTAAGTTGTTGCCGGTTGTAGATATTTGTTGATTAGATGGTTGATATGGATTCGATACTCTTATGTTCAACACTATTTGTTCTTGTGATGCGTTTTGAAAGATTCTGACGTCCTGCCTCGCCCCCTTTTAGCAATGTCTCGGCGCGGCTGTTAACGGCCTCAAGCATTATGATAAATATTAAAAATTTCGTGAGTTCTTAACGCTGTTCACAGTGTACAATCTACTTTTTTGTAGGTGTACGTCTTTAATCATAATTTATTAACGGAAAACGGATTAAGATGAGGTTGATCTTCCGTGTTTTGGGGCAGAACGAATTCCAGGAGATATATTGACCGGAAAATGTAGGTTTTCTGTACACACTGGTACGGAATTTAGTGCCATCTTTTTCGATCAAAACATCGACATCATATCATATGACAATAGAATAACGGTGAAATTATAAACATTAGAAGTAATGTCTTTCAAAATGCGACTTAAGTATGACGGTTCTCCAATATATTTTATTCAAGATCTATGTAACTACTGGCCTTGAACCAATTAATTTTATTGTTTTCAGATAGGCCAAAGAAGGATTGCAATCAATAAGAGTAACATAGCAGATGCAGTTATTGATACACCAACTTTGGTGACTTGAACATCATTTTAATTTTTGGTCTTCTGATTTAAAAATCTACTCGATAACATCCGGGAATTTGACTTTATTACATCATCTACGTTCTGAATTTTAATGCAGCAGAAAAGTAACTTCCTTAAGAAACCAACTGTAGTCCGATATCGTATCAAATCCTCTCTTTTCCACTTTAAAAGTGACTTATTGCATTACTGTTATCCCTCGGTAGATTACTTAGATACAAGAGTGTTTTAAAATTTATATAGTGGAAAGGCTGTTAAAATATATTGCACTTGCTTGGAAACAGCAATCAATTAATTGTACTTAAAATAATTATCAATCGAATAATTAAGATTTTTAAATTAAAAGGAAAACTAGCCTGCAAACCAATCTGGAAGAGAGCAGCAAAAATATACATTGTCAGCGTTTTGGACAAGCAACTGTTTCAAATCGATACAATTTCAATTAGTTGCCATCTTCCAATGAGTTTATCGATTGATTGAGACGCACCAACCAATCAATTAATTGCAGCTGATACATTATAGTCAATACTGGGCTAACCAATTTATGGCGGTCCAAGTCATAACTGCCACAAAATGCGTCTTTATTTCAGGGAAATCAACATCACCAGTAGTTGGCGGAACAGCCGGGGGAATATTTATTGGAGTAGTGTTGATCTTCCTAATTGCTTTCCTTTGGATAAGGTAAGATATGACATATAACTGAATTAAGACTGTGTTTATAATTCTTTTCTTGGCCTCTGACATAAAGTGACTCAACGTTTTCCTTTTGAAATTACTCATCTTAGTGATTGATCTTGTACTAGTGTCCAGCTTATTAAATTTTTCAGCACCATTGCCTTGAAATGTCACTTGATTATTGCTAGTAAAGAATTGTTGGTCTCCTTTTCGTCATATTTATGACATTTGTCTGTATATTCATCCGTTGGGCAACCTTCATAAAAAGTGATCCTGGAATCTATAAGAAAGGGTGATTAAAGACGTTTATTCAAAATGTTTTGATATTTTTTCGCTTATTCATCATTTCCGCAATGGTACTAACGAACGGTAATATTGTTGAGGCTGGATCGTCAAGAGTTCCTCTTCACATTTGCTGCGAACTTGTTTAGGTTTCGTCGAAAAATTGTACCAACCGCGGTTTGTAAAATTTTACTTTCAATTACGAAATCTCATGTCCTTACTGGAGTATTTCATTTTTCTTGCAAGGGCGTCCTATTGTTTCCAGCAGCGGCTAATCCTACCCCTGAGAAGATCACTAAATTGTGGATTCATGAAGTTTATCGAGTTTTCTATGATCGGCTTGTCAATGAGAAAGATAGGGAACAGTGCTTTCAAATTGTAAAGGTATGTTGACGCAAGAGAACACGAAATTCAACACTTCGTTGTTTGTATTAGCAAGGGCAAAAGCAATAGTCTTCGTTTTATGTTTATTAACGTCATTATTATTACTCATTGTTGTTATACACAACGCCATCACCACCATCACCACAACTACCGTACTCCTCATCAAGTCAGAATTATCCCTACACTAATATTCACCGTCATCATCATCACCAGGATGTGCCTGATCACCGCTGTTATCATCATGATCAGCATCACAATACCATTGGCCACTACCAAAACCGTCCTCATCCTCATCCTTATCCTCATCTCCGCCACTTCTACCTCCAAATCTGCTATCATGGTCATCACTGATTATCGTCGTCATCATCATCATCATCATCATCATCATCATCATCATCATCATCATCATCATCATCACCATCGTCATCATCACCATTAACGCTAAGTCTAGCTACTCCTTGATTCTTGTACACCAATAACATTCTTGTATCTTACTATTTGCTTTGTGATTGGTCTATTTTATGTATATGTATGAAAGAAACTTTGTAAATGAAGGCAGTGACTGAGGAACTGTGAGAGAAGCCGCAGTTCCTCCCAATAGATTGAAAAGACTTAAGATACGGTTTCTTGAATGAAAAGCTGCTCTACGAAGTGCTGACAGCGACGTCCCTTAGTGTATTGGTGGAGGACCCGAAAGTCCCGGTGAATTTTGCTGTTTTTGGAACATTAAAATTGAATTTTATGACTGCTGTCGCCTTTGGTGCGCTACCATCTTCTGTCACTGGCCGGCGCCCTTTGTTGCAATCAGTTGGTGATCCTTTTTAAAGTCATCTTCCACGCCTTGGTGATATTGAATTTTTGAGTGAGTTAGTTAAATATTGTTGATGCTTGTGCCTCGCCGTTTCTGATCCTGGAACGTTGAATTGATCATTTCCCGTCAAAGTTTATGCCCATGATGCCTGGCATGTTGCTGCTTGTTGATTGTCGACATACATCAATATTTCCGATTACAAAGTTTTGAACGTTATGCCCAATGTGCTTAGCAAGTGAAGACTTTCTCGATTTCTTGAACTGAATAGGGACCTTTTCTGTGAAGTTTTTAGTCTCAGAATACATGCCAATGCTCTATGCTGAACATTTGCATGATCTTCAATTTTTACGTATTTCATTATTTTAGGTTATATTTTATAGAGGTTAGTTGTTAGGTTGTTTTTACGTTTTTTTAGCCTTTGTTTGATGTTGTTTTCCGGTCTTTTAACGTTAAGTTTCCATGCCCTTCCCTTACAAGTTAAGAAGTAGATTTGTATGTCATATGTCACTCAATTCAAGCTGTAAGCCTACTTTCCACTAGGCGGAATTTTGCGAGCGACCTGATTTTTTCCGCCTGAAAACCCATGCTGACATGCGCAGATCATGTCTATGCATATATCGAGCGGAATTTTTTTTCCGCAGAAAAGTTGAAGACTCTTCTACTTTTCAAACTTTGCGCGCGGAATCTTCGATAAGTTAGTACTCTGGGGAGTGTCAGATGAAAAAAGCTTTTAAGTACACAATGTTTTCGTTATTTCGTGTAATATTCTTGTTTTATACCACAAAGAAACTATACAATCAAGTTTATACCGCAGTGTTTTCAATGCAGTTTGTAAAACTTTATTGGTTAGCTAGCTTTGGCCATCTTTTGGCAAACTGTCACTTTCTGGACGACAGCTTCTGTCTCAATAACAACAGATACAAAATAGCAACCAGGATATGTGACCCTTGCTAATTATGCTACTTGCTGTTACAAATAACAAGAATTATACTAACAATTGTAAATTCTACACGTCTTTATTTATACACAGATGATCACATATTTTCACAGAAACATTGAATTTCTAGTCATTAAAGATATTAGCACACAAGAAGCTATATGGAAAGCAAATGACTCAATTGCAGTATGTAACATCTAGCTGTACATCTATGACAAATCTTTAGTGTACAAACTCAATCAAACGATCAATGACTTTGTAGTGTATTCTTATACAGATATTATATATATACATTACATTCCTATACAATGTACTGATCAATAACACAGAAGAAATTGCTTGCTGCAATTCATAACCCAAGCTACATATTATACTAGTAAATCAACCAAGCCTGGTGGTTTATTAGCAAAGCTTGTGGTTAATGGGCCTCATTTTTGCATTCCAGATTAATATTAAAGAAATCACCAAATCAGTCATAAGTTACAACTATTGATGTTTTCACAAAAAAAATGCAACTGGATTCCTCTATGCTGTCTGGCAAGTGCCACAGTTCCTTGTAATTTTATTCACCATCTTCATGTGATACAAAATGTTGGAAACTGTATGTTATTTAATATGTTAGATGTTGGACCATATGTCAGAGTCTTTTTTGTTTGCTTTTCTGCTCAGTATGGTTTGTTCAAAGAAAAGCTTTTTATGTAAAAAATGAGGGGGTCCAAAATTTTTGTTTGGGGCATGTAACTCTCATGGACACTATGTTATACCTGTGTTTATAATGGTGACCAAATATATCACAATTATCATCATCATCATCATCATCATCAAAGTGCAGTGCAGTAGCATGGGTTATTAGAGTAAACTTTAAAATAACTGCCGAGAGTAACTACAACGCAACCATACTCATTAGAAACCAAAGTGTCCCTTTAAACTATCCGTGTCAAAATTTATTCAAATGTTGTAAAAGACAGCGCTCCTTTCGGAACTGATCACGGGGAAAATAAAGGATGAGATAAGCTAGAACCTTCTTGGGTCATGTGACATACAAACGATATGTGGAGTGAATCGTCCCTTTCTGTGGTTTGACATGCAATGAAAAGCATAACTACCGACACCGTGAAAACGGTATGGGGTAGATTTAACGGAGCCTTCCTGTCGTTTTCTTCCATTCCAAACAGTGTTTTGTGATTGACAATGACAACAAATGACAGAAATTATCCCACCAACTATTACCGCAATGTATAAATATATCAAATAGACAAAAATGAAACCATCACTTTGGGACTTCCTTCGATATTTACGGAAGCACTTATTTATCTATGTCTTTCTTGAGCAAATATGCTTAGCGCCTTAACCATACGTCTGACATGGCGTCAGCAGCAGTTGTACCACCTCTTGCGCTATGAAAACATTAACAAACACTGAAATGCCATATCTTCGATCTTAAAATGTAACCAAGTGGTAGGTTAAGGCTTCCAATTTCACGTTCATACACGAGATATTTCTCACGACCTAGGAAACATAGACGCACGCCACATAAACTATGAATTATGAAAAGAACGATATAAAAATTTTTAGATGTTGCATTAAAAACTTAAAATCGTTAATTGGCATCCAGAAAAAAGGTTGCATGTCTTCCTTACCTCCTATTCTGGCAAAACGCTGCTTACAATACAAATATAACAATGCACTTGATTTATAATATGTCATTCTGATATACTTCTCACATCAAACAATCTGCTAGTCATTAAATGAATGACCTTATCTTGGCACACGTCACTGGCGTCGACGCCATTCCCTTCCACCTTTATGACCATTCCGGTACCCTTGCGAGCCCTTCATAAAAGTTCCCATGAAATTGACGACACATGACGACAAAGTAGGGGAACAGGGGTTTCCACTATTTTGTCACCTACAAAATACGAGAAATGTAGTGTTCAAATTAGCAACGGAAATTGATTTTGAACTTGCGGAGATTCTTGTCAGTAGTCCGTGTTCTGATATGGTGGGAAGGGAAAGGTAATGCAATCACTTGGATAAGAAGAGAGCTAAAGACTGTTGGTTAGCAAACTAGATTGCTGAAGACTATATCTCAGAAGCTCTTCCTTTCCCCAGATCCTTGTTGGGACCTTGGAAAGGATACGCGAACTCTTTCGAGAACTTGAGTCGCAAAACACAGATATGCCATTTGGTGATGCTGTCACACGAAATAACTCGGAAACATAAGTGTAGGATTGGAGCTCTACAGCAATGCCTGGAATCAGAATCATATTAATTCACACGATTGCATAATATCTAATTTTTAATCATAAGGAATCTCCTCAAGAAAGCTTTTGTAACTATCCCAGTTAATTTAATTTTAAGGTTTGCTTTATTTCTTGCAGAATTTAAATAAACTCGCTGCTCTGGTCCGTGGCAGCTTGACAAAATTGACAAGAAGTATCCTCTGTGCACTTATTACCATTGATGTGCACGCTCGAGACATTATCACAGGAATGGTGGGTGCAAAGGTAAGAGATGTGCCCCTTTTTTACCAGGAAGAGTTTGTATATTTAAGCAGTTGGCATATTTCAAACCCTCGGACGATTCATTCAGAATTTTTAGAGCTGTTTTGATTTCTCTTAGTCTAAAAATATGCCCTTCATTATTTCGATTGTAAGTGCGGAAATTTGACGAGAGAAATTTTGTAGAAATTGTTGACAACTGCCAAAGAAATGGAGGGAGCAACCTCGGGAATGCATTCAGAGGGCTGGGAACTAAGGTGACGACTGGAGAAAACAAAGGATGGTATCACTGAAGTCAACGTGGTTCAGTTGGTGAAGCAACACACCACGATGGCGTAGACCTCTTAGTTTTGACGTTATTTTACTGGCATTTTTTTATAATTATAAGCAGTGGTAGTGAAAAATAGACTTAGGTTACCAAACTGTCTGTTAATGATACAAGAATTATTATTACACCAATCACTGTTGCATTACATGAATATCTGATGTTCGTGTGTCAGTTCTCTTACGCAATAATGACACTGGTACTTACTGTAATCTAAGGAATGGTTCATTGCTTCTCTGTATTAAACATCGTTCCTTGATTTTAATGTTTATAACTATTTATTGATTTACCATTTGCAATGAGAATTAAATATCTATAAGGAGGGGGAAACTACTGGAAAAATATATGTCAAATGTATTGCTTAGGTACTAGATGTATATATATTTTTTGCAACGGATTTGATCCCCTCTTAAGTGGAAGTCATAAGAAGCACCTCTTTCTATTTTCTATGTTTTTTGGTTTTACTTGATATTAATTTTACAGGGTAAGCAATATAGTTTTTCAACTGTTTTCCAATTCGTCCTTTCAAAACAAAATATTTCCAAAAATGAATAACAACGACATTACGTGTATATCAACATTTACAAAAAAATTAAAAGTTAGCAATAGTTAAAACAAGATACCTTAACATTGAAAACAAAGTGCTTGGAGTAGGAAGCTTTGAAGAATTATTAATCCTAATTTATTATCGACACGCTATCTCGCAGTTTCCTCTAAAATGCCTTGAGAGTTGTGGATAATATAGTATTTTTATTGGGTATGTTCCACACCTGTTCTGCATGAAATGAAAAAGCTACTTGGCTATAAGCTGTTCTCATTTTAGGAACAGCTGAGTTGCATTTGATGTTATGTAAGGATCGGAAAGGAACATCAGACAAGCTAATGAGAATTTTGCAAACTTTCTCTTGTGTACGGAGATTTAATGATTTGCAAACCATAACAAATGTCTCCCTATGAACTAATTCTTCCTCAGAGGACTATTCAAGTTATTGTAGTAAAAGAGTGCATCAAAGGGGCTACCTGTTACAATTCTAGCTTCTCTATTTTGTAATTTTTGCAAGATGTGAAATTTAGTTGTTCTAAAACATCCCCTGCAGTAAGTAAAATATGGTTCTATTATGTTCGAGTAGCTATTTCTTAACATGGGTTCTTGAAGGTATTGCCAGGCATATTTCCGGAGGCTCCAGGTCTCTGGAGACCACTAATCTACATCAGTGCCTGGAATTACATGACTATCTAGGCCTGTTGCTTTGTATAACCACATTAGCCTTACTTGCATCTTGTCATACAAAGCCAGGAACAAAACTGCTGTTGATGCATGACGGGGCATCATATTACATGCTGTCTTTGGAAGCTTGGAAGCTTCAGACTGACATTTGTAGGCATGTTTACAGTTGATTAGTTGATTCACTCTCAAGCTGTTTTTTCTGACTCAATATCATAAACATATGGACCAACAGATGCAGAGTACTAAAGTCTAGAGCACTGATGTCATAAATCTACTTAAAGGAACAGTTTGAAACTTACAGGCTACCAAATGCAGCATATAACATTTGCAGCAGATAACATTATTTCCTTTTGTATATCAATTACAGGGGGTGCCAATGTAACCGTTATTTCAAACTTTGAACCACTCTTTTTTCAAAGCTGTCTGGAGAGGGCATTTAGATTGTTTTGGAAGCACACAATGTATAACAATTTGCAACTCCTAGGGACCTTCTATGCGCCAATACATGCTCAAGGTCTTTGTCACTGCAATGGCATTCTTTACACACTATACCTTCCCATTCATTCATGGAATATTTGCAAGAAAATTCCCTCTGTTAAGAAAAGGATCTCTTTCGTGATCCTGCTGTCACTCTACAATTTGTCACATAACAGATTTTTTATTCTTATAAAATTGAGAACTGTACAAACGTGCTTTATACAAATACGCACTTCATTAGTAAAAGGATTTGACATTGTGGCAGTGCTTGGTCCATGTCACACACTAAAAGCTCACTACTTGCTACATAAAATTTAAACAATCAATTAAGAAACACTAGATGAATTTAAAACTATATATGAGATGAGCAAGTGCCTGTATAAAGTCTTTGTAGAGGATAAATAAATTGTGGTTGTTTTGATGATGCTTAGATTGAGCAGTCACAATGACTATATACGGGTAAAATCATCGAAGCATAGACTGCTAGGTAAACAGCATACAATCAAGGAAAGAAATGCTGTATATATATTATAGCATACACAGATAGAACAGTTTAAGCAGAAATTCGTATGGAGGGGGAGGGGGGTGGAGACATTATCCCAACACTTTATGAAGCTTGTACACTAAAGACATTTATTTGATATACAGTAGTTGTTGATAATGTAAGTCCTGTTACATGAAACTAATGGATAATTCCAATTAGAGGGATAAGGGTAGAGGTAGGTATCGTCTAGCAGCAAGGGGGCGCCTTAATACAAGGATAACACCAGCAGCCCCATACTGAGTATCAATCACTATTACAGTCGTAAAGTTAATGAATTATTAAATAATGTAATATTTGTTATTAGACTCCCTTTACGTTCTCTTGTCAATGATATTTCATGCATTAGCCATGATGCAAAATTGGAAAATTTCGGAACATTTTCGGATATGGGTTATGTGAGCAACACCTTCACAATGTGGCCACTTAATCCATAAAAGTATAGTCAGATAAAGTTCAGATACATATCTTGAGAAATTTTACTGAAGGGTATATATCAGGTTTCACTGTATTTCGCAACAAGCTTGTATAGGATAATTATCCGTGACAAACATCAATGCCCTACAACATTGTCATATCCCCCAGCTTCTACGGAGCTAGACATAAGATCTCTAACAGCTTTTAAGCTTATAGTATCAACAGGCCTAAGAAAAGTAAACACTTTCTCCAAATTTTCATCCATAGATCCTTGCCAAAACGTCAGGTGTTATTATCATTCAACCTGTATGGCCAAAAGGGACAGATCGGTAGAGTGCGTTTGTCCGGTCTGTACCAAAGTCTTTAAACCAGTTTGTGGTAGCGATGGCGTGACGTACTCCAATGAATGTGTAATGAAGTCAACAGCATGCCAAAAGAAGAAGGTAATCGAGATCACCAAGGAGGAGCCTTGTGGTAAGTTTAATGTAAAAGAAGCCGATTTTTAAACTTTTTACTGTATTTTTATTCTTTTAACAAATAAAACATGGTTAAGTATGTAAGTTCAGACGTTACTGAAGGCAATCCTGTTCACATTTTGATCCTAAGGGTAATCAAGGATAATCGGCAAGGAATTCAATTACTTGATGCTCACGATATGCCAAAGATTGAATGAACTTAGTTTGAGACGCATAGCGAGGGGTCTAAGCTGAAGGCTTCAACAAGACACAATAGGAATGGCAAGGAGCAGAGGTGACTAGCGTCACCAAGTTTGTATGCGATTAAAAGAGTCACGAGTCACGAGTGTTCTTGGCACGATGCAATCTGATAAGAGTGTAACAAAACACATGTTTAGTGTTTACACACAAATTCGCCATTAAAGGTTATCTGCAAACTCTGCAATATTAATCATCTTTCAAAAACAAATCAGTGAATATTTCTTACCTCCTTAAACCAGTCACTCTTATCGGATTCACTCTCCTGCAAAATTAAAAAAGACGAAAGTAAAATATCATTTTTGTGTAAAGGGTGCCTTTCTTACTCGTATATAATTAACCTTTCTCAAAATTGGAGACGATGACGACAAACTATTTACTAAATGTGCACAAAGTTTGCAGTTACCAAATGAGAGTACCCGCCTATCGGCCAGCATTTACTTAAAACCATATATCAATAATCACCAGCAAGATTTGATTGAGGTACCACCAAAAGAGCGTTCTGTTTTTCACCTTGCTGGCTCTGGCAAAAAAGTTTCCTCGGTTGACAAAGAAAATGGATAACAAATTGCGCGTTTTTTAGTGCCACGGGTGCCACGTAATATGATCGACCATCGCCATCTTTTCAGTGTTTTTAGTGTAGTGTCGTAGCCTGGTAACTAGTTGTATGATTCATAGTAATAACTTCCTTGTGTATAACTATCTGTCACAACTCTTTTGTAATTAGAATCCAAGTTTTTACGACCTGTATGGATCTCAGTTCTGATTAGATTAGTAATTATACTTTCGGTGTGTTGCTGCTTACACCCATACCTTACAAATTGGCGACGAGAATGGCCACTCCGCGACCTACTTCGTCAGTTACAACGGGCCACAAACCAGTTCCTTTCGATGGATTGGTCGATGTTTCAGAGTGTTTCATTTAGGTTTAAGGCTTATAATGAGATCCCGTTGACGAGAGAAAGTACACTCTTTTTGCTTTATAAGCATAACGGTTACAAGCATACTTAAGCTCACATGCTTAAACCCGTTGACGTATACTGTGGGTGTGGCGTGAGAATAAGACCAGCTTTCGTTTGTCGAGTAACGGCATGTTTTGCGATTTTAACCGTGTTTACGTTGAATCTGATTATACTAGTGACAGAATTCTGTAAATCTGTAATTCAATGTTTTGATCGTAATGAGCTTTCTTGCTTAATGTGAACAGATGTATCAGCAGACATCCTCTATTTGTAGTGGTACTTAATAGAATAAGCTATTACTCATGTGATGAATTTTAATACTTGCATTTAATCCTATTCTATTAGGGCCTTTTTCTCATATAATTCTGCAGAGGGGAAGGTTTTTGCGTGCCCCCTATTTGACAAACCTTAACTTTCTTGTTACTGGATTTCGCTTTGAGTACTATCCCTATTTATAAAAATGATAGAGAAATTTTGATTTTAAATGCCATAGTCTACAAGGCAGCGGAAACTTGGTGCATCATGGCAGTCATTCAACATGTTATTTGAGCAAAAATGGTTTAACTTTTAGTTATGACTATAAGCCAAGGAACTTTTTAAAAGGTAAACCGTTGCAATTCGTTTGCTCCTGAGTGGCATTTGATGAACATAGCAATTGCAGTAGCATTTGATTCTTTACTCAAAAGATGTTCACTTGAATGACAGATTGATCCTAAAAATAGTTATTTGAAGTTGAGTTTTGAGCTTTGTAAATATGATGTTGACAACGTTGTGACCTCTAGTGTACACCGACCGGACGAAGTCTAGAAGAACAGACGTAACGTTGTTAAAATGATAGTTTCTTTCTTGGCTTTCTACCTGTAATTTTGGGCTTATTTGTTTACTAAACTAACTTTATACGAACTATGTCTCTGCTCTGCCGATTAAAAAGCTGAAAGAGTGACTTAGATAGAGGGACTGCTTTGTATCAGTTTGTGAAAACAATCGGAACCATTTAATGACAACATATGTAACACTTACATACACATGAAACGCTGAACTGTCATATGGTCGAAACGTCAATCTTTCGCGTCCTTTTAACAGTAATGTGAAATCTAACGCCATAATTTTGGTAGAAGTTAGGGAGAAACAAGCATTCTGAAGGTATTTTTCAAACACAGTTCCAAAAACAAATGACTATTCCATTGAAAATGCATATCACTAATGGTGATGCCAAAATCTTACTGAAGTTTTATTCCCACGCAGAATTTTACTTTTGATCGGGGACTTGGTGGAATTAATAAAAAAGTCCCTTTTAAAAAATAAATAATGATATGGGCTGTATAAAGTACTGGTATGCTTTATGACTGCAGACCAGTAACATCCTTTTTTACTTCCTAATTTTTTTTACTTCCTCTTCTGCAAGCTGTGTGACTATGCTTCTCAAATATAGACCTTTATACATGTATATATATATATATATATATATATATATATATATACATGGATGTGTTAAGAAAATTGGACCTTTAGGGGTAATTAACTTTCAGCTGTTGAAGTGGTAGCAGTTGAGATATTTTAGATTAAAATTTATGTTCTCTAACCTCAAACTTGACTCCTGACTATCAAGCACCTGTCTCTCCTTGGTAACACTTTCTTCTTCAGCAACATCCAGTTTCTCTGATGAAACTTTCTTGGGTATAATTTCACTGCTTTTGGTCTTCTTGATACTGAAGTCTCTTGATGCAACATGGCCGAGAGTATCACTGGCAGTTGCTCCTAGATTAAAAATTAAATTTGTCTGACTACTGAGGCCATTACTGCATAGTATGGAGCTATTTGAGGAAATAACATGAGCAACACTAAAGCACTGCAAATAAACATTAACTAAATAAATAGTTATGCGTAGTCAGGCAAGCAGCCAAGGGGGTGGGGGCATGCCTGCCCAATAGGTAAAACCTGCCCATGTTTGCAATCTCTCAGTTTGGCACCCTGATAAGCAGTGGTTCCCACGTTTGCTCCCCCCCCTCCAGAACAATCCTTGCGGGCATTAAGAAGATGGATCACTTGTGTATTTCAATTCACTTATGCAATGAAATAAGAAAGATGAGAAGTCTAAGTCTCTCAAATGCAATTTTGAGCCTTCTAGGGACTGTAAAAATTAGAAATTTCCTCAGCCAATAAAACCATGGTGGGCTGGCTTGGAAGGAAGGAGGGTTACAAGAAATTGCACCATTGCCCGATATACCGCCATTTCTTTTTTCCTAAGCCAGCCCCGTTCTTATCTAGAGAGAGAATCGATTATGTAGAATGACGAGGCAATAGATCAGTGATTTTATTATTGTGAATATTTGTACATTAATAACTTTGCAAAACTTTCTGCTTGTCAGAGTTCCTTGGATCAAATGTCGATGAAGGCTAATCGGCGTGTTATTAGAATCATGCCGAGGTGATCTTTACGAGTCAGCTCTTGAGGGACAACCCAAAAGTTAATAGGAACGGCATGGTCTTACTTCAAATACCTGGAAAGAAACGACAGCACCAACAATTGAATGTAAGGGCAGCGGGTCCTCGGGGTTTACTAGTTGCCCGCCTGCAAAGGGATTCGTTTCCCCCAGTTTAAAAAGCTGGTTTCTAGTTGTTCGTATACTGGTAGAGTTTCCCCACTATGAAAGGGTGAAGTGCGCTCTCTAGGTATATGTATAAGCAGTACAGATAGTGGTAGTCAAGGCTTACGTTGTTCTGTCGTCTCAGGTTATGATCCCACTCCAGTACTTATATGTCCATCCACTCCTGTGGGGGGACCTTTGATCCGATTTACCAGGAACTCTAGGAGAACGTCCATGCTACTAGCTTACTAGATAGTGATAGTTTTGTGAGTGTACTGGGACTGGAGTTGCGGAAGTGGTGCACAATTTCAAATTCATTTCCGTTCATAAACTACGTCGTCCATATATAATTTGAAATGCAGCATTTACGAGGAACTCAGTGAAGCAGGAGTGTACATTAGAGAACTCAAAGGAGTTCAGTGATCTCTTCTAACAAATTTTGGAGAGCTGTAGTACAGATTTTATGATAGACAGAATGCCTCATTGTAAATGATTTAAAACTAATGGTTGTATGATTGTATTTAATCGGTTTTGGCGTTATTTTATTTACAATATTATGTTGCAAAAAATTTGACACTAATTAACAAGGACGTAGGTTTTAAGTAATAGAGGAATTTTCTCTAAAATGTAGATTCGTTGTGAGCTTTCTTGGTACATTCAGTAGAAGAGTGGATATCTTCATACTTGCAGGTAGAATTGCTCCAGAGAGAGAAGTATTTACTATCTTAACTATAACAGGTAGCAATATGTCTCGGTTCTTCTTCATGACCTTTCCTGGCAGTGGATCCAATTTTAGGGATTTGTTTACTTAGTGTAATGCTAATTACATAACATTTTAAGGTGTGAAATTGCTGTTTGGATGACCTTGGCCATGCTTTCTTCTGAAGCCTTGCGTAAAAATTCTCAGAAGGTCTTAACACAGTTGCGAAATTTTTACGCACTCCTCAGATGACATAAAAACATTTGATTTAACACATTTTACAGGCTAAAGGTTGCTAATTTAGATAATTCTGAACAGCTATAAATAATTATTGTTAATATATACTCACAAAGTCAGAAAGTCAATATGCAAGTCACTACTAGTCTTAATTTCTGACTATATTTCTCATCAATGACTGGATCATTTTCATTGAGTTGGAAAGAGTATTGGCATGAAAGTACTTAATGGAAATTTTTACATTTACCTTTATTTGAACTTGATTTTATTTGTGGGGTGTAATCTAGTCACAAGAACAGATTTAATTTGATGAATTTGCGATTTGATAATGTGCAGACCAATTGAGCAATATTTGTTTAGTTGCTCATTATTAACATTTCACACAGTAACTTATATCAATATACTTTGATGATGAATTTTTTGATGCATTGACCAGTAGATACATATTTCTAAGTCTAAGATAGGTAATGGTAATAAAGGAATAATAAATTACGGAACAACAAATTTCCAGGACTTCATATTAAATGGTGCCCATCTTCCAGTCTGTAGATCTGCAACTATAATTTTCAGGTTAGACATGGGATCCATTAGCGTATTATGATCATATGTCATATAAGCTATAATGAAGGTATAACATTTATCACTATATGTTTTCAAGTTATATATATATATATATATATATATATATATATATCACGGAGTGGAGCATTGCCACAATAGCTTGCTTTCTTTTCTCACTAATGGAGCTGAGGGGATTCGAACTCACGACCCATTGGTTTGAAAACCAACCCCTTAACCATTGAACATTTCTTACAGCACTTTGTAGCCCGTCAATCAAGGATCCTAATTAGCAGCGAACCCAATATTGAAACCACACCCTCTATTCATAAACAGCCTTGGTTTTAGGTCAATTCTGCATCTTCATAGTTTTCGCTCTGGAAAGAGTACTGAAGTTACGAACAAAAAATTAAGGAATGTTGTTACGATATTAGGTCGCGGAAAACACTGATTTCACAGCTTGGGAGATAAACCTAAGTCAGGCTCAACCTTGAGTATATTGTGAGAATGATCTCACTTACAAAAATACAATATTCGATTTTCAAGTAACTTACTAGACAACAACCTGACTTTTGACGTCACTTAAAATTCCACAAGCCTTTTGTTTAGTTGCTTGCAAAAGGAATTCCATACAAAAAACTCGTGTACCTTATATTTCACCGAGGAGACGATCAAACAAATTTAAGCGATTGGCACGCCTAAAAATGTGGACAATCAAAAGCTTTCAGTTATCGTCTTTTTTCTTTTCGTTTCCCTTTTTTCGTTTTATCTCCTATTTTTGCTGACCCGCTTCCAAACATATCTCTCAGTTCCTCTTCATCTTCTTAATCTGAAGAACTCGCTATCAATCACAAACCTTGACTTACTAGCTAATTTAGCGGCGTGTAAACAGGCGTGTTATTTTGCTTCTTCCTCGGCATTGACGAGAATTTCATAAACTGGCTCTCATGGTGCATAATTTAGACATATTACGTTGAGCAACGGATTTATTTTGACTAAACGCTTTCGCCAGACACTGGTTATGGCACCGGCTGGAGCAAGTAAGAAAGTTCCTTAGCTAAAAACAAAATTGTTCTAATTGCTAACATTTGTTAGATGCGTTTGAGATGCATCGACAATACCTTTTAGTGGGTTTTCACTAAAGGACAGGGCTTATCAAATCTTCTCTTGAAAGTCGTTGTCTCGTTTCCTGGGCTTTAATCATGATGTGCTTCGTCCCGAATAATTGAAGGTTGCTCAATTCTCAGTACGTTTAGTTACGTTTTAGCACACAACGAAGCCAAACGACTTAGAAAAAATTAAGTCATTCGGCCTAAAAAGTTTGAAAAATGAAGTCAAAAATAAATGTTTAGAATCAACTACAACTTCCTAAACGTAAGGTAATATAACACAAACAATAGTTATTCGAAGTCATGGTAGTCTTCTACATGGCTTCCAAGATTTTAAAAATGTTCGCCTCATCCTTCTGCTCAATGACAGTGTTATTCCTAACATCTGTAATGCACGTCTTCACTTGAAATCTTCGCGCCTAATTAAAGGCCGCCTTCAACTTTTTAATGTGTGGTTTTCATATTTTAATAAAGATATTTTGTACTTGCCAACCAATATACCTCAAAAAAATTGCCATGGGTGGGAGATTACTTGAAAATTAAAAGGCGGGGGAATTGGAATAAGAATGTCCTGGGTGGAAAATTTTTGAAAATGTAATTAGCGGGGGGGTGAGGGACGTTTATTAGGGACCCAAGTGTATACAAATGATGTATTCGATTTTCATAGGAGACTCTAGTCCAGTGACACGAGAAAGTAAAACGAGGAAAAAAGTAGCCGGAAGCTATAAACAGAAAATTCCTCTTAACAACAGAAAATTCGAGGGCTAGTGACATCTGCAGTAAAAGATACGCAAGCCGTTTCCTGTTTCGTGGAAAAATACAAGTAATTATAGTGGCACGAAGTTCGTGAAATGCCTCGTTAGTGTTGGTGGGCAACCAGCATTGTAGATCTTGATCAACACATTCTCTTTCATTACATAACGAAAGTTTTTACTATTTTAATTGATTTTTACCTGCGTCTTGACATGCTTGAATCTTAAAATTTGTCCCACGCTTTTCCTAGTCATAGTCAAGGCTGCTCGAATTTTTTCATTTTTGTATCACAAGGCGTTCCAAGGCATCAAACATAGCCCTTTGGACACGAACACATACCAATGTGTGCGTGATTGCTGAAAATGGAAAACGTCCAGAATTTCAATAAAAATTCCCACCTCTCATGTTTTGATAGCATGATATCAAGTCGCAAAAGTCATCTCTGAGTTTTTCTCACGCAATGATGCCAACCGCGCAGCATGACTTTGATGCTCTAACCCATTCTCATACGCCCCAAACCAAACTGGATTCTCGGTACAGATTTTCAAGTTGTATTTACAAGATGAAAAGAGAGTACATTCCCTATATATATATATTTAAAACTGATGCGGAAGGTCGAAGCTACATGACTTTCCACATCATGTTGAAGGCCTGAGCTACAGTACATGACTTGTAACAGTCAATGAACTCAACAAGTTAAGATTTAAACTGTGATTCTGAAAACAGATATTGATTCAAGTGCTTAAGGCCTTCAAGAAATGTTTGACATTACAACTAGGCATTAAGTTCTAGCCATCAAATGCATACTAGAAACTAGATATTGTGGCCATCCAGAAGATACAGCGTTGAGAGTTTTAAATTCTACATTTTTCTCTTCTGTAGTGTTCTAAATGGTTGCCACTGCTAGCAGGAAGAAAGAAATTTGGTTGCTTGGGTGACACTGTAGCCAAAAATGAAGTTAGCTTTACCCAACACTTCCCCATACAATTCCCTGTAACTGCTAGCTGGTTCCCTGTATCAAGTTTTGGTAAATCTGTTTGATGTAGGTTGTACACATTATTGGCATCAGAAAACCAAACTCAAGTGTAAAGACAGCAGATCATTGTTGAAGTTGGTTGGTTATAAAATGCCTGGATGGTTTTATTTATCATGCATTCACATCAAACCCAGTCTTTGTTCAGATTAATTTCCTGCGCCAGTGCGAAGAAACCTTTCGTCTCACAATATTGTCACTTTTATCCAGGAATGTGACATTTCACCTGCATACTGCTAGTCTTCATCAGGCATCGTGCAAACTTTGGGTGTGTTACAGTTTATACCCGATGCTAATTCTCTGTGATTCGTTCATTTTCAATCCTCATATTTTGGTGGAAAGCTGTTTCAGTGGACATCCACCCCCTGTTGTGTTTCTTATTGTGTTTCTTTATCGTTTGCATCCATGCCTCAGGAAATTCTAGGTCCTTGTCCCTATTGATGTTATTAGGGTGAAGTCCAATTGGATAGCCTCCTTGACTCTGCAGGTGAACTGTTTCTCTCCCCAATCTATAAGCCTAATTTCACTCCAACATGGGCAGTGGCCAGTATTCATCTAACACCAATCTAGCAGAAATTGCAATTGGGGTGGGCATTGAAACTATTAGTTAGCATGCTCAGAGGTATACCAGCTCTAGATACAACTAATTCAGGTTGGCATAAGCCCCTGACATATCAGTCATCTAAAGTCACTAAAATTTGTGTTTGATCATCCAAGGCAGCATATTTCATAAAAAACTAAATAATTAAAACCATCTATCTAATAAATGTACTCGGATAACAATAAGAGAATACAATAAATAAGAATGACATCATAGGAAATACGCCAGAATAGCTATAACGTGTAATCTTACCCTAATAATGAATTTTCTCCAAGTTGATTTGCTCCTTCCATCATGCTCTGTGCAAGTGCCATCTGGCTGAGCTTTTTCTGGTATTTAAATACAAATATTACAACTATGAAACCTCAAATCACTCAAATAACCAGTAAAACAAATGCTTCTATATCAAATAACGTAATCATAACTGCTTAAACTTCATATCCTATGTCACCCATGATACTCACTATCAGTCAGTGCTATGTTACAAAAGTCACAAGCTTAACAGCCCTAGAAGTTAGTGAGGCTAAGATTAATTTCAGGAATGCATGTGTTGAGCACTTTCCTGACTCTTTTGGTGTGGAATGGTAGCTATAAAATAAAATAGGGTCACATTTTCCTTTATGCTAGGTTCACACTGTGTTGCAAACAGTGATTTGTTTAGTTACTTTCCCTTTCCTTCAGTAAGCCAATTGGCAACTCAACAACTGGCATCAAAGTGTAACTCTCCTGACTTTATTGCAGGAACCAGAATTTAAAATTATTTGATTTCAAAACCAAAATGATACAACACTAGTGCCTCTTTAATGGAGGCCAACATTTTCCCTCATGAGCTAGTCTTCAACTGGTAGCTGCAAGGTCAATGAAATAGTTCAAAGAAGGGCTATAAATAGAGGTGCGTGGATAGTATCTTTGCTTTCATTTATTTTATAAGGCGAAGAGGTTATGAGGATCAAGATTATCCTGTGCACAAAAGGACTTTTGTTGCAAATAACTTGGATTCTGTGGAATATTGTTAGTTACTATGTGAAGGTCAGGTAAAGCCTAAAATCGGCATGTCTACACAGGTACGGCTTTCTATGTGAAGGTCTGGTAAAGCGTAAAATCGGCATGTCTACACAGGTACGGCCTTGTATGTGAAGGTCAGGTAAAGACTAAAGTCGGCATGTCTACACATCTGCGGCTTTCTATGTGAAGGTCAGGTAAAGCCTAAAATCGGCATGTCTATATAGGTACGCCTTTCTATGTGAAGGTCTGGTAAAGCCTAGAATCGGCATGTCTACACAGGTACGCCTTTCTATGTGAAGGTCTGGTAAAGCCTAGAATCGGCATGTCTACAAAGGTACGCCTTTCTATGTGAAGGTCTGGTAAAGTCTAAAATCGGCATGTCTACACAGGTACGCCTTTCTATGTGAAAGTCAGGTAAAGCCTAAAGTCGGCATGTCTACACAGGTACGGCTTTCTATGTGAAGGTCTGGTAAAGCCTAAAGTTGGCATGTCTACACAGGTATGCCTTTCTATGTGAAGGTCAGGTAAAGCCTAAAGTTGGCATGTCTACACAGGTACGGCTTTTTATGTGAATGTCTGGTAAAGCCTAAGGTAGTCATGTCTACACAGGTACGGCTTTCTATGTGAAGGTCAGGTAAAGCCTAAAAACGGCATGTCTACACAGGTACGGCCTTGTATGTGAAGGTCAGGTAAAGACTTAAGTCGGCATGTCTATATAGGTACGCCTTTCTATGTGAAGGTCTGGTAAAGCCTAAAATCGGCATGTCTACACAGGTACGCCTTTCTATGTGAAGGTCTGGTAAAGTCTAAAGTTGGCATGTCTACACAGGTACGGCTTTCTAAGTGAAGGTCAGGTAAAGCCTAAAGTCGGCTTGTCTACACAGGTACGCCTTTCTATGTGAAGGTCAGGGTAAAGCCTAGAATCGGCATGTCTACACAGATACGGCTTTGTATGTGAAGGTCAGGTAAAGCCTAAAATCGGCATGTCTATATAGGTACGCCTTTCTATGTGAAGGTCTGGTAAAGCCTAGAATCGGCATGTCTACACAGGTACGCCTTTCTATGTGAAGGTCTGGTAAAGCACAGGTATTGCTACTGAAGTACAGGTATAACCAATTTTAAGATATCGACCATAAATTTTGGGGGGATTTTAAGTCTGTTCTACTTCTAAGATTAAAGTACTTAAAGTATATCAGGTATTAAAAATACATAATATAGCAGATCTGAATGACTTACCTCTTCCTGCTTGTGTTGGTGTGAGTTGATGTCCGGAAGTGAAACTACGAAAAATGTTTCTGTTCTCAATTTCTCATCATCCTTTAGTTTTTTACGGAGTTCTTTTGAGATAGTCTTTCGCGTACCCTCACCATTTTCACTGACCTTTAAAGAAAAGCCCTTATGTGAATAATACAACTGTAAGGAGAGTTTATAAAATTATATAAAAGTTAGAAATTGAAACTGAAGTGGATGATGTTGTGAGAGAGAAACCTGTTTAAGATGATACAGACATGTATTAAGGAAAGGGGGTAATGAAGGAGTAAAGAGAGCAATTGTGTTTGAAATTGAAAAGGGTGAGTAAAACCATTAATGAAATGGAGAGACAAAATAGAGAAGGATGCTGCAAAGATTGGTCTACAGAATGAAGATGCAAAGGAATGGTCAAAATGGAGCAAAAGATTGGTTGAAAGCTGGTAACCCAAAAACAGATGGGAAAAGGTTGACCATAAACAATGGATGGATGGATGGATTATAAACTTAATTATGAATAACTGATATTGTTTTCATAATCCTTACTCTAAAATGTCTTGAATGGTTAGTAAAGTATATTTATAATAACATGTATATTTAATAAGCCTTTGCTGTAACCTCCCAATATTATGGTGTTCTACATTCATAAATACACATTTGTATTGCTTTTAGTCTTTTGCTGCCTGTAGGCAATGCAAAAGCCATGCTACACATCTATTTGCAAAGTAGGTCTTTTATATATCATGGGTAATGTACATTTTATGTACTTCAGTAAGGATGTAAATAAACAATTGAAACATTTGGCATGTAAATAGCTGAGTCTTGTTGCATCTATTACCTTGTAATCTGGGAAAGCCATCATTTGTGATACTCTGATTTGTGCTGGACAGCTACATTCTATGACATAGTATTTAATAAATAACTTGTGCACTTATCCTATTGCAGAAGGAAATGCTATCTCACCTTACTCGCTATACACCTAAACGTTTCTATTGAATTCTTCTTTTGACTTTAAAGTTGAAGTGATGTTATGATAAAGCCAATAATTGATTCTTATTATGGCCTTATTATGCTATGTCATTTGGTTACATATAGCTTTTACAAACTGGATCTTTGGAGTTTTGGTCTCGATGGTACTAATGAAAGAGTTACAGTTTCATGGAAGAGAAGTTTCGTAAGTTTATTGGGAGCCGTTTACATTTTGATTAAAAAAGCCAAATTTATGTACACAGGAAAAAGGATTTCAAACTGGTACCTTCTTATTGAAATCCTTCCACTAACCGCACTGCTGTCGCTGAGGTCGTAATCGTACCTGCTTTCGAGGCTTTATATATCTGAAACCAGTATAATTGTAATGCTTTCAATGCCTTATAAAGGATTAACTGGTAAACTTGTACAGTCAATTTAGGAATAACATGACAAACAAATCTTTAAATTCGTTTATACTAATTTGTAACATGTTTCATTGGTTCGTCTTTCAGGGATCGACCACAACAATTATATTGTGTCAAAACAAAGACAAACTTACCTTCTGGTTTGTGTAGCATTATTATTGGCGTTCCTATTTAACAACACTCCAATTAAAGAAAGAGAAAAAATTTCAAGAATGATTTAGATGCAACTACATATTATACTTGCTGCTTTTGAGACAAGATACCCTTGTGATGTCAGGCCATGATATAGTGCCCACGTGACCTAATTTTCTAGTCTTGAAGCGACCATCCCCGTAACACCATGTAAATACCTTGGCCTTACCACCTCACTGATGATGTTGATCGTGTCATTCGAGACAGCGATACACTAGTACATTTAGGAGAGAATAACAATTAAGGGAGCCAGAGCAACACAGGAAAATCTGATGATACTGCAGTTTGTAACGATGTGTAACCAAGTCCTAAGAATATCTTTAACCAAGCTCCTAAGAATATCCTATGAATAGGTTATTCTTAGGACCTTGTTGTAACTAAGGGATTTTTCCACCCCCTCCCGTTTATTCCAACTCCCCCTGTCTATTAGGCACCTACGAGTAAAAGCAAGAAAACCTTTGCAATATTGACAAAA
Organism: Alatinidae sp. Z8VKAUB7J3; assembly: GCA_010016025.2. NCBI lineage: Eukaryota > Metazoa > Cnidaria > Cubozoa > Carybdeida > Alatinidae > Alatinidae sp. Z8VKAUB7J3. Next base: position 136,783,028 of record JAAAKM020073195.1, read on the forward strand.
AGAATTTGTTTTCTATGTGGGTCTATTCGATTAAACTGTATTTGTGGTGGATGCCAACTGTTCCGAAACCACGAACTACTCAGGAAATCGAAATTCTGATTGCTTAGTGAGGCTTTGATTGCAATTACGTTCCTGTTATGTCCGCCCATATAAGTTGGCAATCTCTCAATCAAAGACCCCTGATGAGCAGTGGGCCCGACATTGCAACTATCCCAAATAAACAGAAAAACCACCAAACAAGCTAACTAATAAATAAAGGGCAGCTGGGGCGTCCAAGGGCGATGCCCCTCAATTTGTGCTACCGGGCAGAGAAGTAAGCCATGAAGCAGGCTCAACTGCCCAGTAGGACCGCTTCTTGATGATTTTGGAAAGCAACTGTCATCAATAAGAACCGATACTGGGATATCTCATAATACAGATACTACATCTATTCCTTGCCAAAAGGCCGAGAAGCGATGTTCCAGTTATGTCCGCCCATATAAGTTGGTTAGGACGTGTTATTCTCAGATATATCATACCCTATAGCAGCGTAGACTCAGTTGCCGTAAGCACAGAATAAAGGCAGAAGGGACATTGGGTCGGCATCCCTCTAAGATTTGTTACGAAAATTTTCACTAGAAAACTACAATAACCGTTTTCAACACAAATTTCAACAGCTTTATTCCTTGTTTAATTTGTCGAATTGGGATTGGTAGAGTAGAGAATGTCTCGTTTGAAGTAGTGGAATGTCGAATGAAGAAGGATTTGAATTGATGGATGTATACTGTAATATTTATTGAACATGTCATTCACTAACACCAGTAACCTCGTTTACGGAGTTGTTTATAAACGCACGCGCAAAGAAAACTTATTAACAACAGAAGCGTTGAGTGTCTGCATCAATAAGTCCTTATTGTACCATATAACACCAGATGGCACCCATGGGACAGGGATTTTAGTTGACCATTGATCTAGGAAACCATAAACTTCCTCTGAGTTAAAGTTTCAGAATTGCGTTTAGGGCTTCTAAGTGTGGGTCTGTGTGCAATGGGAGTAGCCGGGGGGTTAGTCTTTGACTATACGAAGCAATCTTTGCGTTGTGGGGCTATGGATATACTGCAGACGTAATTATTTACTCAAGAAGGAAATGTAAGTCAATGTTAATAAATGATAAAGTCTGCTTGCTTAAGAAGTTAGTCTTTTAAAGGGTGTGGAGGTGGTAACGGCATTGTTGTTGCAGGAGGAACACGTTTTGAATTGTAAAAATGTGGTCACGCGACTGTACAGGTGTATCTTAGGGTTTAAGGAGTAATGCTTGAGTTATTCAATAGTGAGTTAAAGTTTCAGAATTGCGTTTAGGGCTTCTAAGTGTGGGTCTGTGTGCAATGGGAGTAGCCGGGGGGTTAGTCCTTGACTATACAAAGCAAGCCTGGTCCTGTGGGGCTATGGATAAACTGCAGACGTAATTATTTAGGGGTAACAGGACAATTCCCCCCTGGACAATTGCCCCCGAGACAATTCCCCCGGGACAATTCCCAGCCAGTATAATTGCCCCCCTCGGACAATTCCCACCTAGGATAATTGCCCCCGAGACAATTCCCACCTATTCCCAGAAAATGCAATTTTCAGGTTACTGTTTCCACAGAAAAAAAAAGGTTCAGAATCCTTTCAGTCTTAAAATTTACTTTTGATTTGCTGGAATTATAATCTGTCTCATTCTATTAATAACTTATGCCAATTTATGACAACAAGTGTTAGGCTGACTCTTGACCACCACCACCAAGAAAGTTTTCCTCACGAGATTTAAACCGTGATAACTAAGTCAAAATATTGAAACACACAATACTAACTTGACATACGAAAGTTTTAGGTTAGAATTTTGAGTAGGGGAAATTGCCAATATTAGTTAAATGGCTCTTACCGGCAAAATATAACTTTATAGGTTACGTGTATATGTGCTGTAACCTATATATTTGACTTGTAAGTGCAACGATAGCGACATGCTGTAATTATCCGGGCAGCGAAATTAGTGAGCAACAAATATCACTACCAACAGCTTGTATGTGCATTTCAAATTCCATGCAGGTGCATTTCAAATTCCATGCATGTGCATTCCAAACTCCATGCACGTGCTTTTCAAATTCCATGCATAACCATAATCAATACTTATATTAAGATATTCCGATATTTAATGGTTCATATTTTCAGCAAGAGATTAACGTCTATACAAACTCCATACACGTGCTTGTCAACCTCCATGCACGTACGTTTCAAACTCCATGCACGTGCATTTCAAATTCCATGCAGGTGTGTTTCAATCAGTGGTCGTCAGCTTTGCATTCGTTCCCTGTCATCTCGATGAACGTTCCATTATTTTGTAAGAAACGCCATAGATTTCACTAAATATCCACTAGTTAGTGTTAGATTGAGTGTCTCGATGTTCTTGGCCTTTTGGCAAGGAATGGCTTTAATGTCTTTTCTTGTTGATCATATAGTCTTTCCAAGATAGGCAGTCCTACTGAGCGGTTGAGCCCGCCTCATGGCTTGCTTCTCTGTCAAGTAGGCCAAACTGAGGGGCGTTTCCCCATGACTCCCATCTGCTCTTGGTTTATTAGTTAGCCTGTTTGGTTGTTTTTCTGTTTATCTAGGGTAGTTTCAAAATTGGGCCCACGACGCATCTGATTGATTGAGAGATTGTCTCGAGGTTCACACCGACATTATTGGTTTCAAGATGAGTAAAACATAGACTTGTGTCCATACCGGTTAGGGCGGGTAGCCCGAATTAATCCAACTCTTATACCCAGTCATCTCGGTCTTTCATGTCATTTTTCTGATCGTCAACTGGTAGGCCCAAGTCATGCGAGAATTGGCGAATGTAGGTTTTCTTTGGTCTTCCAGCTGATATCTTGCTACGTACAGGAGTCAAAAGTAGAAGTTCGCTGACCAATTTATTTGTGCTGCGATAACTGTGGCCGGCAAACCTTGTTCTCCTTTCCTTGATTACTTGAGCTATTAGACGGTCAGTTCCATATGTGCTGCTGCCATGATTTGTGAAGTACAACACTATGCATTCTTGTGTATGTATCATTTAGCTTGTCGATAAGGTATTTAATTAAGGTCCATGCTGATTCCTATAAATTCATCGTAACAGCTTTCTCATTTCACTCCATACGATTGCTGTGATCAGTGTATGGCGAAAACGTTTCGCAAAATGAATCCGTTACTTAACGCAATATTCAAATTTTGCACCACAAACCAACTTTTCATATACGGAGGTTATTAAGAATGCCTCGGGTCACTAAACTGCTTCTATATTTTCACATTTAAGGCGGCTCGACTAACCTATTTCTTATTCAAGTTGTTATCAACTGCTGTTAATGTATACCACAATAATTATGTACACCAACCTTTTTTCAAGAGTGTTCAATAAATTGAAAACGTCAGAAGGTTGAGACTGATAGCTGCTGACAGTAAGTTGTGGAATGAATACCCTTTTATTGATGAAGGGTGCTTGGGGCCATTAAATTTGCTTCTGTTTTTTCATATTTAATTTCGTTTGTTACGAAATGTCTAGTTACACAACACACGGTTAGTAGAGTGCATTAAAAACTTTGGCGTCGTGCAATTATCCCAGAGTACTTATGTACTTCTAACTTTCTCTGGAATGCTAGTGATTCAAAAGTCAGAAGTCTTTACTGCCGACAGTAAACTGTCGGAATGTTCTATTATTGCTCTGTGTTTTCCTGTATTAGTTCTCATATTAATTGCCAGGGTTATAATTCCCTTATCATAAACGACCGGCGGATTGTCGACGCTTTTAATTTTGTTACATAAACAGCGCTATACGATTTCTTCAACAATTTTTACTGATTGAAAAGATGGCACGCAAATTTTCGATTGCAATTAACTCACGAGCTAACGGTTTACGCTGTATAGCAACAATGTTTATACAACTACTTGTTGTCGTATTAGTGAAATAGTAGCATTGAAAGCGATAACATTTGTGTAACAAATTCATGCTCATCAACTTATTATTATCAGCAGAAGAAGAATCATAGCCATTTCCATAATCAGCATAATCATTACCATTATCTTTCACTTTAAGATCAACATCTGCACCATTGCCGAAATGAAAACTATACCATCATCGGCAGAATCATGCTTATCATGATCGCCGGCATCATCATTATCATCATAATAGCTATGTATGTTGGAAAAATGAAGATATTAGACTATTTTATGATTGCACATGGTAAAGAAAGTGCTTAAAGGGAACTCTCCGTCCGGGACCTGCGGCTCGTCGAGGGAGATCACCTCGACGCGCTCCAGCTCCTCGAAACAGCCGGCGCAGCGGCGCAGATGGCGCTCCAGACGCAGCACCTCGCCCTGGGCCAGCGTCTCGGCCAGGTAGGCATCGAGCTGCCGCCGGGTCCGCTCGCAGCTCATCGTCCGCCCTCGCCGCCCTCGGCCGGACGTCCGCCCGCCGGACGGTACTCCGGGAAGCGCTCCCGCAGCCGCCGACGCAGCGTCCGCCGCGCCTGCAGCAGGTGGTTGCGCACGGTCGACTCGCGCGTCTGGAGGACCCGAGCTGTCTCCGCTGCCGTCAACCCTTCGAGCTCCCTGAGCGCGAACGCGGCCCGTTGCCGTGGAGGGAGGTCGGAGAGCAGCTCCCGGTAGATGCGCTCGACGTCGCGCTCCGTGCTCTCGGCCGGCTGCGCCGCGGCGACCCGCAAGCGCGGAGCGTCCGGCGGCGCCTCGTCGAAGCCGGCCTCGCGTCGGCGTTGGCGACCGCGCACGAAATCGAGCGCGACGTTGGTCGTGATCCGGTACAGCCAGCCGTCGTACGAGCCCTCGACGTCGTAGCGGTCGAGCGCCTGCCACAGCTTGACGAACACGACCTGGGCGACGTCCTTGGCATCTTCCGCATCTCCGACGATCCGACGCGCCACCCGAAAGACCCGGCTCCGCTCCCGGCGGACGAGCTGCTCGAAGGCGTCGATGTCGCCCGCGGCGGCGGCGGCGGCCAGTCGCTGGATGTCGTGCGCGTCGTCCATGACGATGGGCCTGTCCCGGCGTATCGGTCGAACCCGCCGCGCCTCCCATCGAGGCCGTCCGGGAGCGTGGCCCGGGGCGGCCTACAGTGAACTACGTGGCGACCGGGCGAAGCGTCTAGTCTCGCCCGCCATCGGGTGTCCCGGCGCGACGCGCGGGGGCCCGGCGACGGGCCGGGGCGAGCCGGAAATGGTCGAAGCCGGCGGCCCGGGGATGGTATACTACGGTCTTTCGCTTGCTGCTGATGATTTAGGTGGTGGTATGTACAAGGATTATGTTCTGTCAAGCTTAGTTGAATTTCCAGCTGCTGGTGCAGCCATCATAGGATGTAACAGGTAACTTCAGTGATCTCATTTAACATTAATTTCTGGTAGAGTAATTTAGTGCTGAAAGTTGCCCCTAATTACATATTTTATGATTAGACTTTGGACACACCTTGCAAAATGTGATAATACAAACTTTAAGATCCTGGTTTTGTTAATAACTCCCTTTCAGTAGAGCCTTGAGCTTCTTCTCAATTAGTCTGAAAACAGACTATTTGACTGTTTAAAACAGGAGGCAGCAAGAAAAAAGTAATGATAGACATGACAGTTTCATTTTTTTTTTCTACTAAGTCAACTACACGTATCAACGTCAGCATTTTTGTTTGTGCAGTTTAGCTTCCTACTCATACAAGTATTTTTAATCTGGAACAATAAATATTCTGTTGGAAATTTACTTTATCGTAATCACACCCAATATCTCTGTATCCGCTTCATTTGAAGTGAACTGTCACATTTCTCAGTATATGTGATTGGCCAATGAATTCCAACCGAAAATGTCTGCTTCCCTACCAACACTGAGGTCTTGCTTTTGCTGATGTTTTAATGCACCTCATGGTGGCCCAATCTCTTTCGTGACCGCACTTGTAATTTCTTACACTTGTAATGTGATTGTTTATCAGCAACTCTACGAAGTAGGTGCAGTGTTTATCAGAAACTCTTGGAATTAGTTGCAGTGCTGCGTAAGTCTATTTGAGCGGAGCACCGAACAGTGATTCACAATATTCAATTGCATAGTAACTTTTAACAGGTTAATATTTCCATTACACTTTGTTCCGGTCTCATAGGCAACAGTAGGCGCTCCAACTCTTGACGTGTGAATCCGTTAGCTATACCCAATCAAATCGGAAGCACTTGTTTGACTAGAATGTAGTGTAGCGAAATACATTGTCAACGGCATATTAAATAAAGAATATTTTGAAACCTTCTGAGAAATTTTCTGTTGGTTTTAAGGTGTATGAGTAAAAGACATGAGAGTCAGCAAATTAGATGTATGATTAGTGGATCATACAACTTCAGCCTTCTTGCGTAGGCAAGGTAGGGGTAGCGCTGCCAATACAGTACAGGGATGGGAGAGTAAAAAATCTTTGGTGCATTTTATAACTCGATCTTCAAGGGTATTTGAGTTGCCTTTGTTAGCTAAGATTTAACATGGGGCTTTCTTTTTCTATTTTCTTTCGTTTTTCACGTTTTCCTTTATTGTCTGTGCTAGAGCAAAATACTGCTTTGCAAACGGGGGTTGGCTCAATCCCCTGTGGTTGTGCAACTGAACTGGGGCTACGTGTTGCTATATGTTTGTTTGAAAGTCATATTTAAGTTGTATGGTTATTTCCACACATGCTGATGTAAGTAAATGATTATTATATCGACGAAACATGTTTAGACTGAGATATAAAGATCGACTTATTACAATATCTACATATGAGCTTCAAAGAGAAAGAAAAGAAGAGTAGCTAAGAAAGGGAAAGAATCACTGAGATCCCAAGCATTGTACCTTGGATAGCCATTTACCACTTTATATGATCCAAGGTGACTTCTCCTCTCAATCTTTCCATCAACTTTATTGAACAGGATAGGCTTTTCCCTAAAGTTTTAAAAAATACGCATAGCAGTACAGAGGCTGGCAGACAGCAAAAGTATAGTCTTTAACGGAAACTGATCAGGTAAGGCAAAAGGCATCTTTCGCAAGAAATTTATAGTTCAAATAAACATTCAATAATTCAATGAGAATTAAGTAAAGTTCCTAAAGCTTAAGTTGCTAAAAACATTGTAAGTGTCAATAGCTATGCAACGATAAAACTACTTTTGTCAAATTGATAGTTCAAATGCCTTCTTTCGATGATACGTTTTAACTCATTGTGGGCTTTAACCAGATTGAGGAGCTGGATGATAGTCCTTCCAAGTCTTAGAGAGCCTGCTCTCGAAATGTGTTGAGCTGGATGTCGATGTCCACTTAAGGATGATGGGTAGCTAACTTTTTAATTCATAAACAAGTAAATTTGTATCTGAGCTCATCTGGCTCTAGGGCAAATAGGCACCGCCTGGTTGATATGCCTATTGAAACGCAATGATATCAACCCTGAACCAAGTCATACCGGATCGGTCGAGCCCCGGTTCAACAACGACCGCGACCCTTAGTGGAGCTTACCAGGGTGGGGAATCGAAAAATTTGCTACTGATAAGCAACATAAATTGAGGTTGGCAAAAGAAGAGACTGCTTATGGAACATGGAATGTCAGAACCCTCAGTGCTTCTGGCAAGTTAAATGAGCTTGAGTACGAATTGGAACGATGTAAATGGAACATCAACGGTATGGCTAAAATGAGGTGGCTAGGGTGTGGTGAAATGAATACTGAGAGAGGAAACAAAGTCTGATGGAGTGAAAAAGAGAAGAAACACGAAGCAGGTGTTGGGTTCATTATACTCAAGGAGTGCGCAAATTCAGTATTAAAGTGTGAGCTAGTATCATGCAGAATCATCCGTATCAGAATAGCTGCAACTCCAAGGCACCTCTCCATTATCCAAGTGTATGCACCTACCTCAACATGACCAGACGAGGAGGTAGAAGCCTTTATGACCAGCTTCAGTCCACAGTGAAAAGCATACAAAAGAAGGATATACTTATCATCCAAGGGGACTTTAACGCAATGATTGGGGGTGATGCACACAAAGACTGGCCAGAAACTGCAGGAAAGTTTGGCTAAGGTCCAACGAATGATAGAGGTCTCAGGTTATTGGAATTTGCAAGTATGAACAACATGGTCATTGCTAATACGCGCTACCAGCACAAGAATTCAAGGGAAATTACATGGACGGCACCCGACGGAATTTCTAAGAGTCAAATAGATTTTATCCTTGTTGAAAGGAAATGTGCAAGTAGCATCAATGGACATAAGGCTAGATCCTTCCCAGGAGCAGATATAGGCTCAGATCATAATCTGATTATAAACACTATGAAGATGAAACTTAAAAAGATTAAGAAAGCGTCAAATACCCGCTTAAAATACAACATTGAAGGCTTCAAAGACAAGAGAGGCTTTTCAAGCTAAAATTGGTGGAAGATTTGCTGTTCTTCTTGAAATGGAGGATATGGGCCGTGTTTAAATTGGTGTCCAAGGGATATGAATTTTTCGTTAATTTTCAACCCTATAAATAAGACTAATATCACGCTACAATTGTCTTTTCATAAGAAAATAGCGTAGTAGAGTTTCTAGTCACCCCATTGTTCAAGGTGGTTTCAGCAGGGTGCAAAACCGGATGCCCCCCCCCCCAAACCTGAAGTGCTGGCTACGGGCCCGGATCATGTGCCCCAAACTTTCTGAATACTTCCTTTCACACAACTGAAGCCTTGAAACATAACCTCATCTGCAATGACTGATAAGACCCAGTTTCTGTCATGAAGTATTTGACAAAGTATGACCAAGTAACTCCATTTTCTGTTCTGAAACTTATCTCAAATTAAATAAGGCACCTGGAAGACAGGAAATAGCCCAGACAACTTAGGACTTGAGAGGCCTTCTTTCAAAAATTTCATAATTGCTGCTACCAGAAAATTGAGGCATTCAGATCTAAATGTCAGTTTATCCTTAGCTACCACACTTGATGTGTTAAGAAGAGATTTGGCTGCTACACCTCTATCAACGTTGCAGAGCTCCCGCTGCAGCTTTTTGGATGAAACATCAATTTTACTTAATAACTTTGGAGTTGTTGCTTTATCCACAGCATTTGCTTTAATATAGTGTTTTTATTAATACTTTTAATATACTGTAGATTTCAGCAAACAAAAATGGAGCCAGTGGTGCAATAGATTGAAACCTGCATAAAAATGGCTCAAGACCAAACACAACCGAACCGAAGAAGGCTATTTTCCCAGGCATTATATTAACAAAAAATGAACACCTTAATTCAGGTTATTCCTGATTTCTCTGAAGTTTTCCAAAATTCTCAGAAAATTCCCTGATTTCCAGATTGGCTGTGAACCCAGCTATTCTTTTGCCTACTTGGTGATAGTATGCATCATCCTTTGTCTTTTATAGTCTTACGTTATTCGTCACTTTACTTTGACACATTTAAACACCTATATGTAAAACTAGTAACTCACATCCTATTGTATATAATATCTATGTGTCTTGAGCTACAAACTTTATTTTACTGACCCAAGTTACAAAAGTCAGATACATTAGAGCCGAGATCAGCGATCACCTCCACTTAAAAACGTCAAACTTTTGAGTATCTTGAATTGCTCCCTATTAATTTTATGTAATCTAAACTAACAAACACCACCATCCCGATGCTTCAACCGCGCAACTTCCCAAAATTCAATTAGAGCCCAAGAAACACAATAAAGAGACCCAAATATTCGAACTATCAAAATAATAGAGCCCGGGACTGGGTGTTTCGTGACATCGTTCCTTGATATAGGTTTTTAATACAACTGAAAGGAAGTGTTCTCTTCTCTTTTTTTAATGCCAACTGTACTTTCTGAAATCTATGTGCTTGCTTTTTTCTTCTTTCTTGAATTTCTCAAGAATTTAGGATTTCTGTACCATATTACTCACTAGCTCCACCCTCACACGATCACCTGGTTACCGTGCCAAGGGTGTTCGCATTACACGTGTTACATTGTGTCTGTAGTTTTGTCATAACATCTGAAACCTAAGGGGTGAGTTAACTTTGTAGGTAGAGATCTGGTCTAGCAAGCTAAAGGCTGATTGATCTGGCCCACTCTTAACCGGCAATCCAAAATTCGTACTCTAACCTTAAAAGGGAGTGGTTACCTGGAATTATCTGTCAAGGATGATGAGCAAAGAAATTATTTACCGCAGCTCCCCATATCGTGATTTAGGACATTCTCTGCCTCTACTTTATTCTATTCCTCCACTCAGTACTCTCGTGTCCGGAATAAACGGGGTGGCTGGAAATTTTGCTCAAAACAAATAAACGGGGTGGATGGAAATTCTGCTCAAAACAAATAAACGGGGTGGATGGAAATTTTGCTCAAAACAAATAAACGGGGTGGATGGAATAAACGGGGTGGATGGAAATTCTGCTTGAAATAAATAAACGAGGTGAGTGGAAAAATTTATCTCGAAATTTTTATAAAGTATGTGGAACTCCATGTAACAGTAGTGTTTCTAAGGGCTTTTGTGTTAAGGGCTCGTGTATAAACGAATCAAACATAGGTAAAAGGTATAAAACTGCATCTAAGTAATATACAAGAAGTCAGCATTCTCTACGTTTTCCATAGTATGTGACAATCCAGGGGGTAATTTTGTAAGTGTAAATCACTTAAAATGGTTTATAAAGCTGTATCTCCACTAGGTGGAAAATAATGGTATTCGCGATATTTTCCGCCGCTAGATGTGATAATTGCGCAACATTTTCGACGCCTTAGGGTGATAATCTAAGTTGATTCAACCTTCGTTGCTTTATGCTTTCATTAATCACAGCAAAGACATAACAGAGGCTGCTTAGTCGGCATCTCAGAGAGTTCTTTCTATTGAAATTGTAAGCAATGGAGAATTCAGTTCAATCACAGCAAGCTTTCAAAATTTTCACTGTTTTTTGTCACGCTTACAATAGTTTCATTGCCCCTCCCTCTGTTCTGTAAATAGCTGAGAAGATCTCACTTTAAGACGTTTTACCTATACGAAAGGTGACTGCTTCACCTTCTTCTTCTGTCTCCGTTTAAAGTCTGTTTTCCATGCTAGTATGTGTTGGACGGGGTATACTAATGATTGTCTTCTAGTATGATCCAGACTTTTAAATTCCTTTGCTATAGGCATAGCCAGATAAAAAAACTGTTCAGCTGTCCAGTTTATGTATAATGTGACATGAAGATATATTAAAGATAAAGCTGTAGCCAAGAGCGAGAGGGTATTTTAAAGCGGAAATGTGGCGTGTCGAAAAGCAAATTTCATTTCGCTTGGGTGCGAAAAGCGTATTTTAACCTGTCTTCTCATTCTAAAATATACTCTGTACTGAAAAGCTGGCCTCATGACTTTTAGGTTGGTTGACTGAATTAAGCAGCATGTGCCATCCTTTATTCGCTAAACATCACCTCGGGTTTCAAAGACCAAAAACGCCATTCAGTAGTGTGACTCTGCCATGGCGCAGCACTTGCTTGAGAACCCAGACTGTGCCAAAGTGTACACGGACGATTGCTTCCCTATCATAGGAAAGGCTAGCTCGCATTTCATTTGGCCGTCCCGGAATCAGTCCACATAAAAGCAAGAAAACCTTTGCTATGCAGACAAAAAGAGTTCGTTTTCTCACTAGGCCTATTCAATTAATGTTTCCAGCTTACTGCCAGTGAATTTAGAGCATTTTAAGCAAATTATAGGTCTTTGAAGATAGTGACCCTAAAATACTAAGATCAGCAGCTCGCGAATACCTCCAAAGCAAGGATCAAACATCAAAATCTTGGGGCAAAACCTATGCTGACCAACGCACCAAGGGAAGGTAGCACAACCATCTGATCGGTGATAAAGGTTTTGTTACGCGAAAAATGTAAAATAAATCTACAACACATTTTGATACTCGTCTACTCACAATCACAAAAATTAATAGTTCGTAGATTATCATGCAGACTGCAAATTGCACAACCGTAACTCGAAACAGCAGTCATGTCAAAAAGCATCTCATTCCTTCTCAAGTCGTCAATCTTCCTCATAGGGTGTGTGAAGAGGATGAAGATGAAATATCTATTACCAACCAACAGGAAGTCCATGATCAAGATCAAACGCTACACGGAGAAACAGATGTTGAACCAAGGCATTCAGGTCGAACGAGAAGTACACCCACTTATCTGGATGATTATGTCAGACATTAATTTCAGTAAAGAAATTATTAAGTCAGAAACAATCATTCAAAGTTGATTTAATAATCTTAAGTAAAGACTCTACCTAGTCAATCAGAACTGAAGAAAGGGAGAGATGCAGTATATGCAAATTAAAAGAATCCCCTCTTCTTCATAGACGTAAATTAGCGTAATTTCTAGTGACTTTGAAATATACTTAGCCAAATAAACCAGTCGTAGTACCTCGTCAACTTATCTTCTTATTACATCGTAACAAGCGCAATATAACATACGTCTATGTGCAAATAATTCAAATGCGGCAGTTATAGGTATAACTGAATCAAAACTTGATGAAACGTTTTGAATAGTGAGGTTCAAATTCGTGGTTATGAATTATTAAGGTCTGATCGTAACAGACAGGGGGGGTGGGGTGACTTGTTATGTTAGAAGTGATCTATGTTTTAAAAAATAGAAACCCTATCGCAAGACATTGAAGGGATTTTTCTGGAACTTTTAATACCAAAATCAAAATCAGTTCTTATAGGTATTGTGTATCGGCCACGAGTAAGTTTCTTTTAAAAGCCATTTCCCGTACCTTCATAAAATATTAATGACATTCTTTCAAACTCGTATCAACGAAAAACAGTCAAACATCCACAACTTTTTAGTCATGAATGACTGATTAGAATACAAAACTTCTAGTTAACAACACCCTAACCTTATCAAAAAAAAAAGAAAACAAAAAAGAATAGTAATAATAATAAATTTTTTTTTTAACTCAATGCCTTTACTGGTGATCTCTTTACAAAAATATTTCCCAATGTTGTCACCTGGCGTAGTAAATGGGACAGCAGGTTCGATATCCAAGAGTGTCTAGTCCGAAGAAATTTAAAAATAATGAAAAAGATGATAAAATATAAATACACACATACAGAAAAAAAAGCTAAGGAAGAGTGAGAGAAAAAAGAAATTACATGAAGAGTAATAGCTCCGGAGAGGTCCATTCTTAATGGCGCCTATTAAAAATGTAATAAGACGTTCTTATGGCTACTTCCGACCACTTCATCATCAGCCTATTTGTATCTATTTCTAAATTTTTAACAAATTTCATTAAATTACATGAATCCTTAGTAAAAAAAAACCAAAGTTGAGATTTCTAGAATTATTAAATTTAATAATAATAATAATAATAGTAATATTTTTTATTTTTTCAAACTTCACTGCCATTTATTCTTTCTGTAAATTTACAGATAGAGTAATAATGTTTACAAGATATAAAAATTCTCACTGTTTTCACCCGGCATAATGGGGACAGTGAGATATATAGAAGTGGATAATAACAATAATAACGATAATAACAATAATAACAACACCAACAAGGCAATGTCCCAATTTAATGATAATTTAGATTTTCTGGGCTTGTCCAATGTTTGCTTCTTCGACAAAATAGGTAATAAGAAGAGCGCAATGCTACTTCTGCAAGTTTATCCATGACCCTCTTACTATCAAGACCATATTTTCCTAGTAGTTTTTCAAATTTGGAAGCATTATTGGAATAAAATCCAAGCGTTGAAATCTCTAGCGTTAACAGTTTCAGATTTTGAGTTCGGTCCACAAGGTCATCTCGGTGAATCAACGAAATTCGTTCACGCGATCGTGCCCGCCGATAGAGCCTACTGCCGCTATCGCCGTCCCTGTTACATAACCTTAGTCAAAATTTTGAAACTATAGATGATAACTGTAAATGATGGGAATAAGGGAAGACTCTGGACAAAAAATTTTGAATTTCAAATACAACTCATTTCTTTTTGCAGGGATTTTGGTTGCCATTTTGATGGAGGGGCAACAATGGATCATACACTATATTTTCAATGAGGGTCAAGGAACTCCTATATACCAAGGAGATAAGTAAATTTTTTAGTGAAAGGGTTTCTGTTAGTAAACATTCTGACAAACTTACCAGTAGCAGATGGTGTTCGATTATCATGGGTGTGCTGCTCATATCCGAGTATGGAAATTATGTTGCTCAGTCTCTCTGTATATAAAATTACAACAGCCTCTACACTCCTATGCAACATTCTTTATAGCAAAAGCTATTGGGAGAGGGGAGGGGCAATTGTTTATTTGATTAAGCTTTAGAAATTCAATTAACTAGTATATAATTATTGTTATTATGGATAGCATCTGATAATGTAAGAGAGCATTAAGATTCATTTACAATAACTGGCATCATCTAAACATTAACTGATAATAAAAACTAAAGCGAAAAAGTATTTAAGCAAATTTTAATGGGCGGACAAACTTTGATGAGACGGGACATGACCCCTGAAACGCCCCTTCTATCCTTGCTAATTATAGGCTTGCATTTGTTGTCATTTGCATCTGCTGTGTATTTCCAAGACAATATTTTGTTTGAGATCAAAAGCAATCATGCCTCATAATGAAATATGTAGTCTCAAATCAAGCGAAAACTGGAAGCAGAAGAGATTCTGCACAATGTCAAGGTATCTTCCCACAGCAATTTCTTTGTTTGAATGGACCTTGCGATAGGTTCCTTGTTTCTTAACAATAGCCCAGGATATGCTGCAAACTTTAAGCTCAACTTTGTGGTCATTGGCATAATTTACGAGGAAAGTGCAATCAAAAGCTTGGATCATGTCGCAAAATGGGTTCCATGATGGAATTAACAGATTGTTAGCTTATTTTCTCCATTTAGCATTTTCTATTTCAAACATTCTTTGGGCAATTCATACGAAAGCTTTGAATGGAACGCCTAGTCACCACTGGTAAGATCTATGGGAGAATAGACAGAGGGAGACAGCGAGAAAAGATGCTGGACGGACTGACATCGTGGCTTACAACATCAAGCCCTACTGACACAATCACAAGAGTCTGGAGATGAGAAGGATGTATCTTTATGTAAACTTTTCATCTACGTTTTATTGATTTTTTCTCTAACCTTACTCCACTGAAATCCAACTACATGATTCCTTTTATCAGCTTCCTATGTTAGCCTCACCTCACTTAGAACAGAATAAAGAGAACTGGTGTCGGTAATAGGCACGAAATATCTATCTTCCTCTTTTTCTTCTTCTTCCTCTTCTTCTTCTTCTTCTTCTTCTCCATCTTTTTTGTCTTTCGGCATTTTTCTTATTAATAAAGGGTTGCCACGGCGGATGACTCCTCTTCATTTAATTCTGTTTCACACGTTCCTTTCTGTTGCATCCACGGCCTTCATGTTCTGCTTTGTTGTTTCTATAATCCTACGTTTCGGCCTTCCTTTCTTCCTTTTCCCTGGCAGCTCCATATCAATTACTCTCCTTCCAACTTAATCATCCTTCCTCCTCGTCATATGCCCAAACCATCTTAGGTAGCTTTCCTCAATTTCACTCCAACGCGATTCAACATGTGCTGTGCCTTTAATATAAACGTCCCTGAAACATCTATATGGGATTTTATTCCAGATTCTTAGGATCACTTATAACTTTTTGAAAATTAATTTGGATTTACTTCAGATACCTGATTATTACTTGAGATTTCTTTAGGATGATGAGATTCGCAGAGATTCATATAATGAAATTATCAAGACGTTGCTAGGTGACGTCATTACTTTAGTCTCTATATATGGAGATCTGGTACCTAGTAGCGTCATGGGTAAAGTTCTGCATTGTTGATTTCTCTTAAGGTGAATCTATTCGTGAAAGGTCGGTCTAGTTATCTTTTATTCAGATATCAAAATATGGCATTCAGCGGTTTTCACTCAGTAAACCCATTGTCTATATGAAAACAAAATGTTCATCATTATTTATGACATAACAGGCCACAAAAGCTCCAGAATTTAGGGGGAATTCGATTTCAGTATAATTTCAAATGAAAGAATATTCATTGCTTTCCACTCCTTTCATCACAAACAAACTTCTCAGAACAACCCAGTTCAATGTAATAGTTTTCAAAAGAGCAAATTTACATGTAGCAAGATTCAATAAAGGATTTTTCTGCATCATGAACAGTTGCCACATTCATAGAGTAGGACCATACTGTATGACCATGCTTTACACATCTATTTTATCACTTTTTTTATGCAATTTTTGGGTGTGACTGAATGAGCATTGTCTTATGCGTTCTGTTTAGGCCCAAGTCCCAGAGACTTGAATTCTTTTAGCAATTTTTCCTTCACCAGAAGCCCTAAAAAATCAACAAGCCCTTAACCAACCTTACGTGAGACTGTTTAGTCAAATTATAGCTGGAAATGCGATTTCCGCCATTTATGCCCAAATATGGGCCCAAAACTCCTCCAAATTGAAATTTGATAATATTTCCTTTCCTATCAAGAAGATCATAATGTTGGAACTAGTGATCTTGGTCATTTGTGCCCAAATATGGTAATATGTGTCCAGTCCCCCTGAACGTCCATTTTTTTGAAGCAAAAAAAAATATTTAATCTGAAACACCTTGTTAATACGCTTGTGACAAGCTATATATCACTTTCTAATTTAAGTTATGCCAAAGTTATGCACAAAAAGTACGTTTTTTGAGAAGATAACCCAATGATGATAATTGGAACCCAGTCCCCCAAATTTCCATATTATTTTTTAAAACGTTATTTCATCTGAAATAACTTGTTAGTACGCTTTGCACAAGTTATATATCACTTCCTGATTTAAGTTATGCCAAAGTTATGCACAAAAAGGACGTTTTTTGAGAAGATGCCCAATGATGATAATTGGAACCCAGTCCCCCAAATTTCCAGATTTTTTTTTAAAACGTTATTTCATCTGAAATACCTTGTTAATACGCTTTGAACAAGCTATCAATCACTTTCTAATTTACAGTGCTGGATTAAGGTAAGCCTGTTGGCACATACCTTACTGTTTTCGATATAGTTTTATGATGCTAATTTATTTAATTTTCCGCAAGAACGGGTTATTAATGGCCTTGACGTGCGTGCGTGTTCATATGCGTGTGTGTGCGTGTGTGTGCATGTGTGTATGTTTTTGCGAGAGAACTATGATGGGGGCTCGGAGTTATGGACTGATGGTTGTGGCTCGAGTCACTGTCCATCCCATGGTGTTGTACAGTTGGAAAAGGCGCTTTACTCCGCACGAAATTTGCACGCCGTAAATACGTAAAGTATGCATTGTGTCTTCCTTAACTGTCTTTAACAGTAGACAGTAGTCTCCAAGAAAAAGCAGGCGTACTTTTATTTGCATGCCTTCCAGCTAAAATGTAATTTAAAAGATAACAACGTGTATCTCTAACAAAATATACAGAAAAAGGAACTAATTTGCAGTTTACACTGTTTCACCATGTTGTATTTCGAAACTTATAGGTGCAATGTAGTCCTGTTCATAAAAGTTTCTATTAATGGTTCTACAAAGGAAAGTATTGATGGCTATCCCTTTCTCCCTAATAGCCAGCGAACAGTAGTGGTTACACCGCCTGATTTTAGTGGACTTCCACCTGGTGAAATATACTCGTAAGTTACAGTGATTTATTCTTTTCAATTGAAGTAGTTGATACGAACATTAGCACCATGGAAGTCTCAAATGGTGGACCTTTGTGTTCCGGCATGCCCGTATGTGGGTAAATATGTTATTCTTTCAATTCTTTTTTCCTTTGTTCTGTCGCTTGTTTGCTTCCTTTTTTCTTGCTTCCTTTCACATTTTTTGTCTTTCTAATTTTTTTGTCTTATCTTTAATCCTTTCTTCTTTTGTCTGGTTTTTTCCTTCCTTCTTCCTTTGCGCCTTTTTTGCTTTCTTTTTATTGCGTCCTACTTCTCTTCATTTTTTTTGTTCTTCTCTTTTCCTTTTATTTTATACTTTCGTTTTTTACCTTCGCGCTCTGTTTCTTTCTTTGTACTTTCTTACCGTTCTTTGCTCGCTATTGTTTGCTTGCTGGATATCCTTGTGTTGTTTGATAGACAGTTGGTTTTGTAGTTGGTATAACTACGGGTGTTTCAGGTCCTTCAGCGACTTCGTATGTTGGTGCTTCGGTGGTTTCTTGTCCAACATTTTCAGGAGGTTGAGTTGTCTGTGGATATCCTTTTGTTGTTTGATAGGTAGTTGGTGTGTTAACTTGAGTTACTACTGGCGTTTCAGGTCCTTCAGCTAACTCATATGTTGGTGCTTCGGTAGTTTCTTGTCCAATTTGGGCTGGAGGTCGAGTAGTTTGTGGGTATCCTTGTGTTGTTTGATAGACAATTGGTTTTGTAGTTGGTATAACTGCGGGTGTTTCAGGTCCTTCAGCGACTTCGTAGGTTGGTGCTTCGGTAGTATCTTGTCCAACATTATAAGGAGGTTGAGTTGTCTGCGGATATCCTTGTGTTGTTTGATAGGTTGTTGGTGTGTTAACTTGAGTTACTACTGGCGTTTCAGGTCCTTCAGCTAACTCGTATGTAGGTGCTTCGGTAGTTTCTTGTCCAATTTGGGCTGGAGGTCGAGTAGTTTGCGGATATGTTTGTGTTGTTTGATAGGTAGTTGGTTTTGTAGTTGGAGTTACTACGGGTGTCTCAGGTCCTTCAGCGACTTCGTACGTTGGTGGTTCAGCTGTTTCCTGTCCAATCTGGGCAGGAGGCCGAGTAGTTGGTGGAAATCCTTGAGTTGTTTGATACATAGTTGGTTTGGTAGTTGGAGTTACTACGGGTGTTTCAGGTCCTTCAGCAACCTCGTATGTTGGTGCTTTGGTGGTTTCTTGTCCAGCTTGAGGTGGAGGTTGAGTAGTTTGGGGATATCCTTGTGTTGTTTGATAGGTAGAAGGCGTCGTAAAAGTTCCTGCTGTTTGTGTTTTAGGCCCTTCTGCGATCTCGTAGAGGGGCGATTCTGTGGTTTCTTGAACTGCTGGAGCTGTAGTTGCTTCCGTCCAACCCTGTTCTGTGGACACTGTAGCTGTAGTTCTTACTATAGGTTCAGTTGTAAGTGGCGTTTCAGTGTTCTCCTGATTTTTGTTTGCTGTTGATATTGTACGGCGTAATAAACAGGGTCTACGTCGTGATTTACATTTTCCGATGGATGGTAACTCTTCCTGCTTGACAACGTACGCCGTATCTTACATATATTTTACGTCTAGATACGTCCTCCATCCCCTGGTTTATAAAACCGAGGGATAAGAAAAGTAAAAAGACTTTCTTCTGACGAACGCTGTTTCATTTTTCTCGAATATACATTTTCTAACTTTTAAATAAGAGCAACCTCTGATAAGCTTTCGCCGGTAAAAAGCACGGTCAAAAGAATTTTAGAGAAAATCTTATAAGAGAAAATACGATCAGTGTATTGGGTGTTGCATGAATCGTTTGCATCACTGATGAATTTTCTGCTTTTCTAGGTAGAAGAACTGAACGATGCAATGACGGTTTGTCTTGAAAAGGGCATGGTGGAATTTACTGAACTTTTGCTCAGCAGTGGGGTTAGCATGTCTAAGTACCTCACAAGGAAAATCTTGTTGGAATGTTACAGAGTGGTAAATTGACAATAATGAAACAAAATTTTTGTAACTTATATTTCGCTAATTATGGTTACATGTCTGTGTTAGCGTGTTTGTGTGTGTGTGTGTGTGTGTGCGCATCACCAACTATCACCATAGCCACAGTAGCTTACAAAGTTAGGGACCTGCGAGGGTTTGAACCTGCAACCTCGCCATTTGAAAACCAACGCCTTAGCTATTGGACCTATAGACTTTTGGATTTATTAACTTCCCTGTACCCATCGAGTGAAGCAGAATTCATGAACGATTGATACTAAAAATCTTCGCCGTAGCTTTTCGACATGATGTTTTAATGGTTGAGGTATTGACTTAGTGATCACGAGGTCGTTGGTTAGAATCCCCTCAAAATACAAGTTATTGTGGTAATGCTCCACTCTTTGAGAATTATGTATAATAAACCAACGTCTTGATAGCTCAATGCTTGAGGCGTTGGTTTAATAATCATGAGGTCGTGGGTTCGAATCCGGTCAGCACCGTTAAATTGCAAGCTATTGTGGTAATGTTCCACTCTTTGAGAATTATATATAATTGCAATGTGTCTGCTGAGAATAGCACTTTTATAGATAATATTAATCAATAACATGTTTTTCATATAATTTGCAACCCATTAAAGATACTCATTTCTTAAAAACGCCGAACTCAAACTAATATGAAAAACAACCTGAAAATTAGCTCCCACATTATCGAATATGCCGGGTAATCGTCTTTAGAAATAGGAGCAAATCAGTTATACCATTAAGTGGGATCGACTGTAGTTGCCCTACAGCCCCTTACCGCCTTAACTTAGGTTGAAAACCTCCACACTTGTACAAATGATAAGAAAACAGTCAAGCAGCTTCCGTCCAGTTTCCATGGTAAAAATTTATTAACCCCAGATCTGATCCAAAGTTTATTTTTTTAAATAAATAATATCTTTGTTACTGAGCATCGGAATGACTCGGGGATACAACGTACCCCAATTCAAACGAATCATTTGGCATTAAATTTCAAAAGTCGATTTACCCCTTCTTTATTTCAGGAAACGTGCTGTGGGTTATGATGAAGCAAAATGCTATCTTAATGCGCAGGCGTGCATTACGTTGTTGAATTTTTCAACCCCCTGGTTCCTTTGCACCAAATTGCTGCTTCTAAGATTACCCGCCAGAAAAGCTAAACTTGCCGACAATTCCTTTGCAACTAGTCTATTTTATTCCTTCTGATAATAGCAAATCTCGTTTCCAAGTCTAACAAGTCCTATCAAAATAACTAAAAACATGTGGTGCAAGCTGAGTCAACAACCCGTGAAGCCCTCTCAAAAAAATTTGTCAACGAGAAACCTATACCCACCTCCTATATAATGCCGTATCTTCTCCCAAATCGCTACGGTGCTTACACATATTTTGCATTCACTTTTGATGAAAAGGTGGGGCACCCACGTTCTGCGTTCTCAAATACACAATTTTCACTTTTGGCAGCAGACCATGCCCGTAGTTTAAACGACTGACGATAATTCTCAAACGACACGCACCGGATCAGATCAATAAGTTACAAGCATTGCTATTTAGTTCTCCTTATCCTATACTGCATCCTGTCTGTACTAATAGTTACTTTAATCATGGGATTACTTTTGAAACAGCCGCCAATTTAGCCAATTTTCAGTAGTGACCTGAAGAAGTCTGTTAGACAAAACGTTGTCAATGAAGTTTCCACATTTGGTGTTTTACTAACAATAACTTGTCGGTGGACTATTCACCTTTCATTCATATATTTGGAATGGAGGCTGTGTGCGATAATAGTATTCGTGATCACACTTCAGATTTGAATCTAGTGCAAAGGGTTTCAGGAGACCGGGTAAACGCGATCGAGCCTCAGTGAGAACATATACTACATCCATTCCTTGCCAACTGCCGAGAAGCACTTGCTCCATCAAGGATTCAGTTTTTCCCTAAGAGCTATTCAACGCTCTTACCTTGATGCTCGTTGGACAGGTCAAACAGATCATATGATACTCAGTACCTTTACGTGCTCTAGTCAAAGCTTCCATACTACAACAAGGCCGAAGGATTAATTTTTTCCTCTTTCGAGTCTAGGCTTAACGGGAAAAGGAACGATGGATCTGGGCGTTGATTAGGGCCTGTTACATCATCATGCACTTAGATCCCCCTTACATCATCATGCACTTAGATGCACTTCGATCAGATGGATGGAATAATACGCTATTAAACCGGAGACGCTCGTTAGGCCATAACGACCTTGGTTACGTGGTGGCAACGACGTTCTTAATACAGTGTGTTTTGAATGCCCCTGCAAAAATTGTCCATACCATAGGAAGTATTAGGCAATGTGTGTTAGAGATTTATGATAGATTAAGTTAACTTTTAGGTATAATTCGTAGGGAGAATTCTTTTATAGGTGAGAACTCTGAATCTGTAGGAATATTATAAGCGCCTCGCAGAAAATAATGTGCTGAGCATGTCGTTGCCACTACGTAACCAAGACCGTTCTACCTTGTGGTTTAATAGCGTATATACAACAAGACCTGTAGAAATTAGCCAATCAATACTCAATCATAGTGAAACCCGAACAATTATTGCAAGAGACGTAAAATTAGCAAGTTTCTGTTCCCTGTACAACTTTATACCTGTTTTAAACACTTTAGAAGTACGTGGAAAGGGCAGACGCCGTTCTAATTTCTTTAATTAGGTGGATTAATACCGTCAATAGAACAATAGGATAGACCTTTCAATAAACAACGTAAACCATTTACTGTTCACAATGGGATGCCAATGATGAATAGGTCATCATCACATAAGCATCTATCAAGGGACTTTCCCAAAGTCTAACATAGAAGATCAATAGCAAGGGGGGGTCTAAGATTAATAGACGGGGAAGGACTGTTATTAGAGGCCAAAGGGTATTTTATTTTCAGGGGCATTCACAAGTGTGTAAGCACAGGTATGATAGAGGGAGGGGGGAGGTGACGATTTGACAAATCATGCCGTTAATGGATCCACTTGAGCATGCCTGTATATAAGTACACCGAGAGCTTTCGGAACCGTACCGAAGTACACAAAGTTTAGATAATTTGACTGTGTCGATAAGTGCAAAGGACACAACACTACTAACACATTTTGCACACTTTGGCAGCTTAGATCACAGTGCTCACAAAAAGCATATAAGAAATATTACTATTTGAACAGATAACAGATGTGGGTAACGGTTTTCTCTTCGAATAACTGTTTGGAATGTTGGTTACTGGTACAAAATTCGAATATTTAAAATCCATCATCAAAGCTTTCTCACTTCACTCCATACGATTGCTGTGATCAGTGTATGGCGAAAACGATTAGCAAAATGAATTTGTTATTCAACCCAATGTTTCAATACTTGTGCATACCGCAAACCTCATATCGTTTTCTACTTTTGGTCACATCTGAAGAAATGGTCTTCACTACAATTTGAGTCTTTCCCTTACGATGATTAGTTCGGAAATAAAGCAGAGGGCAGTTGGCCGCACGACTTTGAGGTTGGTTGATCGAATTAAGCAGCATTTACCATCGTATATTCGCTAAACATCTACTCCTAAAAGAAAACAACCACCTCGGGTTTCAAAGACCAAAAACACCACTAAGCAATGTGGTGCCTCTGCCACAGGGCAGCACTTGCTTGAGAACCCAGACTGTGCCAAATTGTAGACGGACGATTGCTTCCATATCATAGGAAAGGCCAGGTCTGCATTTCATTTGGCCGTTCTGGAGTCAGTCCACATAAAGCAGGCGACGGTTCGGGGTCAGGAATCGGGGGAGGTGACTCCTCGGTTTCCATCTCTTCTGTCGTCTCTGCATCATCGCTCTTAAAATAACCGGAAGAAAAGAAAATACTGTATAAAATTTATAGCAAATACAATGTGTGAAAATGACTGTCGCAGAGCCATGCTTGGAAAAACACGCCGGGACAAATGTAAAATCTCAGAAATCAAAACTAAAATCGGCTTAAAAAGGATATTCTAAGTATAATACAGAAAAATGGCTCAACTGGTTTGGACATGTTATTAGAAGGGGAGAAGACAGTTTTGTTCTCCGAGCATACATGGAACAGTTTGGTGGAAAGCGACCAAAAGGGAGACCTCCGTAGCGCAGGTCAGACCAATTCAGAAAGGAAATGCAGACCCCAATGCTAACAATAGAACGAAACGCAATGGACCTTTATCACACACAAATCCAAAACGAGGCCGGATCCGCAAAGAGCTCGTCAGGCCGTAGGTTTACTTTAAAATTAAGGCATAAAAAGGAGGGCATCATACATGTTTACAAACAATATTATTGAACAGGATGAATATTTCTTAGTTGTACAAAATATATTTAATCTTTCGGGGACATCCTTCAAGGAAACAAAGATTTACAAACCCTTCAACATCCAGTAGTGTTTAAGTAGAATTGACAGTTTAGCAACAATAGACCCACTTCATCGGTCGATTTACTGGAGTGGAGAGAGCTTTACATGTAAACGACCAAAAGAATTTATTAATATACAAAACTAATGCAGTCGGTTGAAGCCAACCCTAAAGCCACGGGGTATAGGGGTTCTACGCCCCATTAAATATACCGTTAGTCCCGAAAGGTTTCTGTCAAGTTTCAAACAACCATGAGGTTTCATTAAGTATTCCCAATGTCAGCCCCCCCCAAAACTCAGAACAGTCCTTCAAAGTTCAGAATATGCCCTCAAAATTTCTTACTCTGGCTACGTGCCTGGTTGGAGCGTATAAAAGCAAAAGGAAACATAAGTGCCATGGAAAATTTAGCATTGCCACGTCAGCCAGGATCACACGGGGGAAAATATGCGTCCTTCGGGAGAGTGTCTGTGCAGTCATCTAAATAAAGTAGAAAAGAATATAGTTTAAATGTAATATTGTACAGCAATTTATTTTTATCAACATAGGGACCACATCCTAAACTGATTATTCTTTTTATAGTTTAGTTTTACAGTTTTTCCTCAAAAGGCGCCTATTAGAAGGTACATATCATAAGATATTTGTCAAGAGGCACTTAAGAGAAGGCACCTATCATAAGACATTTATACGGAGGCACCTTTTGGGAGGCATATATCAGAAGGCAACTATTAATAAGTAACTTCACGTATCAGAAGTCACCTATAAGAACACACTTATCACTACACACCTATCAGAAGGCACTTATCACTAGGCACCTATCACAAGACATCTATCAGAAGGTGTCTATTACAAGGCCTGTAGCCTAGTGATAAGAGCGTCAGAATGATTTATTGGTTGTGGTTTTGAGTCCAAGTTGTGTTGTTTAGCTGGCAATTCTCTAAGTCGTCAGTTAGGGTTTTCCTACTCTCGAGTGGCAAATAATCGTACCCCCCTCGCTTATTATTTTCTTTACATTTATAACCTTCCCGCCCCTTATTAGGACCCCCCGTTTATTAGTTTCAGGGAATATTCCCAACACTCAAATTGTAAATGATGTCTGAAAACACTTAAATAGCTTCCGATGCAACATTTGACCTCATGTGTGTCATTCTTATTTAACACTTTCACAAAATTAAGACTGCAGTTCAGATCACCCGTTTATTTGGAACCCCCCCCTTCTATTAACTTTAGACCGTAATGATGACCCCCTTTTATTCAGACCCCCTCCCCCCGTTTATTTGGCACTCCAGAGTATGCTAGTGCAATGCTGTGTTTTTAGGAAGAGTGCTTTACTTGACTTTCCTACTACGCGGTTTAGGTTGATAACTCACTTGAGTGGTCAGAGGAGTTATCAACAAACGAAACTTCGTTCCCTCGATAAATACAAAGACAAAAACAGCCACTTTCATTCTCGCTTTGATTATTTTATCACGGTCGACGAAAGGTCTAGCATCTATAAAGAGGATTAGCGGCCGTGTGCCAATATTAGGCATTGTGGAGTGTACTAAAATACAAATTTTCACACTTTTCAACTTACAACCTCACAAAATGTTGAGTGTCAGGTTCACTTGTTTGGATCTTTCCTGTAGCCTACCCCTCAATTAATAGTGAACCCTGGGGCTGCTATTAATTATGCAACAAACAGCAGCATTTGTTTGATTTTTGAACCCTCATGAATATGCTGGCGTATTACTCACGACAATTCCTTACTACTGGTTGGCCATAAATTCAATTATTTGATGGTCCCCCATGTAACAGGTTCTTTTGGTGGATGAACAAATATATAGGCCTACTCTTATCGGAATGGTCATACAGGTGCTTTATGATCTGCCCCATAGCTGGGCTCTTGAAATAGGGCAAAGTTTTCACAATAAATAGTGGTTTGATGATCAATTTTACATCTGCTGTTCCCCAAGGTTGAGGGTTGGACAGGTCACAATATTTGAATCCACTAGGGAAAGAGGATACCTGTGTGTCTTTGAAATACCAATTGGCTGTGATGCATCTCTGTTACTATATGATTATATGCCAACAGGCTAGGAAAAGGGTGAAAATAAATTTACTGGTGTTAATCACAAGGAGTCAAAGTTCAATTATTATTTATACAGGAGTGAACAACCTGCTGCCAAATCATGAGCACCATTGTTGGCAATTGTCACTTTACCATGCCCATGATCATCTCCTCTCATCTTTATTATGTATAACAATATTTGTTTAATGCCAAAATGACTTGATTTACTTGACACGACTTATTTGCGTAGGTCCAGGCGACCCCTTGCTCTCCTAATGCAGTTCTGTTTCCATCGATTTCTGTTCTGTGTGTTTCTCTCTGCTGTTACGATGGGAAGGCCTGTGCCTTTTTTTATGTGATCCGTCCTTTTTTTGGTGGTCTTCCCTTGGTCGTGGTTTGTGAAAATCTTGTAGACTAGGGATTCATCTGTCTTTCTGCATACGTGGCCAAACCACTTCAGGCGTTTTTCTTTAATAACTTCTAAGATTGTCTTAACAATTCCTGTGGCTGAATGAATGTTAGCATTTCGTACTATCACCTCAGTGAATGCACTTTTCACTTAGATAATTACTATTACAAGATTTAGATAAAAACGATAAAAATATTTTTCTGTAAGAAATGATTTAAAACCTTCACTTTTCGATGATACTCTGTAACATAATAATGGTCTTTGGATTGATGACGGATCGGAGGGCATTTCTTCCTTGGTCAAGTCACATGGCGCAGAGAGGCTGGTCTCCAATTGCGTTGAGATGGATGTCGATGTCTACCGATGGATGGTTGGGAGCTAATGTGGCGACTAGAGAAATAAATGTATGTTAACATCGGAGGTCACCTAGCTCACTTGGTAGAGCGCACGCCACGAAAGCGTGGGTCATGGGTTCGATCCCCCGTGGTGACATATTTTCTACTTCTCTAGTGTTCTTTTCAAAAAAAAACAACAACCATTTTTGTGGGATAGTGTGAACTTATGACATAAATAAAGTCAGGACTACAGATTATAAAGATACCAGGACATTTGAAATGAGATGTAAACATTCGTATTTAAGCTATAATTGTATTGGGTTTTAGTAGCTTAACCTCTTTAAAGTTGAGAGGGCAAGTTTTTAAACACGTGGTTCTTAACCGGAACTTACGATAGGTCTTCAGTTTGTGTGGTCTTCAAGTGACATTTCCTTGTACACCCAGTAAACCGTAGCTTAGGAAATGATAAGCAGAATTGATAATAAATGCTTATCTCCCTCCGCGGCAAGGTATTTTATCGCAAGCAGCTCCAACACAATTCACCTACGAAGCTTAGGCCTATATAACCTAAAGGGCATCCGGTAGAAATTATTTCCAGTTTAGTTGCCTAAAAGGAAGGTGGGCAGATTTTATACTTAACCTCAATTAGTTTTGATCGCATCAACATAAAATAAACCTAACAAATACCCCCAAACGACTTATAGTATTTCATAAGTAAACAAAAGCTCGTAATACGTCATTGAACCTAAAGCTGGAATGACCCTAGTTACGTGGTGGCAACGACATGTCCAGTACAGTACATTTATAAGATTCTAACAGGACTTTAAAGGTTTGCAGTTGTCACCTGTAATAGTTAATAAAGTAACATGTCTGATTAAAGAAAAGCAGAAGAGAAATATATTAGGTGAGGAGTTAAAGAAAAAACCCTCAATATTTGTTGTCTACATGTTCCCGTTAAAAGCATCCCAGTGTCTAAATAGAACAGATAGAATGGCATGGTCTTATCTACACTATGAATTCATTTATCCTGTTAAAAGAGTCTCTTCTATCATTAAAATACAGTTTTAAATCAAAATGATGCCAAACATGTACATATCCCCAGAGATCCTTGTTAGCCTGCCAATTTACAAAGGTTTGTAATGAGAAAGATCCACTGGAAACACAATTTTTTGTTGGCAGCACCGGGTTCCCATAGAGCTAAATGGCCTTGGCAGAATGAAAATCTCTTCCCTTACATTTGGATACAGTTCAGCACCATCTGGTATTGAGCAGGTGAAGTGTTTGTTGCTGTCTCTTGTGGGAAGATTGTTCAAAATTTTTGATATTAATTCATTAAATCATTGATGTCCTCCAAGTCCAATATAGTAGTGGGTCATCTTCCTGCACCACACGGTATGAGAACATAGTCTCCAAGCTTAGCTTTTTGCAGAATTTTTATTCACATGGTCATCTGCAACATTATCAATGCCAGAGGGTTCCGTCTCATCAGCTGTGATGTCTGACATGGCATCCTCCTCACTGCTTCTCTGAATCATGCTGAATAACTTCAACCAAATGCAGGACTATATATTTGAAAAACTCCAATTTTTTCTCCAGTATTTTGATTTTTTAAATTCCTCTTTGATACTTGCTATGCAATCTCCTTGCATACCGGAGTATTTGTGAGGATTCTGCAGCAGGAGTCATGGCTCGAGGGAATGCCTTCTCCACAGGGCAGGAATTTCATAAATGCCCATTGTTTCCCCCTTGTTTTCCCTCATCCACGCATCTGGAGCAGCATTATAATGGGTTTTTCAAGGCCCGAAGACTGTTCCATCTAGGGGTTGCATCTTGTGGGAACAATGACGTGGAAATGACAGCAATACAACAGCATTGTCTTTAGCATAGGCAATTACTTCTAGTGTAACATGGCTGTCATGATTGCATTCTTGCTTGTGTTGCTTCTACTATGAAATATTAAGAGAGGAATTTTCCGAATAACATCTTCAATTTAATCAGTGACACCGAAAACCCCTCGACTTTCAATACGTTTTATACTGGTTCTGTTCTCGCAAATATACGGACTACATCAAGCCCATCTTCTTGTCCGCTATACCAGAACTTATACTTTTGGTCATTTAATCTAAATGAAGTTCATCCATTGCTTTGTAGCGTGTTTCTTGGACGCAGCAGATGTCAACTCTCCTCCGATTCAACAGTTTCACTTCATCCCTCCTCCTACCAATAGCGTTTCTACATTTACTGTGCAAACCTTTGTCTCTCCTCCGTCGCTTCCTGTGTCTGCATGAGCATTCCACCTTGGGATTCTTTGCACCCCTTGCCCTTTTAGAGCTGCCACAGACTGGAAACCGTTTCATTTGGGATAATCTATCCATTTGTTTGGTGCGCAAGGTCTTACAGCCCGGACATTTCTCTTGACAGGCAACCCTCACCATCTATACGGGTGGGGATCGGCACTAAGTTTAGCTGGCTTGCTCCTCCAGTGGCTTGGTTGAGATATCCCAGTACGGTTGTATCGTATCACTTGGCTCTGGAGAAGTTTCATGGGATGACGTGAACCGTCTTTGTTGCTGGTTTCCTAAGTACACATCCTCGCCATTTGTTTTAATAAGCCTTTTTTTGGCTTTTACAAGAGGTTGCTAATTTTTGTAAAATGATGCGCTCCTCAACTTCCACTAGTTCCTTTCTAGGACATCCTGCTCCGTCCAACCTTTTTGTAAACTTTGATTACTATACCTTGCAAAGTGATTTTCATTCTTTCGTTTTCTTCTCTGCCTACTAAATTCATTTGCACGCTGTTTTGTGTAGATCATCAACTTCTCTTTTCATCACTACTGCTAGGAGAGTCGCTACCAAACCTAGTCTCCACATAATTGCACCTATATTCTTCTTGTCAATTCGTTTCATACCATTACTGCAGCTGCTGTATTAACTCAGATGTTAAATCAAATTACCGTATGAAAATCACCAATACATTTTTCTTCGTCACATAGCAGTGAACGGAGAAATTTAGCAATTGTGCAATGTTTGCACGTATCGCTTAATGAAAATGGAAATTAATAAACATATATCGTAGTATTAAGTGACATTGATAATTTGCAGCGAGCCAACATAGGTTAATGGGTAGACCTACCGAAATGTAGGGCACTTGAGTTTAAAACTTACTACTTTGAGCGTACGTTTGCCTTATTAAGTTGCACACACAAGTATCATTTTCGGCGAGGCATGAGCTTTGGTACAAGTTGAGCCATTTGTCATCTAACACCTACCATTTTGGGACCATTTTCAGCCTACAGCGGCCTTATAAATAACGAAGCACATACAATTGTAAGTACCCCATGCTAGAAATTAATAAACTCTGTTAAAATCATGTCATAAAAACATGAAATCATTGGTCGTGTACATCGTATTATCTATACCAGGGTTTTTCAACCTCATGCAGTAAGTTGCCCCCCTCGAACTACCAACATTTTCCAGTACCCTCCAGGGTCCGAAGGAATTCGGCATTTTTAATGTCATCGATGTTCAACAAGTACACCGTGAAGTAAACAGTCAATAAAATAGTCATAACTTACTTATTAAATTTTAAACATAAATATGTGCAACAAGGGAGTAAACAGGGACAATATTTATCTAACCTGTTCTTTGGTTTATTTCATTTTTGCATATGAAAAGCAATGAAACATGCCATTAGTTGTGGACCCGCTAGTACCCCTCAATTTTAACCCCTTTAAATCTCAACTACCCTCCAAGAGAATCACTGATCTATACTTCGTTAACGACAAATGCCTCTTTTGTTGTCTTTTCAGGGATCTCATGCTGAAGGATTCGGAGTTGACCACAGTTGTAATTGATGCAATCGGAAATCTTAATTTAAACACAAAACTTATCGATGAGGTAAATTTAAAGCTTACATGTTGTCTTTTTGTTTTTCAGGCATTATCCATTCGCACCCAGCGATTTCGAAATCGAAATTTTGATATACTAATTTTACGTGACAATGCAGCTCTTTAGGTTTGTGATGTGACTCCATTCAGGTATTGTAGTTATGTTGTTCCATAATGCGCACTCGTGACACGAGGAGAAACAAGTGAAAAAGGTCAATGGACACAGGAAAAAGATTTCGGAAATTTACATCCAGATATTTCATTATGTTTGGAATAACCATATTTATTACATTACCGGATTTTAACACGTTAAGTCTAAATTTATACATGATGTCATTTTTTTAATGTTACAAAACTTTAAATTTCAGACTATGCCTTCCTTAGAATCTGATTTCAACTTGGTTCGTACCTGTCAAGTATGAAGACACGCTGCTGCCTCTGTTATTAGTGCCATGTCACCCAGTACATGTCGCAGGTCCGGTGATCGGTGACTTAAGAAATACTGGGTGAGGTTGCTTATGCAGTTATCTCACGGACTGACAACGAACCTGTGGGATATCTCTCATTGCAGTGCGGTGGGAACTCAAGTCAACATGCCTGCAAAAGAAACCGGGTGGGACATACATTGTGTAAAGTTCTAGGACCTTTCGAAGATTTTTTGAAACAACACAATAAATTCAAGGACTTTTTAAGCACTTCCTGGGGTATTTTTTACATTCTAGTACTTTCGAGGACTTTCCAGGGCATTCAAGGACTTTCCAGCGCTTTCCAGGGCTTTCAAAGACTTTACAGCCCTTGTGGCGGCACTGACATGCAGTTCCGTTACACGTCCGTTTCCAAATACTGTCTAGAGATACTGTCTCGAACGTGTAAGTGTAACAGCTGTTGTTTATTCAACGTGGCATAAAACGGCCCAGCGACTTACTAATTTCACCATAAAACCGTATTTGCACGAATCACACTTACACGAATTTAACGAAATGCGTGCTCTTATTTTTTTCGTAAAAACCTACTATTTTGGGTCACTATCAAGCTAACTCAAAGTTTACACTTGCCTGTTGTCAAGTTATCTTCCACCTCTAAACGTAGGTAGAAAACAATTTAATTAACTCGTTTCACGTTTTGGTTGCTAAACAAACATTGGGCATACATGGTTGAATGCCATGTTCGATGGAATTTCATATCTCCTCCATAGCAGGTACCTGTGACCAACACCCAAACCACCAATGGTGTGTGCTTGACCCAAAACCGACATTTCAGCAAGTATTTAAAACATCAATTTAAAGTGTAATCTCTCCCTTATCAGAATAGACACATTGGCCTATTGTGTGTTAATATAGAAGCACAACTTTTTCTGTCCCTTGTTATGAAGATACATCTTGTCCTTTTGGTTAAAGTCAACGCTCTGCTCGAATTTTAGATTGTGTCCTTCAACAACACTTTCGGATAGTATTAACACCCGAAGCTTGCATTCCAAATAAATGCCATCATTGCCATGGAGTGGAGGTAGCAAAATACAGTTATTTGAGGATTAAATGAAGCGAATGACCGTTCGGAAGAAACCAGGGTTTTCTTCACATGAAGTAGTTCTCGCTTTCTTTCTCAAGTAAAAAATATGACCGAAATGCATCAAAACTGTAAAGAGCACACTTTCGATTGGAGAGGAGCCAGAAATCCGAATTGAAATTGTTTTATAGCGCTGCCTTAAACAAGCAGCACCAAACACCATTATTTGTGTACTTTATAAAGCTTAAAATGTTAAAGTTTAAAAAAACCAAGTAATTTGTTCAAATGGAGCAGTTTTCGCTTTCCTTTTTAAGTAAAAAATATCACTAAAATGCATTAAAATTCTAACAATCACAATTGCAGCCGAGGCACCAGAAATCAGACTTGAAATTGCTTTCAGGCGCTGCCTTAAAAAACAGCACCAAAATACTACTATTTGTGTACTTTATAAAGCTTAAATTAAAGTTTAAAAAAACCAAGTAATTTGTTCAAATGGAGCAGTTTTCGCTTTCCTTTTTAAGTAAAAAATATCACTAAAATGCATTAAAATTCTAACAATCACAATTGCAGCCGAGGCACCAGAAATCAGACTTGAAATTGCTTTCAGGCGCTGCCTTAAAAACAGCACCAAAATACTACTATTTGTGTACTTTATAAAGCTAGAATAACAGTTCCAAGAAAGCCAAGTAATTTGCTCACATGGAGAAGTTTTCGTTTTCTTTCTCAAGTAAAAAATATGACCGAAATGCATTTAAATTACAACGAGTACACATTCGCTGGCAGAGGCGCCAGAAATCGATTTTAAGCGTGTACCAGATGCTGCGAGAAATCATTTTGTTAAAAATAGAACCCCTATATTGCCAAAAAATTGAATTCAAATTGTTCAGAGTGTAGATCGTGACCTTGATCAGAAACGTTTTTTGCTTATTTCATTATTTTCCCTTCCAAATAAACTGTTCTTTTGTTTCTAGCGTGTAGCAGATGATTTCAGAAATCGTTTACTTGAAATAGGAACTCGTGTTTTGTAGGAAACTTAAATTGGAATTATTTAGAGCAAAGATGGGGCACTTGATCAGGAACGTTTGGGGAGCCCTTCTAGAAGAGTAGTTACGATTTGCCAATTCCCTTTTTCTCGATGGTGCCTGTCGTTAGCCTTCCTCACTTCAAGCATTCACGACTACGATTTTTCGTAGACTCACGTCAGAGAGATTATCACATTTTGTTGACTCAGAAGTTCAAAGTGTTCGTGGCCGACCGTGGTTTACTAGTTTGTTAGCAATAGCTTACATCAATGCCTCCAATGAAGCCCTCCGTCTTGTAAGCTTTCCCCGCAAATAACCCCCTCCCCTCTTATTATTTCTAGGTAAACTCCGATTTTAATATACCGTAGGTCTCTAGTCGCCACATTAGCTCTCATTCATCCACTACTAGGCATCGACACCCAGCTCAATGCAGTTGGACATCAGCCGCTCTTACCCATGTGACGTGACGAAGGAGAAGGAAGGACAGCCATCGGGCCTGGCACGCAGTGCTGACCTCATTGAAAGTTCAAAGTATCAACGAGAAGAGAGGATTTGAAATATAAGTTTCGATAAAACACTAGAGAAATAGGAAGCATATCACCAAGATATTTTTTAAAGAAAGTTATTGCTTTATTACAAAGATGTTTCTTTATTACAAAGTTATTTCTTTATTACAAAGATATTTCTTTACTTGCTGAGCACATTTTAAAATTGATCTTCCCTCTTTTTCAAGGCTCTTGCTCACAAGACATTGGTCATGTTACTCGGAAAGGACCCGAGTAAAGATTCAGATCAGGAGCTACCAACTGAGTTCCCGCAAGTGTCTTTTGCTTACATGAAGTATATAATACTACAGCTAAAAAAACGACTCGTTGTATGGTAGATTGAGAAGCTTACCCCTTGTTATTTCTCATCGAGAATGCTCATAATTATAGCTAACTAGGGGAAAAAATCGACTAGATGTATTCCTGTTGTTTGTTAATGTGGTAGGCTTTAATAAGAAATCATATAACAATATCTTTACGAACTACAACATAATGGCTGGGTCTTCCTAGATATATTTAGGGTCTGTACCACAAACAAACTATTCGATTACATTACAGTCGGATTGAGTTACAGGATATAGTACAACTTTTTCGATAAAGTTACTCCAAAAAGCAAGACCTGCCCGTAGTAACACTTCCGATGTCTGCAATACGCAAGCAAACCGAAAACGCCTCACGAGCCAGAGCGGCCTTAGTTACGCTGTAGCAACGACATGTTTAATACGCTATTTTCGAAAATGCCGCTGTAAATATTACTAAATGATTTAACTAACTAAAAGATTTCTTTGAGAATTTTTAGGGGTTGAGTCAGCTAACTAGTTTATAGGGCCAAGTGAATCCTTTAATAGGTGTTGACTAATAAACGCTTCGAGTTATTTGTTGTGGCTTGTAATAAATAATGTCAGGGTTCACTGCCAATCTGGAAATCAGGGAAATCAGGGAATTATCAGGGAATTTCAAACTGGTCATATTATGTGAGTAAAATGGGGGAATTATCAGGGAATTTCAAACTGGTCATATTATGTGAGTAAAATCGGGGAATTATCAGGGAATTTCAAACTGGTCATATTATGTGAGTAAAATCGGGGAATTATCAGGAAATTTCAAACTGGTCATATTGCGTGAGTAAAATCGGGGAATAGTCAGGGAATTTCAAACTGTTCATATTATGTGAGTAAAGTCGGGGAATTATCAGGGAATTTCAAACTGTTCATATTATGTGAGTAAAATCGGGGAATAGTCAGGGAATTTTGGAAAAATTCAGGGAAATTATGGAATTATCAGGGAAGTTTTTGCCAAGGTGAGGCTGGGAACCATGGAGAAGTAACTGTGAATTTATGAGGTTTATGACGTTTGTGTAACTACATCAAGGTTCATTTTCTTATAGAGGATGACGCGAATCAAAGGAAAAGAATTTCAGATATCGTATTTCCCTAATAGTAACTGCTTCTAACTTGTTTCTTGTTTTATGAAATGAGCGGGCTTTTGATGAACACAACTATTTTGGAATGACTTACCGTAACCCCAAAACACCCAAATCTTAACCCCAAAACACCCAAATCCCTCAACCCACCTCTTCTATAGAAATTCCGACTGGTTTAGTGCTCCGGCATCTTTGAACGACACACACCATCTTGCGTAAATATTGCTTTGAACATTATGCTTTGAACTGTAGAGACAAATCTTCCATATTTTTTCATTGTTATCAGAACAGAGACGAGATTGGTCCAAAATGAAGACCTATTGTCTACAGCATTAGTGGAGGTCCAGGCAACAAAAGTCGGCAAATGATCAGTTTTATAATGTTTTACCAAATACTGGCTGCAAATTTGGTTAGATTTGAACTGATGTTACGTGGGTGCTGTTCAACTACCGTCTGCAGCACCACGACTTGATGTCTTCAAGGCTGTGCTTGGTGGCTCACAATGTTCCATAGCCAAGGCTTGAGAGAGGAGAATTTGACCTCTGAGGAAGTACATAGGGACAGAAAAAGAGGTCGAGAGTAAGAAATGTTTTTGACAGTGTCTCCTGTTTAACTATATTTTTTATTTGTGTTCTAATGACTACCTCTGCATCTTACAATGAATATTATTCACTTATTCCCTAATTTTCCAACTGCATCTGTAGCAAGTCTAGTTCTGCACTTGAATTGAGTTCAGCACATGAGCCCTATAGTGTAAGAATGAGTAATTTGTTAATTGTATGAGGAAAACAACACCGACAAAGTATAGATAAGATGCCAAGAAGGAAACTACAATTTAGAAAACGTTCTTCTTTTCATCTTTAGACGAAGCTTATCGCGTTTACTGACGGATATTTTTGTACGTTTGTTCCAGAGTTATAAGAGTTGTGACTTCCATTGTACATAGATTTGACGAAGTCTTGAAGAAAAGACGAAAGGTTATATAAATTTAGTTTCCTCCTTGGCGTCTACAGTTCTTACCCAATTATATCATCCCACCAAGAATTTAAACGCCCCTCTTCTACAGCTCTTTATAAGGTATTATACTCATGTTGTTGATGTCATGATGTAAGATACACAAAGTGTGGGAAGAATTGAGAACATATTTTAACTCTTCAAAAGACTTCTTTAACATTAAGATATGATTTTTTGGATTTCTATGGTGAGTTTTCTCAATTTGTAGAAATCTTAAGAATGACAACAAGGCTATTTCGTGGTTAAAATATTTGTATTAGTATGAAGATGGGAGATATATGATGCATGAGAAGTGGTAGTAATGGTTAACATGGCCACATTAGATTTGTTGCTCACATTTCACAAAGCCAATGTGGCATTTCGGCAGTTGCCCTTTCTTATATCTCTTGTGATGCACAAGGGTTCTTATTGTTGGTGCCCGTGCGAATTGGTGTGATTTTTGTAGGTTTGCAGTTTTACTGAATGTAAGGTCAGAAGGCATTTGTATTGCAACTTGTGTTGATGATCCTGTCAATTCATTAAAGTAATAGCAAATATCAATAGCTAATTAGTGATGTGGAACCAGTCCAAAGATTGGAGGATAATTAAACTTACTTTAGAAATAGGAGAAATTATTTATCTTAGAAATTTTGTAAGTTTACTATCCACATATATTTGAAAAGCACCCTCCATTTTAAGAGGTTCTAAAAAGCTGCCTCTGTTTCTTCCTTTGCTTTTCCTTACCTTTGTGTACATATAGACAATTTCATATGGCGAGCTGATGATTTTATGGCTAAATAACCAACTGATAGCTGCAAGTGCAAGAAATTGCCCAAGCAGTGAAGACCCAGATGGTTGTATGGCAGTATTTATGTCTTGTTTCATTTATTGCCTCATTGTTATGATCATGATCGTGATCATCATTATTGTTATCATCACCACCATCACCATCACCACCACTATCATCACCACCACTATCATCACCACCACCATCACCACCACCACCATCATTGTCATCATCATCATCATCATCATCATCATTATCATCATCATCATTATCATCATCATCATCATCATCATCATCAAGCATCATTTATGATAACTCGCAAACAAAGAAAGAGATCGAAGCAAAAATTTGTCGACCGCTGATTGGACAATCGTTAAGCCTACCAACAATTTGGAGGCGCCAAAATTGCTAGAACAAATTTCAGAGAAAACACAAAATCCTTTTGTCGGCAAAGTAAAGGATCCCAGGTTTAATGAAAACCCCTTCTAAAACTTTCAGATGGAAAGCTGATCTAGCTTTAGCTAATATACGAAAACAATCATTCATATAGGCCCACAAACAGTCGTGCTGATGTAGTAAATGAGTACCGATGACCGAATCACAATCTATCAGACTCACTGTCTGAGTCAATACTTATCGTTTCTTCATATATCTTTACTTCTTTACAAATCCAAATACTCCTCTCCTAACTCAGTCAGCTACTACTGCTCTGCCAACTGAACAAGTTCAACCAACAAAAACAACGTCGTTAATTGGCCCTTTGGGGATTCTATTGAGAAAGAAGTGCCTCTTCTCATGTGAATAGGCAAGAAGATCATGAAACCCCGATGCAATCAAAGAATTCTTATTTACAAACAATGTCAACAATGCCCCTAAAAACAGAAGTTCAGCAGCTAATTTCCTAGGTCTGGCATGCGTAGTTCTTTGGTTTTCCAAAGCACGTTCCTCCACAATTACCGTTACTGGTACATTTCCGTCATCTTGTCGTTCCTTGGCTTCTGTTGCAACTGACTCCTTTTCAGAAAGGTCTTTCGTTAGAGGGCACATAACCTCTTCTTTTCCGTCATCTATAACATGCTCCTTCTTATCTCTTTCTTCAGCACTCACCTCCAATGGATGCAACTTCTCTACTGGCCTTTTAATAACGAATGGTATTCTCTTCTTTCTTAACACTCGTACCTCCGCGCCTTTTGCCTCTTCTTGACACCATTTGATGAAGGCCACGAAGAAATAATGCAGACTTCAGATCAGTAACAGGCTCAAGGTGCACTGCTCTACTTGATGCTCACGAAAACAGCAAAATGTAAACGTTTCTCATGATTATTGGCTTTGAACTTGATGTACGTATGAATAATGGCCCTGCCCATTGTAGAGCCTCTGCATCACCAACTCATTCTTCCAGGTCAAATTACATCACGAAGTATCTTGGAGACATCCCATGTCCAAGCACTGGCATCAGTTGGACCTTATTATTACCAAACGAGAACATGTCAGGAACATCCACATCACTCTTTGCTACCGTAGAGCAGACTGTGACATCAACAATGCCCCTGCGTGCTACAAGATCAGACTTCAGCCAAAGGTGAATCACCAAGCTAAAACAACTGGAAAGCCGTACACTGTTCTTAGCTAGACCCGTCATCATAGAGAATGGAGTTTTTTTTAGAACTCTGGAGGATGCCTCTCTTTCAAAACCACCACATGGTATTGAGGGACAGAAATGGAGCCAAGTAGTACTGGGATTCAACCGGTTCTCATCGGTCTCCTAGAGCCGGTTGCTAGCCAGTCATATATTTTGCGAACCGGTTACTGAAATCTCGGAAAACATAGTTTTTCAGTGAGCGATAAACGCATTTTTCTAGTTTGAGGGTTCAAAAGTAAGACGAACGTGGTTGTTTCAAACCGAGGTTCTGTATTTTATTGAAGATACTCTCAACT
Organism: Alatinidae sp. Z8VKAUB7J3; assembly: GCA_010016025.2. Lineage (NCBI taxonomy): Eukaryota > Metazoa > Cnidaria > Cubozoa > Carybdeida > Alatinidae > Alatinidae sp. Z8VKAUB7J3. The sequence goes on from JAAAKM020073195.1 coordinate 136,821,921, forward strand.
GCAACCGACCATTCCATCAGTATTCCGACATCAGTATTCGAGTATCCGAAATAACTTTTTTGCTCAATGCGTACGACCATTTATACATCGATTGTTATTATGCTGTTCGCTACTGCATTTTTCTCCCAGCTTTTTTTCGAGAGTTAAACATTGTGAAACACCTTAGAGCTCGTGTCCACCAAATAGCAAATGGTTCTATCGCATTAAAAGAGCGATTAAACGTAATGGGAAAGCGAGGTGTTTCATCGCTTTAAGTGAGCTTACACATCGAAGTGGCACATGCGACGTGACTTGCGACGTGGTAGCCTATGTCACTTGAAAATGAACCTATACAAATGCATCGAACCTTTCACACGAAGGTGACATGCCACGTGGTAAATGCGACGTGCAACATCCGTGCTACTTGAGAAACGGGTCGAAGAATTTTTCCAAATCATGCCTTGTGGCAAAGTTGCTTCTCAGCCAATCAGGATAGTCCTTGTTCACATCACCAAAGCATGACAAGGTATGTTTTTTCTTGAGATCGTAGGTAATTACGCAGTGACACCCCTAACTTCCTTCAAAAACCTAGGAAATCCAAGTGTAGGAAGTGGTTATAAGTATCACTACTGTGCGACTGTACGTAAAAATTCTGCTATAGGACTGGGCGGTAGGTAGCCATTCCCCTGTTCGTAATAGATAAGCCGATTCGATTCGGTTACAAAGCTGACATTGCGTAAATAACTGAATTAGTGCCAACTACCGATTAAAAAAACGCATCTTAACAAGGAAGTGCCGCTTTTTTTACTTAAAAGTGCCAATAAGGTCGTTTTATTCAATTCAAGGTTTAAATATTGAATAATAAAAGTTACAAAGTGCCTTGTTAAAGTAAGCCCCTCCACCGCCCCATCTACCACGAATGCTATGTTTAGTTTTGGGATATGAATAGTACCCTGATGAAGTTCAAATTATGAACGATTGTAGGTTCTTATTTGTCCACTCGCACACTGTTTACATCTATCCACCTATGTGTTGGAACATTTTCGTACCACTATTAGTAATAATCTAGCTGGTACGCCTGCATTGTTATCAATTGCGTCAGGTAGAACGAAAACCAGGAGATCAGAAACTACTAGTGATTCTGAAGTGAAAACAAAAAGCTTTTAGTTTATCACTAGACCGGGAGCGTGTTGCCCTGATATAGCCACGTTCAGCGAGAAGTCCGTTGAAGTTGATCATTTATTTCCCTCTTCATCTTACCACGTTTAATGATCCATTTAAGAAACTTGCTTTACATGGGCAAAAGGGGTCATTTCTATGATTTCCAAATAACTATCATGAAACAAGACTACCGACTAGGGATTACTTAATAGGTAAATGACTGTGAGGGGGTGCGTAAGATGAGACACGTTTATGTAAAGGGATGGGGTGTGTCAATTAGAGGGTCGTTTATGAATGAGAACGTTCCTAGTGTGTAATTTTATTATTTTAAGTATTGTTTCTTATGTCTTTATCTCGTGTTGGATAAAAGAGATAAATTGATGTAACAGTCATTTTCACAGTCATCATGTGTGCCTTAACAGCAAAGCCAGATTCTGTGCAATAAAAAATTGCGTCACTTTTCTCATGGCACGAAAACAAAATTTTTGCTTTTTCTTAAATGTTGTTCTATCAACTGACCTATGAAAACCCCTGTGATACCATATTCATTGTTGTAACATTAGCTCCGAATTGTACATTAGTGAGCTTAAATCAGCCTAGCCCGGGGTTTTGAGACCTAAGCAATCCGGAAGGTAGAGTGTGTAGTAGCCCTGCGCCTATTTACACTTGTATAACTGCTATAAAACTTTGTTATATTATTTGATATAAAGGAATCAGATACGTCAAAGCATTTAACGTTGAAGTTAACTGTTATTGTTCTCAAAAATTTGATTAGGGAGATATAAGTATAAGGTTAGGTAGTCAAATCCAAAATGTTTGGCTGATTACAAGTTTTGCTGTTTTGGTCAATTACTTAAAACAGCAATAATTACTCACAAAGCTGGCTTTTTTTTGACTTTGAGACAGACTGGTATTCGTGACAAATATCGGAAGAACTGGTAAACATGAGAAGTCTTAATGGTCTCCGCTATACAGTTTCAAACAAAACAGGTGCACAATGTCAAAAAAATACAATATTTAACTTATTTTTAAACCAACTTTAATTTAGTCTCCTTCACTTATTTGAATATATGTAACTGCTTTTATTTAAAGACAAATATCAGAACATGTGGTAAACATGAGAAGTCTCATGGAGCTTACACACCGAAGTGGCATATGCGACGTGTCATGCTACTTGGGAACGAATTTATACACAAGTAATAAACCCTTCACTTCGAAGTGACACACTAGGTGGCAAATGCGACATAACACTTCTGTGTCGCTCGAGAAACGGACAAGGCCATTTTTCAAAATCATTCCACGTCGTACAGTAGCTTCTCAGACAAAAAGGATAGTCTCTTTTCACATAAAATGATCAGCTTGGCATGTGGGGACTAGGATACAGGCTTGCTTGTCTTTTTCTGTTTGTGTGGAAGGAAAGTCAACTGTCAACACTTTTATGGCACCATGGACAAGTTCAATGTGTTTTATTAGGCCGTAGCTTATCTATCTGGCACTTACGAAGGCTCAAACCCGAAACACAATAAATAATTTTAATTAATGATTTTCCCCTTATCCAACGAGTGGAGGAGAAAACACGGCAATAATGTCTTAAAAATTTATCACCTTATTTATTGGACTTGATGGTCCAATGGCTAAGATTTGTCTTCTCAAACCAGTGGGTTGCGGTTTCGAAAACGCTCAGCTCTCTTTGTGAAAAAGGCAAGCTATTGTGGTAATCCTACACTAGTTATATATATATATATATATATATATATGTGTGTGTGTGTGTGTATATATATGTATATACATATACACATTAGATGAAAAAGAAACAGGATCTAAGCTGTGATCAATCGTAATCACTGGGGTCAATCCAAAGCATTCCATGACTACAACGCAATAATTCTCCAACTTGCTACTCAAACGCATTCCAAGAAGGAACTAATACTTGGGTTACTGAAAGGTTCATGAAGCGTACAAATCAAATCAAGTAAAAACATCATCTCACCCGAGGTCATCTTTCGTTTATCTATTTAACCCAGTGTCTTAACTGTTACTTGTGAATTAAAATAATCGACTTGAATACATGCTGTTTTTGTTTCAGATGAAGAAAGATTATTTGTACAAGAGGCAACACGACGACGTCAAGCAAATGATCGAAAAACAGGTAACAGGGCTTGTTAAGGCTACTAAGGAAATTGACTTGTAGACTTAAGAGCATTACAGACTACAACCACTACTTTATAGTCAAAGGCAGCGATAGATTAACCTGGTGATACAAAAAGTGGCCACCAAGACAGGCCCAACAGTACCGAATTACGTCTAATCTTGATAAACATCACTTTTTACCATTAGCAAATTTAAGCAATCACCATATGTCGCATAAATACGCATATTTAGCAAAAAAGCGTTACCATTCATTCAAAACAAAGTCCATCTCACTTGCCATAGCTATCTGCCGAATTAGTACCGGTCGGGCTTCAAACCCCCTTCCTCTGTCGCTTCCTTTATCTACTAGTGCATTAACAGTAATAGAGGTACTACGTTTGATTTAAATACCGCAGTCAATCTCATCATCATCATCATCATCATTGCCTTTATCATCATCGACATCATCATCATCATCATCATTACCTTTATCATCATCGCCATCATCATCATCATCATAGTCATCATCATCATCATTACCATCATCATCATCATCATCATCATTATCATCATCATTACCTTTATCATCATCATCATCATCATCATCATCATCATTGCCTTTATCATCATCGACATCATCATCATCATCATCATTACCTTTATCATCATCGACATCATCATCATCATCATAGTCATCATCATCATCATTACGATCATCATCATCATCATTATCATATCATCATCATCATCCCCAATTGGCATTATCCATCATAAAGTAATAAAGATGAAACCACTTACTGTTATATTATTGTATTTTCCACTTATCATTTTGTCGCCTTTAAAATCACTTACGATGAAACAGACGAGATAGGCCGACATCTTGACCGTCTTTTCAAACGTTGTCTTCTTCCACCCTGCTGACACCGTTTCTGTTTTCCCTGGCATATTTGACAAAGCGTGATATCCATCCTCATGCATCATGATAATTGAGAAGGTGGCCTTTAGGTCTGGTTCATCGAAGCAAGGGAATGCTTTTCTAGCATCAGTCGGCTGGAACTTGGTAGTCAGAAGTGTCCTAAAATAGAGATTGGAAATAAGATTATTTGAGACACGTTACAATGCAGTTAAGCGTTTATCCTATAGGGCCAACAATTTTGTGTCCTCTTGCCACTTTTTTTTAAAAGGGCACTTGTTAACTTTATATGTTACGGTGGGGAGGGGGATTCAAAGGGGCCGCCTTCTCGGTCATGTAGCTAGGGTCATGTGTAGTATCTGTTCTCACTGATGACACTTCGATGGCAGGTTCTTTCCGTGGTCCGTGAGAGGCGTTCCTACAGAGCGGTCGAGTCTGCCTCATGGCTTACTTCTCTGCCCGGTAGCCTCAATTGAGAGGCGTTGCCCCACTTCGCCCTTTATTTATTAGTTAACCTGTTGGTGGTTTTTCTGTTTATTTAGGGTAGTTTCAATGTCGGGCCCACTGCTCATCAGGGCGTATGTGTGTTTGAGAGTATGTGAGTGAGAGTACATAGAGCATGTAAAGCTGTTTTTACTTGTGTCATTCTTAAACCGTATGCATATAACCGCGCAGCGACTGCCGCTTTCTGAACCCGCTGCCCACCTCTCTCTGGTACTCCCACTCTTAAAATTTGTAACACCTGTAAAGTATAAAATCGATTGATTGAAATAGATGACAAGTAGATCAATGTCAATGATGATCCCCGCCCCAGGGTAACCACTTTCCCTTTTGGAGAGGAGAGCCCTGGGGAATGACACCACTGCTTATCAGGGTGTCAAACTGAGAGATTGCTCAGGGCTTTAGCCACTCTACTTTTCTGCCAAGTGTTGTTTGCTAACTGCAAAGAGAACAAAGAAAGCACAAAACAACAAGAAAATAGGAAATGAGAGTTCCATTTACCTCTTAAACGTAAACGTTAAAAGATGCGATGCCTTCCATCAAATAGAATAAAGAGAAACTTTTTATTGTCTGTGAGTCCCCCTACTTTTGATGGGTGGTGCCACCCGTGCTGCAAGGCGGTAAAGGGTCAGAGTGGAAGAAACATAGGAAAACTATGATAATAAAATACCAGACGAAAAGAAAAAGTAGTTAAGAGTGTGCCAGGGTCAGAAAAGGTTCGTAGAATCTAGAAAATCTGTTTACGAAAGTATGTTTTTCAGGGACAGTGGAAGGGTGACGTTGCCTCAATAACATATCCACCTTACCTCATTACACCATGACCCAAGACAGGTAATTCTCTACGATATTTCATCTCGTAGGCTCTGAATTGAATAGAGAACGGGGCCACGTTTACCTTTATTGTACTGTTACTTAAACATTCATTTGGGTAGAATTTAAATTAATGCACTGCGTAGTACGTCATAATAAACGTCATAATATTGTGTTCATTTGCTTGAAGAGGGCGCGAACGACGCCCCCTCTTCATGACCTGGCAGAACCTGGACAATGATAAGGGCATTTTTTCCTTGTGTAGTGAAGGCCTGGAGCGAGTCGTTCTGCCAAATTCAATCTCTCAAATTATTATTGTTGTTATTTCTTGAGGCAGGTAGTCAAAAGCTAGATAAGAATGTAGTATGCAGCTAATTCAAAGGCTGGAGTTATAAGTGATTATCGGACTGGTGTTTACGTTGACTCTGTCACTAAACATCAAAGGACTGAAGAGGTTTATTTGAAAAAAATGCTTGCTCTTGCTGCAATATTACCTTTAGAATATAGCAATTATTAAGTAGGTTCCCCTTTATCTGCAAAACTTTCAAAATATTGCACTATCCCTAAGCCCTGTATAAACGGGCTCGACTTTCAACTAGACTTCTCACGACTTTGTACATTGTATAGCTAAGTCTAGCCAAGTCTAGCCACGTCTAGCCAAGTCGAGCGTGTCGAGCATTGGTTGTATAAACGGGCTCGAATTTTCCCTCGACTTTTCACAAGACTTTAAACTCCGTCCCAGGGCTTCACGTTCTTTTCTTATCTGGCGAGAAAATGCAATTTTGAGTTCTCAAACAGACTAAATGAACATGCGTGTACTCAACATTTGTCGAGTAGGTTTACCAATTGGCTCGACAAAGCTATACAAGACTTAAAACAATAGATTTGTAGAGTGAATCCGCTCGGCAAATTTGAACATGTTCCAGCTTCAGTAGACTTCGCTATACGAGGCTCCACAACCCTCGACTTCTCTATACAAGGCGTACAAACGGGCTTGACTTTTGATTCGATTTGATTCTTTTTTTTCTCGTGTTACATTTTAATGCTTAGATGTATTGATTTTGGAAGCGAGTGAGGTTTGGGTAGGCAAGCTAAGAGCGGGTCCTTCTGCAGCTGGCCATTGCAAATGTTCCAAGTGCTAGGCTTTATGGTAATTTTAAAAAAGCTAATGTACTTCCCTGACTGTTGCTGTCAGGAGTTGAACTCAAATGACCTACGTACATTGAAATATTGTTTTGGAGTGAAAGGTCTTTGTCCTACCAGTATACTACACGACAGTGGCGAAGTCAGAGGGCAGGCTAATCAGGCCCAGCCTGACCTAACAATTACAACCAAAATTTAGTAATAAGGGTCTTCCCAGTGCCCCTCCTTCCAATTAAACTTTTCGGTGTCACAATAATACATGCTTGCCGTCGATAGCCCCAACGCAGTTAGGAAAATTCCACTTCTCTTCAAAATCCCTAGCTATCGCTAGCCACTCTTCTTCACCACGTGGAATGTAAGGAATCCAGACATTTGTAGCATGTCCCATATGGCACCAGTAGTTTCCTTGATAATTCTACTGACTGATGTCTTACTTATTCGATAGCCAGCTGCTATTGTCGTCTGTGCATCGCCTGTAAGAAGGTAACGCAAAGCAACTGATAATCATTCCCCTGCTGAAATTGCTTCTCTTCTCAAAGAGAATCTCGTTTTCCTAGGCGCAACTAAACTCAGAAGGTTTTCATACTTCCCCGGTGTCATTCTAAACTGCTGATAAAAGAGCATATGGTCAAATAACTGCATTTCTCTGATCAGTAGATGATATTCACCCTTATCCTTTCTCTCCTTCTATAACTTGCGTACCCACAATTTCTTCTTTTGTAACCTTTCCCTTTCTTATCTACGTCTTTTACACCTTCTTAATAAGAGCAAAAGAATCAACTGCCTCCTAGTCGGTGCCATTTTGGAAAATAACTTGATTCCACGTGTGACACAAGCAAGCAAAATGCAAGCCAATCAATGGGAGTGGAAACTGCTCCATTGATTCCTGCTGTCGACCGCAGTCGATCGACCGCCGTAATTGAGGAAGTGGAAACCGGCCTTTACCCAATACAAGGACGTCATAAAAATACTATAACCTGGTTATGTCTGAATATACATTGGACAGAAAATGACATATATAAGGGGATCGAAAACCCATGTGAGACGACGACAAGACTGCGAATACTGGCTGGGTCAACACCTTATCTCGCAAGATTTAAGAACCTGGTCCATCCTCAATACTGAAGATCGAAAAAAATTTCCAGGCTCAATTCAGGCAGAGAAGACTGTTGGTGAGCTATTGTTGTATGAACTATGATTGATTGAAAGGACATTGTCCCAATTCTGCACTAGATTTGTAACGTATCATTGTTGTTGTGTTTTAAGAAGTGATTTTGTTTATTAACAAGTGAAGAAGGTAGGCATGTCTACTTCAATACCACAGTCGCTTATTGTATTTCAGGTAAATTTTCTAATGTAAATCGTGTCCATAAGCACATGCAACATTATGATAATTTGTTGAACAGGAAGCCGCTAAGAGCTATCTTCTGAAAGAGAGCACGGCAGCAACTTACATGACATGAAGATATGTATGTAATTAGGCCATCTGAAAAACTGTACGCGAATTTGTCCAATAATATCCGTACAGATCTCATTTCTGTATGAAATATGTTGGGAGTTTGTGAAGGTACTCTTACTTTGGAGGTTCTGATGGCAGTCTCCACTACTTGTGCTTCATGAGGCAGATTATTGTGCCGTACGTCTTACTATTTGTATAAGTAAATCAATTAAGTTGGTAGCTTCTATCAAACATCATAAGCATTTTTGGGAAACTCATAGACAGAGAGAGAAAGCCATACCACAATTCACGCTTCTCGTAGCAAAAGTATTATTTCACCTCAAGAGCTCAACGCGCACTACTTAAGAATGAATTAAAGTCTCCTCCCATTCGAAAGGTGGCCTTTAACAATAACACTAACTATGATATAGTTTTGTGTGTAGCAGGCCAAAGGCTTTACGGATTCCTATACTTCCGTTGAAAGTACAAACTGTGCTGCCACATTTTAAAAAATTCAACAGTTTTACGTTGTCTTCTATTTTCCTTGTCTCTCTATTTTCAGTCCACAGATTCCGCATATACCTTGCCGTGAGGAACTAGAAAAAATCTACCCAAAGTAAGATATTAAACTGTACTGTTTAAATTTATTTAGTACATTTTGCCTGATGTTGAAGTCTGATGCATTTTATAATTGTAGCGTGGAATTCGGTTTGCAATGCTGCTGTTCGTCAATTGGTCAATTGGTTACTAGCTGCAGCAATTTGCAAGGTGCTCCAAACTGGTGCAAAATGTGACTATGACCTCTGACGTCCATTTTTCGAACATACATTCTATACAGCAGAGGTTCTATGCTGAAATTGGTCTGTATAGTAACTTTATTTACGGCGTGGCACAGGTAGAAGGATGCCAAAGAAATCGAGAAAAGCCCTCTTGTTCTCGCGAGGTAATTTTCCAAGAGACCAAACTTTCGTAAGTTATTTTGTAGCAGAAAATATTGCTCACAATCGGCCATCTTGTCTCCTTCGGCGCTTGCACACGGCTGAAGATAATTAGTTCATTCTTTTTTGCATTTAATACTTTGATATTGAGGCTACAATAAAATTGCGAGCCAACTATTGGTAAATAGTTGCTACGTTACAAAATATTCGTTACTAAAATATTTGTACAGTAATGAATTCACACATTGAGGCCTTCTATTATTAATCTTAAGATTGAAAAAAACTTCAATCTCCGAGCCCTTATCCTGAAGAAATTATTGGATTCTCTTCCCCTCTTTCGCTTCTTTTCACTTTTACCATTGCACTATTACAGAAGAAAGCAACTTGTTTCCTCCCGTAGGTAGCTTTCATTCGTTCCTTTCTTCCGTAACTGCCGTACTTCTAGACGTAGATCTAAGCAATGAAGTAATGCGTCTTAGTGTAATGCTTGTAAACAGAGGACGATTTCCTTTTGTATCCTTCGACGCGCTGTAAAAATGCTTCCAAGTATATCTTCTTTATTGTGTAGAAGTATTGTAAATTATCCTTAAACATTTGTTCATTATCTACCTTAGAAATGGCGTCATTACTTTTCACTAAACAGTTATAAATAGTCAAAAACAATTTACTGTCCAATTTTGTATTCTTGAAAAAGAACTGAAACAAATGTAATTACCAACCATAAAAATATTTCATTTACAACTTGACAGATGTCTCAAAACGTGTGCTGGCAAGTGACGCAAGGGATTGTTGGATAGAAGATACGAGCGATAGCTATTTGCCATCTGATACATCATCTGAAATTGAGATTGATGTTGGTGAAGATGTAAGTGAGATGAATGGAGACGTCAGTACTACAGAACCCTACGCTACGTTACAGCCAAGTTTCGGCTTTTCATTTGAAGATGACCATCAGGTAAATACCGATCCATTACTGCATAGCAAAGAAGATTGCAATTACATCACAAAAGAGAAGAAAAAATGTAAGGACATTCCTTCAGCTTTGCAAATAGTAATGCCTAAAGGACAAAATAAGGAAACTAACAGAACACCTTTTTGACATGGAGTACATTGATAAGTGCCATTAAAGTTGAAATGAATTTCTGGTAGCATTATAAATAGCAAAATTGTTTTCTAGTTTATACTGGGCCTCCCATGGAACGGCCACATTTTCAGTCTTGTTGTAAGGCCTCCCCCTTCCATGAAACAGTAACATTTTCAGTCTTCTTTTAAGGGGCCAAATGGGTCATCGTAGCAGGCACCGGGATTTTAAAAAATCTTAAAATCTGCGAGATCTACCTTCGGTTGGAGTTTTCCCACGATGCCAAAATTGTGAGTTACTGAGTAACGGTCTTGTCCAGGAGAAGGATCAAACAGACAGGCAGGCAAATGTTTACTTTTCAAGCGATACTGTCATTTCCCCACCCTGTTCACTTTTCTGTTTACGGAAAATGTTGCACGTAACGTAACTTTAAAATTCCTCTTCAAATGGTTTTATTTCTCATTTATATCATTAAATATTTTAAAGCACACGAGTTTTATTTTAAAAATCTCTATGAAAGTTCTATGTCAATCTGCAAAACTTTTAGAATACCATGCTTGCCTGTGTTTGTATTAGAGTTCCTGACGTAAACTGTTTAAAACCCTTCACTAAAATTCGTCCCAAAGTGTTAGTAAAGAAGATGGATGTTTTCCCTGGACGGATAGCGGCGTGAATTTGACTTTATGGACATAAGAGCCAAAATATAGATATATAGTATTAGAATAAGAGCTTAATCCCTCCCCTCTAGTCTGCTTGAATCATGTGTAGTCCTTTGTTTGACTTTCTGCTCCACTTGGAAACCTTGTCATCCAAAACGAACCCCTCGCCATAGTTGGAAAGGGCTACCAAAGAGAGCTATACACTCCCCTATCACAATGCTTCTACACAATAAAGTTAGAGATATGGTAAGTAGCGAGTATAAGCAAAAACCATAGTGTGCTTATGCAAAATAAGAGCATTCTTGATATAGCAATTTTTTTCAGCAAAAGAGAGGCTGGACTAAGTTTGATTTATCTCCCATTCATTTTAGCAGTCTCCCAATCAAAGATCCCTGATGAGCAGTGGGCGTTTCCTGACGGATGTTTGCAGGCGCTGCGGGGTCACGCACGGTTGGAAGCTCAGCTTCAAGACCGGCCAATTCCGCAACGGGGCCGGTGATGATTTCATGGTGCTGAAGGGCATAGAGCGGAAGGTTCAACCCGACCTGCGCAGCCAGTTCACGGGTCCAGAAACTTGCTGCCAAAACGACATGATCGGCCAAGATGTCAGCCTCTTTTGTCGTGATACGCCATCCTGGGGAGACCCGTTCAAGCTTCTCGACAGAGGTATCCGTCCGGATGATCGCCCCCAACTGACGCGCGGCCTTGGCCATCGCATGAGTGGCCCCCGACGCATCCACGTGCCCATCGGTTGGCGTATGCGCCGCGCCATATAGCTCTGAGACATCCAGCAATGGGTGTGCCTCTTTCACCGCAGCGGGCGAGATGACCTGATAGGGGATGTTCATCTCTTCGTAGAACGGTGCCAGTGCATGGTAGGCATCCAGGTCATCCTTGGTGGCTGCAAGCCGCAAACTGCCGGTTTGGTGAAAGCCTACGGATTGGTCCGTTTCGGCTTCGGCCTGCAAATACGTCGCGATGGAGCTGGTAAAGAGCGGCGTCATCGCCGGGTAAGGGCCGAAATAGGTCGTGTTGCCCGCCGCGTGCCAGGTCGAGCCAGACGTCAGTTTCCGCCGTTCCAGCAGAACCGCATCGCTCCACCCTCTTTGCGCGAGACCGTAGAGCACCGCGCATCCGACGATTCCGCCACCGATCACCACGACCTTTACTTTTTCCGTCATAAGCAATCCTCCAGTGGCAAGAGAATGTTGTAGGCGTCCCGGATTTGCCGATCCGTTTCGGCGTCAATTTTCATTGGCTTGTGCAACGACAAAACCTGATCCGCATATGCCCGCGCACGGTCCCAGATATCGGTGCCGCCTGCCTCGGCCCAATCGTCAGGCGAGGTCCGGTCTGCATGTTTGGGGTAGGTGAATTCCGTTTCCATTAACTTTAAGGTCTGATCCATTCCGAGGAAGTGACCCTCGCCACGCACGGCATCCCGAATGACATCGACCGAAAGGCTTTCGGGCGTCAAAAACTATACTAACCAGAACAAAAGTTTAACCTAATTCCAGAGTTGCAAGATTTGTAAACAAGCCGTTGGTTGGGCACATTTCGAGCCAAAGTAGCGTTCAAAAGTTTTTTATTGGTGACTTCGAGAAAATGAATACACTTTGGCAGCATAGACGAGGAGAAATTTCCCGTTTCTTTTGAAGCAAAAAATGCTTTTTTCTTACTGCCAAAGATAAGGCGTCCTTAAACAAATCAGAACTGAGGTTTTATAGGATTGCATGGAGAGAATACAAAGTATTCTAGGGCATTGATTCACAAAGGGGGTCTTAGGGTGTATTTGAGATTTTAAAGGGAGTAAAATTGAGACAGGGGGTAGTAGGGGGTCCAACATCTAATAGCATTTTTCATTGTTTTCTTAAGTCAAAATGCCAAAAGTACAGAAAGGATTGGATAAATATTGTCCCTGTTTACTGCCTTGCTGCACATATCTTTGGTTTACATCTGGTAAGTAAGTTACGACTCTTTTATTGGCTGTCTATTTCATGGTGCACTCCATTAGTATAACAATAATAACAATGTTGGATTTCTTTCTCTAGAGCAGCTACTCTGTTGGAGACTTAAGTGCTACAAAGCTAATTCATAAACTAGGCAATGTGCCTATGGAAGTTAACGCTTAGGTAATTTTCAGACTATTGGATAAGCATGCTACGCCACAGCGTCAATGTAATGGAGGACGACAGACCATTCATACACTCAGTGTGACGCGCTGGTAAAGTAACTGGGAAATCCTCAGGCCAGTGTTCTTGGCCAGGACGACAAAATGTCTGCAGCAAATCGCAAATGAATTTTGGAAACATTTGACGATCCTAAGAACTTCTTCGAACTATGCTTTGAGTTGTCTGAACTTCTTGATGCTTTTTGATGCTTCTTGATGCTTCTTGATGCTTCTTGATGCTTCTTGATGCTTTTTGATGCTTCTTGATGCTTCTTGATGCTTCTTGATGCTTCTTTATGCTTCTTGATGCTTCTTGATGCTTCTTGATGCTTCTTTATGCTTCTTGATGCTTCTTGATGCTTCTTGATGCTTCCATAATATGTTTATGATGTCCCGAATTTAATGAATCGAGACTTCTAAGACACACTTTACAGCCAATCATCAGAATCACGGGGAAGTCAAGTAGCTGGTCAAGGAGGCTGGAACCTAGCGTATTCACGGGAAGTTCCTCTAAATTTCTTATTATATTTTTGCCTTGCAGACTTTTGAGAAAATCCTTTCTTATGGACCCGGCAGTCTTTCGACGATGTCTAAATGACCGGTTTGTTTGGGAGATTTGTTCCCAGGCTCAAATTACCTAAGCAGGAGAAATCCAGATTCTAATTTTGCAGAGCTGAATATGGATTCTCATCGTAGGAAGATTGCAAGCTGAGGTTTCAATGCTCATTGGCCATCAGGTCACCATAACTTAGTTTTAAGGCCACAAAACCGTGGATAGTGGGTTGGAATTATTTTTGTAACATCATTTATTCCTCCTCTTCTCTGAAAATATATCAAATTTGTTACCCTCGCTGTACCGGAACCAGCTTTTGGAACTCCTAGAAAACTTTTGTTAGTATTTTTGAGAACTCAAATTTTCCAGCTTTTAGTTTTAGTATTTGTGACACAAAATAATAAAAGTCAATAATCATGGTACATTTGACCAGTTCTAGCTATACGTCAGAAAAATTGTCGTGTAAAAGAAGGCAAAAAAGCATCTTGTAAAGGCTATTTCAGGGCCACCGTTCCTATTTAAGATAAAGGAACTTGACAACAAAACTGATACGATTACGTCTTTGTAGCTCAGGACATCAGTTACGAGACATTGATATTTTCCAGTAAGTCACTCGCTGCCATTTTTTGGTCATATTTACCCTTTGTTCTAGTGTGAAAACACTATCCCAACATTATCAAAAGTCAAAAAATACTATTGTTATCAGCTTATGAAGAAGCATGTACATACACAATAATATAGAGCCTCAGATGGTTCATATACAGTTTACATGTAACAAAACATTTTAAGTTGGAGGGAGAAATCTTGGAAAAACACTTGTAGAGGAATCGGGATGAAGCTTGGTGGATAGAATAAACAAATGTCCTTGATACGTGATTGACAGAATCTTAACTACACTACACTATACTATGCTACACTCCACTGTACTACACTTTACTATACTGTTCTGTACTAAACTATGCGGCACCGTACTATGCTATATGATACCATACCATACTACTATTTTGTACTACACTTAAGTACACTACACTATCATTTACTTTACAATACTACACCTTAGTATACTATACTATACTACACTGTTCTTTACTACGCTGTGCTATATTTCACTACTGTTTTACTTACTGCACCCCTCTATAATTTGCTTCATTCTCCTCTTTTTGTTCTGATCAAAGATAAGGTAACGAAAGTTCATATTCAAAAGATAAGGCTTAAGTATTATATCATAATCAGCTTCTATTTAAATGTTGACGTTTTACTAAAGTACTAAAGTGTGACGTCACGATTTAATGAATATAAATTTTTCAACTCGTTGTTTTCTTCTTGTCGCCCTTCAAACTAAAGCACTCCTATCAAAGCCTTTTATGAACCGAGCAAATTTAACAGTGTTTCCTTAAGGCCTTTTCCCAATTCAAACAGCCGTTTCTCGCAGCTGGTAAAAGATTTGAACCCATTATTTTGTATTAGGGGCATTTGGTGGCAGGTTTAATACTGTGATATAATTAAAATTGCGATTCCTCCAAAAAACCCCTTTTTGTGACGTCATCACTTTAGTACTCTATTGTGGTAACAAAATTCTGATCCATTTACGATTCTTATTTTTTCTAAATCTATGAATATGCGGTAGTATGCAGACAATATGCTCTTTTTCCACCAATGCTATTAATGCTCTTCTATTTAGGTGTTTGCTATTTATATATATTTGAAGAAGACTAATTATGGGCAGAAAGAGTGTTGTTTCAATGTTGAATTCTCTTTTCTTTTCTTATTTTCTTTTCTTATATTCTTCTCTTACTAACGTTTAATTCTTGCTCTCCAGAATTAACATATTTCTGCCGAAAGATAGAGTACGCTTGAGACATACTTTCATTATTACAATGTTGAAGAATACGTTGACTTCACAGCCAACTAAACTCAAAGTTATGACTAACAAGAACTTTTGGGAATATTCTTGCCACGAACCAAGAACCAAGAGAGAACCGAGAAAGAGTAAAGACGATTGTAATACATCGATTAGTTAGAAATATTAGTCTTGTTATGTTATTCGAGTTAAGTTAAATATATAAGAGCAAAGTAAGCTCCGTATATTTCTTCGAGTTCAGTTGCGGCAGTTTCAACTTCAAATCAGCCCCCATGACCACTAAGTAACAGTGATTTTCCATTCCAAAGACATCTGTTGACTTCAGTTGTTCTCTTTTTTGTCCCTCTTTGATCAGAGAGATGCAGGGGATTACATCTTGTACTTTGTATATTTTTACACTCTACACAAGGCATCTGGTGTCACAACAACACAGGGAGCTATCTTTCATCCTAGACATTCATCTATCAGTACAAGGATCAACACACCTACATAATCACAATCTTCATTATAGTCAGTAGCGGCGTGGGGTGTGTTCCGCAGCAGGGACAAGATCCTGTGTGGCACCCTGTGGACCCTATTGGTATAATTAGATTCGTTTAAAAATGCCACAAGGAGACTCACTATGACAAGTATATTTGTGATTTTTAAAAGTTGGGGCTTCCATTTAACGTAGTACGGCTGTATAAGGGGGTCATGCCCCCTTGCCACGCTGCGACTGATTATAGTCTTGCAAAATGAGAAAATACTTTCATGAGAATGAGACAGTCACAATACCTAAACCAGGTAGGATTCTAACTTCTCTGCTCAGCCTCTCCACCTCTCCTTTTTGTAATTGATTTTTATGCCTAGCATTACCCTTGATGGGTTTGATTGAGGATAGGGCAATGCCCATATATATATGGGGCTTTGTTGGAGCGAAGAGCACTATAAAACTAGATGCCCTTCCAGTTGCCACCAATGGCTCTTTGGGAAATCAAAGTTAACTATGCACTGCATTTGCACCTCTCATAATTTCCACCTCTCATTAGTCATAGACGTTCTGTATATTATATACACACACATATATATATATATATATATATATATATATATGTATATATATACTCAATCTGCAGACAGTACTGTTTCGCCCTTTGTGGGCTCATCAGTGCAGCACAGAGGGATGTGGTATCAGCTCTGGTAATGACAGATTCTTTTCATAATCCTACTGCGCGGTTGAGCCTGCCTAATGGATTTCAAGAACAAGAAGTCACTAAGTTAAGTTACATTGGCAGACGGTAAAATGAACAACTCTCTCATAATTGAGTATTTTACAAGAGACAGTAACAATTCAGACGACAAAATGGTTTTAAAGTTACATACTGCGCCAACAAATGCAATAAACAGCAGCAGCTTAGAGAACGAAGTTATCAAGTGACAAAAAAGAGCCTGCCCATATGCTTAAGCTACGATTGGTAGCTTCATTATCTTCATGCAATCCGTCACCTCTTTGTAACAACAGCTTTACAATTAATAACGACTTTCAAAACCTAAACATGTTATTTTTGCAAAGCACGAAATTTACGAAATTTCTACTAATAACTTCTCGTTACTTTGTTACTATCAGCACTTAAATAGACAAGAAAGCCTGGTCATACATGCAGCCCCGGTTTTTGGCAAGAGGGGGCCCTGTGCCATAAAGTGATTTTTGGGCCCATTTATAGTCCTTGCAAAAATACGTCAAAAACTTTTTTGTTTCAATGAGTTGTGCGGGGACCCTAATTTCCCTTTTAGGTGCGGGGCCCTGTAGGTTTCTTTTAAAATGTTGATATATTTCTCTTGAACTACGTGCTGTCTCGGGGCTTTAAGTATAGCCTGATGATGGATTGAATCAAACGCTTACTCGTAGTCCACAAATGCTATATAGAGTAGTATTCTGTACTCATTGACCTTTTCCTGTACTTGCGTGACATATCATAAGTATTAAATTCAAGTGTTATTTCTGTCATAAGCACATTTAGCACCTGATATATCAATTTACTTATGTTCGTCTTGGAGTGGCACTATGTGTGAAAAGGTGCTACGACTTTTCATCACGCGACAATTCATCACAAAGACAATTCATTACAAAGACAATTCATCACAAAGACAATCCATCATGCCACTATTCATCGCCTGAATTAATTTATTTATGCTACAAGATTACAACAAAATCTATATGCAGGCCAGCTACTGCATTGCTTTTAAAGTGTAGTGCAATATGGGGGGCAGGGGTCAAATATGAGTTCCATTAAACAGCTCTATCCTTGTTTAGGATCAGCTTTGTTTTAATCTTGTCAAACTCAATCTTAATGTCACATAGCAATTGGTTTACAGCAATATACGTTCCCAACGTGTGGTAAGTATCTGATACAAGCCTCACAATATCCACAACTTTTGGTGGTGTTGGTGGACTTTAAAAACTTTATGCAGAATAGAAATATTTTGCGGGTGTTTTTTAAATTGAAAGCCCTTGCCTACCAAACAGCCAGTTGAAAAACAAGTGTTTTGTTCTGATGTCTAGATCAGATCCTATTTGATATATTTTATTTTAACCCCTGTTTATATAATTTTGAGCTGTTTTTTAAGCACATCTCCATAGCTGAGTCTCTGTTTATTTGTTAGGCAATGGTACTTACGTGGTGTGGATAAAGTGTGGTAAAGTGTAAATAGTATTACTGTACTCTGTGAGAAATAGATATTTCCACTCATATTATACCTCCTTGTTCTTTGTGTTATTCTCTATACCCACAGTATGTACATTCACAGAATCCATCTGACTCTCAGTGTAGCTCCCTCGGATAAGCAGTGGGGCATTTGCCATCCCTCTTACCCACGCCCCTTCAGAAATTGAAGCTTGTGTTGTAAATTACACTAAGCAGGTAGTTACAACTTCAAGAAATTCATAAGGGGCCTTGAGATAAGTGGGGGGATGATATAGATTCAAGTTATTGGGTATACACATTTAATCTGGTTCATTGATTTTGTAACTTGAGGTGATAAATAAAATTACAGTGATGTAGTTTATCTGCCAGGTCTCATGGTCATACCAGTGTTGCCTTTCCAGTTGTTTTAAAAGCATTTCGCTGAAAACGTTTGTGTTGTACAACAACAAACATACCATAAAAAGACAAGTGTCAATCTATGTACGTTATAAATTGTTTAATGCATATCGAGTGATTAGCTACTTTTCAAACATCTTTTCACAAAAACTTTCAACCTTTAAACATCTTATTGAGATTCTAGCTCAAGAGGTTCAATTCGTTTGTTTATCTTACTTAAGTTGTCTTATGTTATTTTAGTTTCAGTTTTAGTTTTAGTTTTAGTCTTAGTTTTAGTTTTTTGTGGGACTTTTGCTGATTCTTAGAGGGCTTTAAAACCTATTGCCCTCGTTCATTACACACAACATTCACTATTAACGCCCCCAGTATACCCCTGCACCGGTCCTCCTCCGTCATATCAAGAAAAATAAGCGCTACATTTGTATCAGACAGGTAACTTTCTGTCGAATTTGATGACATTAACAATTGAAAATTCAAGCCAAGAAAATACGAAGGACAATTTGTCTACAGGAGGTAAAGCTCCACTGTCAACATTTCGAGTAGTTACCAAACCAACACAAATAGTAAATAAAACAACTGTTTTTACCTACCTAGATTCACACACTTTCGAGTATCGCTACGTTTGCCAGATTTTGGAGGGCCCTCTGTGCACTTAAGTATTCTTTGTGTATTGAAGTGGTGCCATCTGACCGGTTGAGTGACATTTCATCATGTGACATTTCATCACGTGATAATTCATAACGTGGCAATTTTTATCACAGCGACAATTCGTCGCAACACAATTCATCATGCGACTATTCATCACCTGAGGATGACACGATCGTGTTATTGATTAACATGTTATTTAGTAGTAGTTTTTAAAATTTACCAGGAATACCCTAAGCAAGCTGTTTGTTCACGCGATTCTCTCCCGTCAACATTTATTGATCAAGTTTTGTTCGACCCAGTGGGAGGCACAGCGAGCGGCATTGGACTGCCTTATCTATACTTGTTGCTCTATGGTCGGCTGTCAGTGTCGCTTGCAGTCTTTTACGTCAGTCGTGTTAGGTGAAACTGACAATTTTACATATTTAAAAGCAGTGCAGGATCTGGCCTGCAAGTAGATTTTGTTGTAATCTGGTGGCATACACTCTTTTTTTATAAACAACCAAAAAAAGAAACAACTGCCCCCAAAAGTACTGAAATTTTAAACAACTTACTTGGGGCGAATTTCTATGTAAAACATTAAACATTAAACAACTGTTAAGGGCAAATTAGTACTTAATGGAATGTTGACGAAAAAGGCCTCCACCGAAGCTCTCGACCAGACCACCCTGATGAACCTGATGCAGCAGATGGCCGCCAACAGCTGGTCCGAGGCAGAGCTCGACGAGGCAATCCTGCAGGCCAAGGCGAGCGCCAATTCCCAGGACATGGCGCAATCGATGCAAGTCTACGAGTCGGTTGCGGGGCGCGGCCGCTGGCGGAACCGGCAGAAGGTCTACAACTACTCGCTCAGCTATTCCGGCCCGCGTGACAGCGAGCAGTCCCTGGAGAACCTCTTCACCCAGCACCAGAACGGACAGCTCAGCCAAGATATCGATCTCCTGGTCATGAAGCCCGGCAAGACCGGAAAGCTGGAGAGCGCGATCAGCTTCGCGCGGAGCAAGGGCGAGAAGTACACCCAGTTCCATTTCCTGCCCTGCCGCTACGTCGACGCCAGCGACGCAAAATCCATGAAGACCGTCGTGCTCCCCGACTTCGGCGAAGAGGATTTCATCGAGACCAGCGTGCTCTGAGAGCGCCTGGCCGCAAGCAAGCTCGTGCCGATCGGCGAAAGGCGCCGAAGCCGATGCTTGCAGGATCCGCGGCGAGTTCGCCATCAGCGTGTTAAGGCTTTGTAATAGTTTAATTAACTAGGATTGGTAGAGCTACGTCCGCTACACTCTCTCGACCTTCGAAAGACCGGTCAGGGAGTAGGCGCGCAGCACCCAGGAGGTGAGAGCGATGGTAGGAGCCGTTGCGACCAATGACCTCGGAAAGGACGATGCCGAGGAGTTCCTCTGGTCCGTGATCGAGTTGATCGCCGAGGCCGGCGGCTCTGGCGCGGTGGCCGTGGTCAAGGTGATCCACCTCCTGAAAACGGCTGGCGGCACGGGCCTGTTCGAAGAGGACTACGCCGACGACCTGGTCCCCAATCCCTACTTCGTGGTCAACGGGCACGACGGCAGCTCGCCGAAGACCGCGCGCTATCTTCGCAATCGCGGCTTCAAAAGCCTGGGGGGTGCTGCCGTCGGGATTGCCGGCGGGGTCGGCAGCGGCGTTACCCAGGTAGACGTGCTGAGCGCGATCCAGCACGGCAACGCCATGGATAGTTCAGCTTTACGCCGCGCGCTTTGCGTCTTTCCGCAAGCAACCCGGCTGTGAATATTTGAAGTTTATCTTTTTCTCTCGGTGTCAAATCCATGTTTTTCTCCTCATTAAAAATAAAAACTTAAACAGAATAAATGGAGAACATACGCACTAGTCTCACATTCTCTAGGTATTCCACATACGTGGAACCTCTGCTTCACGCCCAAGAATAGCCGGTCGTAGTAGACCCCAAATTGTTAACATGACATGACGAGCCATTTCGCTCGAATTTCCCAAAAAGCGCGCGACCAAAACCGATTTAACGCGCGATACACCCAAGTAGCCGGTGCCTTGCGTGACCTGCGACACTTCACCGCGCAGTTGCGCCAGCATTTCATTTGTAATCTCGGTATCACTGACGGCAATGAAGGTGGCACAGATCGTCTGGTCGGCCAGGATGAGTGCATTCTTCATTGCCGAGCCGCCACCAGCCAGATGCAATTGTTCGTGCCAGATCAATTTGTTATCCCGCCTAATATTGAAGCTCTGCTTGACCCAGCCGCCAGTGAACGATTCGCCAAATGCCGTCCGGCCAAAGCAGAATATTTCACAACCCATGTACCGCGCATCTTTTGCGAGATCGACCTGATGATTTAACGCGACCTGTGCGTGATCGAAAAATATCGTTTCCTGCGGCAGCCATTCCATCACGCCGCCGGCTTTGACATCCAGCGAAACATTCTGGTAAGAAACACGGCCGTTGGATCGGTACCATTTGGCCGCGCCGGGCGTGGTGATCTGAACTTTAGCGTTGGCCTCCAGACTATTGACGATTTCCAGTCTGTCGCCGCCGACCACGCCGCCGGGCGGATGCACCAGCACCACATGGCAGACTTCCGGGCCTTCCGGATAAAACGGTTTTTGCACGTAGAGCTGTCCGAAATGTTCACGCGCAATCAGGCTGCATTTGTTGCCGCTGTCTCCGAAACGCAACGCAATTCGTGCGACCAGTTCTTTTTTATTCGCAAAAGCCGAGGACACTACTCGCGCCCGTCCTCTCTTTGACGCGTCTGCGTGCTGATCCTTCCTAGTATTGGTTCAAGGATGCAAGACGTCGATACAGATACCGCAATCAAACTTGATAGTTCACCACTTGTGACGACAGACAAGGAAGAAAAGCTAGATGAGCAGTTGTGATCATCAGCTGAAGCTATACTACTTCATCTTTAACAATTAGTGAAAATGTTTAGCAGAGTTATATTAATTGTTCAAACTGAATTTGAATAATGTTGCAGTGTTAATGGCCAGCAGTTTTTGTACTTTGCAATTACCTTTAATAATTGATATGCTCTTATAAAAACATTGTATTTCGTAGATTACTACATATTAGATCAATCACAAGTCCAAGTCAGAGGTCCCAATGATCAGTCATACAAGGCACCTTACACCTCTGTTGCAGAAAATCAGCATTTTATGGTAAGTACCTATTTTCACCCATCTTTTGTACTGGTAAGCTTTTTTCATCTGGCACTCCTGAGAGTAAAATCGTAAGAAATGATTGAAATGAAACGAAACATTAAATTCAAGTGTATGTTAGAAAGTGCCGACTAGAATTGGACTGACTGAATGGCTTGTGTTTTTACACGGGCCAGCGTTCCCTAAAAGATTCTCCCAAGAGAAGCGCCTTGGGCCTAAAAGATAAGTAAAATTTACCGTAGCATTGAAACGTTTTGTTACGATTTGAAAACCAATATAAAAAGGCCATAGAGAAGTGTTTTGGCGCTATTAATCCACGCTTAGTTTTTACAACTACAACATTCAACGAACTACAAAGAATGTGTGTTTTCCAAAAATTCTAGCTCTGCAGTATATCAATTTTCGTACCAGTGCGTGGCTGGCAATGTTGGCCACACGTCTTTGGTTGGTTAACAGAATTAAGAAGCACGTTCCATCGTTTATTTGCCAGCTCCTAAAAGTAAATAGCCACCTCGAGTTTCAAATGTGACTCTGCCATAGCATTTACTTGAGAATCCAAACTATCTATCCATCTATCTATCTATCTATCTATCTATCTATCCATCCACCCATCCATCCATCCATCCATCCATCCATCCATCCATCCATCCATCCATCCATCCATCCATCCATCCAACCCTAATACGTACGGTATGTATACTTGGTATAAAAAGGTGGAGTGTTTTAAGAATACAAAGTTCTTTTGTTACTCATAATCAGGAAATCACCGGCATTTGCTCATTAAAAACAGCTGTTCCTACTGCCTTGAATGTTCTCGATTCGCCTTAAGTACATGCCAAATCCTTGGTATCCAAAGAGGTATGCAGCGATTATCTTTTTGCCTGGGTCCCGTTGTGTTGGGTGCTGCCTCAATAACTTGTCACACCTCCTGGTTAGAAACGTCGGGATAGTGATATTTTATATTATAGTATCTCCTATTAGTATCCTTATACGAGAAAGGCACAAAGAAATTTTTACGACAAGGTCGTTGGACTTGGAAACATTTATAAATTATTCTAGCTCAATAATCTAATAATAACAAAGGTAGGTTCTCGTCAACTTTTTGTGTAAACTACGTTGGTTGTACGTTTCAAATGTGAGAGGTTAGTGCTTTTTCCGAGTTCGATAACTTTGATTGCCCAAAGATTTGTCTAAGGACCTAATTTCAGACACTACAGAAATAGGGCTTGTGCTCTACCAACTTACAAAACCCCGATGTTATCATACTCTATTCTCTAGTCAGCACATAAGCTACCAATGGTCCACCCGTCAATATGTACACACAGCTCAACCAAATTGGAGACCGGGCTCTCTGCGCAGCCTCATCTGACTTGACCAAAGAATGACTGCCACCCAACTTGTCATGCAGTCCAAACCCAATGAAATTTACGAAGTATTGTCAAGAATAAAGGACTTGAAACGACCGATGAAGGGCGCCGGCCATGGGATCTTAAGTAACAACTCCGGCAAGGTGTTGTACCCCTAATGTGTTGAGAGGGAAAATAGGAACTGTGAAAGAGACCAATGATTTATTAATGAACAATGGGCCAGAACTCGTGTCAACATGTCGGCATAGGAATTGGCACTGTTTTCTAAATTGGAAGCCAGGGTAAAAACTGTCTCACGTTTTTTGTTTGTTTTTGTTATTTTTTCAGAAGCTATAACAAATTACGTCGTGCTTTCTTTTTTGCTTGTCCTCTCTTGCATCATATATACATGAATATATATAAATATATATATATATATATATTTATATATAAATGATATATGTTACAGTCATTTAGTGAAATGAAGCATTACACGTAATGCCTAAAATTTTCGGTCGTCTCAAGCAAGCACGTGTCATGACTGAAAAGTTTAGGCATTTCACGTAATGACTGAAAAGAAAGAAAGGGACTGTGCTTTGTTTTTGCTTTGTAATTACACCTAGATGTATCGAGAATGCAAATGGAGAACCTGATTATGATGAGCGTTTTCTGAGATACTATGAATTTTTAACAATAATTCAACCTTAACCCATATTATCCCAGAGTCTGTTTAAACTGACAGTCACTTGTTTTGCATTATATACCCGGCCTTATTGTTCCATGATCATGTTGGATTGATTAATGGGACTGTTATGAATCTTGGAAGGGGATTGAAAGGAAAAATAGGCCAAAAAGTTTTTTAGGATCGCAAATTTTTGGAATTTTGCGGAAAATTAGATTTTTTTCTCCATGGAGGATCCAAGGACCAAAAAATGTTGGCGAATCAATTGTTTCTATTTTTGATGACCAATGATTATTCACAAATATTTCTTTTCTTGGGATCAGTTCAGCAAATGTATTTACAGTTGCCCCTTGTGCCACAAATTGCATTTTATGAGCGTTAGTTTAAACTGGTTTAAACGCTTGGAACAGGAGGATAGGTGTTTTTCTTGATCACCACTTCGTTAACTGAAAGTATTCAGTTTACGTTTTTCTCATCATTCAGACAGTGAAGGGTTTTTGCGAAAATGAAGACAATTACGCGGCAACAAAACGGTCAAGGCAAGTCAGAAATCTTAGCAGGGAATGAATCTGTTGCTGAATTTATGAGCGACAGTAATTCAAATTAAATGTTAATTTTCATAGCGTGATCAAGTGTTCATGAAGTAATTGTGTGGCTGTCATTCAAGTCAAGCATCTCAGCAGGATGCTGGTTGCTTCTTTGCAAAATGACATGATTATGACCAATCAGGGATAAAGAATTTGAGCTGAACCTATATTTATCATCGTTGTGATTTAGAAGCGTGACTTGACCAAGGAAGAACTGCCCTCCGGCCCGTCATCAATCCAAAGCCCATTAAAGTTAGAGAGTATCATCGAGGAAAGAGGATTTGAAATGTTAGTTTCAAAGTAAAATTTCCTGAAATTTATGAACATGTTCATTCCCGATCCTCATTCATACAGATACTAATTTATCTCCAACTTTAAAGGCCTTTAAAGGAGAGCTAAAAGATGACGAGGAATGTTTATTTGAATCAGCAATCTTTCAGAGATAGCAATTTCATAAACTCTATTTTCAGATCCTGAATAATTTTTTTGCCAAACCATTGTAAACTCAACGTATTATTTGTATCTTTTCGGTTTTTACTATTTATTCTTATAGAAACTTCAAACAGGGCCGATTTTGAAAACTCTTGGGAAACAGAATTGTTTACCCTGTCAAAATAACATTGAGTAAAAAACACCAGCATCAGCTTCATGGCCTCATTCTCGATCAAAACACTGATACGAGGTTACAGTATTTTACATGTTTCCTCTGTAAATAAATCTCCACCTTGTCGATTATTGTCTGAGGTTATAGTAAACAATCGCATTCAATGTTAAAAACAAAGGAAGGTGTTATGTAATCACTATGTTTGTTTGGATTCTTGCAACTCAATCCTTTTATAAGCATATAACCTGGTATCCATTATCTGCTCGAGAATGAGGCCATCAAGCTAAATAGCCCGAGAAGTTAACCTGTCCGCCATGATGACTCAGATTCTGTCATATTGCTTTTGCTTCTAACCCAACAAACAGCTTTGAAAGTTGCACAAGTTATGTATGCCTACAGAGCTAATTTTCAGCTAATAAAAACGGTTACGGATGTGGACCATTACATATAACGTCATAGAATCTTTGGTCCATAAGTTTAAAACAAAAAGCGTCGTTTTAAATTGATGATTGTACAAAGGTAATGGCTTTCTTTGTGATATAGGAATACATATATAGACCCATTCCATGAAAGGAGTCATTTCATTAACCGCATGAAAAGTATCGTGGGAAAACAAATGATATATTTGTTCATTATAATAGTCTTAAGTTGCTTTCGGTGATAGTTGCAATTTTATGGAAATTAATTCAATCTCTTTTTGAATTCCTCTTCAACATTTACTAAAACTTTTCGACTCAGTCATTGCGATAGATAGCAGAGTTTATCATGTCTTGAATTGCTGTCTTTTGGTGAGCTAACAAAAAGAGGACAGCGACTCATGACATGATAAACTCTACCATTTATTTACTATTTCTCTTAAGAGCTTGAATGTGCTTTTTTTTGTACATGTTTCACCGGCTCCATCGGCCCATATGTTCCTATAACTGGAATTCTCATACGCAAACGGGTAAAATAGGAATTAAGTCAAGTTTAGAATTATTGCTCTAAAATAATTAGCGGTTTATAATCTAATTTTATTTCTACTTAAGCCTAGTTTGTGTAGACAGAAAGAATTGGTTTTTACGTTATCGATGTTTTAGCGCGTCATTTAAGTTATATAATTTCGTCTGCGTCCGCATTTTGTTGTAACTTTTATCCTATTGCATTCCTTAGCTACTATAAATTGTTTCTCATATATGTATTCACTACCGATGTTGATCAACTGACGAGAATTGGCAGAAAGCTTTTCAAACAAAATACGTTTCCTGCTGAATTGCGTTTTCAAGTTGTGCAATACCTTTAATATGTTCAATTATTGCTTTTTACCATACCTAGATCCCTTATCAGCACTATAACAAATTTTTAAAATTGTGTCATATATAAGGTGAAAAATTGTAAGGCTTCTGACCAAGGAACAATCATTTATTGTAACTAAATGGAAAGCGACTTTGGTCAGTTGCAGCCCTACCGTGGTCCGTGGGCTTTAGCCCCTCCCTTTATGGTAAACACATTTATCTTCCAAAGAGAACAAAGAACACTAATATAAGGAAAGAAAGAGGGAGGGGACATTTCCTACATAATTATGATTGTCATAAGATGAAAAGCCTTCTCTCAAAATCAAGTGTAAAATAAGTTGTAATTCTCTTAAGTATTAAACTTGTTGTCCAATCTAATGTATTTGTATTGTATGAGAAGTAAATCCCTATCAATCGTCTACTGTGACTACGCCAACGACGCTCAGTATTCAGCTCCCTCTCCCCTTATTGTTCTTAATAGCTTCCCCTTATTGATTTTGATTATATCCTCTCATAATCTCCTTCTCCTCCTAAATGGATCATTAAACCGATTTGTGATAGAAGCCTTTAAAAAGTAGTCCCAAGTTCTCTTAAGTTTTTGTGAGAGGTCCTTCGGGTCACTCTTGAAACTGGGATAGTGTCAAGGCAACCATATATAAGGCCGTATCCAGGTGAGGGGTCTAGGGTTTAAACCCCCTCTTTAACCTTAAAAATGTTTCTTCTTGCCTTCTTGGTCTTCTGCCATAGAGGGTCACTTGTGCTCTAAGCACTTTAAACAAGGCTTTGTGTATATCATTTCTAAAATG
Organism: Alatinidae sp. Z8VKAUB7J3; assembly: GCA_010016025.2. Lineage (NCBI taxonomy): Eukaryota > Metazoa > Cnidaria > Cubozoa > Carybdeida > Alatinidae > Alatinidae sp. Z8VKAUB7J3. The sequence goes on from JAAAKM020073195.1 coordinate 136,849,444, forward strand.
ATAAAGTAGTTTCCAAGTTGGAATAAAATTGATCTGTTTCAAAGTCGTAAATTATAAACACTTTTAAGTATACAGTACAAATTGACATAGTAAATTAAATGAAGCAAAATAAGTATGGTAATAATAGTATAGTAGCAATATATTAATAAGTACAGTAATAATAGTAGTCGCATATCATATAAAGCTGAGTGCCGCTTCAAAATCCTGAAAATCGTATATTTTTTATTCCTTTAAATTCTTCTATCCTTCATAAAATTTACATTTTTTAATTTTTCGCTAAATTTTAATTGAAATTGTTGACTTCCAAATTTCGTCCTTTCATTTATCGTAGTTCATGTTAATCTCAGTTTACCGAGATCAAGTGGATAAGCTAAATGGATTAAATTTCACTAATTAACCAAACATACCAAATACCAAAACAAAAAGAAAAAACAACAACGAAGAAATAAAAAAATAAAGAAATATGTGTGTCATATTAAATAAAAAGAAACTACGAAAATAATGTTCATCCAATGGACAACGAAAAGAAAGCTGATATTTCTGGGAAGAACTGTGCTAAGTCGTCTTAATGTTCATAAAAATATATTTGCTACAAAAAAACAAAAATAATCTTGAAAAATGTCATCACTAAATAAATTTTGTAATTTTTATAATTTTGTAATAAATTGTGATTAAAATCTATTATTAGTTAATTTATTAATGAATCTGTATAATATTGCTTGAATCGGATGCATTTGAAGCAAAAAAAGATTTAAAAATTCGTTTTGAACGTGCATTAGCAACTTTTCGAGCAAAAGAACGACAAATCTTTTTAGAAATTAAACAACAAATTATCTTACTTGTATTAAAACGAACTGTGCTTCGTGCTCAAGAAGCATTTGGACCAAAAGAACGTGCAACTGCATTAATAAATGATACTATTAATAAATTAAAAGGAGATTTATTATGAGTGGAAATCCATTAACATCAAAGATTGCAGCTCCTTACGCACGGGCTTTATTTGATTTTTCGGTTGAAAAAAATATTATGCATCAAATTACAGCCGATTTTCAAAATTTAGAAATTTTTTTAAACGAAAGTATGGAACTAACAGATTACTTAAATAATCCAATTGTTAGTCAAGATGCAAAAGGTGAACTTTTAACGAAAACACTCCAATCACAAGTAAACACTGAAACTTTTAAATTTTTAATGGTTTTAGTAAACCGAGATCGAATTAATTTGGTAAAATCAATCATTGATAATTATTTAGAATTAGTTTATGAAACAGCTTCAATTAAAATGATTGAAGTTTCAACTGCATTTGCGTTTACAAATTTACAAAAAAATATATTAATTCAAAAACTAAAAGAATTAACGAATGCAAGAGAAATTCGATTAATAATTACAGTTGATTCTAGTTTAATTGGTGGTTTTTTAATTAAAACTGAATCCAAAGTAATTGATTTTACTATCAAAAATCAGTTACAAAAATTAGCAAAACACTTAGATACTGTTTTAGAAATTTAATTTATAAACAAATCTTTTATTAACTTTTTATTTTAAAAATAATACAAATAGAAAAACGACATTTATATTAAAAAAACAATTAATAATATACCCTATGATTACCCATTACTGTATATATTACATACCGTATGATTACACTTGTAGTTATTTACGTACATTATGTAACTAATTGTGAATTACAGCTTTTTAACTTACTCCCCCACTCTTCAGTTGCTCTTGTAGGGTGTTCAGATGGACCACCGTTTGTGATTGTCAGTAAATTGTCAAAGGACAAAGGGCAAGCAACCCTGACGGCACCGTTTGAATTGCGCAACGATTTTGCCAGCATATCGGTGGACGGCGTTGCGACTGCTGCAACGCGCTATCTGCTTGATGACAGCTTTCGTCGCCGCCGGGTCGCACTGCTCTCTGCCGAGCCCCTTGATCTGTCGCAACCATTGCTGTCGCCGCTCTACTACCTGACACGGGCGTTGGAGCCGTTCGCCGATCTCATTTTGCCGGAACAGCCCGAATTGTCGGACGCTCTTTCAGAGGTTCTCGAGCAGCGACCCGCAGTGCTTGTAATGGCGGATATCGGCACGTTGCCATCCGACGCCGCCGACATGCTCGACGACTGGATCAATAGTGGCGGCCTGTTGCTGCGCTTCGCCGGGCCGCGTCTGGCGGGCGGCAACACCGACGATCCATTCGTACCGGTCGAATTGCGACGCGGCGAGCGGGCGCTCGGCGGAGCGCTATCGTGGAGCGAACCGCAGCCACTGGGCGAGTTTTCACCGGCCGGACCGTTCGCCGGAATGCCCCGGCCCGATGACATCACGGTTAGCCGGCAGGTGCTGGCCGAACCGTCGACTGATCTGGCCGCCCACACCTGGGCCAGTCTTGCTGACGGCACACCTCTCGTCACCGGGCGAGAATTCGGACGCGGACGCATCATACTGTTCCATGTTACCGCAGACGCAACATGGTCGACGCTGCCGATCTCAGGTCACTTCGTAGAAATGCTCAGGCGTTCGATCCTGCTGTCCAAAGCTGCCGGCTCCGATACCGACGAAAACGGCGAAGCTACCCTACCGCCCTATCGTCTGCTCGATGCGAATGGCGCGCTTAATGCACCTTCCGGCGCCGCACGGCCGCTGGAAATCAGCGCTGGCGTTCGGCCGGTTGCCGATTTCGATAATCCACCTGGGCTCTATGGTACCGAGAGCGGCTTCCTGGCCCTCAACCTGATGCAGCCGGAAGACGTTTTAGAGCCTCTGCAATTGCCGGAGTTCGACGGTACTCTGGTGCGATCCGGCTACGCGGGCGACGCAAGCGTCGATCTCCGACCGGCGCTTCTTGTTACTCTTACGAAACACTTGGAAATAATTAAATTTTGATGAACAACTAATGGGAATCAATAAACTAGAACACAGTCTTCTAAAACTATTAAGAACTTCAACCGTTTTGAGATTAAAGGGGGAACTGTAGACCCCTAAAAAGAAAGTATTAAATGTAGTTTACAAATCACTGGCCCTTTTTTTCGGAAACGACGCATTACGTTACAGTTCTTACAAGGAATGGCCTATTTGGAGGGAGGCACAGAGTTGTTTAGGTGTCAGTACAACGCAGCATGACTAAGGAAAGCCATTGTTTCTTACGCGGAACATATGCAAGATTGCTACGCCCGTCTAAAATTGATGATACATTTTAGAACTAAGCACAATAAATGACCTAATCGAGTTTGAAAATATTCGTAGTAAATGATTCCCCCCCCCCCCCCTTCCCTTTCGTACAGAACTTTGCGAAATACAAAATTTATATTTAAATATAAAAAGCATTTCGAAATAGAAACTCAATTAATAAGTAAGATTTGTTGCAAAGATGTAAATAGGACTCTTATGCATTGCTTTTAAGAATATTCACTCCATACAAACATTACAAAAAGTAACATAAGCTGTATTGTACTTACAACACTGTATATTAGTATGAAGTACTGAAATGTTATATTTATCATTTTCAGACGTAATATCTGTACGTTTATATATGGTTGAAATAAAATAAAACACACACAAAAAAAGATGCGTAAGCTAAGCAGGCCTCATAATAGTCTTAAAGTGTTCATTGACCCCATACGCGAGTAAAGCCAAAATCACATCGTGCACGATAACTCGTTATGTATAAGAAATTGTGCAGTGGGTCTATAAAAATACTATATTGAGCATGTCGTTGCCACCACGTAGCCAAGGCCGTTATGACCTAACTAGCATCTTAGGTTAGTTACACATGAATATATCCTTTTCTCAAAACTGCCTCAGATGCGTAATGTATGTTTGTAGGGGGACAAATGTTTAACTGTAGGTTCCTTTGATAGGTAATAAATAAAGTGACAGTGTGGCAGCAACTCTAGGAAATCTTTTAAATACAGGCTCTAGACATGCTGGTAGGGAGGAGAAGCGTGCCTAGCTATGCTGGTGTTAGGCAGCTTGGTGCCGCAGGGAGTTTTAGTAGTTGTAGAGAATCCACAAAAAGTAGTGATTCAAAAAGTCTTCACACCTAACAGTCTCCTTTTGTTTGCATCTACATAGAGACTCGGAACTTCGATCTTTCTTTTCCAGAAGAAAGGGTAGTCATTGTAGTAAACTTGTTACGGTGACTGTCCGAAATTCCTATTTCTCTGCTTGGATTCAATTAGCTTTGCGAATCTGCATTTCCAAGCTTTGATTGTAAAAGTTAGATTAGGTTAAATTAAGTTATAAATCTTAGAAATGGGTTAAAAATCTATCCTAGATAAACCTGTCACCATAAAACCTTGCATAAAACTAAAAAAGTAGATTGGAAACGCTGAATAAAAGCAAAAAGAAAATGTATGTCGGATATTCACCGGTGAATGTCGACATTCAACAACGGTGGATATTCACATTGACACAGTAGCCAAATGTTTCCTGGATTTCATCAGTTTTTGCATCCTTTACCTCCTTAGAAATTTGTTACCCCCACAAGCAACGACGCGTTCCTCATCGTGCTACAATACGCCTCTTAATTAGTTGAATTTTTGGTTAAAAATGAATTTATTTGCAGACAGCCTGTCTGATTCTTGCTTTTTGTGAAGACGTGGTTCCGGTTCCATTACCTGCCCTACGCGGGGAAACTATACGGCTGGGGGTAGAGTGCTAATTTTTCGCAAATTTTGGTCTTCTAACCCGTCTTTTTGCGAGTCTTCCGTCTAAAAGTACACACAAAGTCTCTCCGGCTATTTGTTTTCAGCAAGATATATCGGTAAATTCATTTTGCATATAGTTAGGGACTGCGTGTCAGTCTTTTAGGAGGGTGTGAGTAGTATGTAACTGTGACAGCGGAGATTATCAAATTTTGAAAATGTATCTGACGGGTAATCTAACTGTATACTTGTTTTGTTTTCTGATTTTTTTTTCTTCACCATAGAATCCTCACCGTAATATAAAAGAAGCGCAACTTCAAAAAAGGAAGAACAAGTTGCTGAACGCCGCCATTGAACGTCGCAGGAAAGCACTTCGCCAACTCAATCAGAATTGCATCATCGATACGGGGTACATGTTAGGAATGTTCATATGTTGCATACGATCGACCCGCGCGATGTTGTCTATACGATCGTTGGGCTGGCCCTGTTCGGCCTTACACTCGAGTCGGCACTGTCCCGATATCGGATAGTTAATCTGCCTGCGCTCTACGTCCTGTTGGGAGCGCTAGCAGGTTGGCTTGGACTGGCAGAAATCAACCCGCTGAAAGGTGGTTGGCAAACCAGTGTGGTCGAACATGCGTCAGAGTTGATAGTGATCATTTCTCTGGCCGGTGCCGGGTTAGCAATTGACACACTGGGAAGTTGGCGCAACTGGAAGCCTACCTGGTGGCTTCTCATAATTGCGATGCCCTTAACGATTGCGGCGGTTGGCTTGAGCGGCTTTCACATCCTAAGTCTTTCGGTCCCGGGAGCTTTGCTTCTCGCCGCTTCGTTGGCTCCAACGGATCCTGTCTTGGCACGCTCCGTTCAAGTATCTCCACCAGGCCAAGACGAAGAGCCGATGCAGGTCGCACTTACCGCAGAGGCAGGCATGAACGACGGTCTGGCTTTTCCCTTTGTCTACCTCTCGATTCATGCCGCCGTGCTCGGTGCCGGGCAAATGACTTCTGGCGAAATCTGGCTGTTGGACTGGATTGGCTTTGACGTCATTTATCGCATCACGGTCGGGTTAGGATTGGGATACGCGGTAGGCTGGGTTGTTTCAAAGATCATATTCAGTTCGTTCGGAGATGGATCGCAGGGTGCTTGGAACGCCGTGGTCGTCATCCTATCGGCGACACTTTTGAGTTACGGCATTGCGGAAGCAGCAGATGGTTACGGCTTTCTGGCGGTTTTCGTAGCCATGCGCGCTGGGCGCTCCAATTCTCGCGGAACTGACGGCGAGGGGTACGAAAAATATGCACACCACGGAGCGGAGCAATTGGAAGCCATTCTGCTCGCAGCCCTTTTGTTGTGGCTCGGGACTTTCATCAGCGCTGGCGCTCTAGAAGGTCTTGTCTGAACACGGAGCCTACGCCGCCGGGTGCACCCTCGACATCGATGCGGCCCTTTTGGCCGGCGACCACGCTCCGCACCAAAGCCAGCCCGAGACCGGTGCCGGCCACGCCGTGCGTCAGGTACGGCTCGGAGCGATAGAACATGTCGAAGACCTTGCGGCGTTCCGCACGCGGGATCCCCACCCCATCGTCTTGCACGACGATCTCGGCGAAGCGACCCCGGCGCGCCGTCCGCACGGCGATCCGGGCCTTGTCATCCCGCTTGTACTTCCACGCATTCGACAGCAGGTTCGTCACCACATCGTCGAGCGCCTGCACATCCATCTGGACGGGCAGGGTGCCCGCGTACAGGTCGATCTCCAGATGGAGGCCCGGCTCGGTCGTGATCCGCTCGAAGCGGGTGGCGGCCTCGAGCACCGGCCGGTTCAGGTCCCCGGGCTGGAGCGAGTAGGGGTTCGTGCGTGCCTCGCCCCGCGCCACGTCGATCATCCGGTGGACGATCCGCTGCAGACGGCGGATCTCCTGCCCGATCACGGAGAACGCCTCGGACTGGTCGTCCGGCTCGGTCAGCTTTCCGTCCTCGAGCATCTCGGTGAACAGCGAGATGCTCGTGATGGGCGTCTTGAGCTCGTGGGAGAGGTTGCTGACGAAGTCGGCCTTGAGCTGGGCCAGGCGGATCTCGCGGGTCAGCAGGCGCACGAGCACGTACCCGCCCACGCAGAGTCCCGCGCCGGCCAGCAGGATCACCGCCCAGAAGAGGAAGCTCGCGTACTTGTCCTCGGCACCGACGGGCTGCCCCGTCTGGAAGATCGCCAGGCGGTAGGGCACGTGGACGGCGCCCGTCAGCTCCAGGACGGCCGCCGGCTCCAGCCCCTCCGGCCCCACGGGCGGCTCCTTGGCGCCGAACGCCATGGCCGACATGCCGAGCAGGTCGAACGCCTCGCGTTCCCCGTCGAGGCTGCTCTCGACCGTCCGCTGGACGCCGGCCCCGGACAGGGCGACCACCAGTGCCTCGTCGCCGGTCAGCGCGTAGATGCCGAACAACCCGTTGGACTGCGGGGCGACCGTCACGATCAATTTCATTTTGGATTTCACTTATTTTTTAATAGTATTTTCTGATCATTTTGAGAACCATAATGGGAATTATTTTCTTCTGGTCTTGAGTTTAATATGGCTTTATGTTTCTTTGAAAACGTAAATGTAATAGTCTGTTTCCGTCTGTTAATATTCTCAATTTCCAATCAAGTGAGCCTCCTCCAAAGTTTATACAACCACGCCTTCCATAAAAACCTCAAATGCTCCTGATGCAGAACTTACGACCCTTGCAATACATTAAAAACTGGGTTAAAACTTGTCATACATTTGGGAAAAAGAAGACATGGGGGGGCTAGTTACCCTTCAATCACTTATAAGTCTTAGAAAGGGCACTAGAGCTTCCAATTCAAATCATATAAGCCCCCTCTTGAGTTTATACAACAACACTCCCATATGAAGTGCCTCTGGGGAAAGAAATAACAAAAAAGTGAAGCCTTATGGCCTTTACCATGGGCAACATTATAGCACTTTCTCTGAAAAAAAATCCGTAACACACACAAAAAACATATTACCCTAAAATTACCCTAAAGGTAATCCTAAAATTACCCTAAAGGTTGCCCTAAAATTACCCTTGACAGCCACCATAAACAGCTATCAAATATAAAAAGGGTCAACAGTTATTCTTAATCAAACACTTCGTGGTAACAAACTGTAGTAAGGAGCAACCTGGCTCAATAGTAGCCAAAACTCTAAAAATAGAATTTTCGATACCAATAGCTACATCAAAAGAATCGTATTTTAATGCTAATTTTAAATATATAAGTTTCATCAAGCTTAGTCTTACCCATCAAAAGTAACGAACCTGAGAAAATTTGCATTATTTTAGAAAATAGGGGAAAACACCCCTTAAAAGTCATAGAATCTTAACGGAAATCACACCATCAGATTCAGCATATCAGAGAACCTTATTGTAGAAGTTTCAAGCTCCTATCTACAAAAATGACGAATTTTGTATTTTTTGCCAGAAGACACATCATTGATCCGTGTTTATTTGTTTTTTTTTCCCAGTGATGATCGTATCGACCCAGTGGTCCTAGAATGTTAGCCATAGGCGTATCAATATTTTTTTTTCAAAATTTGGGATATGTATTCACATATCTTTAAAATTTTATAAATTGGGATTGATCAAAGTTGTGAAGTTATGAAGGTGTGGAGGTAGGTACTTCAAAATACCTTCCCAAGACAGACTTTAGACCATAGACCCATCCCTGAAAGTTTCATTTTCCTAACCTAACCCCTTTTCAAGATAGCAAGAAGTCACTAAACTAGAATTTTACCAAAATTATATATAGCCTAGAGAGGAGGCCTTGCACCTGGTTGATTTGGCCCTGGATGGAGCTTAGTAGGCTACAGTTCCACTGAGAGAAATTTGACATATCAAGGGATCATTGATCATGGGCAGATCCAGGGGCAAGGAACCCCCTGCTTAGGTCAAAAGTTCTATCACTAATTTCCTGCAGGCTAAATTGATAGTAAGATCAATGCATGTAGGCTATAAAAGGACCTGATGACAGTTGATCTGCTGCCTTAGATCTGTAGTGAATTTTCCAGATCTTTTGGTGTCACCTACACTTACAAGGCATTTTATAGCTTTTCATCTTGTAAACCGTCAACAAAACTCCAAAAGAGCTCTGGGTGTACAAAACATAGTTTCTTTTTTAGTCCCAAACCTTCAATTTCTTCAAATGATGATAATTGCCTGGAAACTATATTCTTATGTAAATAATAATAAACACCTCTCAAGTCCAGCTCTCGATCCTTGTATGCATTAATAAATTGCATGGATTGCAGAATTATATCTGCTGTTAACTTGACCATGTTGATCAATTTTTTGAATTTACCGTTTAAAGTCAAATTGTGTACGTCCCTGCAAAGTAAAAAAGGGAGCATGAATTTACTCAAGGCAATGAACAATGACACAAAGAAGATATATGAATTGTACACAAGGCGAAAGTAACTTAGGTGTCAAGGTAAATTCACGGTTGCGAATGCGAGGGTAGGATGATGGAATCGACGTATTCAACTGGCTGTACTTTGGCAAAACACGCTTCTCTATACTAAGTTATAATATAGAGATACTGACAGATTGCAGTGGGCAGGTAAGTTTGATAAAGGAGTATTGAAGGCGGCCGCTAATCCGGCCGCGGCCCCGGCCGCGGCGGCGTGACGACGGTGTTGTTTGGGTTCGCCGAATATCCCCGCGAGATTGGAGGCGACGCCTCCGGCGAGTTGCACGCTCGGGCCTTCGCGACCGAGACTACATCCGCCGCCGATGCTCAAGACGCCCGCGACGAACTTGACCCATACGACCCGCCACGGGACGTAGCCGAAGTCTTTCCAGAAAGCCAGCTTGAGCTGCGGGATGCCGCTGCCCGATGCTCCGGGACAGTAGCGAGTGAGTAGAAACCCGACGGCCAGGGAACAGGACATAATCGTGATGAAACTGGCGATCGCAAAACCCGTGGGCCCCAGGGTGGCGTAACGGACGAAGGTCAGCTTGAAGACGTTTTGAATGACGACGTGGAAGAGGACGGCAGCGAGCCCCGCGAAGATGCCGTACACGCAGGTCAGGACGATCGTCTGCGTTCGTTTGGGTAATTTTCGCAGGGTGCGCGAAAGGGTCGGCGTCATCTATTTGTGACAATCATTGGAGAATGCGGTTCCGGATTCAAGTGGCTTCTTGTATTCGGCGGCTTGTGCGCGGGGATTTCTTTGTTTCGCCGGGATTAATCGAGCTCGCGGAAAACCACTTCGGGTTCCTTCGTTGGGGCGAGCGTCAGGAAAGCCAGGGATCTTTCGGTTCCGGGTCGCCGGGATCCGGCATAGCCGGGATTGATGAAGAGGGTTGAGTCGATTTTGCTTTGATGGCGCTTGTGAGTGTGTCCGAACACCACGATTTGTGGGCGTAGCGTGAGGAGTTGAGGACACTGCGCCTGAGGCGTCAGCGAGGGTGTAACGATATGGCAGACCAATATCTGGGTGCCGTTCCGGGTTAGGAAAGCCGTTTCGGGTAGGTTGGGGTTCCAGTCCGTGTTGCCTCGGACTGCCGTTGTGGGGGCGATGGCTTCGAGTCGATCCAAGAGGGTCTCAGGTCCGATGTCTCCGGCGTGAATGATGTGGTCGACGTGGCGCAGGTGCTTTTCGAATTGAGGGTCCCAATAGCCGTGGGTATCGGAGATCGGATTTTAATGAATTTTGATATTTAGAAGGACCTCGTATCTCAGAGCCCTTATTTTAAATCTCGACCGGCATTAAGCCTCTGATTTCCCATTTAAATCAATCCATTGATTCTTAGAATTTTGCTAGAGCTCTTGCCATATGAGTTCTTGGCTCTTCTGGCTTCGTCACAAGTGCCATATGAGCTCTTACCTCTTTTTTATGGGTAGCTATTACTTCAAGTATAGTGAAGAAACGTTCAACAGAACTTACTATAATCGGCCGTTATTTTCGTAATTTTTTTTTAGTTTTAAGTTTTCTTCTCTTTGCAGCCCTTCTGGTTCTTATATTTACTTCTTGTTCTTATATTGGCATCTTCAGATGCCAGAAGGCCCAGTTCATCTTTACTCATCCATAGAGTACCCTATTAAAATTGGGGTATATTAAATATTTACAATGCATTTCAACGCATTATAAGAAACAAACTTGTTATGTGTTTTTGTATTGTGTTTACTCTGATTTTTTTGTAGAAGCTGAAGATGCATCCTCAAATGATGACAAAGATATTTTTGGAAGCACATATTCTATGTTATTAATGAAACATGAAACCAGTCTTTTTGCTGTTGCCCCTGACATTTCTACTGATTGTAAACTTAGTGCTGACCAACTTAAACGAGAAACGAATATTGACGAGGATAAAGGTATGCTTCAGATATGATGATCTTATGTATTTCTATTTTTCCAAATGAAAAGGTGTATTTTACTTTTCTTTTGTATCTATTTTGGGGCATAAAAAAGTGTCTTTGTTGAATCTGGGCGTTCTGGTTGCATTAAAAAAAAACATTTAGTAAATAATAGACAAGGTTGGTTTCAACTAGGGCATAAAACTTTCCATCCCAATGAAACCTCTCTATAACACGATATACTAAATTTTATTTTGAGCTTTTTTCTAGCTTTTATAATTCCAGAACTATTTGAAAATTTAAAACTTATGAGGTATTTTCTGTTGTTTAAGGTGCAGTGATTAAGCTATGTGTACAATGAGTGTGAGCGATAAAAATTATTTGCCAGTATGTCTTTCCCCGCTCAACAGGGAAAACTCTGATCAGCCCATCGTATTCGAAATTATGTCCTTAAAATATTTTTTCGTCTGACACTCCTCAGAATACTATCGTCAGAATGACCGAAATGAAAGAAATGAAATAAGAAGATTAAGGTTTTTAAGAACGTAAAATTTAACTTTCTTTTTGAGTACAACAAACAAACAATTTGAACATGGTAAAGCTACTTCACATGATGTTTCATTCGACGATTTTGAATTTTTTTGTCGATCTTCTTCTAATATGGAACTTTCTATTCTTAAATCTCCTTACTTCTTAATTTAGCCCTCTTTTAAATTCTAAATTGTCGGTAAAATCTCTTCCAGTGTTTTAATGCACTTAACCGTCACCATCTAGATAACTACCTTTCACCTGTATAATAATCTCTTTCATTGAGAAGAGAGGATTTGAAATGTTAGTTTTGAAAAGAACACAAGGGAAATAGAAATCATCTCGCCACCGGGGATCAAACCCGTGACCTACACTTTCGCGGCGTGCGCTCTACCAACTGAGCTAGGTGACCTCCCATGTTAACTTACTAGAAAGTAACTAACTTTAATAGGCTTTGGATTGATGACGGGCCGGAGGGTAGTCCGTCCTTGGTCAAGTCACATGTCGCAGAGGGGCTGGTCTCCAATTGCGTTGAGCTTGGTGTCGATGTCCACCGGTGGATGATTGGGAGCTAATCTGGCGACTAGAGAAACAGAATATATTAACATCGGCGGTCACCTAACTAAGTTGGGAGAGCGCAAGCCGCGAAAGCGTGGGTCACGGGTTCGATCCCCGGTGGTGACATATTTTTATTTCTCACTGCTTATCAGGGATCTTTGATTGAGAGACTGGCAAGGTTTACTCAAAGTTCCTTGCTTATGGCGTTGGTTAAGTAAACACCAGCTATGAAGAAGCGGTCAGAACATGAATAGGGACAAAAATGGCGCCCATCTCTGCCACTGTAGGAGTAGAAGCAATGTAAAGAGGAGCATTCGTGTTGCCTCCGACTTCGGTGGACCATCCTCTGCTTGTTCTTCATATGCAAAAATCAATCTTACTAAACTCGTGTCATCAACCCAGCCGTCATTCCCTTCATAAGGAATCAACCTCACATCAAATTCAAGATTCGCATTAAAGGCTTCGCGGTCTTTCTGGCCATTGCAATAAACAAAGTATCCCGTGTTTGAAACTTTATGGCCGAGTTGTCGCAGTAACCACTGGTAAATTTCCATTTGTCTTTTATAAGAGATATGCCAAGTGTCGTTTAATTTATCGATGACTTCGTTTTTAGAGGTAGCCTTGTAATCAACCACAATAAATTCATCATTTGAGTTGATCCAAAGGTCATCTATGGCACCCGTGATGATGAGGTTGGTTTTTTCATGGTGAAATTGAACCCCTTTAAAATTTTCACGCCATTCATTCAAATCGGGGTGGGCGTGAGGTTTGGCGTCAACTCCATATTTGACCAAAAGAGGGTGAGATTCTCCTTTGGCTCTGTATTGATCAAATTCTTTTTTGAGAAGCTCATCAACGGCACTGTTTAAATTAAAAGGGAATCCAGGTGGGCGACCAACTCCAAGGCGTCGATCAATGTAGAAACAACGAGGACATTCTAAAAAGAGATCAATTTTTGATCGGCTGATTTTGAATGGCTTTTCAGAATCAGGGTTGTAAATATTTTGAGAACGTTTGCCTTTGTAGTATTCGCTCATGATATTTTTAAATTTAATGCCACATTTTTCATTTAATCAGGCCTTCGAGGAAATTTTTATTCTCATTTTTTAATGACCTCCACAGCTCGGAGCTTCAGGCCAAACTCAGCAACCTCAAGAAGGCTGATGAAGATTATTACATTTTAGCCAAATACATCTTAAAACTCTGTCAAAGAGCGCCTCAACTTTTTGAGAGTTCTGAAGGCGTCATAAAACGGCAAATTTTAAAAACCGTACTTCAGAACTGTGTGGTAAATGACGTAAGTCTTGAGCCTGTCTATAGAAAGCCCTTCGATACACTAGCTTCATCGAAGGACTGTCTTGTTTGGGGTGGGTAACCGGATTCGAACGTGAATGCGGTCGAAGACCGTATGAAACGTCATGAGTACGGACGGATCCCGCGCGTAGTAACCAATCGTTTCATGATCGCCTGCTCGCGCGCGGAGCCTGTTATGGCGAACTCGCCGGTTGGGAACGTCCAAACTGGTTTGTGCCCCATGGTGTCACGCCCGAGTATGAGTACTCCTGGTTCAGGCAAAACTGGTTCGACTATTCCGCAAACGAACATCGCGCCGTTCGCGAAAACGTAGGTGTTCTGGATCAAACTTCGTTTGCCCACATATTGGTGCAGGGTCGAGACGCGAAGCGTCTGATGAATCAGGTGTGCGCAAACGATATCGACGTTTCCGTTGGTCGACTTGTTTACACCCAATGGCTGAACGATCGAGGAGGGATTGAAGCGGATGTGACCGTATGTCGCCTGGAGGAAGATGAATTCCTAATCGTCACCCCGGCAGCATCCCAAAATCGCGACTTCCACTGGCTACGCCGTCATGCCCGTGACTACAACGCAAGCGTGACCGATATAACCTCTGCATACGCCGTTCTCGGCGTTATGGGACCAAACAGCAGGGCGCTCCTGAGTTCCATAACCAACACAAACTTGAGCAACCACGCCTTTCCGTTCGGTCACTTCCAGGAAATAGAAATTGGTTATGCCACGGTTAAGGCACTGCGTGTCACCTACGTCGGCGAACTGGGCTGGGAACTGCATCACCCGATCGAGATGCAGAACTACCTGTTCGACCTGCTGGAGAAGGCGGGCGAGAAGCACGGCATGAAGCTGGTCGGCGCGCGCGCCCAGAACTGGCTGCGCCAGGAGAAATCCTACCGTGCCTTCGGCAACGAACTGGGCCGCGACGCGACCCCGCTGGAAGCCGACCTGCCGCGCTTTATCGACCTGGAGAAGGACTTCCACGGCAAGGACAAGCTGGTCGAGACCGGCGTCCGCGTGAAGTGCTGCACCCTGCTGATCGACGGCCCCGAAGACGCCGATCCCTGGGGCCGCGAGGCGCTGTACGCTGAGGATGGCACCCGTGTGGGCCGTCTGACTTCCGGCGGCTACTCGGTGGCCTTCGAGAAATCCATCGGCATGGGCTATGTGAAGCCTGAGTTTGCGGTGGAAGGCACCAAGCTGCAGGTCGCTTGAGCGCGCGCTGCTGCGCGCGTTATATCGAGTCGAAGTTGCGCACGGCCACCATGAGGAAACCGCGGACACGTCCGCGCTCCGGATCGGCCTGGCCGACGTAGCCCTTCTCGATCAGGGCCGCGAAGAAGCCCTGCACGAAGTCCGCGGCCTCGTCGGCGGTGTTGCCCTTCCGGCGCAGGTAGGCGTAGAGCGGATACCAGTAGGCCCCGCACAGTTCCTCCAACGCCGCGCGCGCCGGCTCGCCCTCGCCCTCGCTCGCGCGGGCGACGAGGGGCCAGCGCGTGGTGTGGAAGGCGCGCGGGGCGGGGGAACCGTCGGTGCTCACCCGCGCACGCTACTCCCCGCGAAGCGAAAGCTAGCGCACCTGGACCGGCCCGATCGCGAACACCCAACCGTGCACGCCACGCTTCATCGGGAACGTGATCCAGTTGGGCGGCTGCCCGTGGCCACGCCCGAGGAACCGGCCGCCGGCACCCGACGGTCGGTAGGCGAGGCGCACGCTGGCGGCGTCCCCCGTGGCATCGACGTGAATGGTGTCGAGCTGGTAGTCGCGCCACTGGAAGAGGGCCGCGTGACGCGCCCACATGCCGAGGCCGTACGCGCCGGCGGCACGCTTCTCGTCGTCGGCGTCGCCCGAGAGTCCCTGCAGCGTCTCGAGGTCCTCGGCGTCGTAGAGCCGGCGCAGGACGAGATCCTCGACGCGCGTGCCGTCGTAGCTCACGACGGCCGCGAACGACTCGAGCGTCTCGACGATGGACTTCTGGATCGCGGCGGCCTCCGACGCGTTGTCGCCGTCCATGACCATGGTGACTTCGCGGGGCAGCTCGCCGAGGTCCCCGGGCACGGGCAGCGGGAGTGAGTCCCGGAGGATCGTCGGCCCCTGGCCGAAGCCGTTGTGTGCGCGGCGCTGCTCGATGCTCCGCTCCAGTTCCTCCGCCCACATGACGAGGCTCACCACCACGCCGATCACGCAGAGCACGAGGACGCCGATCGCAAGCCACTGGCCGCGCACGCGCGCCTTGGCAAACTGCGTGATGGCGATCGCGATGATGGCGACCACGCAGCGCACACGTGGTCGCTACATATTGGCGATGTATACGTGGGATGTCACGTAATACTTAAAGAGATTTCATTTTCTTCAGGATTTCTCTTTTTCAAGGCGTTTTTTTCTTCAGGATTTCATTTTCTTTCAGGGGGTTCTTCTCAGGGAACCTTTATTTTCTAAAGGTTTTATGTCCGCATTGGATTCGAAAAGGTCATTTCCATCCAATGGAACTGTGCCTCGGACATTTGGACCATGAAGCCCTTTGCCCTTTCTAGTATTTGATTAGCTTAATACTTCTTCATTATACTCTAGTCAACGCACGGAGAAATCCCTGTCTAGCATAGTAGAATAATTACATTTCCTGCGTGTTACCGTATGATTGCAATAGCTGACATGCAGGGTGGAAAATCGACTACTGAAATTTGCTCACATTTAAAGTATACCTGCTTGCTGAGTAATGTATTAGAGAGTATTATTCGGTAATATTGTGGGTTACTGTTACCGCTTATTTTACTAATAGGGTCTTTATCATTTATAAGACATTGTTTGGGCATTATTATGCATTAATATTCGTTTACACAAGATTAGATCGTTTAGACTTAAGGGAAAATTCCCATTAGTGTTTCTTCTGATGAATCCTAGCAATTGACACCAGCTTGACACAATGTAACAGCCATCCCCCAATAACACCATACTTATTATGGCACCATTCACCATTAGGATTCGAAAGGGTCGTTTCTGTCCAATGGAACTGTGCCTTGGACATCTGGACCATGACACCCTTTTTAATATTTTTATTCGGTTAATACATTCTATATGATAGCCTAGTCAACGCACGGAAAATCTCTGCCTCATATAGTAGAATCATTAAATGTATATCGTACTCCCATACGATTGCAATAACTGACATGTAGGGTGGAAAATTGACTACTAAAATTTACTTACATTTAAAGTATACCTGTTTGTTGAGTATTGCATTCGCGAGAATCATCCAACAATATTGCAGGCTGCTGCTCGCATTCTTTTCTTATGACATTTTTAGGGCATTATTATGCAAAAATATTCGTTTCCACAAGAACTGATAATTAGAAAAAATGAGGTATTTTTAACTTACGAGTGGGTGATCGGATCTTAATGAATTTTGATATTTAGAAGGACCTTGTGTCTCAGAGCTCGTATTTTAAATCCCGACCGGCATTAAGCCTCTAATTTTTCCTTTTAAATCAATCTATTGATTCTTAGAATTTTGCTAGAGCTTATGCCATATAAGCTCTTGGCTCTTCTGACCTCGTCACAAGTGCCATATGAGCTCTTAGGTCTTGTTCTTCAATAAAAAAGATCATTTTCAACAAAAATACCGAAAAAGGGTATTTTTTCAGAATCTGGGGAGAGGAGGGAGGGTCAAAATTGTTGTGGGGTGGACAAATGTTCATCTACCAAGTTGATGCCATCGGTTAAAACACTGGGAGTGGGCCCTCCTAAGAACGGCATTTTCAGGGAGAACTGTGAAGTATATATTTAAACCAGATTAAATAGATTTAAAGCACCAGACGAGACAGTGCTACACGAAACGAAGAATTAATACAGGCATTTTGCAAAACTCTACTAATAGTGCCACGGGAAACCGATTAGTGCTTTTCTGGAATGCAGGGGGTTGCAAACCCCACCCCTCTTAATAGGTTTATTACTGAGAAGAATTGCTGAAACATGTACAAAGTGCCAAAAAAAGCGGTACCACGTGGAACTAAGAACTAATACTAAGAACTAATACATAGAACTAGATAGATATAGATGTAACTAGATAGAACTAGATAATACTTAGAAGAAATGATACTAAGAACTAAGGAACTAATACTAAGAAATAAGATCTTGGTAAAATCATAGAGGCGCATAAAGGATTATATGAAAGCTAAAGTTGGTTCCCATGTACTTCTGCCAATCGTCATTAGTAGTCTCACATTTCAGCACCACGTGGAATTAAAAAGTATCTTTCACTAAAGGCAATTGTGACGGCAATGATCATTATATATGGCAAGAGCGTTGAATGGAGCATCTATCAACAAGTGAAATGACATCATTTTCATACAATTCTAAAAAGGGCTTATGCCAGATTTGCCTCTCACTCAGACTATCTGTCTTAGTTTTTTCTTCAAGAAACTCTACGTGGGGAATTTTCAGCAAGAGAAAATTATGCAAAAGGAATATAACGGGGTGGAGGTGTATTTTACGTGGGAGAAAATTTCCATGGAGGAATTTTCTGTGAGGGGAGAGATGGAGATGGAGACTATGATGGGATGATAGAGATGGAGACTAAATGGAGATGGAGCCAGATTTTCTGGACTTATTTGAAAAACAATCAAAAATTAAATAAAAACAAGTTTTTTCAAACTGAAAGCAAGGAGCAACATTAAAACTTAAATTGAATGCAAATTATTTCGTATATGAGGGGGTTAACTCTTGATCCTCTTCAATACCTCACTCTTCACGCTATAGTTCAACTGATTGTACTAATTTTTAAAAAGCAACTCATGAAACACCTTACCTCAGACCTTAGTTCCTCCTCTGCTGCTGGAGGCACCCAGGGCATCCATAAATCATCCCTCGATCCAGAAATTCGGCATCCAGAAATTTGTCAATCATCCCTCATATGAGCTGCTGCCCAGACATCTTCCCATTGGGGTTGAACTGTCGAGCTAATAAACTCAGGTTCTGCTGGTATGTACGACGAAGTGTATTTCTTGGCTTTCCTCTTCTTTGAGCTCGCTCTGGTTGCCAACTCGAATACCGTTCTGGAGAGTTTATCTTTGCCATACAGATAATGGGTCCCAAGTAGCGTTGACTTCGTTGGCGTATGACATCTGTTACCAGGGACTGATGCGTGATAGAGTGAACTCTCTGGTTAGCTATGTGGTCCCTCCAGTTAATGTTCAGTATCATGCGAAGACAGTTGTTTTCGAAATCAAGAATCCTCGTTTCTTGCTGTTGGTTCAGTTTCCAGCATTCACAGCTATAGAGGAGGGCAGAGGGGACGTTACTGTTGAACAGCCTCAATTTCAGTGTCAGGGAGCACTTTTTCGATCGCCAAGCTGGCTTTAGTCGATTAAAAGCTCCACTGGCTTGTTCAGTCTTAAACTATACCTCCTTTCGCTTGATCCAGTTCGTTCGACTGTGCTTCCGAGGTATCTGACATCTACAACCAGCTCTGCTGAACTTTCCCGTGTAAAGAAAGATGTGACTTAATGGTTTAGTTATGTTTCAATGGTAAAGTTGGGATATTTTCTGCTAAAAATAATAATTTAAACTATACTTATAAAATTCACGCCGGGAATGTTGTAATTCGTGATCTGTCTTATATATAAATTTGGCTTGTTCGAAATAGTAGACCGAAACACTGTTTCAATCGAAGTGCTTGTCACCAAAAATTTTTAAAAGAATTGTAGAATGGAGCCTGTCCCTGTTGAACTTTCTGTCAAAAGACTTGCATTTGCCATTGTCCAATTTTTAGCAGAACAAAATAGCATAGGAAATCTTTCAGAAGATGCCAAAGAGGGACTTGAAGTAGCAACTCAGTGTTTAGAAAGGGCTTTTGGACTCATTGAAGATCAAGAATCTGCTCTTTTTGATTCATAGTCTATTATAGATATTTTTCATAATGCAACTAAAAATGAACTGGTAAGGACTATACTATTTAGTTCATTGGGTCTTGATTATTTAAAATGCCAGGTAAATTGTAGATTAGGGGCTGCTGTTGACCCTGGAAATCAGTTTAGAGGAAGATACCCAGTAGCCTAGTTTGACAGCTTATCAACCTTTCAATAGTTCAGTTGGTAAAATTATACGGTAAAATTCTAGTTAATTGACTTCTTGCTATCTCAGAAAGGGTTTATGTTAGGAAAATGAAACTTTCAGGGATGAATCTACAGACTAAAGTATGTTCTGGGAAGGTATTTTGAAGCAACTACGTCCACTCCTTCTCCCTCTAGAGGGCCCTGACCTTTGATGACCTTTAAAAATGTGTGTTATAAATGTGAAACCTTGCAAAATAGATCTTCTGCTTAATTGAAGTACAAAAAAATTGTTTTCAGCTTCATAACTTCACTCAATTCCACTTTATAAGGTTTTAAAGATATGCAAATATATTTTCTAAATTTTGAAAAAAAAAACATTGATATGGCTCAAAATTCTACTCAAATAACAGGAATTGCATTTTCAGAACTGAAGGCAGAGAAAAAGCAACTAGTAACTGAAAATTAAGGTAAAACGTTGTTTTGCCAAATTTCTACCGCATGCATTCTTTCGCCCCGTGAGCCTATTTAGAAAACTAGTCCATCTCGCCACCGGAAGCAGCCGGAACAGTGCCCGATCGGGGGTCTTGTTGCCCTTCTACGGATCAACCGCCCCGGACCATCCCGACGTACAGGCCCTCCTCGAAGCTTCCTCACGCCTGGGTCCTTCGCTCATCGTGATCCTCAATGCCAACAATGGGCCGGGTGACGGCACCGCGCCCAACCTGACCCAACTGATCGCGAAGCTACACGAAAATGGCTCAAAAGTCCTGGGCTATGTCTACACCAAGTGGGGCTGCGAAACCCGAGACGAACGCATCTTGATCTATCCGAGATCGCAATACCCGACTCAATCCTATGGGCTGGACAACTGGCGAACCCACTTCGCTATCCAGGAAGACATCCAACAGTGGGTTCAATTTTATCCGGATCTGGACGGATACTTCTTTGACGAAACGCCAACAGCGTGCGTTTACGCCCACAACGCGATCGGCACGCCCCTCGGCGATCAAGGTTTCGATGTCTTGGCTCGGTATGAGCGTTATAGCCAAACCGCCGCCAATGCTATCAAGACCGCCGAGAAAATCCTCGTCTTCAACCCGGGCACGCCCCCCTCTCCACCGCCCCACGCTGGTACAAGCTATTGGCAACTGCCTCGCAACCGGAAGGATTGCCGAACCCTCGTCGTCACCGAGGAAACGGCTTGGCGGATTCAAAAGCACTGGCGACCCGATCTATCCAAATCCCAAGCCCGCAACAGCGCGGTCCTGATCCACTCCACCGCTACCCTTGAAGAAGCCCGGGAAGGCCTCCAAGCAGCCCGCGCCGCAGGCGTCGCTTGGGTCTATTTCACCGACCGGGAAGATTGGCAAGCACTGCCGCCCTACTTTTCCGATTGGATCCAGGAAATTAAAAACGGTGCCGCTTCGAGTTAGCGACACCGTTTCCTAGTTCAGAAGTTGATTATAAGCACCAGCGCGGTCTCAGCGGACCCGGACCAACTTCATGATCCGTCCGTCGGTGTTCCAGTCCTGCACGTACAGGTTCCCGTCCGCATCCCAATAGATCTGGATGGATGCCGCCGATGAACGTGCCGCACACCGAGGCAAAATGTCCGGCCGCTAGTTTATCCGGCATGTGCGGTGCCAGGCAGCGCCACATGATGTCGTAAACCCGCAACTCGATTTCGTAATAAAAACCGATGGGCGCCGGTTCCTGGGCGTGAAAGACCGAACCCTCTCTCGTCAGCAATTCAATGGGCCGGAATGACCCGCCATTGGCCGGCGAATAGGGATCGGTCAGCGACTTGAAGATCATCTGCGCCGCCACCATGACGCCGTCGCGGCTGGTGTTCACTGGGCTGTCCGATTGGTCCGGGTTGTCGCGCAGATCGACGGTGAAGGCGTCATCGCTGATCGTGATCTTCACCGAAAAAGTCTGCCCGTCATCTTGCTCCTCGGACAGCTCGAACGTCCCTTTCGGCAAGTCTGCCAATGCGGCGCGCGAGACTTGCTCACCAAAATCCATGAAGGAGTCCATGGCCCGCTCGAACGTGGCCGTGCCGTACTTGCCTGCTAGCTCCACTAACCGGCGTTCACCGACTCGCACCGACGCAATCGCCGCCCAAACATCGCCCTCCAGCACATCGGGCATGCGCGAGTTGACCTTGATGATGTCGAAGACCGGTTTGATGGGCTCGCCGCCCTCGATGATCTTGATGGCAGGCAGGCGCAGTCCTTCCTGAAAGATCTCTGTCGCATCGCCGGTCAGCGACCCTGGCGCCATCCCGCCAACGTCTGAATTGTGGGCGATATTGGCCGTCCAGGCGATAATGCGCCCATCGGCAAAGACGGGCATGGCCACGACGATGTCGTTCAAGTGGGTGACGCCGCCGTGATAGGGGTCGTTTGTCGCGAAAACATCGCCTGGCTGAATGTCATCCGGTTGGTCGTATTTTGCGATGATGACTTTCACCGCCTTGTCCAGGACGCCGATGAAGGCGGGAATGCCGGCACCGGACGAGGCGATCTTGCCCTGCGCATCCATGATCCCGGTGCCCATGTCGAGCACCTCGTAGATGATCGAACTCATCGATGTCTTGCGCATCGCCGCGAACATTTCGTCGGCCGCTGCTGCTCATGGGTGCCTTCCTCCACGATCTGGCCTTCGTCCATGATCACCAGCCGGTCCATCGCCGCGATGGTCGACAGCCGGTGGGCGATGGCGATCACGGTCTTGTCGGCCATCAGGTTGTGGAACTGCTCCTGAATGGCCGCCTCCACCTCGCTGTCCAGGGCCGAGGTGGCCTCGTCCAGGATCAGAATAGGCGCGTTCTTCAGAAGCACCCGCGCGATGGCGATGCGCTGGCGCTGGCCGCCGGAGAGCTTCACGCCGCGTTCGCCGACATGGGCATCCATGCCGCTACGCCCGTTCAGGTCGTGCAGGTTCGGGATGAACAGGTCGGCATGCGCCTGGCGGGCGGCCGCCTCCACCATCGCCTCGTCGGCGTCCGGCCGCCCGTAGCGGATGTTGTCGCGCACCGAGCGGTGCAGCAGCGAGGTGTCCTGGGTCACCATGCCGACCTGTGCCCGCAGGCTGTCCTGGGTGACGCCGGCAATGTCCTGGCCATCGATGGTGATGCGCCCGCTTTCCAGGTCGTAGAAGCGCAGCAGCAGATTGACCAGCGTCGACTTGCCCGCGCCCGAGCGTCCGACAAGGCCGATCTTGCGGCCGGGCTCCACGGCAAGCGACAGATCCTCGATCACGCCGCTGTCCTTGCCGTAGTGGAAACGCACATGATCGAACCGGATCGCTCCACTGACCGAACCCAATACATCGGCGCCGGGTCGGTCGCTGATGGCGTTTTCCCGCGCGATGGTCTCCATGGAATCGTGAAGATTGCCAAGGTCGCGGAACAGCCCGGAGATCTGGAACATGATCCAGCCAGACATTGTGTTGAGCCGCAACACCAGGCCAAGCGCCACGGCGATCTTGCCGGGCGTCATGCCGCCGGCCTGCCATATGACAA
Source organism: Alatinidae sp. Z8VKAUB7J3 (assembly GCA_010016025.2). NCBI lineage: Eukaryota > Metazoa > Cnidaria > Cubozoa > Carybdeida > Alatinidae > Alatinidae sp. Z8VKAUB7J3. Next base: position 136,872,391 of record JAAAKM020073195.1, read on the forward strand.
CGCACAATGCGCCGGTCGCCGTCAGAAACAGTCCGTTCAGGATCGTCAGCGAGATTCGGATTTCCGAAATCACCCGGGTGAGATCGGCGATCGACCGGGCCATCGTCTCCACCCCATGGCGCACGAATTCATCCCCGCAGCCGGGCCTGCCAAACAGTTTCACGGTCGAAAAAGGTGATCCTGCAGCTCACGGAAAGCGGCCGCGCCTGGGCGCAAGAGCGCGTGGGGCGCGCGTGACGAATCCTCGGCGATCGCCGCTCTACGGCGAATCCGGCCATCGGCGCCGGCCCCATGAGGATTACCGGACGCATCCGGCCTATACCGCCGCGCTGGCGCGCTATCTCGACGGCCGGCTGGTCAACGGGCTTTGGGAATGCGCCTGCGGTGCCGGCGACATCAGCCGGACACTGGAGTGCTACGGCTATCGGGTGACGTCGACGGACAAGCGCGCCGGGGCCGATCGGCTCTATGGGCGCGGCGGCGTGGACTTCCTGGCCTGCCGGAAGATGCGCGCGGGCACGAAGGGCATTTTCACCAACCCGCCCTATGCCGGCGACGACGGCGACGTGGTGACTTTCTTGAAGCACGCGCTGGCGCTGACCGAGCCGGTGGGCGGGCAAGTGGTGCTGTTTCTGCGGCTGGAGTGGGTCGCGACCTTGACCGCCTCGGGCTTCATCAACGAACGGCCCTTCGCCGGGCTCTATCCGGTGTTTCCAAGGCCCCGGTGGGACTGGTGCGATGGAATGCGGTTGGCCGATGCCGACGGTCCGCGCCATCCCTTTGCCTGGTACTTCTGGGATTGGTGCCATCGCGGATCCAATGAAGTGGGCCATCTGCAGGCGCCGGGGGCGCCGCGATGACCGGTGCGCGCGCGGAACTGGCGGCGCGGATCGCGGCGGTGCGTCGCTCGATCGACCTGGTGCGCTTGATCGAGGGAACGGTCAGGCTGCGCAAGCACGGCCGGGAGTACACGGGGCTGTGCCCGTTTCACAAGGAGCGAACGCCATCATTCTCGGTGGTGCCGGCGAAAGGTTTCTATCATTGCTTCGGCTGCGACGCGCACGGCGACGCCATCGCCTTTGTGCAGGAGACCGAGGGCTTGTCCTTCGTCGAGGCTCTGAGGCGACTGGAAGGCCCGCAGGTTCCGAGGCCAAAGGCGCCGGCGACAGCGCGACCAGCCTCGGCGCCGGCGCGTAAGCCGAGCGGCACGGGTGCCCTGTTGGCGTATTGCCAGCCGGAAGAAAAAATAGTGTGGGCTGATATTTGTATATTGAAGAAACGTTTTCTACAATTTTTAATCCTGACACAAACACTATTTTTTTAATTTTGTAACTCCTGAAGTTGACTTAAAAATAAAACAACAACTTAATATCATTCCAAAAAGATTCTACCTATACTCTTTGACAACCTGGGTACACTTAAACTGTTTTGTTTATTTAATTTGTAAGAGCAGAAGTACTAATAGTAGTAGCCCCAAAAGTTTCAAATTAATACCTCCAGTTGTTCTTGATATATTGCTGAGGTGTCTTATTAGCAACCATAAACACAATGCCTTTTGATTTAGTTTAAAGAAACGTTTCTTTTTAAAACCTAATGGACCAATTGCATAATTATGGGGGGTTTGGCATACCCAATATCCCTAAAAACATAGTTGCTGGACCGTTGTACTATGCTGAACAAAATAGTTGTCTCAAAATTTTGGCTGGATGCGTTTGGAAAATGAATGGGCTTAAGAGACATGCTGCTTGCCCTCGAAACCCTTTTTAATTCTAAAATGGACACTAAATCTTTATATTTTGAATCAAGTTAGCTCCTTTACAAGTTTCAATGATATTTGTATTAATTATAGAGGGGTACTGCCCGTGATATTGCTTATATACTGTTTTGAAAACACGTGATATTGCTTACATACTATTTTGAATAAATAATACATTGTGCCGACATCGCTCTTTACGTAAGCAGCACTATTGCGCTGCCTATGATATTGTAAACATGGCAACTTTTTTTTAAAATGACAACTAAAAAGGCCAAGGAAGGGGGGGGGATTATGAGCATTGTTCAACTTCCTCTTCGACATTTCCTGAACATGCCCTTAATATTCTCAGCCTCTACTGATGCTGCAGCTACACCCTTTTGATAGCCTGGATGCATATAGTGTCTTCTGGTTTACTTTCACATTTCCCTCAACATTCTTTGAAGTTTTAACTTAGTAATCTTGGCCTTTTCGAACCCCTTGTAGCTTAGTAACGATTCAGCTTTCGGCAGCAGGGCAGTGGATGGTTTGACAGCAGATAAAAGTAGTGCTCCTTACCACTGAAGTTGTCAACCCTTGAAACTTTCAAACTAATGTATCTCATGAAGGAATTTTCGTACCAAAAAATGGATGCCATATATTTTGATCAGCTCATCAAGGTCTATCGATTGCCGTTGAAGAAAAAAATTCTATCTGTCTTAGTTCTATCGTGGCACAAAGCCACCTGAGGGAGCTAGAGCTCAAAGCTCTGTTAGTTTCTTAGCTGTATTTAGTTCAAGAGGTGCCATTAGGGCGAATATGTCTTGCAGGTTCAAGCCATAGTCCTTGGAGTTTTCTGCAGACATCACTATGTCTCCTTTTCGTTTAAATCAGCTGAACCGCGTTAGCCGTTGTTTTTTTTTTATAGACAAAAATTTGTTTTTGTGTCATCTTTGTATGAGGATGTTAGTTGGTGCATTGCTTCTTGAATTCTCAGGAAGGAAAATTACTGTTTGCATAGTTTTTATCAAATTTAAGTTTTTATAGTTGTAATTACTATTTTAGTAGTAATAAAATGACTTTATAAAATTACCTATTTGAAGATAATTTATTCAATTATAGGTGAAAGCTCTTACCCTTGAACAAAAGTCTCTGGAAGATGAGAAATCAAGCATTAAAGCAACTATTCTAAAACATCAGCAGGAAAGTGATGAATATGATGAAGAAATTCGAAAGGTATATCTTTACTTTTCGTATTTAAAGTTTATTGCTGGCAACTTGATACTTGAAGCTAACAGTCCTCGTCATTCTATAAAATCGTGTTGAATAATAAACAAGTGGAGTTTGTAATGACCAATTATGACAGAATTGAGATAGTTTGTAATAACCAATTACGACAGAATTGAGAATTTTTTACCGAAATGACAGAATTACAGAAATGCAGAAATATTTCAACCTTTGGATTACTGCTCAAGAAATTTTTCTTGCCCCCCACTGCTCATTACCATGAGTAGGGCCCAATACTTAATTCGTCCAAATGACCGCACCCCCAGTCCTGGGATGATTTCGGTAGCCTGGGACGAATCTTTGTAGTATATTCAACGAAATATCGTGCCTCATGGTCAAACACTGAGCAGGACGGCTTAAAACTTTTCTTTTTAATGCTTGTTTTGTGGAAAAAGTGTTTTTCAATTTAATTATTACGAAGAAACAACATTACTGTGTGCTGCTCTGGAAGAAAAACTGAGTGTTTTAAGCTGCTGGTTTCAAATAGAATTATTATAAATTTCTTCCAATTTAAAAAGAAACACCTTTACGCATTGCTACTTGGCAAGAAAAATTAGACGTGTGCCTGCTACTGATTTCAAATGGGGCCAAATTAAATAACCTTAATAATTTTAGAATGTACACCTATATAATGCGCTACTGAATGGCAACACAGATATTTGTTAGTTTCTGGCATCAAAGGATGCAGATGTTAACTGTTTGACTAGAGACGATGAAATAGCCTTATATCTAGCCTTTTCTTATCATCGTTTTATCATTACTTAGAGAAACAACGCACTTTTTCCCTGCGCACAAGGAGGACATGTATCTCTTAATACTCAGACGGCCAGAGAAATAGCACAAGATAGAAGTGGCACTATCTTGTGCCACTAAAAAAGAAGTGGCACTAAAAAAGAAGTGGCTTTCAAGACGATGTATTATTGTGAATCTAAAACACTGAGGTCAATTTGCCATGATTTAATACGAAAATAAGTAAGCCATGTCCAAATATGTGAATAAGTTAAAAAAATTCATATTCCAGAATGCTTGAAAAATTACTTAATATTTGAGGAGGAGCTTAGATTTAAAGTTTGAAATAAATTATCAAAAATAGATTCCTGTTAATTTTGCGCCATTATAGAAGCTCTTGGTACTTTTTAAATTATATTCTTGTGCCAAGAAGATCTGCCCGCAAATGGGGAATGTGAATTATCCTGTCATTTCGTAAAAAGAAGAAAGTACGAATTATTCCAAAAGTTGTTGAATTCAAATAGTGCCAAATAAACACTATGAAGTACTTTCAAGTGTTGGAATTATAAAAATAGTACGCAAAACTATTATCATGTAAAATTTGGTCGTTGTAAGCTGCTGATTCCAAAGGGTGTTAGCATAAAGATTTTCGGTTGGCATTATTCCAAAAAAGGTTTTTGGAATAACGCCCCTATAACTCATTAACTAAAGACAAATTTCGCTTTTTGATTTTCAGGATTAGCCACAATTCGTTTTACCAATTCGTTCGGAGTTAATTTACTAAAATTTGGAGAGAACTTCTTTAATCCGGACGATACTCGATATTTTTTCGGTTTACTAACATGAGTTTCTGACATACAATTTTACCCCCGTTTAATTGCAAGTTAAACTATCCAAAAAACCTTTTTAATTATGATACTTTTAATAAACACAAAAACGATTGGCACTGTGCCCTGTCTACTCGCTGAGTCGTCGCCTTATCACGAATCTCAATTTTTCTATCTTACCGAATAACAATGGGCGTTGCGGGCGGTTCTACAGTTGTGCATAAGCGGTGTGCCCTGGTTGAGGTCTTGTTTTATGGCCTCTATTAAAAAACGCCATAAAAATTGTTGAAAGTGATAAAATACTTGGTTTTCACTTAGGGATGCAGATAAAATAACTTCCCGATTTGAAGAAATTGGTATAGGGTTTGTAAATACCACAGGAACTCACCCCCGGCCCCTCTCTTGGAAAGAGAGGGGAGCTTTGCTCCCCCTTCTCTTTGGAAGAGAAGGGGGTTGGGGGGATGAGTTTGAATACGTGCATAACACATACCAAAAACCTGAAATCGGGAAATAATTAAATCAGCAACCCTTAGTTATGCTAAACCAACAAAATGGAATCCCAAAAAATAAGCCCGCTAGACTTGAGGAGAACAAGAAATGAAACCATATCTATCCTTTTTATTCGCAAGTTTACTCGCTTTGTCCGCATGCGCGCCGCAAAACAACGCTACCGATGTAGAACCCCTGGGCGGCAAAGTGGAGCCAGAACAACAAATCATTCAAACAGGTTTGGCTGCCTCACTGGCCCCGGCGGAGGCGTTTGAAGCCTTCGGTAAAATGGAGGGGGATCGCAGCTTTCATTCCGATATCGCTTTTTATGAGGTTGTTCTTGCTTACGGACCACTTGTTGATCCGAGGCCGATTTTCCTTCTTGCAAATTCATACATTGTTGCAAATCAGCAAAAATATGGAATTGTTTACCTGGAGCGATCACTTCATATGTCTCTAACTCTAAGAGGATTCCTATTCATCTCTCTCAGACTTTCTTAAAAACCTATTTCACCTATTTCAGACGCTAGTATACCACCTGTGAGCTGGTTTTAGTGTACACGTCTGACTGAATCTTGATAAATTCCCATTTCTGTTTCTTACTCAAAACAGAACCCAATTCGTCCCTCCAAGACTTTGGTAAAAACCTAATTTACCTATTTCAGACCCCAGCATACCATTTTTTTGATGGTAGTAGTGTCTCTGTCTGACTGAATCTTGATAAATTCCCATTTCATATTTCTCTAACTCTAAAAGAAACCGATTCATCTCTCGCAGACTATGGTAAAAGCCTGATTCACCTATTTCAGACTCTAGTGTAACATATTTAGTACATGATATCTGAAAAACGGAGTAACATTTGACCCATATATTGGATTCAGAGAAACGTCTACTCGCAGAGTTATGTGCAAAACAGAGTACAAACCATCCAAAAACAATCTAAGCCCAAAAAAGTCCTAAGAATCTATGTCTAAGAAATCTAAGTCCGGAAAATTTTAAGTTCAAAAATTCCAAGTCCAAAAAATTAGAAGTCCAAAAAAATCCAAGGTCAAAATAGGGGGAGGGGCAAAACGTTGGGTAGGGGTATTGGTGGCCCTTTTGAGGCGGGGCATGGATAATCATATTTGCCCTTTAAAAAGTGTCTTCCCAATGGATTCCTTGGGGAGAATAAGTTCGACAATTTACTTTACCCAAGCGCGTATCATACGAAAGGAGCGTTAGCAGATTTCTCGCTTTTTGATGTATTAAAATTCTGTTCCGATCTTAAAATGTGTCGAATTTACTTTACCTTGTTAATCATATCTAGACAGGTATTTGTAAATTAGATGCCAGCTGGATTATACTAGTGATGTATCTCCTGTACTATGCTTATGTATGTAGAGAATTGTTCTCATTTTCTTTTGTTTGACTATTTGCCTATATGTATCATCTGTAACACGTTAACAAGGTTTAGGGTATGTTCTTTAGAGACGTAGGCGTGTAGTCCGTGCAGTCCGTACCTGGTATAGCAAGGATTCTTTTGATCGGATTGCGCCTCAAATGGGTTTCACCAGAACTTCAAAAGTTTTAAAAGATGATTCGATCTATACTATCACTGAACTACTTGAAGACGTCGAAACATCATATAAAGACTATTTGAAGTACGAAAATGAAACACAGAATCAGAGTAGGTCAGGACGCACCATAACTGATACCTTTGACTATTTAAAGAAGAATAATAAGTTTAATGGAAGGATAAGAAAAAAGTTTCGAGGTTTAGTGGAAGGCCCTGAAGGGGATAATTTAGCCGTTGCAGGAGGTATCGCTTCTGGAATGGTTGGAACTACTGCTTTAGGATTACTCGTGTCACATATAAAGCTTGTGAAGGCTAAAGAGCTGACAAAAGGTCGCTCTGCTCAAGTCACTGACGACTGGGCCATTGAGAATGAAATTGAAGAAACGGTACCAATAGTTTCAGTTTTAAAAAACACTTTAATGCCAACAGAAAATGATAGAAATTCCCGTGCTCTTAAGGATAAATTAGAACTTCTTTTCCATAAAATGAAAGGATTCTTTACTGAAAACAAGCTTATAGACAGATTTGACAGACTTTATAGAAGCCGTGGAGCGACTCCAGCGTCTATTATTGGTGGGATTGGAGCAGGCCTGATTGGCTCTTTAGGTCTAGGTCTACTAGCCGCAGATATAAACAATAATCCAAGGGCTGGAAGAAACCGTGCTTTAGACATTGATAACAAGTTTGAGCCCTTCTTTAAAAAGTTTGATGAATTCGTTAATAGTTTTACTTCTGAGATCGCAGTCGTTGCAAATAAAAATGAAATTACGGAGCAAGGACGACAGGGTAAAGTAGCAGGAGAGTCTAGAACTGTATTTCATAAGCTGAAACTTGCATATTTACTCAATAAACTGTTGGAAAAGAAAAAGCTAACCCATTTAAGGACAAAAATAGGTCATTTCTTCAAGACGAAATCCTTAAAAAGAACCAGGACAATCTGTCTCTGAGCGAATGTCATAATTTAGAATCGTAAGAATATATGTTTTCAAATTTTCTATCATTTCTTTGCAAAGACTTGAAGTTTGAACATATTGGGAATGCGTTCTGCACGCTGGAATGTGAGCATTTCAATAGTGCCATTGACCGTAGTTACACTATGTGAACATATTGGGAGCCCCGTTGTAATGTTTTTAATTTTTCCAATTTGTGTTTTTGTTTCTTATTGGTTTCCACTTTTTTTTTTTCTATTTTCATCTATTTTAAATCTTCGTCATTTTCGCTCAGAAAATGTGAAAGTGATTCTTTGAGACTTTTTCTAATATTACCGAACAGGGCTGTGGAGTTGGTTATAAGTTAATTCGACTCCAACTGTGACTCCAGACATTTTCAATATACTTACTCCAACTTCGACTCCATTCAGCAAAAATTTGCTAAAACTCCGAATCCACAGCCTTGTTTCGGAAGAAGAGGAGCAGTTCTCCTCCCGGAACATCTGTTTTGTTTCCTCGACTATTTTTTTTGGTCGAATACAACCTTATTCTTGCTTTTCTTTTCTTTTGTTTTTTATCCTTTGTTTTCTTTTCTTTCTTTTCTTTTTCATTATTTATTATACCGGAGCTCTAATGTGCCGGATGTAACGTGACAAAACGAAAAAGAGGCTTGAACTCACTTGACGGACCGTAATTTATTTGTCAGAGGTAGTTGGGTCAGTTTAAAGGAACCTTGCTAAGATAATCCCTTGATCCATTGATAATCCTTGACTATTAATTAAGTCGCATTTCATCCAAATTCTGCTAATGCAAACCTTACAGCATTTATAATCAATGCAAACCCTTATTGGGAAGAAGAAACGAAGCTTGGTAAGTATGGAGGAGTCCATATTATTGACCTACGGATAAAGTTAACATGGGAATTGATGCCATTTATCATGCTCCTTCTGAATATAGTAATTGCTTTTGTCGCAAATTTCAATTCGAGTTCTTTTGGAACCCTTGAAAATGAAATTAAAAACAGTTTTTTTAATTTATAAGAAAATAACCCCCTGGTTTATTTCGCAGTCAACCTGCTGCATCTTTTAAAGCATCTTTCAGGAGGAGGCGACTACGAGTTGTTTTCCCTCCCCAAAAATCTTGAAACTTTAGATTTTTTTGTTGGCACCCAGCGCCAAAATCTTAGAATTTAGCTTAAGTTTTTTTTTTTAGTTTAAATTTAGCTTAGGTGTCAGCATTTCTGCCCATTGAACGACTTTATCGGCACGTTTTATATACCCCCTCCCCAACTAAAAACCCAAACTGTGACCCTGGTTCGAATTCAGGGGTTTGCGTAAATATTATGACACACAATATGTTCCAAACAAGGATAAATAAAAAGAAGATATTTACTCATTTCGCAGATACTATCAATCGATACAGCAAGAGAAGTCAATCGATTTCTGTTCAGCAATATATATAGTGAATTTAACCAAAAACCCATTTGTTATGGAGTGTTTTCAAACAGTTCGTAAGAATAAACTCTAAGTAAAGAGCAATGCGGCTGAATAGCAGCCGAAACTCTAAAAAACAGAGTCTTGGTAACAATGGATATATCAATGGAAACAAATTTCTACTTAAAGATTTTTTTGATTTTCATCAAAGATTTGCTTAAAGATATGTCAAAAGAATCAAAAATTCACTTTGTCCTGAAACAATTGGGTTGTTTAATTAGAATAATAAGCTTTTTTACATGTTCTAACAAAACTTTAGCGTAAGGAATGAGGTATTGAAAAGAGGACAGCCCCCATCTTATATATAATCATTTCTGCTCATTTGAAGTTTTACTGTTGCACCTTACTCTCAGTTCGAAAAAAACTTGTTTTTTCTTATTTAATACACTAATAAAGTTATCCTTATTTTTTTGTTGTTGCTGTAGGAAGTCCATTTAGCGAATTTGAGCCTCTGTAACTCGAGTTTTCATTTGGCTTACCTTTATTTATAAGTCGAATTTTATGCAGAATGACCTATATAACTCGAACTGTGCATAAGTGGAACTATATGTAACTCGAAAGAAAAATCACAGTCCTCTGAATTTTGAGTTAGAGAGAGTCGACTCTATCAAAATTTTCTGGAATTGCCACACGTCTCTTTATTTTCCACATAGCTTGCCTATTTTCTGCGTGTTTGAATCCAAACTCATTTCCAAATATGACCCATTTTCAAAAGTCCAATTCCTGTTGATGTGAATTTCTCATAGCAGGTTTAGTCTTTAAGCTTTCTTAACCTTTAGTCTCTGGGAATGATGCGCAAGCCTTCGTATTATTACATTTTGACAATGAGTATCTTTTAATGATTTCTTTAGTATTGCTGTCATTGTTATTGTCTTTCAAACGCCAACACCTGTTTTTAATGTGCTGAACACCTTCCAAAAATAATCTGAACAGAAGATTAGGAGATGGACTGGCCAACGTGATCATTGCATCGTCCAAAACTATCTGGTGCCAAATCCAAAAGCCTTGGATGAACTCGACCTTTGTTTAGTAGTTTTAGTTTTCTTAGCTATGTTTTAGCACATCTAGTTTGTCTAAATTTGTTATAAATGTGTAGACCCAGAATTCTCGATGTACGACCATTCGATAATAGGCCACAGTTTTTCAAGAAATGTAGTAAGCTCCCTCAGTTGAATGGGAAAACGGTTAGATTCTCCGATAGTGTTTGGCTGCGATATGAAAATGGGATCGGAGCACCAAAGATTTCTAAGGGTCCTAAAAGGGTGTCTTCACCTCCTCTCGGTTCGCTGCTTTCAGGTAAAAAGTATTACATGTAGTTTTAAGACGTTAAAGCATAGAAGGGCTGTCTTTGCGTACAAAATTTCGAGTCTGATCTAGACTCTCCTTTCACGTAGTTTATATCATTAGTTGTACAATAACGAGGGCTGTATGACATCAAGGTCATCCTGATGCGTCGTTTGCAGTGACTATTCTGGTTAGACGAACTCGTGAAAGGTCCGCCCTGACGCCACTATGTGGCCGCGTAAGTAGAATTTTTCTTTCGGGCACAGGGATGGAGGAAGAAGCTTTTGACTGAGCCAAAACCCCAAACCATCTCGTAACACAGGAACGGCTCCATTCTTTTATTTCCAGCCCCTTCTTATCAGGGCATTGGTCAGGGATGAGCCCTCTATTATTCTATAGCTGCTGGTTCAATTGGATTACCTCCCCCCCCCAAAAAAAAAAATGAATTCAGAAATTCGTATTGTAGCCTATAAAAAATTGCTTCCTTCACTGAGAAACAATTTCGAAATTTCTCATACCACGAACTGTTTGATTCAGTAAACCACAAATGGCATTGTAGGACTAGTTCTATGCATTGAAAGTTTGTAGCTCAGTCCTTTATAAGAGTAAATCGCACTAATGTCTCCTCGTTTCATCTTTGATCATTCTCTTTCTTTTGATCTGGAAAATATTGTTGGAGAAGGTCATAAAAAAGATTTAAAGGAAGTAAGAACGTCATGAGGGGGAATAAATGTCGGGTAAGATGAACAAACTGTGCACCTCTGTTTACCTTAGATGGTTTAATACTGCGGGGAATTGGCGTTAGTGCCACAGGAGTTCTTTTTCTACGTTTAAACTTCTTTTCCTGCGCATGTCTTTTTCAGCGCAAGTCCTTTTTGACATGCCTTGCGTCGGTAAAAATGGATTGGCGTTGGTGCCAATAGGAGTTTTTCTGTATTTAGAGTTCTTTTTTTTGCGCAAGTCTTTTTCTGCATTTGTCCTTTTTAACATACCTAGGATTGATGACGATGGATTAGCATAGGCGCCAATTGGAGTTATTTTTCTGCATTTGGAGTTCTTTTTCTGCGCATGTCACAGTCATTTTTGGACTAGAATAGCTAATACTTATTCGTAAATTAGCATCTTTCCTTTTGGTAGAAAAGCTATTATTGTGAACAAACCCCATGATAAAATTTGTAATGAGCAAATAAGAAAGTCGCTTGTCTGTTAAAACTTTTGTTTAAAATGACAGTACTATTAGCGCCTTGGTTTTTAACTCATCACAAGACGTTAGTAGTGATTTAGCTGTTTTTTCTTGGAAGCGAAATTAGATGGAAATTAGTTTTTATGTGTGACTGCAACATTAATCGGATTTAGAATTTTGAATAAAGTCAAAATGTCTTTTAATACCCAACCCTCAGATTTTAGATACTGGTTACTATTCATGAGGGGTGAAACTTTACAAGATGCTGACTAATATAACTTACATGATAATAAACATGCATGGATTTCTTTTTCAAAAGTGTTTAAAATAGTTTCCTTATATTTCACATGATATATGGTTAGAATTTCTAAGATTTTTCTCGTTAGTTTGCTGAACCAATGAAAGGATTTGCAATAATGGGTGAGTCTTAACGGATGAATAATGGTAAAGGATGTTGAAGGATGAAAGGAGGAGCAATAAAGGAGGAGTAGTAAAAGACGTGTAATAGGGAGGAGTAGCGAAGGGGGAGTAATCAAGGAGGAGCGGGGCACCGCGTGCATGCCGAGTACGTACCAGCACGTACCGAGTACGGATACGCACCGGGTACGTACTGGATACATGCCGGGTACGTTCCGGAGGGAGGAGCAAATGCGGAGTAAAGGATGAGCAGTAGTAAGTGGGGAGTAGCATAGGAGCAAGTGCACAGGAGTAGCAAAGGAGGAGTAATTAATGAGGAGTAGCATCAGAGGAGGAGTAGAAAAGGAGGGGCAGTAGGAGGAGTAGACGTGCCAAGCTCCACCAAACTTGATTTCGTTACGTGATCACGGTTCTTTGCTGATGGTTCGATCTATTGGTTTAGTGCACTGGAGCCGGGTACGAAAACGAGTGCTAAAGGAGGATTCCACAGCATTGCCAGAATCCCAACCAGGAACGGTAATAAAGGACGAGTAATAAAGGACAAGCAGTAAAGGACAAATAGGAAAGCACACGTACTCAAGGACAAGTAATAAAGGATAAGTAATACATGATGGGTAGTAAATGACCAGCAACAAAGGAGTAGTGACAATGCGTCAACAATAAAGGATCAAAAATAGAGGATCAGGACCAAATGAGCAAATAAAGGAGAAGATGTCCCAGGACGGCCCGAACCATTGACCAGGAAAAGTAGTAAAGGACAAGTAGTAAAGGACAAATACTAAAGGACAATCAACAAAGAATCAATTCCAAAGGAACAAATAAAGGAGAAGATGTCACAGAAAATTGTGCCAGCACGTACTCGAGGAGGAGTAACAACGGACGAAAGGAGGAGGCACAAGAGGAGCAAAGGGTTACCGATAAAGGAAAGGATTTGCAATAATGGGTGAGTCTTAACGGATGAATAATGGTAAAGGATGTTGAAGGATGAAAGGAGGAGCAACAAAGGAGGAGTAGTAAAGGAGGGGTAATACAAGAGGTGTAATAGGGAGGGTGTCGCGAAGCTCTAGAGCATACGAGTACTTCACTCCCAGTACTGCATAGACCCAGTCGATGCTGCCTCCACTCACGGATTTTTATGTAGAAACCTGTGATATTCTTCACAACTATGGAAGAAAATACTGTCTGTGAATACCATTGAAAATATAATAATAAAATCTTAGAGATGCAGAGCAGTTGAAATCGTACGATATTTTTTAAGGTATAACTAAGCCCACCATTTGAAATTGTTGAATAATTTTAAACTTGAAATTTTAAGCTCTCAGCTAGATATGTCAATACGAAGTCACCAAACCTGACAGTGTTTTGTCAGATTTTCTCCCTGTGGCAAATTTGCCGCAGTTTTGTAGCACTTTCCCTCAAAATTAAATCTATTTGATGCCTTCGCTATTTTAGAAGAAAGGATTAGATCTCTTTTTAAAACAGAAGTTGCAAAAATGAAGTAGCTACAAAATTGTAAGAAATCCCCGATTTGTATGCATCTTAGCATAAAAATTGGTGTTGTGATACCAATACTGATTCTTCTCTTATCATTTAGCTAACTGGATTCTTATTTTACCTTTTACTAAAAGAATGAATTGCTTTAATCAAGACAAAAGGGATCAGTGTGTCACTGCTGTACTACATTGTGTGTGTCAACAGCACTAAGCGAGAATGAGATAGTCTCAGAATTTAGGTTTTGAACTGAATTATCTGGATATGCTGATGATTTTGAGCCTTATCAAAACGGTGGCACCTATTACAACCACCCCATGTACGGGTTGGAAGGAGATGCAGCTATGAATATCAGTCTTGGCGTTGAAGACACAAACACTAAAGTGCATTTCGACAATCTTTTGCTTCCATTTGTTTGGTGGAAGCACTACAAAGGAGAAAATTTATAGTGCTGGAACCTTCATAAAAACCGCCTTGAATGCGCAGAACCTGAGCTTATAGCAGAACATGAGATGAGAAAAAAAGATCAGGAACCTCGTCGTATGCTACTTTCGCTGAATAATTGATTATTTTGCGTTGGAAAGACAATAACATCGTCAATGTTTGCTCATCTTTTCCTGGTTATACAATCATAAAATTGTCTAATATCTTCATTTTTTCCACAGACAAAGCTCTTACCCTCGAAAACTAAAACTTTTGACACCGGAGTGCATCATCCAATCGTCTTGAGTTTTACCTGCTTCACCGCACCTTTCGATCATCCTGGTTCGGATTCAATTGGTGAAAAGTTCCTTCGGCTCGAAGATAAAGGCGCGGTTGCCTTTATTGGCGCCTCGTGGCGCAACAGCCCTCACTATAATATGCAGGTTCCTTATATGGAGGCATTTAGTGGAAGTGGCACGGTGGGCGAAGCCATGGTTGCCGCCAAAAGAAAACTCAAAAATCCAACCCTCATCGAGACCTACAACTTGATGGGAGATCCGGCGATTCCGCTGATCGATCCTCCTCGCGAATTGGAAATTACCCTTGTGGATGGACCGAGTGAGGGGCAATGGCAGTTTGCGCTGACCGCACCGGAAGGATTGGAACAGGGGCAGGGCATTATCGATTGGATCGATGAGCACGGAACCACACTGCACACGGAATCCTTTTCACTGAAAAGCAGATCCACTGAATTGGCTTTTACACCTCCGTCTGATCTTGCGACGACGCGTGTTGTTCGGTGTTATGTGTGGAACGGGGAGAAGGGCCAGGAAGGTTTGGGTCTAACCCAAATCGAACCGTTGACTGAGGAAGTATCCGCGGAAACTGCACCTAGTCAGGAAACAGGTCAATAATAAATCCTGAAAAAGCCACCTTATTGAGCGTAGCCCAGACTTTCGAGCATTTCTCGGGTTTCTTCCGGGATTTCTGCAGCTTTCCGTTCCGCTTCAACCAGTTTCACCAATAAATCTTGAAGGTCTTGGACGGTTTTCGCCTTGTCCGAATACAGGTTGTCACGGGGCATGGGTTGGGTCAGATCGTAAAGCTCGTGCCGGGGTCCATCGGATTCCATATAGAAAATGTATTTCCAATGACCTTGGTAAATGGCAAAGCCTTTGCGGTCAGGGTTGCTTCCGTAAAACCGCCGTTCCACAATTCTGGTGTTTTCCTGAGACGTTGGTTGGCCCCTTAATCCTGCGGCAAAGGACCAGAAAAAGCCACTCATTACTTAGAAATGAATCAAATTTCAAAAAAAAGATCATTTCTTGTGTAGGTATGATAAATGGTATTGTCAACTAAGTTCGTTTTCATTTCAAAAGCTCTGATACGAATTACTTGCATTTTCCTGCAGAATTGTTTTCATTTGTCTTTCTTTTTCTTTGGATGCACAATCTTACGTATGGAGATAATTTTTCGCTGGAGCTGTTGAGTAAATAATTTGGATATGTAAGTGTAATAATATGTAATCATTCTTTTAATATACAACTTTGAGTAATTCCAGAACCACATGCCTACACTTCTCCAACCACTAAGCGGTGGAGGGTTGGGGTCATGGATGTGTATTTGCCATGGGGCAGAGGGCGCGACTGCCCCTCCTAGACCTCAGTTTTCCCCGAGACCCTAGTTTGCCTCCCTCTGCTGAAATTTAGTTTCACCAAAAAGGTTGTCAAAACTAAGATAAGCATGCGTAATTCAAGCATCCACTGAAACAGGTCAATTTTCTTTGGTATATCTTTAGCTTGTTTTATTACTATTTGACTTGTTTTTCAGTTTTTCTGTAATTTTCACTTGATTTGAGAAAATTGGCTCCAACTTTAACACCCCACCTAAAGGATTTTGAAAGACTTACATCATTCGCTATTAGTATGTATGTAGTGATCTTACTAAAAATGTTGTTGCAAACCATGAACTGGATGACCTATATTCCTTTTTGAATCAAATGCTTGACAAAATACCTTCAAGGGAAATACTAAATAGGTGCATCTACAAAAACAGTGAAATTATCTGTCCCTTCGTCTAAAAAAGATTTCAGCCGTCGACACTTGTCTTATTGGGGTTGGGATCGTCCAACTTGTGCTGCTTGTAGAGCTTCAGCATCATAAGAAGTTCTTCCTTGTCCACGTGTTCCTTGTCATCATCGTCATACATAATATACCACAAGTCTTTTTTATAAGGACTCTGATCTTGCGGCCAGTAATTGTCCACAAAACCAAAGAACACACCGTTGTCAAAATATTTGGCAACTCGTCGACCACAGTATTCATCCGTCCAGAAGGTCGGTGACGCCGGGGCCTGCGTTGCCGCCTGGCCTGATTTCGGCGGTCCGGTGGTGATGAAAATCGCCTCCCCCGATCTGCCGCACAAAACCGAGATCGGCGGCGTCTTGTTGAACGTCGATGGCGAGGAGGCGGTCCGCCAAGGCCACGCGACCCTTCTGGAACGCGCCCGCGCCGCCAAGCCGGATGCCCGGATCGACGGAGTCATCGTCGCCGAGATGATAAAGGGTGGGGTCGAGACGGTCATGGGGGTGGTTCGCGATCCGGTCTTCGGCCCGGTGGTTATGTTCGGCATCGGCGGGGTCTTCGTGGAGGTCCTGAAGGCCGTGACCTTCCGCGTCGCGCCCTTCGGCCCCGACGAGGCACGGCGAATGATCGACGGCATCCGGGGCCGCGCGATGCTCGACGGCGTGCGCGGCGCCCCACCATCGGACATCGACGCGCTGGCCGACGCGCTCTCGAAACTCAGTGTCTTCGCCGCCGCCAACGCCGAGACGGTCGAGTCCATCGACGTCAACCCGTTCATCGTTCTGCCCAAGGGCGCGGTCGCGGTCGACGCGCTGATCATTCCGCGAGAATAGGTCCCCGGGAGTAAGCCCGCCCGAACACGGCCGCCCACTCTCATCGGCGACTTTAGCGGCGGCGCTTGATCACCTGAATCGCTTCCTCGAGCTTTTGCAGAAACCGAGAGCGGTCCTGCTTGGCGAAGGCCGGGGCATGGTCGCGAATCTCGCCGGTATCCCGCAGGAAGGATTTGAGCTCGCGCATGGCCATGGCGTTGCCGATATTCTGACGGTCAAAAGGGCGACCGGTGGGCCCGATCACATCGGCGCCGCGTTCCAGACAGCGTGAAGCCAGTGGGATATCGGCGGTGATCACGATATCGCGCTCCCCCGCCCGTTCGGCGATCCAGTCATCGGCCGCGTCGAAACCGTCGGAGACCACGACCCGGCGCACCAGCGGGCTCTCGGGGAGCCGCATATAGGCATTCGAGACCATGTGAACCGTCATGGCGTGACGCTCGGCGACGCGCACCACCTCGGCCTTCACCGGACAGGCGTCACCGTCCTTGAGGGTCATTAAAGTTCAATTTATGGAAAAAATTTATTATATCAGTTTATGGCGGAAACTTATGCTTAACTTATGAAAACAATGGCCTATTTTGTCATTAACGTTCAGTTTCTGGAAAAAATTACATAGCCAGCAATTGCGAGGGGGATCAGGTGCACAATAATCTGGGGCACTTTGACGATAAAACTCATTTAGTTTTTTTTTTAATTAACAAATTAGTAAGCTATAAAGCTTACTATGTACCAGAAAACCAGTTCAGTAACTGCAGCCTAGATGTTACACTTTATTTCATCGTCTATAAGTGGAATAAATTATTCAAAGGACCTTAGTAAGATCTTTGTGGTTGGTGACGCATAAGCTCCGTATGTTCATGTTTTGACATGTTCGATCATGTTAACTAAAATTTTCGAATGATTGTTGCGTGATAAACATTGTCCATAATAAAAACAATAAACACAAAATTTAACATGCCACAAAGTAGCTTTACTTTAAACGAAATAAGAATCAAGTATATGTAGACCATACCTGTAGTTAAGAGAGTGTTCATTCAAGATAGATCTAAAAGGTCCCTTTTAGAAAAATAGTGGGGGAAATGCTAGTCAGGACGTTACAGGATGTATAGGTCTCCATTTGTTACGGCTTTACCATCAAGCACGGTGACCATCAAGTTTCCTTGGAATGATAAAACTATGAAATTGATATTTTAAAAAAAGAGGTGTTTGTGAGTGTTGACGTTTTCTAGAATTTCTGTGTGCTTTGGTTCACTTACGCTATTACAAACCGTTTTTTAATTTGCTCAACTAATTTACTCACCTTTTAATTTATTTTTTCATTCGAATTTTTCTTTTCAGTTTCGTAGTTATTTCAAAGGTCGCCAAATGATGGAAATCATAAAAAATTATTCAATATTTCCCAAAATCATGATATTATGAGTTTGATGTGTATATGTTCTTTTGGCTACGTGTCTTGTTTGGGTGATACAATTTATTATCATATATTTTTGTCTTCATTTTAAGAAGGCAAGAGAAAGTGACGATTTAGATGATTTGATCTATTGTTTGAGGAATTTTTTCCCCGGACTTAACCATTCTCTTAGCGCTGATCCCTGTACATATGAATACTATCATTTGAAACAACATCCTGAATACTAGCAAATTGTGGCCGAATATCATACAGTCAGAGAATCCATTCCTTATCTTCGATTGATGTCAAGGCTGGTTGTTAGGTGTATGATGGCGTTTGACCCCGCAGCAACTTACCTGACCGTATTTTTCTTCCTTTTCTGTAGCTCTGGATGGTATCTGGGGTTAATTGGCATGATTTCGGAGCTGAAACTCAGGCACCACAAAGGTAACATTTTCATAGCTCCACAGTATCGTTTCCAAGGCCACACTGCCTTTTCAATGATGACACATTATATTTCCCATGAAAGAGTTAAGAATAAGGATGGGTCCTTTTATTGGAAAGTGAAATAAATATATATAAAATCTCTAGATATTTCGATGACAAAACCAGTCATCATCATCAGTATACGAATTCCACTGATGAGTTTCTCTACTGGTGATAATAACTATGTCATCGAAATGTCTAGAGCTTTTGTACACTTTTTTCACTGTCAAATACAAGGAACTATCCCTATTGGAACTCTTATTTGTTTCGTCATAAAAAGGCAGTGTGGTCTTGGAAAACACCTTTGATAAGTTTTTTTTTAAGTTAAAAAAAGCAATGAGCGTGCCAGGAGAATCTTGGGGGGTCACGCCATCCTCCTAAATCCGTCCCTGATCATAAACAAATGAATACTTTCTCAAAGTGGTGCAATAAGCTTCAACAGCAGTCTTTTGATATTTTTAAACGCAATACCACCAGAGGAATAAGCGAAATCTTTCAACAAAGTGAATATTCGACCAGACCCTTTGTTCAATCGGACGACTGGAAATCTGGCCCAGGAAATGAAATAGTATTCCATAAGAGCAGAAGATTTAGTTATTCAAGGAACAAGAAATACACTAGAACGCTTTTAAAAGATGGAACGATCACAACAAGGCTAAGATAGGAACGTGCAAAAAGGGAATGTGCAAATATCGTGCAAAATTGGACGGTTTTGTACCGTTGGTGCGTTAAAAAAAAGGAGGAGAGCGCGTTGCAGAGGACAGAATCACCAAGGAAAACAGATATTCAAAACGGTATCTTCGGTTTTTTATAGTTGCATCTTAATTTTTCTGAAAAATCCCTACTTAAACTTGAATGTTTTCCACATCCCGTTTTGTCCACACTTTTCTGTTTACCTTTAAATGTACTAGCCTGACTTTTTTTTCTGTCCATATATAAATCTTCCGATAATAATAGGGCGTTATGGAAATGTTTATGGTGTTATTAAACTTAAGCCCTGGCAGATTCTCGTGTCTTCCCGCCTCATAAATTATCGTTTAGGTTTGGCCAAATATGAAGATCGATTAAAAAGCAATAACACACGAGGAACTTACCGTGACTCCGTTAAACGATGTTGTTCTTAAAGCATCAAGGAACAATTTTTCCCAAAATGAACTTCGGTATGAAAAGTCTGCTAGAGATTGATTCCTATAAACTCGTGAATGGCGTTGTCTCATCCTAAATAAAATACAAATGTAAGTAAAATACTAAATCTTAAAATTAAACGTAAGTAACATCTTGATTCTGTCCTGTTTTTCCTCTGTCAGTAATTTCAGTTTATTGCAAGAACGTGATATGAGTCAAACCTAGTTGGCTTTTACAGAAAGCTGGGTACCTTAGGCTGGATTGATATACATGATATTACATTTGGAATTTTCTCATGTCCTTAAGTCAGAGCCTAGAGTTTGCATGCTGAAGTAAATGTGTAGCCTGTGTCAGAGAAGAATATCATAGTTGTTTTGCCAAGGTTCCATTTCTACGAACCATGTTCCTACTTTCGAGTGGAAAGCTTCGTGTAAGCCGTTAAACAAGTCGGCAGTAGTTTCAAGATGAAGAACTTAAGATGTTTGACGAATTCCTAGCCACATTGCCACAATACTTTCTTGGAATAATAAATGGAAAAAATTGCATAGATTTTAGGTTTTTGCCTAAACGCATGCAAAATTTAGTATTTTTCTAGAGAAGGAAGGTCATGTAATGTGTTTATTGGTATCTTTTTTCTTCTTTTTATATCACCATCTTTCCCTGTACCTATCTTCGCGTTAAAATATTGTGGAGATGGGGAAAAAAAAAAAAAAAAAAAAAAAAAAAAAAAAAAAAAAAAAAAAAAAAAAAATAAAAAAATAAATAAAAAAAAACCATAAGAAGCTATATGAAATTGATCAACATGATGCATCTGGGAAGTTTGAATTATTCCTCCTTCTTTCAAAATATGCCTAATGTTGAAGCCTCTATAGGGAGCTTCTTTTATGGTTTAGTCAGTAATATCAGCCTGTCCCCCCTCACAATTATTATCAGGCAATTAGATTTTTTTTTTTTTTTTATACGCAAGTTGTGAAAAAGAAACATGGAATTATAATTCTGAGAGAGAATGAATTTTAAAGACTATGAATAAAAATTATGAAAGAGAAGGCGGAAGGGGGACGGTACTAGGAAGTATTTTAAAGCTTATTCCTGTTATTGTATCTTTTCTTGTTAGATAGGTATATTATTTGTATTTTTTTTCATTAGCTTTTTCATGAATTTTTCTTTTTTCCTATTTTTGTGCTTAATTTCTTCGGTTTTTCTCTCAGTGAATTTCCTTGCTCCTTTTCTCGATTAGTTGTTATGTTCAAGTAAAATGAGTTGTCGGTAGTTATAGTTATGCTTATTTAGCACGTATGGCTCTTCTCTTATTTTCATGTTCTTGCTCTCCATTTATTTGATGGTAGTTTTTTATTCGCACATAAAAGGTGATTGCCCTCACCCCCCCCAAAAAAGAAACAGTATAAATCTCAGAATTATTTTCTTTCGCGGTCCTGTTAAGGAATAGCAAAGAAGACCAAAACAAATATAGCCTTTTGAGCTTGCTCCTGTGAAAAATCCTACCTCTACCTCTTCTATCCTCTTCCTCTACCTCTACCTCTTCTCAATCCTACCTCTGTCCTAGTTCTGGATGTTCAAGCGTCAGAAGAAAGGAAAATTTTATGTCTTGGGATTATCGGGATTCCAATAAGTATTTATGAGTGTGCCACATGTTATCTAAAAGGGCTTCCCCAGGTCCCATGGATGGTTAGTCTTATTCTGGTTGATCCAGGGAGCGAGGTAGAAACCAGTGGACCAGCCAAAGTTTATGTACCTCAATCAGTTTTTTGCCATTTTCATCTTACTGAAAATCTACTCATCTTCATCTGAAATCATGGGAACAGTTTATGTAAAAACGACAGCTCTATAAACAATTGGAAGAGTATGCTTATGCTCTTTGGCAATAGAGAGGAGCCTTCCAAAGTCCTGTTAATCAGTCTAAATCTTCTTTGAAAGTTCCTGGAAGATTTCTGTTTCCAACTTCAGTGCTCCTGGTGGTATCTACAGGACAGCTGCAGGCTGCTGCTAACTCACCACGTTTTGAACTGTCTAGATTTGCTAGGCACTTGAAGATGGGCAGAAGGAGCTGCTGAACATCATCAACTCCAACTCTGGAGTCTGGACATCATCTCCAATTGCTCCAACTCTACTTAATAAAGCCATTGTCATTTTGAATTCTTTGGAATAATAGCTGACCATGCCCCCATTCTTGGGGCTTCTGTTCTTGCACCTTCATCAAGAAATATACTTGGGAGGCGACGCTGATGGTTATTTCTTTTGAATTCTGATTCAAAATAACCTCTTCTATCAGACAAAGAACTGTCAACATTGTCAGATTGCCTGGAAGGTCTGTGAGTGAAAAAAGTGTTGTTGCCACTGGCATAGAAGCTTCAACTTGACTAAGAAGCACTTTGTTGCTGGGACTAAGCAGATCTTCAAATAAAGAACAAATTACCTTCATATGCTGCCACGCTGATAAAATTTTCAAGTCAACTGTCTGTAGATCTCTTATTAGGGAATTGATCTGGTGCATGATATTTCTCATGAACATCAGTTCAGCAACAAAATGTAAACAACATTGCTGGCAGAAGAGACTTTGATTTCGCTCTCGTTTTAGTGTCAAGATTGGAGTCTTCTATGTCACACAAGAGACTAAATATTTCAGGAAGTACACTGCAAACATTTACTATTGAATCATGTCTTGCTGACCACATCCTCTCTGACAATTCTTTGAGGCTTAGCTTCCCTTCTACAGACTTAATTGCTGTTTGATACAGGTTGAAGTGCGTAGAACCAGTTATGAAGTATATGTTTTTGGCTGAATTTTGAAGTATATGACTCTAAAGTTGGGAACCAGTCTGGTTCAAGGATGTTTGTGAGGAACTGTCAACTTCAGTCCAGACTAGTAGAATCAGAACAAGGAACTACAAACATGATTTTTAGGCCACAAACAATCCCTCCATTTATGGAAAATGCTTATATGTCTGATGACCAAGTAGGTCTTCAGCAGAATCCTGGACCATATCCCTCTAAAAACTCTACACCATCAATTAAAATTCCAATGCAGAGTGCCAGGAAGCTTGGTTGTGGCTTGACAAAAAAAAATACAACATTTTCTCAGTGCCAAAATTATTTATAAAAAGGTTAGGTCAAAAAGTGCTCAAATTTGATTAGCAATAAAAGCAATTATTATATTCATAAAAAGTGTAAAAAAAACCATCAAATGCTATATTCACTTTATTGGTAAGTCAATAATATGAACTGTCATAAATTTACCAGTCAGGACCCTCTACATGTAGCCTAGAAGGAGAAGAGGTAGGTACTTTAAATTACCTTCATAGAACCATTGTTGAAAGTTTTATTTTCCTAACCTAACCCCTTTCCAAGATAGCCAATAGTAGCTAAAGTAGAGTTTTACTGCCTCACAAAATAAAAATATCACTCAAATCTGCCTCAACATTTCCAAATGTAGTAAGCTGTGTTTTAATTAGAGACCTCCTCTCATCCTCATTGTACCAGATAACTCCCTATGCAAGGCTGTACACAGAACTACACAGAAAATGTATTCTTCTGTATACTTGGCCTAGCTTATACAGAAAATGTAATAATAGGCCTAATGAAACTTTTATTGTATAATATGCAGCATGCTTCTGTTAAGCACAGTTTCATGTTTCCATTCTTTGTTGTCAATTTTTGAAATCATATTTAAATAGGCTAATATGTTAATGCTGGTTGGCCTCCTCAGAAGAAAACATTAAAGTTATGAAAAAATGTGCTAAACTTTTACAGGAAATGATGTAGAAAAGAATGAAGGAAGATTATTTTATGAGGAAGAATTAGAGATAGTACTAAATGGATTAAAAATTAATTAGGCCTCAGGTACTAATAATTTGGCAGATAACTTTGATCCGTTTGATCCAGAATAATACTATCCAAATTGTTTGTGGTGTTGGGAACCAGGAATCATTGAGGTCTGTGTATAGATATTTAAATATAATGCCTGCAGCTGGATTACGTGGTTTATCTACGCTGGTTTTTATATGTAGGTATTACAGTGATAGGCAGCCTGTCTGTAATGTCTGTCTTGATGTCTGTCTGGTCTGTCTATCTGTTTGTCTTTCTGTCTTGTCTGTCTTTATGTTTAGTTTTTCCATCTCTCTGGTCCGTCTCTCTGTGTGTCTTTCTGTCCTTCTGTCAGTCTGGTCCGTCTGTCTGTCCAGTCTGTCTGTCAGTCTCGTTTGTCTGTCTTGTCTGTTTTTCTGTCAGTCTGGTCTCTTTGTCTATCTCGTCTTTCTGTCTGTTTTGTTTCTCTATGTGTTTGTCTGGTCTGTCTGTCTTTCCGGTCTATCTGTCCGTCCGCTAAGTCAGTCTGTCTGTCTGTTTGTCTTGTCTGTCTTGTTTGTCTGTCTGACTGGTCTGTCTTTCTGTCTTTCTGTGCTTCTTGTCAATCTGTCTGTTTGTCTGGTCTCTCTGTCTTTCTTGGTTAGCTGTGTGTCTGGTTTATATGTCGGTCTGGTCTGTCTTTTTGTCTGGGTTGTCGGTCATTCTTCTCCGTATGTCTCTCTGTCTGTCTGCTCTGTCTGTCTGTCTGTCTGTCTGTCTCTCCTGTCGGTCTTTCTGGTCTGTCTAGCCTTTCTGTCTGTCTGTCTGTTTGTCTAACTGTTTTTTCTTGTATGTCTGTCTGTCAGTCTTTCTGCTCTGTCTGTCTGTTTATCTGTCTTTTTCTTCTGTCTGGTCTGTCTATCTGGTTTGTTTGTCTGTCTGGTCTGTCAATCTCTCCGGTCCCTCTGTTGGTCTGGTCAATCTATCTGTGTCGTCGGTCTGTCTGTCTTGTCTGTCTTTCTGTCTGGTCTGTCTGTCTTGTCTGTCTGCGTGTCTTGTCTGTTTGTCTGGTCTGTCTATACTATCTGGTCTGTCTCTTCTGTCTTTCTGCTTTTCTGTCATGTCTGTCTGTATGTCTGTCTTGTCTGTCTAATGACTGTTTTTTTTATTTGGATTTTTCGTAAGTTAATTTTGTGATACTTCTAAATTTTCACTGGCAGTCCTGAATAAAAAATGCAAATGTTTATTTAGAATGTTTGTCTAATTAACATAATCAAACGAAATAAGAATAGGGTAGTTTGAATTTGATCAAGTAGCGTCTTCGGTAAATGGTAACTTTTCTTCAGTATTGCTTGAATAAATTCCCCCCCCAATAGAAATACTGGCGCTACGCCCCTGATAGGACAGTTATGCCTCTTTTTCTGTTTGGTCTTACCGATATACTTTACTAGCTATCGTTTTTATCTATCGTTGATAATTGTCTTCGTATTCTACAAGCGCAGTCCGTTATATTAAGTGAACAAGCTCTGGTGTTTTCTTTCCTTTTATTCCTCTGTATTGTCTGATCCAAGTTACTCCTTCAAATGCTTAATATTCTGGCCATCCCCTCCCCATACTTTCCTCAGTTTTAAAGTACTGTCATGCTTCAGGACTAATGAGGATACAGTCGTAGCATAGCAAAAAGAGTTCCCCTTTTATGATATAAGCTCACATGCATTCTAATATTCATTTAGTCCGTCATCGTTTCAAAAGCTTTTAGCTTGCAAGTCTCGTCTTCTAACTTTTAACATAAGGTTTTGTGTCTAGTTTTCTGTCGAAGAAACGTATTCTGTTTTGTTTTAAGGTATATGTTCCCTCTAAAACGCGTCATGTTGTGAAAAGCCTGCATCTGTATCATGTATCAAAAGATGTTTATATCATTGGATTCATTAGCCTCAAACCTATTCATTAACCAAGTCAGAATTATGATGTTACTTACGCTCTTTCTTGGGGATGGATTTAAACTTGCTTAAAAAATAGGAAAATTGTCATTTTTTCATCTATTTTCGACAAATTTTCAGCTTATTTTTCGAACAAAACCCTGTTCCCTAATATGTAATTTGGCAGATGGATAGAGCTGAATTTCAGCCGTGGAATGTTATTAAATATGTTGTTGTTGATACATTAAAACCTTAGGAAAGCAGAACAATAAGACACTAAAAACTGCCCAGGGAACATTCAAAGCTTTCAGGGATCATTCCCTGGGTCAAGTGGATCATGCAAATTTTGTTGGGAGGGGGCGACAGGAGGATAAAAGTGTTAGTGTCTCACCAGATTGAAACTTACCAGCTTAATTCTCTTTTTTCATAAACACATTTTCATAAACACTTTTCAAAACTTGAGCCATTTTAACGTAAACTTGTTTTGCAGCGTACTTTTGCATACTAATAGGTGATGCAATTATGGGAAGACGCCTTCTCTTTATACCTTTCAAATCATAACCCCCACTTGGGGATGGTAGTGTTTTCCGAAATAATTTAAAGATATCTTTTGATATCTCTCAATATTCCTTTAATCGTTCTAAAATATATTTTTTCCCAATAAGACTTTTTGGAAAGTTTGATGACTTTAAAAATTAATGAAAAAATGAAATGACTCAAGTCTTTTGCGATTTGCAATCAAATCTGTTACCAAATCAACTAGACTGTAACTCTTGCCGTTGATTAAAACCTAATTTTTTTTTGTCATCAAATTGTTTCATTGTTAATACATTTTTCATACATGTTCATTTTCAGTGAGATGGGTCAAGACTCTTTTCATTTTTTCCCGAGCATTTACTTTGTTAAGGCATTAGGCCTACAACACCTGGTAAAACTTTTACATACATCTTCTTTTTGTTTTGGTGGTTTCAAAGTTTCAAAACTTTGAGGTTGATCAGTGACGTTTATTTGGAACGGTTTTTCACGATAGAGTTTATGCCTATCGACACGTTAAAGGGCATTTAGAAGTAAAATTAATTTTTCATCGCCGGCGATTGTTTCATCGTTAATACATTTATCAAGATTATTGGTATCAATTTGTATGATTTACCTAGGTTTGAATTACCTAGCGTGGAAAATAAATGTTTGTTTTCTTGTAGTTTCTTCTGTGTCATACTGACAACTGATGACCCTTTTTACTATTTACATGTAGATATACGGTAATTTAAGTTTTAAAAAATCTGTGACCACATGTAAATCCTTGTAAATGCTTGCGTGACCACACGTAAATCATTCTAAAAAATCAAGGATTTCGTGTAAATTTAAGGCAACGTCAGATACAACCGAGTAATGAAAGGATTCCAGCCCATATTAACCGAAAATTTAAAAGCACAGTTAAAAAAAAATTAACAAAAACTGTCGAGTGAGAAATAATTGTCATTTGAAGCTAATTCAGGAATATTAACTGTTATTTCAATTAATTCTAATATTAAACGCTTATTGAAAAAACAAATCTACGGATATCTTGAAAAAAAAGCCAAAAAGCTCTTAAAAACAATTTGTCGGATTGTATAAATACATAGAAAAATAACTAAACCTAGTTAATTGATGTCAATGATTGTTGTAGCAATGTTAATCAAATTGGGACTAATTTAATATATACCTGTATCTGACTGATACTAAACGAAGCGGATGTTTAATCATTTCTTAATTTTTTACTCATTTTCTAGGTTTTCATTTGTAGAAACTGAAAAAGACCCTAACGAATGGGAGCCTAGCCAGTCAACAGTTCTTGAACTTGTGATCTCATTTTGGTAAGCACAATAAACCATGAGAAAATCATTATGTAGATTAGAAATCAGTATCTTCGTGAGACCCATTTTTAGGGCGGGAAACCAAAGCAACGTATGATCTAGACTTAGTAAAGCCTTGGCCATTTAAGAGACTGTTTATGAGTATCAAGGTATGGAAAAGCTACAGTAACCATCCACCCCTCCCTGTCAATGGCAAGATCAGGTTGAAATATATAAGCGTAAATTTTAATTTTAAAGAAAATCCCTGGGAAACAGGATTTGATTTCAAAACTTAGTGTCATAACCCATTTTTTTTCAAGTGATTACCATTGGCCCTTCTTGGACTTAAAACAGTCAGGGCCAACTAAACCATCCAGTCAATCCAATAATTTTTTTAAAAAAAGGAACTGTTGAAGTCTATATTTTCATCGCTTTTCTTGTCGTTGTGACGGGTTTCTTCGGTTCTACCTTTAATAGATCATCTTAGATTATCATATTTTTCTTGTTAATGTCTCTCATAGAGCTTGTTTAAATACGCTGGAGACGCACCGCTCATGTAAAACTCGCTAAAACGTGATTTATTCCGTTTTTAAGGGAACCAACTGACACGCCACTAGGATACGTCATCTGTACATGAAGCTAGACTCTCGTTCGTTATCAGAAATAACCAGACAAAAAACTTTCCTGAAAATTTCAGATAAAACCTTTTGTTTTAAATATGGTGAAATAAGGTGGAATCCAAAAGCGTTACGGTCTAGAATACCTTGCACCATCCGAAGAGAAAAACGTCCCATAATCGAGCGCAAATGTTCAAAATCCAAAAATTCAGGGTAAATTAAAGGCAGACAGATCAAACAGAAAGTGAAAGTAATGTTAAGCCGATAAGACACAGAACTTGATTCAATTCTTTTCAGCGCATGAAAAGAAAAGAAAATAAGGACATTGAAAGAAGTACAAATAGCAGCAAATGATAGCAAAAACTTACATATATTCTTCGCAAGTCAGTTTATTTAAGTTAGAAAACCAAGCAACATGTTGGAAAATTAATTAGAGAGGATCCTGGTTTAGGGTTTAACATACCAACGACCTGGCGCAAAAAAATAACAATAATATTGTGATTTTTTGTTTGAAAGGTGTTTAAGCATACTTCGGCATTGATAGTTTCTAAAAAAAACTTTTCACAAGCTGAGCGATAGTCCACGTAACATACACGTAACAACACCGGTCTCCTGATTCTCTGCCTTCGCCCGGGAGTGCAAGGCGTGGTTAGGGGGCCAATCGTCCAACGCTTCCATTTCAACGATGACTTGTTCAATGATTCTCTAAAATGCATAACGTCTTCTAAAATAAGAAAAAACCGGGAATATCTTTACGAACGCTCTAAGACGCAAACAAGTGAGCTGATGCTGTAATCTAAAAAACTAAACTTTATTAAAAACATTTTTTTCGATGGGACAGGGTTCACAATGAATAAAATTCTTACCTTCGGGATGGGTTAAGATATGATCATATAATTCAAGCTCCGTTTTATACACTACTTCACAGCTTCCACAATTCCAAGATCTACTACTGCATTTATTTTGTGATCTTAGATGGCGTTTTAATTTCCACGCGTCGGCGAGAGATTTTCCGCAGACGTGGCATGTGACACGACGTTTCTTTCTAGGCCACGAAATGTGTATTTTTGTATCATTAGTTATCATAAGGCACGTTTATCTTGTGCACAGACTGCCTTCAGCGTGTTATACACAAGTAAAAAGCCATACATACAGTTAGCTTCTTGTGTTTGGCTTTGAAACATTCTGTAAATTATATTTTCAAATGGGTAAGGGATTTCAACTAAAGAGTTCAGTATTGAAGTTGACCAAGTTCACTAGCTTACCAAGTTGACCAAGCTTAGTGTCTATCTCTCTTTCGCTTAAGCACTGCTCTTACCCTGCATTGTGGACGCAACAATCCAAAGCGTTCATATCGCATAGGAGATGCTCAGCTTGAGCCAGTCACTGAAAAGAATGACCTGGGGTTATTGCTGACAATGAGTTAAAATTTCACTGCCACATACAAGCTCAGGTTTCCAAAGTAAACCGCGCCCTTGGGCTCATAAAATAAACATTCACGACTAGGAAGCCATTTTTGATTATGAAACTATATAAAGCCATAGTCCGTCATCACCTAGAATTTGGCATGACCCTAGCTTCTCCCCACTGTTAGATGTATGTGAAGGTACCTGAGAGTGTTCCAAGAAGAGTGACAAAGCTTATCACTGCATTGCAAGTTGAACGTATCAACTCTTTCAACTCCATACTTTAGTATACCGTGGAAAAGTGGTATACGTGGTATAGTGGTATACGTAAAAGTGTATACGAAAAGTGGTAAAAAATTTAGTATACGTAGGAAAAGTGGAGACGTAATAAATACTCGTAATCTGCTAGAAAGTGACCTCATGTTTTTCTCCATCTCTGTCAACCAAGACAAGAGGACACCAAGGAGCTGTAGGCCACCTATTGCATCAAGCGAGAGCGCAAACAGTTCTACTCAGTCCGGTCTGTCCCACTCTGGAACAGCGTTTCTGGAGTCACTGTCCAGTCTCAAACCCTTGAAGCCTTCAAGAAAGGAGTCAATCAAGACTGGGCCAACACTGAATAGAAGCTGAAACCATCTCCTGATTCTTGCCCTAATAAGTTGTCAACTAAAAGTCTTCCTTTTTTTTGAACATTTTGCCCCTTGAATCTTTTAATGTACTATCACAAACTACTCCCTTCGGTGGTTGGGAAGGGGATTAGGACGAGTAGTTGGCTTTGCAGTTGCGCCATTCCCGTCCACACTTACACTGGGAATTGTGTAGACATCTTAAGTACGCCTAATTCACCTCGGAGCTTAAGATTTGGTCAACCAGGTTAGAGAAGAACATTCAGCTCCTTGGTATATTGATCATTTCCTAAGATTCCGGATTCGTCATTTTTGAGCCGATATACAGGAATGCGAAAAATCGCTTTAAACTACTATGGCTAAAATTCAGTAAGTTTCTTTTTAGGAGGGTAAATACAAAAAAAAAATGTGTTGAAAAGGCTTTAGAAACTTGTGGAAATAGTTAATTTTCCGTTTTTTTAAGTTTAATGTTTCTCCAAGAAAGTCTTGAGCACTGTCGAAAATCTGGCTTCGTGCATCGCGACGGATTTGACACTGATGAATAACAATACAAATATCTTGCTCTACTGGTGTAAGCCAGGGCTCTATGCCTATTGTTTCAGAAGGACCCTAAATTTCAACCGAATACAACCTTCAGAAAAGCAAAGGCCGGTTGTATGGAAAAACAAAATGTTCCCAGTTTTGCCCCTTATCAAAACTGCAGCTCTATGAACCTTGGGTTGGAATGAAGAAATTTGTTCTGCATATTCACGTGATGATAGCTATACTATTCAGCTAATTCTCTAAATCAATGGTCCCCAAACTATTTGGCCTACCAACCCCAGTGGCGTCAATATGGAAAGGACCTCTCACCCTTTTAAATTTCAAAAATACACTTTTGGGTGTTTTCATTTAAATATACTCTTCTAAGTATTTTCATTGAAAAATACCTTTTTGTGTGCTTTTTTAAACGAAAAACGTGTTCTCTCCAAGCAATTTAAAAATACACACACCTCTTTGACCCCTTTCCAGGAATAATTATGCTCAGCGCCTCTTGGAAATAAATTCCACTTTATCTATTGTTTATATTTCATATTATCCTTATCTATTGTATCTATTGTTTCCACCTTATTCGTAAAATATTGTAAAAAAGGTTTAAATTGGGAATATTAACGTTCCTGAGCCTGTATATTGATGAGAGTCTTCCCACATCGATAGAAAAACTTGTAGCAATGAAGAGGCTCAAGAATAAAATACCGCCCGGTGAAGATAGCATAACTTTAGAAACAGTGAAGGTGTCAGTGATGACAGATGTTTCCATTTGGACTATGCTGGCCGCATCAACTTGGCAATCTGAAAAAGTCTGTTTATTTTACCAAAAGCATAATAATAAAGGTTTCAAGAAAGGCGATGCACTTGTTTACGACAACTGGCAGGGAACAACTGGCAGGGTTGGATCGAACCCTGAGATACGAAAGATAGCACTCGACCTATATTTGAGAGTGGTAGATCTTGGTCAAACCTAATAATCGGCCTAATAACCTTTATAAAAGAGCTCAAGGAGTGATACAGGAAGTGCGTTTTATGATATTCCTAAGAAAATAATAGACCAGATTATAGCATTTTATGAAAACACTCAGTGATGCATTAAGATGGCGAGCAGGACCATTAGATATTTCAAGATAATGTCAGGAGCAAAGCAAATAAGAATTTTAACCGTTCTTTTTTGTTGTTCTCACGGAATATATTTTGAGGGAAGCGACTGGCTTTGGTATAAAAGTTGGAAACAAAATTTTGTCTGACCTAGGTCTTTCTGATGATACAACAGTTCTTGAAACAGTAGAACGTTGGTACCGAGAACTCTTTGACAAAGTCAGCGATAAAGCAGAGCGAGGTGGACAAAAAATCAAGATTGATGAAACAAAATCTATGATAACATCAGGCTTCCCACTAGAACTGATACGCAGAAATAGTGGAATAGAGCAAATCCATAAATTGGAATACCTCAGCGACTGGGTCAAATACAAAGATGAATTACAACTCTATTACCTTAACACTGCAACTTCTTAACAGCAACGTCATGTCAGTTCTGTTATAAGATACTAAGTACTGGGAACTCGATATAAAGACAGAGAAAAGACTAACAGCGTTCAAAAACATGTTTTTGAGCCTATTAAATGTTGGCTGGCAACATAAAGTTAGTAACAGTGAGATCCACCAGAAAATTGGTAAGCCGTTAATTTTCGATTGTTTCATATTTCCAGAGGGAGCATTTGCACCATCACTAGTGACAAACAGGCTCCTATATACAACAACTGGTTCGCCAAATCCTCTGTCGAAGGCTGACTCTGAGTTCTTCCCCTCACCGGCTTCTCCCATGATTAGGTATCTAGAAGAAGCTGGACCCTTCTTCCGAGTTTAAGCTAGCTCCGTTTCGGGTCGTGGGAATCGGAATCGAGGCAAGACTCGCATTTTAACAGACACACCTGAAAAGGAAGAGATTAAAGCTAAAAGAAGAAAAGATCAGACCACCGAAGAAATTTGAGAAGAGGCGTCAAAACAGTGCGGCCCATTGTGACGACAACAAAAACGACGGAGCGGAGCTTTTTTCCGGCTTGACTGCCTTGAATAATTCATCAAGCGACGAGTCTCTTCACTGTGGAGAGCTTGGAGAGGAATTTGAGCCTTTTAACATAGATCAAAATGCTCAAGTTGAAAGCTTTGTTCTTGTGAAATTCGTTATATTTAATTTTGGCTACTTAGGATGGAAAATTTTCTATCAACAATTTAATTCTGCATTTTATGTTCTTTTACATCACATAATTTTACGTAAATATGTTGTACTTTTTAGTGCATACATGGATTAACGGTAGGAACAAATCAGAAGTAAATAAAGCAATGTATTTCTTCACTGAAATAGGAACTTCATTGGTGCAAGCCTTGTTTCAGAAATGATACTCCTTAGAAATGTTGTTTTTTCGTTTTTATTTTTTTTTTTATTTTATGCTGTTAGTTTTTTTATTTATAAATGTTGCATCTTAAGTAGCTGTGACATATGGTTACTACCCAACTAAAATCTAAACACTTCCCTCGCCAAATGTTAATGTAGGGCCTTCATTACCATCTCATCCTCGCTTTACCCATTTTTGTTCATTTGTGTGTGTTTTTTTTTCAGTTTTATATACATTGTTATTGCTTCTTGAACCTCCATATATTTACAGAATATACTGATAATGATAGACTTGTTGATCTTGACCCGAAAAAATGACTTTCAGAGTTTCAAACCCCATATTGCATACCTCTTAACCGCATATTGTTTGTCTTTTAGTCTATATTTGTGATCTACCTTATACATCCCATCCGGGCGCATGTAAGTGCACATAAAAAAACGTGTTGGGAATCGAATGGGGTTGATGCGGGTCGGTGGCGAGCATGGGTTTGCCCGACGCCGACAAATCACCCGTGATCGCCCAGTTGTTGCTTCCGGAGATGACGTGCGCAGCTTCGGGGTAAGCCAGGACAAACGGTGCGATAGAGAGTTGTTGCAGCGGCGTTGACAGCGCGTCGATGCAATCGGCATCGCTGTCGGAAAAGTGCAGGACGTGGCGACGAAACCACTCCACGCCGTGCGTCGCCATCAGACGCCCTAACGCCATTTTTTCCGTCCAACTCTTGTGCTGGAACCAGGATGTAAACCGATACCTGGCTGCAATATCGGCGCGGGTAAAGTGTCGTGGCTCAGCCTCCGCATGGACAAACTCAGGCGGCAGTTCCGTCAATTCATCTATTGTTGCGTTTAAGCCCTCAAGATACGCATCTGCGATCCAGTCGCCCGGGCTGTCCACAAGACCGGTTTGTCGGCCGTGCACATTGCAGGCACGCTGTATTGCATCCTGGGCAACAAAGCGTTCGCCGAGCAGCGCTGCCGCTTCGCAGTTTGCGTAAGCGGTAGACAGATGGATCTGCCACAGCCGCTCACTGCCTGCTGCATACCCCATCCCCCGATATGCATCGGCGATCGATTGCGCATACACATGTGGGACACCAATGCTGTCCCACACAATCTCTATAGGCGCTTCAGCACCCACTATCTTTCTATTCATATCTTTCAGGTCGTATTTGTCAGGGCATGTAGGGCGTTGACGTTGGACCCAGTTGGGTTTGAATGATGCCTTGCGCTAATGCCATAAACTCCGCAAGCATCGGTCGTGTATCGCGCGGATCCATGATGTCCTCGATGTTAAATGCTTCTGCGGTACGGAAAGGACTCGCCAACGCATCGAGCTGTGCTTCGATCTCCTGACGTTTAGCATCCGGATCTTCGGCTTCGTCGATCACTCGCCGATACGCAGCGGATACGCCTCCGGATATATGCTGTTTTTTTTTTGTCGGCGAGCCGCGTACCCCATACAAATTTTTGCGTACTCCTAAGGGGAACGCGTACCACACTTTTAGAACCACTGGTCTAGCGTTTCAAAGGAGAAGTCAGAGGCTAACAAAACAACTTGGATTTGTGGTAGTTTCTGTTTGTTTATGTTTCATTTTATTTTTTATTTTTGTTTCAGTTTTTTAGGTTTTATTTACTCT
Source organism: Alatinidae sp. Z8VKAUB7J3 (assembly GCA_010016025.2). Classification (NCBI taxonomy): domain Eukaryota; kingdom Metazoa; phylum Cnidaria; class Cubozoa; order Carybdeida; family Alatinidae; species Alatinidae sp. Z8VKAUB7J3. Next base: position 136,906,918 of record JAAAKM020073195.1, read on the forward strand.
TTCACAAAATTTCTGTTTGGTTAAAGCTTCACTTATAATGGGTTTATTTCTACTTCTATCAGGTCTAGTATTGCTCTTTACTTTTCTTTAAGATACTTTTCTTGAATTTTTTTTTAATTTGATTGTTGTTCCTTTTTCAATTCATTTACATGTGTAGATTTACTAACGGTAGAAATATAAGTAATATTTGTTTTTAAAACGTTCTAAGTGATGGGACGATACCATAGTTCTTCCTAATTCTCTATTCATTCGACCTCAAAGTCCGGGTTGTCGCTTCTAATTCTTACTCTGATTGAATTTACTATATTATCAGTGCATATACAGTAAGTGGGAGGCTGAGGAATTTGATTTCACCCTCTTAGTAAAGTGTGCTTCATTTGTCAAGTAATTTTTATCTTTTATTTTAAATCATTGTTTATTGATTTAACTTCTGTTTCTTTTTCTCTTTATTAGAAAAAAATACATAACATACATTCTATATTTTCCCCTGACATTCGGTCTCAGTTTGTATTTCCAATTGTTATCAATTTTTATGGTTAATAGTATTTGAAAAATTTGTTAAACATCTCGCAGCAACCAGAGGCATAAATACTAAAACCATATATCTCGTGAAAAATGCAGGAAGAGAGAACTTGGAGAGAGGGAGAAAAATCGGTGGAAGAGCAAGGAAATGGGGATTGTAAAGTTGAAGCTGGACCAGGTAGAAAAATTGCAAATTAACCAAGGAGCTGCAATTAGATTAGGCTTCAATATAATAAAAACAAAGAAGAAAATTTCAGGGGGTAAAGTATGCTTGAGCCTTGAAAAAAAACAAAAACTTATTTTAGGAAAACATTGGTTGTAATGGAATATCATCTGCAAGCTTTGAATGTCGTAGAGAAATTTAAACTTTCACTATGGTTTTCCATTAGCTCAAATATCTCCTTTATTGAGGATATTGTAGTGTTTAGCACGACAAAGAAGAAATTGACCTTAAATGGATGTTCTCCAGAATTTACAGTTTTATCGTCCCCCTCATAAGAAATTTTTTTTTTTTATTTTCCGTTGGCGGACTGTGGTTTCTTTTTCAATTTCAGGAACAATACCGATTTTTTTTTCTGCAAGTTCCTTAGCATCGGCGATCACGCTGTTTACTCCTTCATCAGATCTCATCTTGGTTAGAAATAATTACACTCTTTTTATTGGATCTATCAAACTTTGCAAATCATTCGTGACTTTTTGCAACGACTTACCATATTTGTTTTGTTTAAGATCTCGTGCAATATTGCTAAATAAAAGAGAAACTTGAAGCTTTGCAGTTTCTTAACAAGTCCCAAGGTGGAGTTCCTGCCAAATCCATCGAGTTATTGGTCTTGAGAAGCTTCATATAAGGCATCTACTTCTTTAATATGGTACCTCAAAGGCAACAAGGCCTTACTTTTACTCCCCCTTACTCCCCCACCATGTGTTGCAGAGTGGATTTACTGTACGATTTGAAACGTTAGTAAGCAGAATACTCCATCTGTGAGTAAAATTTGAAAAAAATTGAAGATTTCTTGAATTGTGCTGAAACAGTCTACTGCAGCATTGCAAGAGAGAGCAGCATCGTTAATTACAAGGTTCAGTGAATGGGCTTCACATGGCACGTAAAATGAACGAGAATGAATTTGTTTATTTCCTTTCAAAAAATGCCAATGTCACATTTTAAAGCAGCTGTGACATGCAAAATATTATTCAGGAACATTACCAATTTTTTCTTAGCATCCTTAGCATCCTAAGGATCCTTAGCATCCTAGGAAAATTCCTTAGCATTGGCGATTACGTTGTTAATTCCTTCATAAGATCTTATCTTGGTTAGAAATAATTGCACACTTTTTATTAGATCCATCAAACTTTGCAAATCGTTCGTGAATTTTTGCAACGACTTACTCACCATATTTGTTGTCATGGTGCATCAGGAACATGCAGGTATCGTGATGATTGCAGAGGAGTCCACGGCTTGGTCAGGTGTATCGCGTCCGACTTATGTGGGTGGATTAGGGTTTACGTTCAAGTGGAACATGGGATGGATGCACGATACGCTGGAGTATTTCAGTATGGATCCGATCCATCGTAAATATCATCAAAACAAAGTCACGTTTGGCTTGATGTATGCTTTTACCGAAAATTTCGTGCTTGTGCTTTCACACGATGAAGTCGTGCATGGGAAAAAAGCGTTACTGGACAAAATGCCCGGAGACGATTGGCAACGCGTGGCTAATCTTCGTGCATTGTATGGGCACATGTATGGCCATCCTGGAAAAAAGATGCTGTTTATGGGTGGAGAGTTTGGCCAATGGTGGGAGTGGAATCATGATGATAGTTTGCAATGGCATTTATTGGATCACGCCCCTCATCAAGGATTGAAGCGGTACGTGGCGGATCTCAATCGTCTGTATCAAGCAGAACCGGCACTCTACGAAGTCGACTTTGATTGGCAAGGGTTTCAGTGGATCGATCTCCATGACAGCGATAATTCCACCTTGACCTACATTCGTTATGCGCGCGATCACCAAAATCTTATCGTTTGTGCCTGTAACTTCACCCCTGTGCCGCGTGAGCAGTATCGGATGGGCGTCCCGACAGAAGGTGTCTATCGAGAACTCATCAATAGTGATGCTGAAATCTATGGTGGTAGCAATATCGGAAACGCCGGGTCCGTCCAGGCTGAACCTATTCCCTATCATGATCAACCCTGCTCCGTTCTCGTAACCCTCCCGCCGCTTGCCGTGGTCTTTTTTAAGCCAGAATAGAGCAATTCCCAATATGGCCCTAGTTGAGTTTCAAGTTTACGAAAGGGCATTGGTGCCTTGGTAAACCCAGGTTGGAAAAGCTGGAAGCGAAAGCTGATATTTAGAGATAAGGTCTAACCCGGCAGGAGCAGCGTGTCCAGCCTCCTGTGAAAAGGTATTAGAATAGTTGTTGAGTAATAATCCCCATTTTCCTTTTGGCTTGTTAAGGGTAAGAAGGGAACCCTTCTTTGGTTTCGCGTCCGACCTTTTTTTGAGCAGCGGCAAGGCCCTTTTGCCGTAAATGGTCAATGGCCTTTTCAATGTCATTCTCATTTTCTTGAAGAGCTTTTTGGCAATCAAGGATACCTGCCCCGGTTTTGCCACGAAGCTCTTTCACCAAGGCAGCTGAACTAGCCATGAGTGATCATCTCCTTTTTAGATGTATGTATGAATGGTTGCTGTTGATCGTACAAACAGGGAGCAGATTATGACGTCTGAACACTTTCCGCATTGTCAACAGATGTTCGTGCTGAGATCATCTCAGCCATGACCCCATCTTCACCCTCAGTGGTTTTTTCCTGTTTTTTTCGAAGTTCAAGCCCCTCTAAACATGCGTCAGCAATACTCGCTGAAAAAAGTTTGAGCGAGCGGATTGCATCATCATTTCCTGGGATTGGGTAATCAATACCATGAGGATTGCAATTCGTATCGACAATGGCGATAACGGGAATGCCAAGTCGGTTGGCCTCTTTCACGGCAATATGTTGAATCCGGGTATCAAGGACAAAAATACACCCGGGAAGATTCTCCATTTCCTTAATACCGTTGAGGTATTTTTGTAATTTGGCTCGCTCTTTTTCCATACGAACGATTTCTTTTTTCTTCAATCGCTCATAGGTCCCATCGGTTTCGGCGGCTTCGAGTTTCTTTAATTGACCAATGCTCCGGCGGAGTGTTTGAAAATTGGTCATCATCCCGCCAAGCCAACGTTGATTCACGAAGAACATCTCACAACGCGTCGCCTCTTCTTCAACGATATCCATGGCTTGTCGTTTCGTTCCGACAAAGAGGACGGATTCTCCGGAAGCAACGGTGTCGCGGACAAAGTGGAAAGCCTTATTGAAGCATTGAAGGGTGATCTGAAGGTCAATAATATAAATGCCATTTCGTTCACCAAAAATATAGGGTTTCATTTTGGGGTCCCATCGATTCGTTTGATGCCCAAAATGTACACCAGCTTCCAGCAAGGATTTAATCGTTACCATAATCAGGCTTTCCCACCCCCTTTCAATCTGTTAGATAAAAGATAACCGAATTTCCAGAGTTCACATTATGGTTTATTTATCTTCAGTTCGGGTAATGCTAAAACGTGTCTATATGCTTACTTTTGATCCTAAATCCATTTGTTAAATAGGCTTTTGTCTTTTTGTCAGCCTGTGGTCTGGCAAATTTTATCAACCATAGCCAGAAAAGCACATTTTGTTTAGAAATCATTGTCTAAGAATAAAAGCTATTCCTGGGTAAGCCAAATAAACATGACTTCTATAGTAAAGTGTATAACAAAATCTTATAGCGTGCTATTTCACTTTCCCTCACCATCTAAGGAGGAAGTTTATCTTATAAATAAATGTTCAGGGTGACGAGCAGTAAGTTATATTCAAATTATGTAGTTTATTACTCCTGTTGCATAGGATTAGTTTCCATTCATCTGTTAAATTCTACATCTTCCCTTTGGAGATAATTTAGAGCAGATTAGGAATTTGGCAGTAATGAACTGCTTTATTGGATTTCTAAATCCTCCTATTAAATCTGTCAAAGAAGGATTCAATCGGGAAAAGCGGCTTTCCTTTAGCTTAATTTGAGAAGGGAAGTCTTTGGAATAAAATTCTATTCAGGCAAAAATCGTAAAATACAGCTTGTAACTTTTGTTTTCAGTAGCGATTCTCCCTTAAACAAGAAAGAGTTCTAACTAGTGTACTAACTAGTGCACTTACTAGTACACATCCTAGTAACTAGTACACAGAAAGGTTCTAACTAGTGATAGATTGTTTCTCCTTTTTTTAATTGTGGCACCGTGAATTTCTTTGTTCAATAATTATACAAATAAGATAAGATAAGATTTATTTCAACAAAGCGGCTATCATAAGCCCGAAAGGGCCAAATTCGCATTTTAGCGTCACTACAAAATCATAAAATTGCAATGGATAAAAAGTCAAACAATAAAAACTGATAAACTTAAAACAGGGAAAACAAATTTAAGCAAAAGTCTAGCTAGCAAGATTTTCATAGTTCGCAATTGCAAAATAAACAGTAAAATCCTAAGATAAAAGAATAGTTGAGAAGGGGGGGGGCGTATTGATTTAAAATTTCAACGGCGGCCGAACGAAAAGCCCGACAAGGCATCGTAGACGAATGGGAAAAAGCCGATCGTAAGGCCTACCGTGAGCTTGAAAAGGCGGCCAAGAAGGTAAGCAAGAATCTCGATGGCACCGTTCGAGCGAGTATTCGCCCGGGCTCAGAACTCGGTACGCTAGAGCAGGTGTTGCGCGCGAATACAGAAGGTCAAATCAGTCAGGCCCTAGCAAAACTCCAAGAAATTGATGACTTGTCTACCTCGAAATTGGCAGCGACGATCCGCAAGGGAGCCGGGGCGCTTGCTTCGGAGTTCGGCTTTACTGATTTAGCGTCTCAGAAAATCGCTGCAGGTGGCGAAAAACTGGCCTTGCTGGTGGAAGAAACTCGAATTCCTCCGGAAGCAGTTATTGAACTTAACGTTGGTCGCGACGGCGTCGTGAATTGGAAGGCACTTGATCGACTATCTGCTGGGCAAAAGGCGACGGCGGTTCTGATGTTGCTATTGTTAGAGTCGGATGCTCCATTGATCATCGATCAGCCTGAAGACGACCTCGACAACCAGTTCATTGTGGGACATGTGGTCGAAAAGATGCGCGTCGCGAAAAAGATTCGCCAGTTCCTTTTCTAAAGTCACAACCCGAACATCCCTGTACTAGGCGACGCTGATCAAATCATCGGGCTCACGCCCGTTGTTGAGGATGGAACGGATCGGACGAAGATTGACCAAGAACTGTGCGGTTCTATCGACAGGTTTGAGGTACAGCAGTTGATAAAAGAGCTACTAGAGGGCGGAGAACAGGCCTTCAAAGCGCGTCGTGCGAAGTACGGATTCTAGGGACGTTAGTTGTTTCCAGCGGTTAAGTACTTGTTTTCTCCCGCAGTTTTCGAGAAGGATCCCAATTCGTCAAGAGGGTTGAATCCGAGTTGCTGCAATCCGCAAGCAACCTTGATTCATGGACGCCGGAGTTTCAGCTCTCAAACTAATGCATAGCTCGCTCAAGTTTGTGACCAGCTCCTGTCTTCCTTCCCTTTTTCGTTGCCGGTTTTTCAAAGTCCGGTGAAGCCGTCGCCTTCGAATGCGGTCGCAAGTCGGTACTCTTTGCCGTGATTATCAGTATGGTGGGTTGCTACAAAGGGTTCACCGTCAAAGGCGGTTCAACCGGTGTCGGTAAAGCGACCATGGAAGCGGTGGTGACCAGCATCGTTCTCATTATTGCAGGGGATGCCGTCTTCACGGCCATCACCAATTATTATTGGAATTAAAGGATCGCCATGGTTGAGCATGACCGAACCATATTGGAAGTGAAAGCACTCGTCAAAGATTATCCTGGAAAAAGGGTTTTGAATGGCGTGAGCTTTGACGCCAAGGAAGGCGAAGTCTTGGTGCTGATGGGTGGATCCGGTGCGGGGAAGTCGACCATTTTCCGCTGCATCATCGGTGCAACGGATATTACTGCTGGCGAAGTTTGGATCGATGGCACCGAAATCGGCGCCATTCGCGATGATCGCGAAATGGATCAGGTCCGGCGAAAATTTGGCGTCGCTTTCCAAAGCGGTGCGCTCTTTAATTCCATGAGCATTGGCGAGAATGTGGCCCTTCCATTGCGGTACCACACCGACCTCGATGAAGATACCATTCGGGTCATGGTCAAAATTAAATTGGAACAGGTCGGCTTGCGGGACGCCGAAGATCTCTTGCCCTCGCAAATTTCCGGGGGAATGAAAAAAAGAGCGGCTTTTGCACGGGCTGTCGCCCTTGATCCTAAAATCGTCTTTTTCGACGAACCATCGGCCGGACTCGATCCGATCACTGTGGCTGTCATTGACGACGTCATATTGGACTTCAGCAAAAAAATGGGGATCACCTGTGTGGTGATTACCCATGAACTGTCCTCGGCCTTTCGCATTGCCGACCGCATGATCATGCTGCATCGCGGTAAGATTGTGAGAGGAGGGACAGCAGAGGCCATTAAGAACTCGGATGATCCCTTGGTCCAACAGTTCATTACGGGTAGCCCGGATGGACCCATCCCGAGGACAATGAGCCGCAAAGATTACCTACAGGACATCATGGAGGTCTGATTCCCATGCAGGTTTTCCGACAAGATATTAAAACCGGTGTTTTTATTGTGGTCGCCTTCCTGCTCCTGCTATGTGGGATTTAAAGTTTAAGTAAGGTTTTTTTTTTTCGGAGGAGAATTTGCTGCATGTTATATCGGTATCGTATCGGTACGATAGTGAAACATCAGTATCGGTATCAATCGCAAAAATCCATATCGGTTGGGGCCTAGTAGTAACATTTAAATAAAAATAAAAATAACTTTAAAAAATAGACCCATTGGCAAAGGAATTCAAATACAAATTTACAAAAGTCTTAAAGTTAAGTCTTTTTGTGTTCCTTTTTATTAGTAAAGGAGGATTACAATCCAACCCTTGGCCCCTGAATTTTGCGCTCATGTGTCAAACATTCTTGAAATCAACCTTTTGTTTAATAAGTGACCTGGCAATCTAATTTCAAATGAGCAAAAATAGACTGAAAAGCGCTTTAAAAGCAGACGCATATCTTATCCTTTAAATTGTTTTCATCCCCGCGATTATTTTAAATCTGTAAAGCAATTAGGTTGCATTCAGAATCATTAATATTCATTGGATTATTAAAAGGCGTCTAGCCTCTATTTGCAAAAAGCCTCTATTTTGTAACTTGCTTTCAGAGATCGACTATAGCGCAATAGTTCCCGAAATGGAAAGTTCTCTTAATTGTTCCAGTTCCTTTTCTAAAGTATCACTCTTTTCTATGTTCTTGACTGGTTAACATGGTGGCCTCAAAAATAGCCGGATTTATGGTTTACTTGAAGGTTTCTCTATTTTAAGGTAGATTCAGTAACTAGCTTACGTCGTTATAACATGAACTCAAGTTTTGATTTTGGAAATGGTTTAAATTTAGCATTTTAATGTAAATGCAACTGAGTGGGCCATACTATTTGTCAAATAGGATAATGATGAAGCAAAACTTGTAATAAAATTAAATAAAAAGCAAACTTATCCTAAATGAAAGTAAAGAGCTACGTTAAAACACAAAATAAAAAGAAACTGTTCTGTGTATAAAGGGTTCTATCACCCAAGGACACTTGCTTTTTACACTCATATTTTTAGGAAATTTTTTATACTAATCATTAATGCCAATGAAAAATAAACCAAGGCTTAACAAAAAAAGTGAAGAGGCGATTTCATCATATCTTTGCTGTTTTTCACGGCGCAAAGCGAGCGCTTTTCTTCCAGCGGGTTTCCAGGCATACATTTCTGGCGGACCGCGAAAACTATCGGTCGTTAAGGTATGCATACGAGTCCCACAACCGTATGAGACGCTAATGAGAGCAAATATTAAAATATTTTTAAAAATTTTTGTCATAAAACCCTATATAATTATAATCTTAACGGAATGTTCCGCGACAAAATAAACCTTTAATTTTGATGTTTTTAGCAAAAATGGCAGATTATTACAAAATTCTCGGGGTTGACCGAAAAGCTTCGGAATCTGAGATAAAAAAAGCGTTTCGAAAAAAAGCGATGGATTTTCATCCCGATCGCAATAAAGACAACCCAAAAGCTGAAGAAAAGTTCAAAGAAGTGAACGAGGCTTATGCCGTCTTGAGCGATAAAGACAAGAAAAAACAGTACGATCAGTTTGGCGCGGATGGTTTTCGTCAAAGATTCTCTCAGGACGATATTTTCCGAGGTTTTGATATGGAAGATATTCTTAGAAACTTTGGCGGTCGTCCCCCTGGCGGTCCGGGTGGTCCCGGCGGACCTGGCGGTCCTTTCGGCGGCAATTTCGACCAGTTTGCCGATCCATTTCGGGAAATGTTTGGCGGGGGCAGGCCACGAGGTGGCGGCAGACCGCAAGGGCATCCTGGGGAAAGACCTCCTCAACGGCCTTCTAAGGGTCAAGATATCGAGCAAGAACTGGTTTTGGAATTGAGCATGGGAAAAAGTTACGGCTTGCGGGTAAGGGTTTCCCTAGTCCTTTTGGCGGTAAACCGGGCGATATTATTTTGAAAATTAAGGTTAGGAATCATCCTATTTTTAAACGCGACGGCCAAAATATTCTTTTAAACAGGGAAATCAGTTTTACCGACGCTATCCTGGGGACAACTATTGAAGCTCCCACCCTGGAAGGTAATAAAAGCGTGAAAGTCCCTCCGGGATCTCAAAACAACTCAAAATTGCGATTAAAAGGGTTGGGGGTTCCTGGTAAAAAGGAGTCGGGCGATCAATTTATCAACCTTCTTTTATTCTGTTGGCTATAATTGTACAAGACCGGTCCAAAATCTCAAGTTCAGTTCGCTGTGACAGGTGTCATAATTTTTGCTGAAAAATAAAGATCAGTAAACGAGGTTAATTGAATTTGGTTCGCTCTGATTATCAAAGAAAATCCTATATTTTCTGTAGGCCTGTCCAGAAGTTGTAAAGTACTCTTGTATATACTTATTCATTGTAGCAAAAAAATGTCAACAAACGGGCCTGATCCGTCTCAACGCCGAAGCCGTTAAGTAGTCCTAAAAATTGGGTAATGAAATGCAGGGAAGAAGAAAAAGCCGTTTGAGGTCTTATAAGAACCGATAGGTAACTACTGATTCAGGGTTTGGTGTCCACAGGATGCTAGAATATCCAATTATAACTGCAAGTAATAATTAACTTAGTTCGTGAAAGCGGATCAAAAAAAGGAACTTTTGCCATGTTTGCTCATTCTTTTTATATTTTCTAAAGTTTTCATTAATCATCATCAGTTTCTTTAGATAGTAGATACTAACAAATTTAAATATAAAAGGCTTATAATACATAAAAAAGCTAACACTGCAGTCTGTTTTGTACTTGTGAATTTCTGATAATTTTGTGTTATCCTTGGTCTGTGAACAACAATAATAGTAAATAGTTAATTAGTGTTAATAATAATTAAGCTCTGGAACGAAACCTTTACATATGCTTTATCTATAATAGTTTATAATTCTCCTATTGCAGGTTTGGCTTTTGCTCTAGAAGTTCCTGTATTCGTTGTCATCACAAAGGCAGATTTGGCGTCGCCTCATACTTTAAATGAAACATTAGAACACCTGGAACGTCTTCTGAAGTCCTTTGGTATCAGAAAAGTTCCCTTGAGGTAATATTTAGTCATAGTTCGTAATGGATAAATCTTTTTCTCGCGTTGCCGTTATATTTAGCGGAAAACTGCTTGAACATTTCTAAAAAGGAATTATGTATTCATTAAAACTGGCTAAGAGCAAATAATTTGAAGCAAAAAAAAATTGTAAATGGGTAAATAATAACTAGAGGGGAACTGATAGAACATAGGAGCTTTTTTGTCGAGCGCTAATTCAAGCATTTTTGAGTGGTCAATGCAGAACGTTAACGCATTAGCGTTCCAAGCTCTTCTGCTTTCATATTTAAATAGCTTTTATTATGCACTCGAATTGGACAAACTTTAAGTTTAATTACTTTCTGATTTTGCTGTTCTTTCTATGCGGGCTAGACATGTTCGCTCAGGAAAGCGGCGCGCAAAAACTTTCCGGCAGCTTCCAAAATAAACCGATGGACCTGGTTTTGCTGGATTTACAGATTAGTTACCGGATAAAATTCGAATTCTATTTGGAAGACGTCGAGGATTATCGCGTAACCGCATCTTTCCAAGGCAAAAGCCTGGAAGAAGCGATGGAAAATATCTTATTGGGGACAAATTTGCAGTTTGAGATTCAGCGCCCGGAACTTGTCCGAATTTTTAAAGGAATTAAAAAGAAAATCGTCGGAAGGCTAGGCCCGACGCCGACGCCAACGGATTTTGATATTACGGTTAGCGGTGTGATTAAGGATCAGAACACGGGAGAAACGCTGCCATTTGCCAATATCCTGGTAAAGGGCGCTAATAATGGGACCGCGACCAATGTAGACGGCTATTTCACCCTGTTTAACGTGCCTAACGATACCAGCGTTCTGGAAGTTCAGTACATCGGATACCAAACGCAAACTGTTTTCCTTCACCCGGAAATGGATTTAAAAAACCTGACGATCCAGATGGAAGATTTTAGCCAGTTGCTGGACGAGGTGATCGTTTTAGCCGAACAAGAAGAGCAACTTATCCAAGCGTCGACAGGGATCAGTAAGATTGGCTTTTCGCCCGCTCAAATGGCGAGCCTGCCCAGTTTTGGAGAAAAGGATATTTTTCGTTCTCTGCAATTATTACCCGGCGTGAGCGGTTCTAATGAAAGCTCTTCCGGGCTTTACGTACGCGGCGGCACGCCCGATCAAAACCTGATTCTGTTCACCACTTAGTACATCCGATGGTAAGCAAAAAGGTTTCTTGGTTATGAAAAAACAGGCCTAGTGAATAAGACTTTAGGTGATTCACGAACGAGATCTCTTTTAAGCGGCATCCGCCATCATGGCGCGGTTTCCAAGAGCAACGGCGCGGCCGTCCACCGTACCACGAACACCCTTGCCGGTGACGGCCTCAAAGTCGGCAGCCTCCGGTATCGTAATGCCGCGCTCTTCGGCACCGGCAACGATCGCTTCAGCCAGCGGGTGTTCGGATCCCTTTTCGAGGGCTGCCGCCAATGTGAGGACTTCGCTATCGTCAAAGGCACCAAAGGCCGCCACATCGGTAAGCACCGGCCTGCCCTCGGTCAGCGTCCCGGTCTTGTCCACGACAAGCGTGTCGACACGGGCCATGCGTTCCAGCGCTTCGGCGTCCTTGATCAGCACACCGGCCTGGGCACCGCGACCGGTTGCGGTCATGATCGACATCGGCGTCGCGAGACCCAGCGCGCAGGGGCAGGCGATGATCAGCACCGACACGGCCGACACGATGGCAAAAACGAACGCCGGGCTTGGCCCAACGAACAGCCAGACAAAGAAGGCAAGCACCGCGACCGACACCACGGCGGGAACGAAGTAAGACGCAACCCGGTCGGCCATGCCCTGGATGGGCGCGCGTGAGCGCTGCGCCGAAGCGACCATGGCGACAATGCGCGACAGCATGGTCTCATCGCCGACCCGCGCGGCCTCGATCACCAGACCGCCATTGCGGTTGAGGGTTCCACCGGTCACCTGATCACCCGCCGACTTTTCGACCGGCACCGGCTCTCCGGTAATCATGCTCTCATCGACCGACGATCTGCCTTCGAGAACAATCGCGTCGACCGGTATCGCCTCACCCGGACGAACCCGCATGCGATCGCCCTCGACGATGTTTTCCAGCGGCGCGTCGTATTCGTCGCCATCGGGAGTGATGCGCCTTGCGGTTTTGGGCGCCAGATCGAGCAGAGCCCGGATGGCGTCACCGGTTCGCTCACGGGCGCGCAGCTCCAGCACCTGGCCGACAAAGACCAGGGCAATAATGACCACAGCCGCTTCGAAATAGACTGGCACATGACCGCCGTCCATGCGGATGTCCGACGGAAACAGGCTTGGAAAGAGCGTCGCTATGACGCTGTAGCGCATTAATATTTGAGATTTCTTTAATACTCAAAATCAGGACATAATTCTTGTAATGATAGCTGTAATCGGGTCTCAAATACGTTTATTTGGAGCCACTGGCCAGCCCTCTATACCCCTAGGCTAAATGTTAGCCATAAGTAGTATGTCAGATAGAATTTCCAAACTTAACCAAAAACATTAACTAGATAAAATGATACCTGTAGGTAGAAAAACAAGAACTGATAAGGGTGCATACCTAACTTCAGTTACTACATCTCTATGGCCCTTTAAGTTCTTAATTGGTGTCAAATTTTCTGTGTTGCTTATAATCACTGAGTTGTTGGAAAGACCAACGGCAATTGAGCCAGTAATTCCAGAATACCTAAAAATCCATTATTTGTCACTAATTGCAAAGAATAGCACATTATAAAAGTGAAACTGTATAAACAGTATAATTTATTATTTCCAAAATCAGGGTAATAATCTCACTAAAAATAATAAAATGACAAATCCTTACCAAATTATCAACAGAGCTAAAGAACACATCTGACAAATTTGTATCATCTTGTAACTCTAAAGAAATTCCAGTTTACGAAGAATAAACCAAAAGTAACTTTCTTTTCGACCTTTATTCATTTAAACTTTTTAATTAAGGATACCGTTTTTGGGCCATGTGTACCTTTTTTCAATAAATGATTTGATATTCAAGGAATATAAAAAAAAACTAATAAAAATATTTCCAGAATAAACGAAATTCTGCTTCCAATTACCTACTAAAACCAGAATTAGAAAAGTCAAAGTCCAAAATAAACTTAGGCCAAAATAGCCAAGGAAATAACCGATGGACTTCATGCATAAAAAGCCAATTTTCCCAGAAATTTCACATAGAAACTCCTATAAAGTAATATACTTTTCGCTACCCTTTCAATTTCTTTCATAAACGTATCCCTAAAATTGTAAGCAAAAGAGTATTTATCTCATATTTTTTATAGCAAAAGAATATATATCTTAGTCAACATTATCCAAGGTTAGGTGATGACAATCATAAAATTCTCAAATGAGATAGCCACATATGGTTTATACATTAAGTAAGGAGCGACATTAAAACTTAAAACGAACAGAAATTACTCCGTATATGAAAGGGGCTTTTCCTTCTCAACGCCCTGCTCTTTACGCTAAAGTTTTTTACTGTTTTAAAATGTCGAGTTTAGAGAAAGAGTCAAACTCTTGAGTTTGACTCTCACCTAAGGGTGAGCCCAGACAGAGGAGTCTGTCCTCATCCTATAGTTAGAGAGGAAAGATTGAGCTAAATTTGACCGTACGATTCATATCATATGAACGCAATACATGTGATCTATTACTATTTTAGGTAATGTTGTTGCTTTTTCGTAACATTTAAAAAAGGAATACAGAAAGATATAACATACCCTGGATTACCCAGGCTCATGAGTCATAGTCCCTTAACATGCCCTATTTTCGATTTGCATTTTGCATTTTTAAGAATATTTCTCTGTTAATAGAGAACCACAAAGTTAACTGTTAGAATGAGCTAAATAACCATTTCTGTAATAGTTTGGAAAACATTTTCTTCGGCAATAAATCTTTATGTGGGAATCCATCCCCTGCCCCTATAATCATATCTCTTAACGTGGGCCCCTAGCAATTCAGACCTATTGATTTTTTTTTCTTTCAGGAAGCCACGAAATTAGCTAGTGCCTTATATTCAACAGGTTGTACCAGTCTTTCAAGAAGTGTAAGCTCAGCTGGTGAACGAACCAGTGAAGCCTATCAGAATCCAGTTCTCCCTCGACGGGCAGAAACCTTTGGTGGTTTTGACTACCCAGCTAAAGAGGTCGCGCTGCCTTTACCTGCAATAAAAGGTCCGTTTTTCTGTGTAAAGTACTATAGAAGTCTAAAGTTTTATTTATAGAAACTATTTACATCATTCCGTCCTTTATGCACAATTAGACTGTTGATTCGATTGCCAAGAATCTGCTGAGTACCCTACACTCTTGCGAAAGTTTTAGGTATAAATTGTACCGCCCCCCCCCCCCCCCCCCCCACCCGCACCCCCCCCCCCCCCCACACCCCCCCCCCCAACCCCCCAACCCTTTTCGCTACTCCCCATCTTCTTGATCCTCAACTGTTCCCTCTAAGGGATCGCAAGAAGTGTTTTCACTATCCTTTCCTTTCAAATTCCGGATCCGCATCAATCCAATATTTAATTTCTCTTTGTCTCTGTCGTAATCAAGGGAAAACCAAACCCTTCCAATGTGTCCATCAGGATAAATTGTCTCTTCTTCAAGGTCATGGCATGATTTGTATAATTCTGGATTTAAGGATCCCAGAGTATATAAACTTGATCCTGAAAAATGTCACGCTAAATTCAATCTTCATTTGTTTAATTTATTTATTTAGTGTATTGGTTCCTAGTTCATCAAATGCTCTAATACAGACTATTCAGTTTAAATATGTTAACCAATTTTTCATGACAATAAGATGTTTTGTCACTACTTGAAGGTTTTTAAGATTTTTTTTTTCCACTTAAACATTAGCTCCTTCATTTTTATCTGTCATAGACTAATCTATCATTGCTTAAAATCAATGGAGAAAATACTATACGTTTTACCTGTAATTTAAAAAAAAAGTATTCCAGGTTACAATCCGTATTGCAATCCTCAGTAGGTTTGCAAGTGTTTCTTCATGAGTTTCAAATACATTCAATACTCATTCATGAAAATAATACTCCAATACGTTTCAGACCGATATTCATAACAATGATGATAATAGATAACTTGGAAGACCACACTGTTACTGTTGTTACTTCATTTCGAAGACCACAAAGTTACTTCATTAAAGATGCTAATTAACTATCGTTAGGAGAAGTTACTAAAAACTAAATTGAAAGTTACTTTTCTGTTGTTTCAGCTGCTACGAAACGTCAGCTGGAACCCAAAAATTACTTATTTGTAACTTTTAGTTACTTTTTGTTGAGACTAAAACACAGCCATAGCTTTACATCTGTTAACAGTGAAAATGTAATTTTCTGCATTGTGTTTCTGGCAAAACTTATATTCTTTATTTTCTATCTACCGGATGTAACTGTCTTAAATGTTGTTGGATAGAATTTATTTGCCTTTATAATAGCCTGTCTTAGGCAAAATTCAAATTGTCTTTATTTCTATTTAATGCATCTGCCTTACTTTCGGTAGTCTTAGCATGGTAGGAAGTAAAAGCTACAACTAATGTCCTATTTAAACAAAAATCACATTGGATTCCTCAGTTTTATCACCTAAATTAAAACAAAGACCTTTGTGTGAGGTTTATTGTGTGCAATTGGAAAAACGAGGAAAAATTAATTTAAAAAAAAATCCGCGTGGAAGTAAAGAGCTAAGCAAAAACTTAGAACGAATAGAAATTATCGCTTTGCAGATTATGCAAGATGTATATGCAAAACTAACTCAAATAAACTGACTCGTGACACTCTCCAATTTCCGTAGATTTCTAAAATATAGCGCTTTACTGAAAACTGAGCTTCTTAAGTTTTTAGAGAATTGTCTTTATATGCTAAGAGTTTTCTGTATCATGGTCAATGAAAGACTATTGAGGGACTTATAGATTAGTCTTTTATTTCCTGAAGATTACTCACGGAATTTTTCTGCCTCCAAAAGAATATCCTGTTTTTGGGGGTTTGGTTTTGTGTTTTCACTAAGGCACTAGTTTATAAAATGCTAAAAGGTGATATATCTTGTGTAATCCACAAAGCAATAATTTTTGTTCGTTTTAATTCTCGACTTTGCTGTTTATTTTTCGTAAGAAAAAGGGTGTTATCTTAAATTAATTTCGTAACAATGATATTTTTGGCCCAAAAAGTGAGTGCTGAGCACAAAAAAAAAACGTAAAATCATTAAAAGGCCTTGAAGTTTCTGATTGTGATTTGGCCTAAAAAGTCCTCGTCTCCCTTGCGTGCATATCCCCGCACTTTGCATATATTGTGTAGATCTCCAATGGACTATAAATACAAAAAAAAACCTGTTTTGGATTTTTTCTCTATTTTGCTCAGTTTCTAGAAACACTCACAGTGTGCTAGGTTTGTTGTTGTTTTTGGCTGGTATGAAAATGGAATGAAAACGTCTTGACGCCGAAAGTAACCGTAAGTGGTTGTGTCTAAAATCTGATAGAAAACAATTTTTGTGTATATTTTAAGTAGCAGCATAAACGGACAGGTTTTAACGTAAAGAAAATTATGGCTCCCATATGACAAAGCAAAAAATGTTGAATCTTGGTTGTCTAGTTTTTATCCCACGAAAATTTTCCAAAAAAATAAAGCTTCATCCGAGTTTCCTATATCAATTGTTTTTCTGCATTACTTCAACGACTTTTGAACTTCTATATTCTTTTAGTTCCAAAAGTGCTAGATCTTATCGAGAAGAATCATGAAAGTTTTTATGGATGAATGCGTCGATTAATGCTCCTGGGGAAGGAAATTGCCGGAAAAAGGAATGGGAAAGTCGATAGAAATGCGAGTCATTTCTTAAATGGATCTATTTACCTTCTTCATTTAATTTTACTTTCAGAATTATAATCACCTTCTTCCAGGGGTATAGGGTGTGAAATCTGCCCCGAAGCCCTATATATAGGTGCTGAGTTCCCAAAAAACCTTTGAATACGTTTAAAAATCAGTTAAGTTTTATTTTGTTATATCGCGATATAATTAAGCTCAAAATGGTGAGAATCAGCCTCCTCCAAATAGAATTTGGCAGACAAGCTGGGTTTGAGTTACTAGCTCCACTTTGAAGTGAAATGAGGAACCATACTTACTCCTAAAATGCCAATGATTCCAGCCAGCTGAGCCTTTAGGATAAAAGTTTGGAACAGCTCAGTCATAGAAATCTACTTTTTTACATTAGGACCCTATGAAATATATGTTGTAAGTTGAAACCCAAGGACGTAGGCTGATGCTTAAAACAATATCTTCATATTTAATTTTATTCTCATCTCGACCGCCTTTTGAAAAAAAAATGAAACAATCCAATTTTTACTTCTTTGTTATCTCCATCACTTCATTTAATGTTGTTTTATATGCACCTTCAGTTTAATCCCGATTTTGCCCGAATCCTTTAGAAGTATCACTTTTCCAATTCATCTCTCCATTTTGTCTGCCATTTAAAACAAAACAAAAAAAAAAAAAACTGTATAAGGTGTTATGCACCAATTTTTAAAGGAAAATATATTAAAAATGAAATCCCGTAAAAAGCCACCGTTATCTTTTAATGTGCGATTTTCATATTTTAATAAAGACATTTTCTACTTGCTCGCCAAGGTACCTCCCCAAAAAATTGTCATGGGTGGGAGGTCGGTCCCGGTTTTGCTACTTTAGGCACTTCCAGGTAAGCTAGGACGATGAAATTTGGCAGGCGTATCAGGGACCAAACCAGATTAAATTAGAAATAGTCGTTTTTCCGATTCGATCATCTGTGGAGGGGAAGTGGGGGGGGGTTAATTCGTAAAAATTAGAAAAAATGAGGTATTTTTAACTTACGAATGGGTGATCGGATGGTAATGAAATTTGATAGTTAGAAGGATATCGTGTCTCAGAACTCTTATTTTAAATCCCGACCGGAGCTGGTGACATTGGGGGGAGTTGGGGGGGGGGACCTAAAATTTTGGAAAACGCTTAGAGTGGAGGGATCGGGATGGAACTTGGTGGGAAAAATAGGCACAAGTCCTAGATACGTGGTTGAAATAACCGGAACAGATCCGATTTCTTTGAGGGAGTTGGAGGGGGAAGGGTTAATTCTAAAACATTAAAAAAATTAGGTATTTTTAACTTATGAAGAAATTATCGGATTTTTATGAAATTTCATATTTAGAAGGAACTCGTAACTCAGATCTCTTATTTTAAATCCCGACCGGATCTGCCATATCTGTTGTTCGTTTCTTTGGTGAGTGGAGGGATCAGGATGAAATTTGATATGAAGAATAAGCACAAGTTATAGATACGAGATTGACATAATTCGAACGGATCCGCTTTCTTTGGGGGACCTGGGGTTGTTAATTTGGAAAAATTAGAAAAATTGAGGTATTTTTAACTTGAGAACAGGCGACATGATCTTAATGGAATTGATAAAAAACTCATGTCTCAGAGCTCTTATTTCAAATCCCGACTAGATCTGTTGACATTGGGGGGAGTTGGAGGGGGAAACTGGAAATCTTTGGAAACGCTTATAAATGTCGTAGATACGTGATTGACCTAACCGGACTGGATCCGCTCTCTTTAGGGGAGTTAGATGGTGGGGTTCAGTGCTTTGGCGAGTTTGGTGCCTCTGGACGTGTTAGGACGATGAGAATTGGTAGGCGTGTGAGGGAGCTGTACAAGGTGACTTGATAAAGTCGTGTTCCCCGATTCGACCATCTGGGGGGGCTATATATACGACAAAAACGACCATTCCAAAAGAAGAGACCAGATTTTCCATAGTAGGCGCTTTCTCCTTCCAACGCGAAATCATAGCTAACCCACTGGAGTACTCATGCGGACAAGTAAAGTTACAATGCAAATAAGAATGATACTCTTTCAGGTTTTTTTCAGTAAGATAAGTCCCATAGTGGATATTTGAAGGAGCTCTGGCTCCCAGACATCCAAGATTGGCAACTATGAACAACAATTTTATTCAGCCAAAACAGAGGAACAGCCTGTTAAGGGAGCAAAAGTCTTTTCTAAGATGATTTCCCCAGTGCATGAGGTAATCCTCATCAAGATATACAAGTAAAAAAAAAATCCAGAGGGATACAAGACGTAAGCAGATGCAAAGCGTACAAAGGTTTTTTTTTAACAGGGGAGGCTGTTGATAAGGGGGTCCTCCCCCTAACATACAAGCCTACTAAGATGTGGTCTCTTAAAAGCCCCAGGTATCTTTGCTCTGAGTTCGACCCCTGATGCCATGAACACAATACTCAAAAGAACTTCTGAAAATGTTTGGACATGGCTGTTGGGAGCCGAATAACGGCTTAACTAAACAGGCATTGAACTTCAAAGCTTTTATTCAGTGGAAAGAAGAGATAGGAGGGCCAGGGAAGACCTGGCACAATATAAATCAAGAAGGACCTTATTCTGATTGGTGGTTTTCGACGCCATGGGTGACGGCTTGGTGAGTAAAGGACAGAAATTTAAGCACTACAAGCTACAGACGAAGAAGTTTAGAGATCAGCTGCCAACCAGAGTCGTGTCCAGGGCTGCTGTTCGGGGGAGGGGTACAAAAATGAAAAACATCCAAAAAAAATTTTATACATTTTTGCTTCGTTTCAACGAGTCGGACAAAAATACCGTTGAAAGGAGGGGGTTGAGCCCTAAACCCCTCGCGATGCGGTCTTGCTACCAGATTGTGATGTTTCGGCTGTGAAATTCGTGTTCTAACTATCCGTGTTCTAGAAGGAACCCCATAATTGGAAGTCCATATGAATTAAATTGTGTTGTCTTCCGAATCTTGATTAATTACTATGGAGGGAAAAAATAACTTTAAACAGAACTACAATTACCCCAATAAGTGTGGTATTGCTGCCCCCAAAAAAGCCAAAGTATTATATGCTTATATCTGAAAACTAAATCAATAAGTCAAATTGAAAGTATAAAATTGACTCGTATCAAAACAAATCCTTAAAAGTTGGGTTATTTTTTCTGATTTTTTAATGTATTAATAAAAAAAAATTAAATGTTTTGTGTTCAGTAAAGCGCGAATGGTACTAGCCTTTTTGGAAGGTAGGGGGTGTTACGTATATTTACACTAACGTTTATTTATCTTAAGTTTGGTTACACTGCACACTTTATGTTCCGATTGCATTAGCACCTGTCCAAGCATGTAGACCAACATCCGGATTTCAAGAGAGCGCATTATGCCCACCGTTTCTACATGGTTATAAGGGATTTATTTTGAATTGGGTATTTGAACAGTTTGGGGTTCTTGTCGGTGGATTGAGACCAAGTTTGTGGCTTAAATTGCAATCTATAGTCCCATAATCGCAACTGGTAACTTAAATGCCCTTGAATTCAATGTTGCTGAAATAAAATATCGCGAAAAATTTAGAACAACTTTTCATACCACTCCTTAATCGTCGCTGATCAATTACATATCAAAATAAGCACTTTAGGTGTATATTTGTGAAGTTGAGAAAGGGTTGGGGTTCTGCTTTAGGTTACTCCGTGGCTTCCATTTGGAGGGGGAGGATTGGCTCGTGTCCCTTGGATTGTTTTGCCCTCCCTTCTTTATTTTGAAAATTCCATATTTGATTGTTGTTTTTTTTGGGGAGGGGAGGGATACTTTCTTTGAAAGTGCCATTGTGGTATTCTCGTTGAAAAAAGGTGACTTTGCCAATCCCCCTAGCCCTCTTGATTTTCAGAGATAGATTTGTTCCCACTTCCTAATTTTTGTGAATAGGCGCCACCGTTGACACAGCAAGCTTCAATTGAGAGAAAGATTCATCCTTCTATAACAATTTTTTTTTAATGAGGCTTATGTTTGGCACCTGCTCCTTGCATATTTTGACCCTTGCAAGTTGCCCTACTTCCCCTCCATTGAAAGAAGCGTTAACCAGTTGAGCTATAAAAGCCTTTGTAAAATTTTGATTCAGGTAATACTTTCTACATGATAAGGTGTTTCCCAATCGGAAAATCAACTGTCTCGCATAGATTGCCTGTTCCAATATGACTGCAATAATTGAAAAACAGGGGGGAAACAATAACTAGGAATTCCTTACATTCTATGAGAACCTGCTTGTTAAGTAATGCTTTAGAGGGTTTTAACAGATAATATTGTGGGTTGTTATTAGTGCATATTTTTGCTAATACAGTCAATTACTTCATTGGAACTTGAATTTGCCAGCAAATATGAAATAGAAGCAAGAGTATCATCATGGCTAGAATATGGTACACCTTCATATGCATTCAAAAGCCTTTTTCTTTTCTTCTTCACTAGACAAAATTTTAAATTAAATTAGAGCCATTCTTGAACGAGCAAAACCAGAGTTTGAAACGTTGTTTGTATGTGTTTTTTGATGTTCAAACATCAATGTCTTTACGTGACGTTTATTAAAAAGCGAAGATTTTTATTAAATTAATAACTCTTGTATCTCTTAGAAGGGCTTTGCGGAGTTTGAGAGACTCTGTTTTCTTATTCCATGTGTTTTTGCTTTTTTAACGCTCATTAACGAAAGCGAAGATTTTTGCTAAATAAATATTTCTTATATCTTTTAAAAAGGCTTCACGACATTTAAAAGACTCTGTTGTCTTATTCCATGTTGTTTTATCTTTGCTTAACATTCATTAAAAAGCGAAGATTTTTGTTAAATAAATAATTTGTGAATCTTTTCAAAGAGCTTTTCGGGGTTTGAGCTATTTTAAAAGAGCTTTTCGGGGTTTAAGAGACTTTTTTCTCTGATTCTGTGTGGTGTTTGTTTTACTTAGCACTCATTAAAAGGCCAATATTTTTTTTGAACAAATAATACATTTATCTTTTAAAGGAGCTTCAAGGACTGTTTTAATAAGTGCAACCAAGGCCAGCACCAATACAATTTTCCCGCCTCGTTGCTTTGACTGAGCGTTAGATTTCAGCCTTTAGAGGTAAATTTAAATTTCAACAAGCTGTAATTTATCAACCTTTCTCTTAAAATGTAGATATCAAGACTATTTTAAATTGTGCGTTTGAATAATTTGGAGCACTTGTCTCTGGTGATGAATTGATCATGTCGCCCATAAACACACAATTTTTGGGATTTCGATCGTTTTTGTGGCTAAAACAGCTTTTTTGAATTTTGATTCGGGGGCTATGTAGCAAATGGGTGTTTAAAAAAGGTTAGGTTGTTCCCTGTTCTCTATTGGCCCTTCAAAAGGTCATTGAAATAGAACTTACGATGGAATGAGCTCTTCATCAGTTTTCTATGATCATCCGTTCCGTTCAAAGAGTGTGAAGCGATACTGAAGAGAAAAACTATTTTTGTCAATGGCAACCGGTACAGATCCAATTTTTGTGAATTTCTATTCCTGATAGTTCAGGACGATCTACGATCAGGGTCACTGTATGTATCAGTGTGCTCAGAGCCTTAAAGAACAAATAATATTGCTTTTACAATCAACTGGGAGTTGTAATCCAGGCAGGTTGTTTAAACTGTTTTGTGCTGTAAAATACGAAACACAAACATAATTACTCTTTTGATACAAAACATTTTTTACCCGTAATGCGCATTATACGTAATGCGCTCTTGAATACTGGACTCGTCAGATCTTAGTTCCATGATAAACGAAAATGAGATGTTCTAACTGGGTGTAGTGGAGTAATGCCCGAATAGTATGGAAGAAAACATTATTTTTGATTACTGTGGAAATAAGGCTTGAGGTGTTTGACGTTCAAATAACATTATTGTTTGCCTTAAAATTACTGTTATAATTTGCCTGTAAAATAAATCGAAATTATTTTAAATATATATACCTCAGTCAATATACATATTTCGTAGAGCTTGATATCCAAATTCGACTTGACTTTAAATTGTTATTTTACAGGGACCCAAATTTACTAGCACAACTTGCACTTAGCTATGGCACATTTGGAAGCGTATTCCCTTGGCTTCAGCAGCAGCAATATCAACTTGGTCTTGCTGGTCTTCAAGGTACGTCGGGGGTGCAAGTCCCCCAAAGTGTCCAGACAGTTCCGGATTGAACCACATCCGGATAGGATGACACATAACGCGTTGTGCGGTATGGTGTTGAAATCGTGTAGAAAAAACGCGATCCTCTTGCTCTGCAAACAGTTAACTGTTAGATTGGGGCTGTAGACAGGATAGGAGTTTCAATGTCCAGCCCCGCAATCAAACTTGCCCCGGAACGTCATGCGCAGATCAAAGCAATCAGTGCCGCGCTCAACCACCAGACGCTTTCGGAAACCATTGCCCACTTCGTCAATTCTGAGATCGAGAAGGGAACTATTCCGCCGGGTATCGAAGGTGTGAATATCAGCCCCGCTGACGATGGCCTGCTGGTGGGCTTCGATGATGAGCCGACCGTCTCTTTCTCAAGCGAGGGAGTTGCCGATCTGGCTTCAACTCTGCGCGAATTCACGGACGTTGAGAAGCGTGCGGAGAAGCTCGTCAACATGCGGCACAACTACCGGGTCGAGAAGAAGGGGAACGGCGTCAAGCTGACCATTCCCCTCACCGGAAAGGTGACAAAGACCTTCTCGCGTGATCTGGCGCGCGACCTTGCGGACATGCTGACCACCTAAGAGAAAAGGGCCAGCGCCGGAACGCTGACCCCATTTTTGGTAGGATTACTGATGACTATAGCAGATCCGGACCCGGATGCGCAGGAGTTCTCAGAGCGTCTGACTGCTTTCTTTCAGGGTGAAGCTCTTGAGCGCCCGGCGAGTGGCCTTTCTCTGGGGGTGAGCGCTGAAGAATACCGCCAGCGCAGGCTTTCAGAAGCCGACGCGCTGCTTGCTGAGCTGGATGACTTGGATTGTGAGAGTGATCAAGAATTGGCAGCGAAGACCGTAGAGGTCGGCGCGGATACCTTGGAAAAGGTCTATGACGAACCGGTCATGACACCCTATGACAAGGCGCGACAGAAGGTTTTGGACGCAGAGGCCCGATGTGATGCGTCGGACAAGGGAAGCGATGAGTGGCACCGGGCTATGGCTGCTCTGGCTGACGCCAAGCGGCTATTCAAGGTAGAACAGGAACGTGCGCTAGATCCTGTCTACCGTAAGCGGCGGGCACATGATCTTAAAGTTAAAACAACCTATCCTAATTCCAGACGTAGTAAACCTTATTGTGAAATGAATAATTGAATTTAAATAGGATTGTTTGGAGAGGCTGTTTTTGTCTAAATTCAAATGTTTAAAAATTCAATGTTTTCCAATATTGTAGTCAACCAATCATAACTATCTAACCCTATACATACAATGTCTAAGATTAAAAGCCCACATTTTGTGTATAGGAAAGATCCTTTCTAATCAGAATATCTAGCTGAGATTAAGTATTGGGGGCCCTACCCTACTTCGAAAATTTCATTGGATGTCTGCTAGTCATGTGATACATGGGGCAGGCAAATAGATCCAGGAAGGATATTTTCAGATATGAATTTGTAGGCAAGAATCACATCTCCTTGTTTTATTATTTATGTTGGTGTGGGGTGTTTAAGATGTTGCAGATGTTGATCATATAGTATATGCTGCAATCTACTGCTCATCTTTGTTTTTCTGTGCTGTAGTTTTTCCAGTACTTCTTTTGTTTTTTGTTTTTTTAAGGGGATGCCAAAAAAACTCCAGCATCATGTCAAACCAGTGCTGTATCTATTTTCATAAACACTCAGATGCAGGCTTGAGAGTTCCTTCTTATTTGCCAAGGATTGAAAGTCAAATGATAAAACAGTCAGATGCTGAAATTGTATTTCATCAATAATGACTCCAGGATATCATTTTTTCAGAAACTACTGAAAGAAGATTTGAGGAAATACTACTGGTGTTGGTTATGTTTACAAAAAAGGGCCCATGACATTATTGCAGCATGCCCATGACAGTGCATCAGCCTTATTTCCAAGACTCAAGATCAATCTGGATTGATTCTAAATCAGGAGTTGTAGCAGCTTCTGCCTCTAATTTAGAATAGTGTGCATAAAAAGTGAGGAGGTTTGATAGAATATTTGGGAAATGATTTTTATACAAGTTGAGTTGACTTGGTCCAAGAATAGTACACTGAAGGAAACCTCTTAAAACTGCTGCTGAGAAAGATAAATGACGAACACCACCAGAACCAATAATTCTGACAACTTAGGTTCTATCGAGAAAGTTCCCTTCTTGTAATTTTTCCCTTGTAAAAATTCCCTTATGCATGCTTTTCAATATCCGGTACTTGCAAGTCTGGGGACCTTGCGGTCAACTCTATTCCCACTGTAGGAGTGACACCCCTCGAGGAAATTATAGCCTAGGAAACGACACAACGTTTGCACGGGACTCTGATTAATCAATAATTCTGCCGGGGCTGGCTTGTTTTGGCATGAATATTTATAGGCATGAATATATAATGAGTTGGAGACTTGAGATTGTGTAATAGACTTGACTTGAGATTAAATAGACTTGAGATTGTGTAAGCAGGATTTCGACTCTTATTGATAGAAAAGCATCGCCATCTGCTGAAATCCATTGTTTTGTTCGGATGCAGGAAAAGCGTGCGTAGCTATGCTGCCCTTAGGCTGCTGTGTTATGAGTTGTTAGTAGTAGCAGTAGCCAACATACAATATAAATATATTTAATTTAACACATTTACGTATTTTATGTCTTACTTTTTTAATATTACTTTTTTGTTCTAAAACGTATCAATAACCGGACTGACACGTTTATGTATAAATGTTCTTATGCCGTGATGCTACGTGATTGCGTGACATTTCTCCTGTTATAAATTTTTGAAATAGCCAAATAACGACAGGTAATGCAGCTTTATTGGGGAATTAATTAAGTAGAGAATATTCAAGGTACGCATACTTTTAGTTGGATTGAGTGGGCATGGTTCCGTGTATAAATTAAAATAATAATTGCGAAATAAGCACAAAAAATAGTATAATAATAAAAAAATAGCCAATAACGCGTAAATTTAATAAATAATTTTAACAGGACACCTGAATTAAACACAATGACCCGAGAGGATCTCAATATAAATGTTCGCACTGGTGGACCGCGTAACCCTTCCCTATACTTATTGGAAAGTTTCCGAAAGAAAGTAATTTTTACGCCCATTACTGTGACGACTGCTTAGAGTGCGATTTCAAGCGTTTATTACACTGCATAAAAAGTGACTAAGCACTAATTCTTTTTTTAAGCGCCTTGAAACAAGTATTAAGCAAATAGCTATGGGCACGGGGTCGAAGCCGAGGCCACACAACTGGCGCCACAACCCGAGCAGCGCGACCGAGCCCCCGAGCGGGATCCACGCACGCCACGCCGAACGCGGGGACGCCAGCGTGAACGCGGCGAGCAGAACCACGGTCTCCGCGGACCGAACCCAGAACGCTACCGCAACGAGACAGCCCATCGCCCAGGCGCGGCGCCGCAAGCCCACTTCGACAGCGAGAGCTGCGAACAGCAAGAACATCGGCTCGCTGTGCACTTCGGCGCCGAGGCGGATCGGCAGCGGCGCGAACAGCATGAACAGCGCCGCGTACCGCCCCTGACCCGGCAGCAGAACCTCGGTGACCCGCGCCGCGCAGACCACGCCGAGCGCGCCGACCAGCGCCATCACCACTTGTGCAGAACGAAACGGGTCGGCACCGAGTGCCACCGGCAGCGCCGTCAGCATCGCCGGCAGCGGCGGGAAGACTTCGCTCAGCGCAGCGGCAAACTCGCCGGCGGCGAACCGTTCTGCCATCCACAGGTAGTTCGCACCGTCCTCGGTCGGCAAAGGTGTCCACCAGGAGATCACCAGCCGCCACACGAACGCGCCAAGGAAGTACATGACCCCGACGCCCTTTTTATCGAAGAAGGCCCCGCGGACAGTACTCTCCCCGGCATGACCGCACGCATCCTCTCCGGCACCGAGATCCGCGAAGCCATCCTGTCCGAGCTGTCTGCCGACGTGGAGCGCATCAAGCTCGAGCACGGCGTGGTGCCGGGCCTGGTCACGACTCTGGTCGGCGAGAACCCCGCCTCTGTCTCGTACGTGACCCTCAAGACCAAGACCGCGCGGAAACTCGGGTTCAAGGAAGTGCAGGAAGGCGTGCCCGAGTCGATCAGCGAAGCCGACCTACTGGCCCTGATCGAGCGCTACAACAACGACGACAGCATCCACGGCATCCTGGTGCAGCTGCCGTTGCCCAAGCACATCGACGAGGCCAAGGTCCTGCTGGCGATCGACCCGGACAAGGACGTCGACGGCTTCCACCCGATCAACGCCGGGCGACTGCTCATCGGCGAGGGCGTGAAGACAAACGAGCCATGACAACGGACTCACACCACCTTTCTTGTGAACAACTACCTGACCAAGGCTGGCATCCCAACACTTCCACAACAACCCTACAGCCCAGATGTGCCCCCACACTTTTTTTTGCTTCCTAGCCTGAAAAGGCTCATGAAAGGCAATTATTTTGAGTTGACGGAGGGGATCCAAGCAACGCGCACTGCAGCTCTCAAGACTATTCTGGAGAATGCATACCTTGATGCCTCCAATGCTTGGAAATAGCGCTAGCAGTGCTGTATCAATGCAGAAGGAGCCTATTTTGAAAGCTATAAAGAATTGTGACAATTGGCTCACTAAATGCTTTTAAATTGACTCAGTCCTATTACTTCCCAGACAAACCCTATAAGCATCCAATTAGTCCTTTAAATGTGGTCAGAAAAAATTAAATTTCTCAGTCACTGAATAATTAATTTCAGTATTTTTATAATAAGATATGTAGAAGTTTTCTCTATTGCATAACTCCTGAACTCACTGTCTAAATAATTCAGAATATAATCTCTTTACAACAC
Organism: Alatinidae sp. Z8VKAUB7J3; assembly: GCA_010016025.2. Classification (NCBI taxonomy): domain Eukaryota; kingdom Metazoa; phylum Cnidaria; class Cubozoa; order Carybdeida; family Alatinidae; species Alatinidae sp. Z8VKAUB7J3. The sequence continues at coordinate 136,934,990 of JAAAKM020073195.1, forward strand.
TAGTTCAAAAACTAGATTAAAAACTTTTCAAAACATAAATTGGTCTTAACTGGAAAAAGACTAAACTAATATTTATGTTTCTATTCATGTGAAGTTACACCTTTTATGTTGGACAGTAATTTACCTTTGGGCAAATTCTGAATATTCAGTATAAATTTTTGATTAGCAGTAGTTTCACCTGGTCCTAGTTAAGGGACTAGGGAGAATCTGATGTAAATAAAAGCACGTTGCCAAAAGGGGCCCATTATCATACTTGAAATGACAATTTTTGAAAAATACAACTGTTTTGATTTTTGACATCAGAAAATAGGAGAAACATTTTTCTGTGTCCCTTGTATGGGCTAATATACCATACAACAAGGCATACTATGTGTGCATTCAAATGTGACTTGTGCTTGAAATATGCTTTATGTTAGTTTTGGTTAAATGAAAGCTCTGAAGTTCTCAATCGTAGGACTAACAATCGTAAATATCGTAAGTATGACTATGTTTTGTAGAAAGGTGAAGTCTAAGATCGTTCTTCTTGCATACAAACTATATAATTATGGCTATATAGCCTATTTGCACATTATGGGGCAGGGTCTAGTGGTAGACTAAAGTAAAATAGCACTTGTTATTGGGATATGTAATTATTTTAGGATTTTTTAAAGTTGTTTTCTAAAATTTTATCAGATGCTCTTTTAAATAAGCCTAACTGTTTGTAAACACCAAATAGCCTATATACATTACACTACATCCTACAATCATGGGTAGCACACATTAGCAGTTTACTATGGCAAATGCTGTTTCAGTGGTGAATACAAACATAGAGCAAAACAGATTCAGGTGTTTCAAGCTCTTTTTGAAAATTTCTGCAAATTTGTTTTCAAAATAACATTCTGGCCTAGTATTAAGACAAAGGAAAATAATAAATACCATTCTTGAATCATCTACAAATTGCATTATAATCTCACTAGACAATTTTTTAACGCATTTCTAAACCTTTGATTACTACGGAGTGTTTTTTGCTTGACGCTATGTTATAGTTGTCATTACGACTATGATACTTGAGTGCATAGTTTCTAAAGTCTAATTTGTTTTATTTTCAAGGCTTTTCATTTTCAGCATTTCTAAAATCTAATTGATAATGTTTTTGGAAAAATATAAACTCTAGAACCAATCCAAAAATTAATCGAAATTTGCCGAAGGTTTCTTTATTTGTTAAATGTACAATCCAAATAGAAAGAAATAATGGAGTATTTAATTAAAAATAGCTATGCTTCGAAAGAATCTGAACAATAAAATACTAATTTCTCTTTTAGCCCTTCACTATCGTAATCCCTACCCTCGCCCGGTGAATCTACCACCGAAGTCATACTCAAAGAAAGAAGGGAAAGCAGGGCGCGCAATTGAACAAAAGAAGAAGAAATCCAGACCAATTTATCTGAAATCAATTGATGATATATAGTTTTTAATTAAAGTAGCTCATATTTCTCTCTCTTGAAATTAATTACTAATACTATAACATTTCACTGCAGCACCAAGCCGCCTGAGACTAACACAGCTACGCACGCTCCTTCTCCATCCCAATCTATTCAAAGTCTCCATTTTTAAAAAAAAAAAGAAAGAAAGAGAGAGGGGGGGGGGGGGTGGGGCAGGGGGGGGGGGGGGGTGGGTGGTGGGGGGGGGGGGGGGGGGGGGGGGGGTTAAAATTTATTATCCAAAACCTAGGTGGGACAAAATTTCTATGTAGCACATGCCTTCCCGCTTCCAGGTTGACTCCACTACTCAGCGGCATGTTGCGTTCCTTACTTTGTCGTCTTTTCGAGTCCTTTTTAAAGCTATTAGAGACGTATAATTTTGGTGTTGCATACCTTGTAACATGATCGACCTGGGGTGTGTCAACCGAGCTCAGTCTGACACTGGAGACCACCAGGATTATCGTTAATTGCTACTACAATAATCATTCAGCTAAATACCGCGTAACGCAGAATTAACTCAGGTGGCAATCAAGACTAAGGCTCAATACCAATTCATTAAAAGACTTGAAACTGTATACCCATTCCAATCCTCTGAAATATGTGCTTTTATTATAAAGAAGATTCATTGCTTCTGTTTGTAAATAAAAGGAAAGAAAAATAAACTGAACTTATTTCTAGGTGAGGAGGGTTAAGTACAAGAATATTTCCTTTATTTGAGGGGGAGAGGCTTTCGTTTATTTCATCGTTTGCATCTTTTCCCCTTAAACGAATTTATCTAGTATATCAAATACAAATTCTTTAATGTTTTAAATTCTTTTTTGTCAGTTTTCTCCCAGTTTTCATACTCATTAGTGTCTGAATTTATCTCGAATTCTTTTTTTTCCTCCAAAGTTCTCCATATCTTGATTCCTATAGAAAAAAGGGTCTAGGCATTTGTGCGAAACCTGGAAAAGATTAGCGAAGATGTACGGATATTCCTTAAGCGAACACGAACGAAATTATGAAAATGCTCATTTCACAAGGTCATTAAAGAGCACCTTTTCAACCTATATAGTATATTATAAAATAGATGACTAAAGTGGGCGCTAGGGGGCGGCTGAGATCTTCTCAAAGGGGCATTAGGATCTTTAATAGGCAATAAAAGATAGTAAAATTAGTAAATAAAATAGGTTATCCTTCTTATTGTTAGTGCTTATTCTTGAACTACTGATCAACAAACCAAATTCGACCGAAAAGCCGCGACCAACGCGGCTTTTCGCGTTTCTGTCGCAAGCCGGGCCTGGCGCACACAGGCATGGAACGGTCGGCACTGGAAATCGAACCGTATCAAGGCTATTTACGGGCCAAGAGCAACACCGGACCTTTCATCCGGCAGTGACAAGGAATGCTTGAATGACGGCGATTAACGATTTCATCGACAATGAAGTGAAGAACAGCGACGTGGTCCTGTTCATGAAGGGCACCCCGGCCTTCCCGCAATGCGGCTTCTCGGGACAGGTGGTACAGATCCTCGACTACCTTGGCGTCGAATACAAAGGCATCAACGTGCTTGCGGACGACGATTTGCGCAATGGCATCAAGGAATTCTCCAATTGGCCGACCATTCCGCAGCTCTACGTCAAAGGTGAGTTTGTGGGCGGCTGCGATATCGTCCGCGAGATGTTCCAGGCCAGTGAACTGCAGAACCATCTCACCGAAAAAGGTATCGCCACCAAAGGCGCGGCTTGATGAAACGCTGGAACGTTTACCTTTCCGGCGAAATCCACACCGATTGGCGCGAACAGATTGAGGCCGGCATCAAGCAAGCCGGCCTGCCGGTCGACACCAGCGCGCCGGTGACCCATCACGAAGCGTCTGATGATTGCGGTGTGGCAATTCTCGGACCGGAGTCCGACAAGTTCTGGCACGACAACAAGGGTGCGCGTATGAACGCCATTCGCACCCGCACCTTGATTGAAAACTCGGATGTGGTCGTTGTCCGCTTTGGCGAGAAGTACCGCCAATGGAACGCCGCGTTTGACGCAGGATACGCCGCGGCGCTGGGCAAGGCCCTCATCGTTATGCACGGCCCCGACCACCAGCATGCGTTGAAAGAGGTTGACGCAGCGGCACTTGCTGTGGTGGAAACCCCGGAACAGATTGTTCGCATTCTGAACTATGTGATCAACGGCGATCTGGCCGGCTATACCCAATAGGGCTTGCCGGCAGGCGAGCCGTGATCTAACCATAACACCATAGGTTGTATGGATTGAAGCGCCTCAGGGGCATTTTGGGGGAAAAAATTATTTCACAAGAAAATTGTTTTAGTTAGTGATCAATTTAAGTTATATACTACCTAAGTGACGGCTATTTAGGCGTGGACGGGGGTGTCAGAAAAAAAGTAATAAAAAAAAGGTACCTCCATTCCAAGGAGAGGGTGAGCCACAATACCCCGAGTCATCTTCTGAGTAGGGCCCTTTACATGGTGAGCTTCTTGACCTGGAATGTACAGAAGTTTTTCGTGGTGTGGAAGCACCAGATGATGAGCCACCTGTTCCTGTATCGAAATTTATCACTCCTTGAAGTCTCATATGAGTGCCTAGAACATATCAATTGATTTGCTTTAGAACTGATTAATTAGAACTAATCAAAATTGAAAACTAATTAATTATCAATTTAGAATCTAATTCGTTATCCTAACTTTCGCAGTTCCAAGCAAAATAAATGAAATAATAGCTATTCACTTACAATGCATTGACATTTGCTATTTACATCATTGAAAAATAAAATTACAGTGAAAAAAATACTGAATTGCTTAGCTTTCAGCAATTAATATCATTATATATAAGATATTCAGTTGATTTTTATCAGATCTTTCCAAGAACTGATAAAAGTTCCAAGAACTTGAACTGATTCAAGTCAAATGTGGTCTTCAATGAAATGCAAATAACCCCAATAGGCTTTAGACTTCTACAGTTAGGGGATGGGGAAGGGGACAGTAGTAAAACTCTCTTTGTAATGATTCTTGTTCGTTTGAAGTTTGACTTGAATATTCAATTTAGTTTATACTGGTTTATAAGATTTATCTATTGATTTTTATCAATACCTTTTATCTATGTGTTTGCTATGATTGCTTGTTTAATTTCTGTTCGTTTTGGGTTTCATATATTCTTCAATAGTAATTTCTGGTCGTTTTCTGTTTGAATTACAATAGAATTTATTTCTACTAGCCTTAATTTAAATACGGATTTTTACTTTTCTTTGAAATTTTTTTTTTGGAAATTGTTTTAATTATTAAAAAAAAGGACATCTTTCTTTAATTTCCTCCATCAGCTTCTGATTTGAAAGCCAAAGTACAATTCTTCGTTAAGCAGCCGAATAACAACATATAAATGAAAACTTATTCATTCAAGATGTATCACACAGAAAAACGTTCAGAAATTAAATAAAAAAAATACATTTTTTAAAAACTGAAAGTAAGGAGCAACATTACAACTCAAAACGAACAGAAATTAGTCTGTATATGAAAGAAGCTGTTCCCTCCTCAATGCCCCGCTCTTTACGCTATAGTAAAGTAGATTTGAGAAAAAGAGTAAAAAAGTAGTGTTGCCAAAGATTGTCTTTTTCAGTCAATCGACCAGGGCTAAATGGAAAGCAGGATGTCTTCAATGCAATGGTAAGATGTTGTAAAGAAAGATTTAAGAGAAAAGGGAACTTCCTGAGAGGGTGTGGAGAGGGAGGCTTTGAATGGGATGTAGGAGAGCCATGTATAGCTGTGTTGGCCTCAGGCGGCTTGGTGTTGTAGTGAGTTGTTAGTAGTAGTAATAGTACTATGGGATAGAGGTCGTTCTTCAATAGGTTGCATATGCCGGTACAACCATAAAATCACATAAAAGTGTCAGTGGTTTTACGATAAGAACTATTAAAAAAATTGACTTAGTCCAATTGACAAATTTGACAGGAACAAATTTCATGCTTATCAGATATTTTCAAAAAACTGTTCGCTAAGCTGTTTTTAAAGGGAGGGTAAGTAGGGATATATAGATTAGCAGGATCAAACTGTGACCGAACATATATTGGCCTACTGATCCTCCCTTTGAAAACCGTTTAGAAAACTATTTTTTGGCAAATATCCGAGAAATCTCAAAATACCAGATATGACGTTTAGGTCGGATATTTACATTATAAGAAAAGAATTCATGAGCGGTTGTTCAAGTTGTTTAAGTTGCCTACTGTCTATTCTATATTATATACTTCACAGTAGACTATAAGACTTATTGGTTATCATCGGCATGATCATTTTATGGTAAAAGCCAAAAGCTGACAGTAAGACACGAAACAAAAGTTCTTTACAGTGGCGTCCCATGTTAGGAAGAGGGACGAAAATGGGCACGTTTCCCCTTAGATTTTATTCTTCCCCCGTGGAAAAATTTGGTCACGAAAAAAGGTCAGTCAATTGTATTTTTTTGGTTTTTCTTAATTCAGATTGACTGCATAGGCCCCTAATTAAGCTAACGTCTTCATCTCCAAACATTATGTGTTTTATGGTTTTGGCATCTTTGGCTTAACTTTTATTGAGATCCATTACTTCATTCGCAAGTTAAACTGAGTCAAACATTACTATACTCAACAACATTACTTAAGGACGTTGTAAGTGTAAAATTTACGTAAGTAGTACTTCAAGTAAAAGTACTTCAAGTAAGTGACATCACTGGTTGAAAACATGGGTGCACATGATGTGTTTTTTTTCGTTTAAAATCACCTTAAACATCAAGCCCTGTTCAACATACCCTGAAAGTTTCTTAATGTCCTAAGCCATTCCTGGGACATTCCAGATGAGCACTTCAAAACCCAAATGTACATAGCTTCTTTTGATTGAATATTCTGATCCTTAGCAGCTCCTAAAATATTGCAAGTTTGCTGTGTTGATAACCTGGGTGCACATACTGCTTTTTTATTTCGTTTAAAATCACCTTAAACATCAAGCGCTGTTCAACATACCCTGAAACATTCAACTTAATGCCCTCAGACATATTGCTGATGCACCAGTTTGACAATCAGCATGCACAACGTGGGTTTTAATTTTGCAAGCAACTAGTCCCATTTGCAGCCGCACTAATAGTAGTAGTAGTGGCACTGAAAGATTCAAATTAATACCCTTAAACACTCCTGAAATTTTGCAGATATGCGTTTTTGATAACATTGAAGCAGATAGTATCTGTTTATTTAGGTCGCCATACCCCTCAAGATTCCAGATAATTTCACCTATATGCCTTTAGTCTTTTTGGACGCGCCCACGATCAAACATTTCTCCCTTTCTCAATAATAAATCCTGCATGTTAAAAATGAAGAAATTAGACAATTTACAATCCTTGTCTTTGGGGGCTATGATGGCGTTTGATTTCCAATCAAATGAACCTCCTCGGAGGTTTTTAGCAGGCACCCTTCCATAAACATCATACAATGCAAAAGGGATCACTTACAACCCAATAAGCCCACAGGCGCTATGGTTTGGCGCAATCGGGGATCGTGTAACCGGCCTCCTCCCAGGCGGCCACCGCGCCAGGATGGTACTTGATCGGCATCGGACCGCAGAGCGAAGTCAACGCTGGATCGGTTTCCCCGAAATAAGCATTGTTCATGTAGGGCGTCTTGTTCTTGTAGAGCTCGATGTTCTTCAGGAAGGCAGCTGTCAGCGCCTTGGCGAGGTTGAAGTCCATGTCGACGCTGACGACATCACCGCCGACCTCGCCAGGCGCACGAAAGACGGCGTCTTCCGAAACCACCGTAATACCCGGGCCGAAAAGATCCGGCGTGATCTCGAATTCAACGGCTACCGTGCCAGGCGCCTTCATGTATTTCTGCGTCGCTTCATTTTCAAAAAGGTCCTTCGGGAAGGACCACACCTTGATCTTTCCGGCCGCTGCAGCCTTTGACATGCGCGCGTCCGGAAAATTGACGGGAAGTACGTTCGCCGCAGCCGAACCGTCGGTGATGGTCTTGACCGCCTGGCCCCAGTTGACCTGAAGACCCTTGTAGCCTTCGCCTTCGTCCAGGCCGGTGGCGAGTTTGATGGTCGCGCGAGCCCGGTTCAGCGCCGCGCCGCGTGGCGGGCCGTTGTAGATGGTCTTGCCCTTGATGTCCTGCCACCCACCGAAGTTGGAACTGTCATAGGCAAAGATCGAAAACGCCGCGAAACGATATGTGTAGATCTCGGCCAGGTTGGCGGCGTGAGCCGCGCCGTTATCCCCGACCTTGGCGTAGGGACCGGCGCCTTTCGACAGCAGGAACGGCAACACGAATGGCGCGGCGGCGATGTCGATCTTGCCTTCCGCGACGTTCTGCACCGCGTTGGTCAGCGTCTGCCCGGTTGGCACCTGGATGTTGGCGACACCTTCGGCGGCCGCAACTTCGGCAAGTGTCAGGATGGTCGTGCCCGGTGCGCCGGTTGGCGCGGACGTCTCGGCCGACAGGTTGACCTGCGCCTGTGCGGATCCGGCGAAGGCCAGGGCCGTCACCACGCCCACCGTTTTCAGGATATTCAACATTGCATTTACAAGTGACTAGTACATTGTATCTTATAAACAAATTTTGTTGATGGTAATTCTCGATCACGTCCCGGGTGCCTATAGTGCCCTTTTTTAAGATTCAAATTTGATTTAAGGGCAACTTGCCCCCCTCCCCTCCTGGGATCGTAATTTCCCCAAAAACATTCAATTAATACTTGGAGATAGCAATTTGTTCATTGTAGTTGAAGGGTCTAGAACTTACGTCGTTGAGGAAGACGAGCCCGCTCCCACAGCTCTCAGTAACAGGATTGTAAGCTGTGCCCGAGCTTTTATAAGGCTTTTAAAGAAAGTGTGGTCGAATATAGTTTAAAGGAAACTCATTGGACTGATAATCAGAATTTCTAGCGTCTATTTTAAGAGCTAAAGTGATCAGAGGGCAGCTACCCCCCCTGCCACCAAAATGTCATGTTTTCCCAAAATACCGTAAATAAAAATTTTGAGAGAGTTATTTTATCCAAACTAGTCCAAAGATCATATAGATCACTAGTCCGAAGGGTTAAACCAACCAGAGCCTGAAGGTGAGGATTTAAGCTATGGCGCTTGGGCTTTTAAGGTTCTTATGGGCGGGGGGTTATTTTCGTTCGTGGAGGGGGGTCACAATAAAAAGTTCTATAAAACGCAACAAAATTTAGTTTAAATGCATTTTCGCTTCTTTTTTACAGGTCGGACAAAAATATCTGGGGGTTCAAACCAGTAGCCCTCCCCCTGGAGACGCTACCCCTGTAAAGGGGTAAACAATTTTTTGAGGACTTGATCCCCAAAAGAGGCGTTCAGATGCGTATCTAGTTTGACTTGCATCTCCAGATAAGTATATGTCCAGATATCAATATCCGAGCAATTCCTTTTAGCATACAAAATACGGTGCTTGAGTGCAATAACTTGAAGCTAAGCATTTAGTTCTAGAATCGAGAACTCTGTATCCAAGGTTTTGAATTTTGGCAATCAAGAAGCCTCTTTTGGCTTTATTTACCATCTACACTTGCGTTCACATGTATTTCTGGCCTCAGGCATCATTTAGGAGGGAGGGACAGGGGAGGCGGGAGCAGTTCCCTCCTAAACTTTAAAAACTCCAGTTTCTAGAGTTTTGGTTACTATTGAGCCTGGTTGCTCCGTACTACAGTTCGTTACCACGAACTGTTTGATGGACATCAGTATTATGACATTGCAACTTTAAGGTTTGTGAAAAAAGAAAAAAAAATACGTTGCTAGCATCAGGAAAACCCCAATTATTGATACAAGAGAGGTTTTATTCATTTCTTTTCATTCTCATTGAACTATTAAACATATTTCAATCAAATGTACCACTATAAAAGCCTTGAAAGTTTTGTAGATTTTATTATAAGTCAATGCTGCTGAAGCCTTCCCATTATTCCTGTGGCTTTATCTTGGTTATACCTATACTACAAAATAAGAAAAAAAAAAAAGACTAGACATGTTTAATATTTTCAAGCAGATTTAGCATTATAGTGGCATGCTTGGCAGAGTTCGTACGAAATTTTATGAAAGCTTCACAAGGCTCAATACAAATCCCCGTCTAGGTTACTTTATCTGAAATAACATTATGTTTGTATCTAGAATCGAAATTTGATTTCCATTTATTATAGTATATCAGGCCCAAGAATAATCTGACAAGTTTTATTCTGGACGTTAAACAAGTACAGTAAACCCTAAGTTTTCAGAGTTGCGTTTTTGCGTAGAAATGACCGTTTTAAGGTTTCCGTCAGTCTCATCTATGTTTTGGAGTGCGTTCTTGTACTCCACTACAAGAGTTGGAGTGCGTTCTTTGGAGTGATAGTTCAGTAGCTCCGACTAAAAGACGTTCGTACAAAAACGTCTTCTACCCAATCCCTTGTGTTTAGTTGATATGTTTTGCCTTTTTAACAGATGGAAGGAACGGATTTAATGTCAATCGTACCCGCTCTTTTCTGTATTCACTATTCGTGAGGCCTTTTGATTCAGAATAAAAGACTTAGCTGTGTGGATCTAGGGTAGTACTCATATTCTTGCTGTGAATTAGGAGGGTTTGCTAAGAAAGTGAACCAAATCCAGAAATGACTAAATTTTCATATATAAGCTTTCATAGCAAGCTACTATAATTGAGTAGCCTAGTTACTAAATTAGCTTTTCAAACGGGATAAGGGATTAATAGAGGGAAACTCAGTTATAATTCATTGGTTAATTGGAAGAACTTTGTGAAGGGATTCATCCCAGATAAGGGACAACGCCTAATTGGTCATACTGAACCGTTGATCTTCAAATTTAAGATGGTAGGGGATTGGCCCGTTATGCAATACAAAATGCGTCCTACACATAAAGAGTGGCTTCCAGCAGATACGCCAGGAATTAGAATGTGGAAGGAGGATGAACATGGGAAGCCAATGTTACCAACTGGTGTGCCAGAAAATATTCCAGATAAAACAACATTGAAAGATCTCCCTGGCTTGAAGGATAGCATCAACAAATACATCTTCTTATGGAAGGATATATGTAAGAATCAAGAAGATAGCTTGTTTGCAAGGTAGTACATGGCAAGTGTTGAGTATTGGAGCCAGCTTCTTATCTCATTATAAAATGTTGCTCCAGGGCATCCGAGAAATGATGCATTTTGGCCTAAAACCAGACAAGGTCCTCCAGATCAAGTTGCATTTGTTCCCAAGATTGATGAAGCTGCCGTGGTCACGCGACCTTTACCTTCTTACTGTGGCCCTTCAGAAGGGCGTCCAGTGCTGCCTGTTGAAGAGTTTGAACCTCATGTACATGTCTTGAAGGGCATGTTTGTTTTAGTGAGACCTAGAGATGAAAACACTGCAACTTGGTTAGGATATACAGAAGAGAATGCTGTTATTGATCCAGATTCTACCCATTTTGGCCATATTTTTGTCTCATGGTGGAAGCCTACTGGAGGGGACTACACAAACTGCTTAACTAAGCGTTGGCATCCTAATCCTGCCGATCCTTCGAGGTACGAAAGATTAGATGCTATTCATTATGCTTGGGATGTCGATGGCAAGAGGCCTAAAACTGCAAAAACTCCAGAATATATTGTAGATATGTGGAAGGATATAGCACCTTCAAGCAGTGATTCTTAATGCATTGAGTACTTTTGTATTAACATAACTTGTATCACTTGTAAGATATGAATGCATCTCTATTTAGTAAGTCGACCTCATTGCAATATATATAGATTAATTCTTCGAATAAGCCTATACCTAGTAGCATTTGGCCTCTTGGGGAAATGTTTTATATGAATGTTTTTATATGAATTTCCAACTTTGCTACATTCGGAAGTTCTTCGAATAAGATTGTACCTAGAATCATTTAGCTTCTTTAAAATGTTTTTATATGAATGCCAAATTTTGTTACAGTTAGCAATTCTTCGAATAAGCCTATACCTAGTAGCATTTGGCCTCTTGGGGAAATGTTTTATATGAATGTTTTTATATGAATTTCAAACTTTGTTACATTCGGACGTTCTTCGAATAAGATTGTACCTAGAATCATTTGGCCTCTTTTAAATGTTTTTATATGAATGCCAAATTTTGTTACAGTTAGCAATTCTTCGAATAAGCCTATACCTAGTAGCATTTGGCCTCTTGGGGAAATGTTTTATATGAATGTTTTTATATGAATTTCCAACTTTGCTACATTCGGAAGTTCTTCGAATAGGATTGTACCTGGAATCATTTGGCGTCTTTAAAATGTTTTGGTATGAATTCCAAATTTTGTTGCAGTAAGACGTTCTTCGAATATCCTTATACCTAGTAGCATTTGGCCTCTTGGGGAAATGTTTTTATATGAATGTTTTTATATGATTACAAACTTTGTTACATTCGGAAGTTTTTCGAATAGGATTGTACCTAGAATCATTTGGCCTCTGTAAAATGTTTTTATATGAATTCCAAATTTTGTTACAGTTAGAAGTTCTTTGAATAAGCCTATACCTAGTAGCATTTGGCCTCTTGAGGAAATGCTTTTATATGAATGTTTTTATATGAATGTTTTTATATTCTTGGTTCTTGGTCCTTTGCAGGCGATGTACTCGTGTGGCACATCTATTGTAGGGTCTGCATCTCTTTCCTTTTGGAAGAAGTATTTTCTTTCAGCAGCTAAGACACCTTCACCACAAGTTTCGTGACGAGTTTCGCTTCTTGGCCTTTTGGCAAGGAATGGATGCAGTCTCTGTTCTCATTGATGACAGATGCTTTCCACTATCCGAGAGAGGCGGTCCTACTGGGCAGTTGAGCCTTCCTCATTGATACCGAGCTGCAACATGTGCTGAAATTCAGATTTAGCAATGTTGAGACGGTCAGGAGCGAGTCTGCGTGGGCGAAAAAAGACGAGAGGGCCACGAGTTGCGATGTGGTGGGTGATAGAATGTTTAATGGTAGTCTCCTTGAAAGATGGTCGTGAAATGTCTGGAAATTCTTTGAGAAGAGATTGATAAGGTGATGAAGTAGATGGTACAGCAAAGATTGGGCTGAGTGAGGGAGTGTGACGTGTGAGGCCCCAGATGGTGAGATTTGTATTTGTGTCGATGAGTTTTTGGCGGCAGATATCCACTTTCAGACCATAGTTGGCAAGAAAATCCGCCCCAAGAATAGGAGAGGGCACGTCAGCAATGATAAAAATCCATGGAAATGACCGGCGAAGACCAAGATCAAGAGTAAGGGAGCGTTGACCATATGTAGTGATGGGTGACTGGTTTACAGCTTGAAGAGTGAGAGGAGAAGGAGAATGACGTTGTTGTGATAAAGGGGGAAGAACACTGACTTCAGCGCCGGTATCAACCAGAAAGCGAGTGCCAGAGTGCTTATCCCTGATGTAGAGAAGGCGACTGCGAGTTTCTGAGCCAAGTCGGTTCCCTGGGGAGGTGGTAAACGAACAAGGAGATCAACCTCAGCAGAAGCGCCGAAGTTAAAGTGGTACCAGCAGAGATGAGACGGTGTAGAAGGAGTATTGTGAGATGACGTAGGATGTTGAGATGGAGGGCTGGTTGATGTACGAGAAGAGCGTGAGTGGGGAGAAGCACGAGGAACAGACGGTGATGGTTTCGGTGATTGTGAGCAGTCCCGTGACTGAATATGAGCTGTTAAAGCCTGAATTTGGTCACGGAGTTTGGATGCATGTTCCTTTAATGGAATGGTGGCGAGAATATCAGCTGGAGTCATGGTGATGGATGATGTAATGACTATGGAAAGACGATGAGGAAATGTGCTGAGTGAGGGGAATCAGAAATGTAAACAAAGTTGAGTTGAATGGATGAGATAGAAGAACAATACTGGCAAGACAAAAGCAGTCAAGTTTCACTTGGAAATTGAATCGATCCTAATTGTATAAGGGGCGATTGCTGCAAAGGCATTCTTGCCTTGTGATATACCAATGCCATCTATGGATCCTAATTGTATAAGGGGCGATTGCTGCAAAGGCATTCTTGCCTTGTGATATACCAATGCCATCTATGGATCCTAATTGTATAAGGGGCGATTGCTGCAAAGGCATTCTTGCCTTGTGATATACCAATGCCATCTATGGATTATCAACTTACCCTTTAATAACATTTTTATGCTGCAACTATGACCTTTGAATATATAATGTTGAAATTTCAAAACCTCTGCTTCTTTCGTGGATAGTTTGGCCATATTGTCAACTGTGCAACTTGTCAGTTCCTTTAGTGGCCGTTCCAGAGACGGATTGCCTTACGCGCCGCTTTAAGCACTTTATTTATAACTCGTAATATATTTGTAAAGTTGGTCGATATTGCAATATCATCGTTTTCCCCTAGAAACTGGTGCCTTGGCTCCTGGATGCACAGCATCGTCGACGGTAATGGTAAGGGCTTGATGGTATTTGAATAACTATTTTACGTTAACACGGTTGGTGACTAGAGCAGGAATCTTGTTCTGTGAACTCTGTGTTTCCTTAGGAGGTGATGTTTCAACTTTCATACTGAAATGAGTATAGAGTGTGGCAGTAACATGAATAGTAGGACTCTTTTGATATATAGAGGGATGGAATTTTATTTTGAGCAGTATCCGAAGATATGGGATTTTGTTGGGGCGTAGACCGGATACCCTTGCTGACGTTGTCAATGGTCCGCTATAGAATCTGACCCGTATCATAATCCACTGGAGCATACTCGCTATATAGACATGTCTATATATATAATGTCTAGTGAGTGTATATACATATTGACACTGCATATGCTGAGAATATGTATATGTCTGGCACTGATGAAGGCTCAAAGCTGAAACACAGTAAATATTAATTAATGAATTTCCCCGTACCCACTGACTGGAGGAGAATTCGCCAAAGATTGACACTAAAATCTTCACCTTAGCTTTTGAGCCTTGATGGCTCAATGGTTAAGGCGTTGGTTTAGTAACCATAGCCAATTGTAATTAGTTTTTGACTCACCCTTCATTTTCAAATATAGATCAATAAAGAGTAATTATGTGTTGAATGATTATATTTCCTATGTTTCTTTTTCAAATGGAGCCTTCTATTCTGTAATGTTATAATTTGCAATTGCTATTATTGGTACAGACTGTATTGGTTTATCCATTTAAGGGGTTTTGTTTATTTTCAAATCGTAGAATATACTTTACACGGCCGGTACGCCCACTTTCATTGCGTGGCTTTCACTTGCCTTTTGGGTATCCACCACCTCGTCACGAGTATGCATCATTTTAAAATTCTGTCATGTGATAACCATGTGTCACGACAGAAACTTTACGGTTGGATTACAAAATTGTAAGTAATGGTGTTCAATGGCTGGGTTGTCCAGGCATTTGTGATTTGTTTAATAATGCAAGCTGTCCAAGTTATTTACCAACAAGATTCGCACAATTTCTGTTCAAGGTCTCCGACGGATAGTACCCCTTTATCTTGTAAATAATGGCCGTTTTAACCTAGGAGGTAGTTTTTAAAAGCTTGACTGATTATTAGTTGGTTCCAACTATCTGTCATCACCTGATAAGACCAAAAGACAAGTCTTCTTATGCAACTAGTCGTGAATGTTATCAGACTTTGCTCAAAGCTGGTATTGTTCTACAAAATGTGCTGCCCGAGGATTTTGAGCGAATGCACTAGAATCACAATCTATTTATTTCCTCAACAAGCAAACGCAGGTGAAACTTCCTAGCAACAGCATTTTCAGTCAACAATCAACGCTTTCAGCAAATTTCTTAACAAATTTTAGCACTCGTTAGCACATTTTCAATTCGCAAATGTTCAAATGGATGCGAATCAATAAGTCAAGGTTCTATAAATCCAGCTTGTTGAAGACATTTTTAAGAGAAATGATTGCCCATTACAAATGTATTGTGGCAATTGTTTACACTCTGCTTTGTTAACATTAATCAAATGTTCTTCATTTCTTGTACTTGATTTTTCATATAATTAGTTATAAAAAGAGAAGTCCAGAACTCAAATGTAATCTCACGTGTAGCCTAAATCGATCGATGATACACAAATGGATTCAGAACAAGAACAAAATCATGAAAGCTGCTGCAACTGAACATAAATCACATCTAAAAATTCAACCAGCAAAGAAGTATAAAAAAATGTACAAGGAACTTCGAAAGCTGTTTTTGCAAGCTCGAAGTAAAGGGCACCGTGTTGACTTCAACTGGCTCTGGTCAAAGGCTAGGGTATTGCAAAGGCAGTTGACGAAGAATGAAAAGGCCGAAATTCGAAGACATGTCGTTGTGAACTTTATCAAACGAAATAATATTCGAATGAGAGCACGACAAAGAAACAAAAAGCAGAGGAAAGAAAAATACCGATCTGCTTTAGAGAGCTGGCACGCGAAGACCAGAGAACGCTTAGTAGGAAAACTACGATGCCAAATGGGGTCGCTTCACACCTGAGCAACGATTTAATGTCGACCAATCACCCCGCCCATTTGCAGTAAATGTGAAGAAAACATATGAAATGATTGAGCCAGGAAATCCAGAGAATCGATATCGCAAAGTATGGATTTCTCTGCCAGGTAGCGGTCTTGATAAAAGACAGTGTACTCTTCAGGTCTGCTTTCGTCCAACTGGTAAACAGCCTCGCCTTGCTGTAATCTTTCGTGGTACAGGTAAGTGTACGACAGAGGCTGAGAAAGCGGCTTGGGATCTTGATATTGATGTTTATTTTCATGAGAACGCTTGGGCCGACACAGCGTTCTCAGTTGATTGGGTTAACCGTACACTCGCTCCTGCCGTAAAAGATACGGGGTGATTTGCACTATTGTGCAATAATTTGTCTGCTCAAGTAAGCGACGAATTCAAAAAGTCAGTCAGTGATTTATCTGGGGTGTACTGGTTTGGGGTTCCCAATGCCACTATTATCTGGCAGCCAGTTGACACGGGCTATGCCAATTTGCTGAAAACATGGACTGTACAAGAACAACATGCCTGGCTTGACTCGAATGAGAATGCAACTAAATGGTATGAAAATTCAGAGAACTTCAGCACCAGAGATAGACGCATCTTAACAACACACTGGAATGGGAAAGCCTACAGAAAACTTTTTCTCTTTCTTCTCTTGGTGTCGACTCTTTGGCTCACCTTTTGTGATGTTGTTCATTTTGGGCTGCTGTCATGTCCTCCCTTCTCTTATGCATTTCACTTTCTAAAAAGCATTTGTTCTTTTAGAATTCTTTATGATTATCTTATTCCTGACTTTTTGCCCTTATAGTGATGTTCATCGTTGCTCTTTCCACGTTTAATTGACAAAAAAGTAAAGGGTCCAATACGAAAAGGCCATGTAGTATATATACAGCAACATAAACACCTACGTGATCGAGGGAACATAACAGTCTGTTGAACTTACTTTACATTAAAAATTTAATCATAATTACGATTTAACACGTCGCAGAGTTGAGATTGAACCCGTTTCTTAATTTAATCTTAAAGTTGGCAAATTTCAGCTTCCATGGTCTTATAAACTATTCACTTTCTGTCCAAAAAAATGATAGACACAGAAGTTTAAGGTATTTTGGCTTTATCTCTAAGGTCCGTTTAGCTCGTTAACCCGTTTTTTGAAGTAAGTAAAAGTTGGGGGTAAGTTCACTAAACTGTAATAACAAGATGCATAATTACGTATGAATCACACAAAATACTTCCTTTTCTGGAGGACAGAATAAACAATTTATTGTTTGAGGATTGTGAGTCGGTCAAACTGTAGAATAGAAAATTGAGCCTCTGCAGTAGAATGTTAAATTGTGCGCATAAGTCCTCAACGTAGATTCATCCTGGAAGTAGCAATACTGCCTTTATTCTAACTACATGCATCTTGAAACGTTCCAAAGAGAATTACTCAGTAAAAAAACAATGGGCCCATAACCTGTTAGTCACTGTTATTTTGACGATCTCTTGGCAGAGGTTATGAGCATATAATTTGAATACAGCTTTGGTTTTACGTGGCAGCACCACGATAAAGGTGGAGTACCAAGGGTGCAGAAATGATTCCAAAAGAGGCTACAGAAGAAAGGGGTATCAATTGAGCCGCAACCACCCCATATCAGGCCATGACCCCTTACGTTTGGCTAAGGTCTTCATTATCTTCATGTAAGATTAAATATTGAAGCTCGAATTATTTCAAGACGGTTCATTTCGCTGCAAACGCTGTCATCGTGACGTACTTACTGGAAATAGAATGCAAAAGGCAAGGGAAACATATGTTCTTCCGACTTAAATATTTAGGACAACATTCTACAATACTATATTCAAGGAAAAACAGCTTCACGGTAACTTTTATACAGATTAACATATACAGAAAATACAACATACATGCAAATAAATTACAAAGTTATGAAACTCAAAAATACTGAGGATCTACAAGCCAAAATTTCTCCGACAAGCTTTGTAATCCTGACCACTGATCTACCGGGTTTTTTTACAATGCAATGCTCTAAATGCGCTTATTATTCTCACATTTAGACCACTTGATATCTTATCTTTTGTTGCAAATCTGCAGTTTGGATTCTATTTAGGTGCGCCCGGACATATTGTTGCACTGCCGATATCGCCGGCTTTCACAAGCAGCAGTAGGGAAGTAGTCATGGTTAGAAACTTGGCCGAGGCAGTTCCACCTTTTCATTCCGCGGCATCTCTATTGGCTCTATATTCTTCTAAATCCTTCTTAAAATTTCTTTTCCAAGGTTCAAAACAAATAACACACGTTGCACCTTTGGTAGAGTAGCTTGCTACGTAAAACAACGTACAGCTAGGGCATACGGAGTAGCAAGTCGCGTTAAACAAGCTACTCGCACATCTGCTGCATATGAACACACACGAATAAAACAAGAGTGGCAAGGTAAACAATGGAAACTTACATAGAGTCAGTAATTACATTTCCCCCTACTTTAAATCCTCCTTCCGTAATTGGCCTCTTTCCCGCATCCACGTCTACACACTATTTTCAGCTATATCTTGCCTTCATAGGGAGAAGAACTTGCGTCAAATGTACAGGATCTTCATGGATTTTGGCCACGTCTGTTCCACTGGTAGATTTATAACTCATCAGGGCAAAGTAGCAGAAGACGAAAAGGATAGAGCGATCTAATCAATGACGGCATACCAGATTCCGTTTTACTGACCAAAAGGTAAGGTAACAGAGCCAAAGAAGATGAGTTTCTTCGGCTAGGCCGGGCAGCAACCGGACGCAAGAAAGGACGCTCGTACAAAGTACTGGAGTTGGAAAGTTCTGTTCAGTTTGGCTGCAACGAGGTTAGTACAAATATGATAGCGTAATAGGATGTATTAGCTAAAATACCAACAAAGGAACTACTATTTTGAAATGGTTTGTCTTCATAGAAGATTTCTATCCGAGAAGCATTGTGGGAAAGATATAATAGACGTAACAAAGTCTCGAAATAAAGTGAAACGTTGCTTAAATTTTAGGTTCCTAGCTGGCGTTTTATCTACAAGTTGTCGATGTTGTATACTCTAATATTTACAATCAGCGTATATTAAATCAAGAAAGGCAAACTTGGTTGAAGTTCAGCATCGAAGTCGCCGATAAATTTCGGGTAATAATATTTTGAAGCAAACAAAATATGATCCTCAAATTTACATTTTGTCGATTTATTCTATTGTATATAACGGTGTTATATCTTTTCATTCGTTAATATATTTTTAGGTTATGTTATTTAGACTGTCTTTAATGCAATTTACATTCTAGGTTTTTCTTGGCCATCATACACCTTAGTAAACCTTATTTGCTTATTTTCATCTGTTATTGTGAGTCCTTCCATTTGGAGAATATGTTATGACGCTTGTTGAATTGCTCAAAATCTTTTACTTACAATAAATTGTAACTTTTAATACTCATATTAAACTCTATTCATCACTTGTAACGGAAATGATTTTTAATCTTTACGCCCTGGACGATTTTGCAACATCTTCCTGACTAACTAAGATAGCAAATATCCATGTCACTTAATATAGTGACATTCGACAGACGGATTTTGATTGGTGAAGATTTTTATCTTTTTGGCTCAACTACACCACACATCAAGCATTATGTAACGCATTCCATTTGTTATTGCGTGTGCAACGAGAATTAAAAGGGGAAGTTCAAAAGCTAGGAAAATCTACCGAACAAATATGCAAGACTTGGTAGATTGTTTCCTAATACCTACTTTCCTATTACTTGAGTATTGCAAGCAGATATTTTAAAGGAATCCTGATTGGGTCTACTCTAGTGTTATCCACAGGACCCTTGGTACTGAGTGGATTTGAAACATCCTGGAGGAAAAGGAAATCTATACGTTGGATGGAAAAAGCTGATACAGACACGAACCGAGACAGAAACACATCCATATACACACATAAACACACACTAAAAGCAAACGCATGATTTCCCAAACCCCCAGTAAAAGATAATCAAACCCAAGATAGGCGTTTACAAAAACGTTAAAGACCTAACCAGAGAGAGGGCTCTGTTCAATGACTTGTGGAACGAAGCACAATAGTAGTCAAAACATGTTAGAGGGGCAGTTTTTGTATTCCCTCCTAGTTGTTCTGGAAGGGTGAATACTGCTCTATTGCTGTTCCCAAATCGTCTCAAGTCGAACATATTTTATCGGCGTTAATAACGAACCTAAACAAATTCAAAAAAAATGTTCCACGTTGACCAAAATTCGGGCTGAAGGCAAAGATATGCGTACTCTTTGTAAGGAGTTTATCGAAGTACAAGTCCTTCTTTTAAAATCGACTTGGCGAGGAATAAACGATAAGCTTTCCACCTCTAATCTCTTGTCTGTTGGCTATTCTCTACTTGACGTATATATGCTCTGTCCGTTAATGACGTTATTCCATACCTACAATGTCATCGGCATAATACAGATGCAGAATGCCTTTGTTACCATGAAGCATTAACCTTATTGCTTGTACAAGACAATACCTCCTACAATATGACGCCCCAAAAGCTTCATTACATGATTAATTTTCCGCAGATCAGTCCCTTAGAAATCATAGAAAGAATGACGTTATGAGGTCATCAAAGAGAGAGGAGGATGCCTCAACACAAGATTGAAAAATTAGTTGTGCAGCCTACAATTCAGGATGCTTTGTAGATGGTGTTCGCCATGTAGGATGATTAGATGTTCCTAAGCATTTGCTAGGTCATTCTTGGTTGCACAGGGTCAACACTTACCTGTGGGTGGATACAGATCCAAGGTGACGGAGGAAGTTGGCTAAAAAGGGAGGAGGTATGAGACGGATGTGGTCATCAAAGAGAGAGGAGGATGCATCAACAGAAGATTAAAAATTGGTTGTGCAGCCTACAAGAGGATCTTATTGTGTCTTCTTTCATACTTGCAGGCATCGGCCAGATGCGACGGAATGTTTAAAATTGTCATGGATACGAATGGTTGAGCTCGGTTGCAAGACACAGGCACCTTGCAAACGAATTAGTTTATCTCGACTGGCAGCATTTAATGCAAGGCGAAGGTATCAGGTAAGCGAAGTCCACTTTCGTAAGAGATATTGTTAGCATAGTGCTCGGGAATGAAGACATAAATGCAAAGTGATCCGTTATTGAATAGTTATAAATAGCGATTCCCTCTTCAGCTCAAGGCAGATGAAGATGAATGATAGGAAAACGCCAGGTTATGCCTATTAATTCTCTAAGTCATACCATAATCGTATGACTATTCAGTGAGAAGCAAATATCTTGAAATAGAAGCTTTGGCAGTTATTTGATAAGAAAGCTTACGGGCAAGTAGCCACCATAAATCAGACCAAGCCCTTACTAGTCATTTGCAGTGCGCAGAGCCCCATAAAAAGAAGTGACTCATTCCACCAACACCTCCATATGCGACGTTACTGCTTATGTTTTAATTACTAAAGACTTTTCATCGACTATCCGTAGTAGGAAGATCCAAACACAGTCACCTGAACCATTTTAATCTCCATTGAACGAGCGATTAATTTATTAGCAGTAATGCTATGCACGTCAAGTTGCAGTCATCCATCATATATGATTCGAACGACGCTATCGACCTCGCTACCGCGGATTATTATTTCTTGCACATACTTAAAGTTTGCGTAAAGCATCGCGTAAATCGATCTATTCAGTTTCTTCTTTTATAATTATATGGCTATTTCTTCCTTTTTTGTAGCACGAACTTACTAATTTAAATGGAACTGTAACTTCTGGTGTTGTTTATTCTCCGACGAAAAAGGGAGTCTCAAGTTTATAGCATTCACCAGACGGTAAGTAGTTTTTGTGTAATTCAACCACCGTTCGGGTCTTAACCTAGTTTTTACTCACGTATTTTTAAGTATTCGTTCTGCCGTCTTTAGTGCTCTTTGACTGCCATGTATATTTGCACGCCACAGCCGATATTATCCTTACCTTGTAGCACTGCAGGAATACTGGTCAAATCTCTTGTGAAATCAGGCGAACGGCTTTTGTTTTGCTAAATTTGGGGTCTACGTTAAGAGTTCCCATATTCGGCCCTTCATACAAGACGTATTCTATCACTACTGAATCAAAAGTATGCAGTACACGTCTACATCAGCACTTTACTGTTAATCAAGTCGGCAAACGCACGTTAACAACCGCATCTGTTTTAATTATTTAACCATGGTTTCGCCCATTTTAAGTATTAATGTAAAGTACAGTGTACCTATGCTTTAAAGTAGGCGAGCAAAAAAATCCGAAAACTCCGGGTTCCTACAGTCAAGGTCAAAACGACGCATGTACATATATAAACTTTAAAAGAAACTTACCCCAACTGAGCAATAGCAACCATTTTCTCTATCTTCAGACTCCCATGAAGCAGCACGCAAAAAGATGGTGTCTTTCCCTCCTCTTCCAGTGCCATGTTTTCAAGCTTTGCTTTCTTTGAACCACTCCTTTTCTGCTTTGGTTTCGGTACAGGCATTACAAGGTGCCTTGATATATACGAAGGGCTGCTGACATCCGCAATGTCAAGAAATCCCATAATGGGTATCGACTCTGGCATCTGTAGCGAAGCGATGTCCGACACTTTGTCTCGATATCCATTCAAGACATCTACCCAACTGCTTCTAAAGTCAGGACAAGGTGATAGCGTGATGTGCGACTTTAAATTGCCACAAGTTAGAGTTCCCTCAAATCTGTCATAATGGCTATGAAGGATTCTGTTAAAGCATTGCTGTACATTTGTTTCTGTTAGGAGGAAATCGGGGGAAAGTATATCCCCCTTGCCATTATTAAGTTCGATTAATTTCTGATACCAAATCCGACTTGCAGCCAATTCCGAAGGCTTTCCGAGGCATACAATGCTCAGATAGCAAGGAAATGGAAATGGCAAAGGAAATTGTTTTCCAGAATGTCGACTCTTCAGAGTCTCTTTCAATGACCCTACTCCCACACCAACGCAACTGTCTGTTACCTGGAAAAGCATAAAAAGATTTTGCTCAATCAGTTAAAAAACTTATATACTAGAATAGCGAAGATAACATTAAGTGAGTCGTTACATTGTTTAGGCAGTACCATCATCCACCGCCGAAAATTGTATATTGTGATGCATTTTCGACCAGTCATGCTTTAATTGTTCGTGAATTCTTTGCGACGTACTGTTTTTCTTTGTTTTGTAAGTGAGCGTAACAATACTGTAAATAAGTCTAAGCAATTTGTTTTCATACTTACACTGTGATGACAATGTAGATAATTACTATGTAACTAGCTAATCATCTGCAATGCTTACTGTTTTTGCTTTTCCACAGATAACAAATTGATTCATCTAGACCCCCATTTTGTACAACCAACTGTTGACATGACTGAAAGGATGTTTCCAGTTGAGGTAGGGAGCTGATTTGCACATTGTAATATTTCTATCATTCAACTTCAAGTATTTCACAGTGTTCAGTATGCACTGGCTTGCGTGTAGCCATTTCACTTTACTCAGCGCATTGCCTAAAACTAGATGCAATGGCATGTAACCTCTTCCTACACCATTTCTATCCTCAACAAACCAATGCCGAAATGGTGGATGTTGTTCTCTGAAAAGCTCTGTGTTTCACGTTTTTTTTCATATCTTGCCGATGCAACTCAATCACCCCTGCAGTGATCAGAGATCATCAACACTAGCTTAAATGGATTCACATGTTATAACCATCGGGACGTCACTCTTCAAGGGAACAAATCGAACCTATCCGTTGTATTCACGTATAGGAAAGGACTATAAATGAAGAATAACAACATCAGATACCCGCCTTTCCTTACAGGAAAGAATTGTAAACGAAGAAGAGCATTATCGAACAGCTTTTACGATAGACTCTGGTGCTTACTTTGATGGCATTCCGAAGAAAGGGGAAGGAAGAGGCATTTCCTTTTGTTTGAGATGCGTTTTTAGACAATTGTGAATGGTTGATTATTCTGAAGTATGTCTTTGCAATTTTTTGTTTAAACTGTTTCCAAAAATTGTGGAATTTCTATCGTTTGCTGTTCTCTAGCACCATTGATTAATGGTACATTGGTGTCTAAGTAGACTTTTTGTGATAAATGCGGCTTCTAAAGCAGCAATATTAAAAGGAGACCGGGCTTTGGCTAATACCAGAAATGAATCCTCTTGATAGTTGTCAGCACAAGATGGGTTTTCAAGCAAAATGCTGTCCTATTGCCAAATCTGTTTTGGGATCTGTTGATTTGGCTTTGTTTGCACGATGCGGTAAAAAATTTGGAATCTTCACTACGTCTACTAATTAAAGCCGCTACATGTTGCGTAATTCTGTCATGTAACTTCAGCGACGTACGACCTATATATTTGCTAGCAGAGAAAATGTTATTAACATGGTAATTCTAATCAAAAGTTTTCCTCTGACCGGAAATATGGCCCAACCAAGTGTCCAGTATATTTGCGACTACCGTGGATTGGGAATGTTTTCTTAAGTTTGTATAGAAGAATAAAATCAGTCCTGACCAACAGTTTTCCCATGGTACAACTGTGAGTTGTTTATTCCACCCAAAAGCTGTTGCCTGTTGCTCAATACGACGCACTACCTGTCACACATAAAAGTTTACTAATTCATAAATTCACGTGTCACTATAGATAAAAAGGTGTTATAACTGCTATTTTCTACGGCGTGTTTTGGTATTCTCGTTTCCTAGAAATTCATCGTAAAAGCTTTCTCACTTCACTGCACACGATTGCTGTGATCAGTGTATGGCGAAAACGTTTAACAAAATGAATACCACTAACCAACTTTTCAAGTGGATTTGTAGAGAGGAAATCAAATGGCGATAGGATAGGTTGACTGATCTCGATTTTGCTGACAATTTAGCTTCTTTTACTGAAGATGATTTTGTGCTCAAGGAAATGACAGCCAATCTGGAAACGGGAGGTACAAAGGTTGGACTACGTATTAGTCAAGAAAAGTCAAAGATACTGAAAGTAGGGCAAAACATCAGCAGATATCACGATTGCAGGGTAAACACTCGAGATAGTAGAAAGATTCCAATAACTTAGTAGCATTCTGGAAAATAATGGAATGTTAAAGCAGACATGATACGCGTATTGACAAAGCTGCTCGGGTTTTCAGGCAGATGACAAAGATCTGGTCATGGTGCACAATGCGTTTAAAATAGGACCAAAAGCTCTATTCAGAGACACTTGCATACTTGGAATGCGTACATTCCATGGTGCACAATGCGTTTAGAATAGCACCAAAAGCCGCCTTTAAAGACACTTGCATACTTGGAATGCGTACATTCCATGGTGCAGAATGCGTTCAGAATAGCACCAATAGCTGCTTTTAAAGACACATGTATACTTGCAATGCGTACATTCCATGGTGCACAATGAGTTTAGAATTACACCAAAAGCTGTTTTTAGTGATTCTTGCATACTAGGAGTGCGTACATTCAATGCTGCACAATGCGTTTAGAAAAGCTCCAGAAGCTCTTTTCAGAGACACTTGCATACTTGGATTGCGTACAATCCATGGTGCACAATGAGTTTATAATAGCACCAAAATCTGTTTTTAGTGACACTTGCATACATGGAATGCGTACATTCCACGGTGCACAATGCGTTTAGAATAGCACCAAAATCTGTTTTTAGTGACACTTGCACACTTGGAATGCGTACATTCCATGGTGCACAATGCGTTCACAATAGCACCAAAAGCTCTTTTTAGTGACACTTGCATACTTAGAATGCGTACATTCCATGGTGCACAATACGTTAAGAATAGTACCAAAAGCTCTTTTCAGAGACACTTGCATTTTTGGAATGCGTACATTCCATGGTGCACAATGCGTTGGGAAAAGCAACCCAAATTTGCTTTTAAAGACACTTGCATACTTGGAATGCGTGCTTTCCATGGTGCGCAATGCGTTTGGAATAGCATCAAAAGCGGTTTTTAAAGACACTTGCATACTTGGAGTGCGTACATTCAATGGTGCACAACGAGTTAAGAATAGCACTAAAAGCTGTTTTTAGTGACACTTGCATTTTTGGAATGCGTACAATCCATGGTGCACCATGCGTTTAGAATAGCACCAAAAGCTGTTTTTAGTGACACTTGGATACTTGGAATGCGTACATTCAATGGTGCACAATGCGTTTAAAATAGGACCAAAAGCTCTATTCAGAGACACTTGCATACTTGGAATGCGTACATTCCATGTTTCACCTAACATAACTGACGTATAGACTGCAAGTGAAACTGAGAGTCGACCATAGAGTAACAAGTATAGATAAGGAAGTCCAATGCCGCTCGCTGTGCGTCACACTGGGTCGAACAAAAGTTGATGAGCAAATGTTGATAGGAGAGAATTGGGTGAACAAACAGCGTGTTTAGGGGTATCCCTGGTCAATTAAAAAAAGTGTGCTTACTCCCAAAATAACATGTTACTCAACAACACATTGGTGTCACCTTTTGCTGATGAGTAGTCGCATAATAAATTATCTTTGTAATGAATAATTTATGTGATGAATTATTGCAGTAATGAATTGTTGCACGATGAACTGTCTCTGTGATGAATAGTCTGTGTGATGAATTGTCGCACGATGAACTGTCTTTGTGATGAATAGTCTGTGTGATGAATTGTCGCTGGGATGAATTGTCGCTGCGATGAACTGTCTTTGTGATGAATAGTCTGTGTAATGAATTGTCGCTGTGATGAATTGTCGCACGATGAACTGTCTTTATGATGAATAGTCTGTGTGGATTGTCGCTGCGATGAATTGTCGCACTATCAACTGTCTTTATGATGAATAGTCTGTGTGATGAATTGTCGGTACGATGAATCGTCGCTCGATGAACTGTTTTTGTGATGGATAGTCTGTATGATGAATTGTTGCTGCGATGAATTGTCGCACAATGAACTGTCTTTGTGATAAATAGTCTGTGTGATGAATTGTCGCTGTGATGAATTGTCGCACGATGAACTGTCTTTATGATAAATAGTCTGTGTGATGAATTGTCTTTGCGATGAATTGTCTTTGTGATGAATAGTCTGTGTAATGAATTGTCGCTGTGATGAATTGTCGCACTATCAACTGTCTTTATGATGAATAGTCTGTGTGATGAATTGTCGGTGCGATGAATTGTCGCACGATGAACTGTTTTTGTGATGAATAGTCTGTATGATGAATTGTGGCGTGGTGAATCTGTGATTTATATGCGCAGCAAATAGTATATATATATGTGAGAAGTTAAGCTGAGAAACTACATTCGAGATGTTCACTTGCTTGTAAACTGCAGCGAGGCTCGTTGAGCCAAGGAAAATTGAAATGTATAGCAAGATCATCAAGAATTACTATATGGAATGGTTTTATGGCCGCTTTTGAGTTGGATGTTGTTCATATATGGAAGATCCAGTTTCAGTGACAGACAATCAGAGTTTTCTGTGGTGGCTGTAGATACTGACCATATTTGTTGTTGGCTACACTCGCTTTCGATCTCTGAAGCCTTGTCCTGACTGCACGACGTTGCAGATATCATTGGTGTGGCGTGAGGGAATTTGGCTGAATTGTTTCAATATTTTAATGATGATGTCAAACAGAAAGAATCTCTGTTGACTTCAGGCATGTTTGAAGTCAAAGAACCTCAGGGAAAACTCTCGAGTAATATCTGTAACTTGAAACTAAGTAAAAATGATTTGTTCAAGCTCATTATGTAC
Source organism: Alatinidae sp. Z8VKAUB7J3 (assembly GCA_010016025.2). Lineage (NCBI taxonomy): Eukaryota > Metazoa > Cnidaria > Cubozoa > Carybdeida > Alatinidae > Alatinidae sp. Z8VKAUB7J3. Next base: position 136,962,609 of record JAAAKM020073195.1, read on the forward strand.
TTGTTGCTGTTGAAATTAGGTTTACTGTGGTAGGCGTTTAATCTTGCTCGTATGTTGTTGAATATACTATAAAAATGTTAGAGTACAACTCATGATTATGTATGGATTATGAAGAAACAGGTGATAGTCTGCCATAGTCCTAGCAAAAGCGATGCTGTTTATCTCTCTACTAATTCACCATTTCATATCGTAAGAGATAGATAGAAAGGGTAAATTATTCCGATACCTTTATCTCAGGCTGTTTACAGGTACACAGCTTTGGAGTTATCATAGATATTAATTCATTATCTATTACGTTTAACAGTTTTAACTGGATTTGAAAAGGGTGGTAGCATTTGTTAATTTGGGGGAGGGGGTAACTAATATCAGCAAACTAAGGTTATGTTATTACTAGAGGAATCTTTAAGAATGTAAATATTAGATATCACACTACTATAAGAGCATAGGCTTGAAAAATGGATAATGTTCAATGAAGAAGGTTACAACGAAGCAAAAACATCGTTTCCGAGAATCACTTCGGAATCATTTGTTCCCTTGTTGCACAGGGATCAGCGGATAAATGATTCAATCATAGAAGCGACTATTGGCTTGATAGAACATATCTGATGCAATAATTAAATGTACATCGTACAGATTTATCAATTCATAAACTTGTGCAAATACTGACATCTTTTGCTTTTGGGCTATAAATTCAGTTGTGTTGCTATATATGCATGCTTTATGGTACATCATTGTTGATTATGTTGGGAACAGATCATTATTGCAGCTGTGACATTTTGTTTAAGGTTATGCCTTTAACTATGTTAATGATCTGGGGAAACATCCTAAAACCAGTAGGCATACCTTGCCCTCTGTTAATTCTTATTACTAAATATTTGTAGTTTGAAATCAAATATAGTTATTGGATGGCAAGAAACTCGCATTTACTTTATACACCAGTAAAGTGGAGTTGGGGTGTCTGGTTAAAGTGACTGTGGAGAAGAAGCAAGGGGGGCATATTTGCTTAGCCCCACTGCTTATCAGGGGACCAAACTGAGAGATTGCAAATTTGCTTAGCTATTATACATATTTTAACCTAAATGATCAATGATAGAGAATCCCATAATGGAATTGGTAAACATTCTGATCATGTTTTAGCTGTTACAACTAACAAAGGTACTGGATTTACTTGTGGCTCCTACATTTGCATGAAACAGTATTGTAATCATTATGATAAGGGTTGGAGTTCATACCCAATAATTGGATTTCCAGGGTAAATTTGAGCTATGTGCAATATTGTGGTGAACTTTAACAGTTCATATATAATAGATCTTTCATACTAGGGGTTTTCCTATGTACATGAATTCTTTTCTTTTTGTGCCCACTCACTGCATAAAAACTGGGGCAGAAATATCTAGCATGATATTTTACTTGTGAATGAATACAAATGTTTAATGTATGTGTGCAATTAATCTACAGAAAAGTTTTTGTAGCTAGAATGATTTTGTGGTAAACTTGGAGGGGTAACAATTTGAGGTATAAGGGGCTAGGTCATTTTTATGAACCCAAAGATTTATGTTGTTGGCGGGGTGGGGACGGTCAATGATCAATTGTTATTGAAATCTGACTACCATTTCTTGGTCATGCCATAGATGTATGGTGTCCACGGTTGCTTATAATGGCAATAATCATGATAAAAATATGTTATCATAAGCTAGTGCTGTTGCTTAATTTTTTCAAGGTTTTTAGCCTCATTTGTTGCTTAACTGATGCTAAATTGTAGACAATTTTCTTATCCTGTTGATTTTACAAAAACATTTTGTTTTAAGAACAATACAGTCGCCTTGTGAAAGCTCTCTATTTATAGAATTTCTCTGTACTTCCGTTGTTATTGTTTCAATGCAATAATTATAAAATATACGATATGTAACTCTTACAATAAAAAAGGGGAAACTGGCTTAAAAAGCGCTTGTCTACTTAAAAATATCCCCTTTTAAATTTTTTGATTGACAATCTGATGGGGCTGGCTTGTTGCTTATTTGTTGCTTCAATTTTTGTAACGTTTGAGGCTTGTGTTGCTTACAAAAAGAAGCATATAGGATATATTCAGATCAATCAAATCAGTGGGACGCTTTGTCATGTCGGCTTTTAAAATTTCGAAATGTGACGAGTATTTTCTACTCTCTTCCTGGTTACTTCGTCCATTGATAGATTCAGAGCCTATGTTATTTCAAACGAAAATTATTTGCGCTGGACAAAATGTTATTTTAAATTTCTTACGACCTTCAGCCGATCAGAGGGAATCGAATCGCATCAAAAGGACATTAAATAGAGCCGAAAGCGTCATATGAATCATAAGGAGTACTCATACTCTCGTTCTCTTTCTTTCTCATTTTACTTTCCGATTCTAGACACGTTCGCCGATATGTTCTAATTGTCGTATCAAAAGATAAGATGACTATGCCTCTCACCTGATGCCGATGAGACAGTAAAATTCCGTCCGGCCCTTGACAATGGTGCAGCACTATACAAAGTAAATGATAAGAACTGACTCACTCAGCATATTTTGGCGTCGCATGATGCGCTAAATCTTGGAACCTGCAACTCGCTATGTAAGACACGCATGAAGCAATTGATTTAAGAGAAAGGTGGCGGCATTACGATAACTGTTTGTACTACCCTTTCTTGCCTCTAATTGTAAGCATGGAGATTGAAGAAAGCATAGCTCAAATAGATTTATCAATTCTATGTAGTTTGACACACAAAAGTGTTTGAATATTCGAAATAGCCACATGTTATTGTTCAAAAGAATGCATATCGTGACACACAATTAACATATTCTGTTTAAAGTCGTTTAGCTGCTGAGTTCTAATCTTCACTATTGGTTCAAATATTTGTTAAGAATACTTGTGTTTCTCGGTATTTAGAATAGAACAAAATTTATTGCTCACGACAGCTTTTGAGGTAACTCTTGCTGCTTTCAATTCAAGATTTACATCCGGTAAACCTTTTTGACTGAACTACCTTACCTTAAAATACTAATAATAACACATATTTTACCAACTATTTCGCAGTAATAACGCTTAAATTCAAAGTCAAAGGCCTCGAAGTATTTACAGCATTAACATGAAAGCATAAAACCACATTTTATAGTAGTTATACATGTTAAAACAGCCGCCGGCCTACAGCCCCCTATCTATCCTTGGCAGATAATTGAGGGATCTTTTATACTATTTGATCTATTTCCTTCCACCCTGGGCTAGACAATTGATTCTTGAAAGTTTAAGTTTCATTATGTAGAACAGGAAAAGTATCCAATATGACTTTACCAATTATCCTCGTCTCCTGGTTGATCCTTATGCGCTTCATTCTGCTCAAAAGAAATCTTGTACGTGCCTTAACTTTGTTAATCATCTACGCAAGACAATATAGTTGCTATAAGATTCAGAACAATTGTTGATCCATATAACTTTGAATCTTTTTGGCGAATATTTGAAGCACTTTTTAACTGGATAATAAATTAATGAGTTTCATGATTTCATTATAAGGCTCATCCATGCTCTCCAGGAATTGGGATTTTGAGGTTTAACTTTGGCCATTGAGCCTCACAATACCATTGAAAACATCTATTTTATACTTACGGTATGTTTCTCCCTAAACATTCTTAAGAGTCGAAAAATAATCGAAAGTAATCTTTTACTGCGTTCCTTATTAGACAACTTCTCTACAGGTGTTGTTAAACGTTTTTTTCTATTTCTAGTCGTGCTTGCCACAACCAAAAAGGAAAGTATTAGTTTTACTCCTGGATTTTAATTGGAGGACCCTCCAACCTAATACTGGGAAAGGATTTGGAGTCATAGATGTTACCTGCAAAAGTAAAATGTGTTAACTATGCAGTTTTTGTATAAACTATATACTATTCATAGTATATAGTATACTATATACCCAAAATGGTCCAATGGTTGAGGCATTTGGTTTAGTAATCATGAGGGTGTGGGCTCTAATCTGGTCAGAGAGCCTTCATCGGTGCCAGAGATATATATGTACCACAAGCCAAAACACAATATATAATCACAATTATTTAATTTCCCTGTACCCATTGAGTGGAAGCGAAATATGACAAGATTGACTTGAAAATTTCACACGTTAATTATAGGACTTATGGTTCAATGGTTAAGGTCTGGGTTTTCAAATCAATGGGTTGTAGGTTTGAATGCCCTCAGCACCTTTGATGATATAGGCAAGCTATCGTGGCAATGCCCCACTTACGAGAAATATATAATAATTGCTATGTGTCTGCTGTATTGTGGAAAAACAGTGACACCATGGTGATTACGTCTATCAATAGCTTGTTGATCTTGCTCGATTGCTGACTATGAAAAAGATTACTAGTAAACAGGGGTCCAAATTACAGTTGTGGAATGCTTTCAAGCTTGGACGTGAATTATTTGCTTAGTACACTGGACACAATCTATTTTGCTAGATTAAAACAGGGTCCTTTCTGTACAATCAAACCTCATACATCTTTCATATGTTATTTTGCAAAGTGATTTTTAAAATAAACACATAAATGAGTATTTATCAACACGACAAACTTTTTAGAGATGTGTACCAAGGTATTTTCTGTGTAAAACTTTCACACAAGTGGAAGTTTTGAGATATTTCTGACACCCAGTAACATGGCCAGAGTCAATAATTCTGCAGTCTGGTTCAAAAGGCATTTAATTATTGCTGCATTCTCTCAGCTTGTCATATGGTGTGATGGTTACCATCATGGACTCTGAATTCAGTGACTTGAGTTAAAATCTAGTTGGAGCCTTTCACAACAATTTTCTTTGTTTATGGTTTTTTTAGTCAGCTCTCATTGAAACCTTGATCCAGAATCCAAATGTGCAGTTTAATTACCCATCCCAACAGGAGGAATTTTTGACATATTTTTTTTAATTTTGAGTTGATTAATGTCTCCAGTTATCGTAACAAAATATACCTTTTCCTGTCCAACACTCATTCATTGCTTCGGAACAAGTATTCGACAGCCCAGATTTGTCTTGTCCTGGTTATTTCGGCTGCGTTTTGGATATTACCGTATCAGTCTTTGTTAGGCGTGCGATTCTTCTAACTTACGTTGAGTGGTGTTACAACAATTTTGGTGAACGTGCTATCTATGCTTTTCTCCAACGATTATGTTCATGTCCACGTCGCTTGGCGATAGAGCTTAATGCTTTCAATTTTAACCTTAATCGAATTATGTAGTAATACTTATTTGTAATAATTACTTATGCAACATTCATCAAACAATAAGTTATGCGAATGTATGAGTCATTCTTTGTAAAATTATCACATTATCTCAGCATGTCCCAAGGGATAATGTCATCCGCTCACTCAAATTGTAAACATTACGTTTGGGTTAACTTATAGGCTGATGAATCCCCGGGTGTAACTTAGAGTTTTCCTCTTTAAAGCACCTGGTGGGAAGCAAAGGAAGAACAATTCCATTGTCCAAAAAAAACAAGCATCCTCTTGGATTGCATCAAGGGAGGAATTGAATATTGAGTGAAATTTTCCCAAAGGATGCTTCAAAGATAGTGACTATGCCCTTCAGTATCTCATAATCCCACGATTCATTGTATTTGTCTTTTTGGCCGCGTAAACAAGAGCATCAGACCAACAGCTTGTAATAGATAAACATATAGCTTGCATTGAATATAATTGAGGTGAATAAGCACATGTTTATCCGGGCATTAAACTAATGCAACTTGATGGGTGGGACATATTCTACTCTCTAAGGATTCACCTTAGCTGCAAAAGCAGGAAAGAGCAACGTATAAAATGAAGTGCAATGACAATTTAATGGATTAAATAGATGTATCAACGTTGAAGTGAGTTGTTGTCACATCCTTTCGTCGCTGTCAAGGTAAATACGGTTCTGAGCAACGAAGTCTGCAATCATGCACCTACGTTTTCTTGCACTATTTGGGATCATAGTCGCATACCATAGTCAGTACATTCATATTCTGCCCAACTTGTGTCACGTGTACCAGAGGTTGCTGACCTTAAATTATAAGAGAGTCACGTTATCTTATTTAATTAGCACACGCTTCTCCCAATATTGAAGAAACAAAAGGAAATATTGCATAATATGGAGGGGCGCTAGAAGGAAATCCAAAATGGGCTAATGACCATGGGTAGCTCGGCAGGAAAAGAGAGTTTCTATCTTACACTGAAGATATTACTGTGACCGACTCTCTGGTCCTCGAAATCTAAATGCAAGATTATTGGTAAGGGGTTTGTAGCTTTACCAGCTAGTGTACTTGCCTTCATCAATTTAATACCAAAGACCGATGAGAGCAAAGCCGACAGATATTAATACTTAATTAGTCTTCTAATTACAACGATATTTGAAGAGAACGAACAACAGATCATGAATTGGGCTCAATGTTATCTGATGTAACCAATGAAAATGGTCCGTTACATAAACCTACGCTGATCTTTTGACCATATGAATGGTATATGATACCTTAATGGCTGTAAATGGCTAACACATGACAAGCACAATGGATCATGAGACAACCCACGAAGTCAGCTAACCTATCTTGTTAGGAAATTGGTTATAGATTGAAGTTGAGATAAACGGGTAATGACATGGGAATTAATGAAGCATGGTAATGTCGATGAAGCCCAATTTAGGGTAAACGTCAAGGTGGTAGGCCCCCAAATGCCCACGTAATGTACACGATTGCATGACCCCTTTTAGAAAATTTAATAAAAATAACTCCAAGTAGAAAATAACTTGAAAAATGCTACCATCAGATTTACGCTTTTTTTCAAAATGTTTCCTCTTCTTTGACCAGATTCCCAAAGTGGCGTTAGATGAGGAGGCTTGCTTGGCCTCTCCCTCTTCGTTACATCTGTGGATTTATCGAACTACAACGCCATCAACCAGCCGTTGCACCAAGTAACCAGTTACAGCACGAAATATTTCAACTCTTGTACTCAATGGAAATATAATTAAATCTACGAGAATGTGGACTCCATTCAAGCACCACCTTACCATTTCCTACTTCCAACTACTTACAATAAGCTGCCTACTTTCCACTGCTTACAACCGCTACTACCAGCAACCACCCCTAGCTTCCTACACCTGAGTGCCTATCCATCCACCTCTATCAGTGTTTCAGACCACTCTACCTTGCAAGCACGAGATTCTACCTTTTTAGTGCTCAGTTTTCCTACCGATATCCTGCCACTACCCACTGCATAACTATAATTTTTATTGGCACCCATTCTTTAAATCTATGCGCAACTTTCCTGATATTACTGCCGCTAAAATGTTTGCAGCGACAATAAGTCATATTGAATTGCGGTTCTATTTTGTGCGTACCTTGTGCAATTCTATAGCATCACTTTTATTACATTGCATGTCTATTTTGCATGCAGTTTTTATTCTGCAGTGCAATCTCTAGTGAATTGCTCATTTTTAAATTCTTTCTGCGCTTAACTTTCCGTATTCACAGTTTTCTTAATTAAACATCCATTTCGTTTTTACCTTACATTTTTTGGAATTAAACTATTCATTTTAGTGGTTGTACTGTCGATTTTGTGCGTACTTTCATAATAAGTTGTGAGTGCAAGATATCAATTTACAAATTTTAGAAGATGCCAGTAATCAGCTTGAAAGTAAACTATTCTCCATCCATGTTCAAAGCAGAATTCGGTAGATGGGAAAATTGGTACAAAAGGAAACTGTTACAATAATCCAAAAATCTTTCACAAATCAACGATTTTCTTGAATTACCACCAAATCAATTAACGCTCAACGGTGAATTTGGCAAATTTGCTCTAAGCTGAAACTCCAATAACACAAAATTAAAAAATTTCATTGAGTTACCACCAAATCAGGTAAACACAAAATGGACGCTTAGAGAAGAGCAGCTGTAACAAAGTTGGAATGACGAAAATACAAAATAAAAAAATACATAAGAAAACCGCCAAATTGCAAATTCTAATACTGTCTAATATTCCTAGGGCGCAAGGGATTTGTTCTGTCAACACCACTGTCTCCCACACTGGGAGAAATACTGATTGTCTATTGCAAGCTGATTTACATCTACGTTGAATGTCAACTTGGTTATCTTGTACTTGCAACTGCCGTTTCTTGTAAACCGAATTCTTACAACTATTGACAGGTATTGTAGACATCATTTACTATTCAAAGTACCCAAACTTTCCCTATCACCTGCGTAGCCCTACCTGTTAAAATATTTGCGTAATACTTCCACGTTTTTAAATGCATGGGCAAGAGAACTCACCACTACCAATATTTTCCGAAGGTTGTATCAGAGCTAACAATCAAAATGGGCTTGTTCTAGCATTTCATTTCTTAATGTTATTATTTATAGTTCATTGTAACCTCTCACAAAAGTCTAAAGGAATTTCCTTACAGTATCGCATATGTTTAATTCTTTTCATATGTTGCGTAGCAGTGGCACATAATTACAGAACGTATATGTAAGACCTTGAAGGGTTTATTAGTTGGAACTATGGGATAAAATACGTTTCTCACAGAGTTTGTCCCAGTGACGACAGTGTAATCCTAATAGGGATGTACGTATGGCTATACCGAATGCAAATGATGTTCTTTCTGACAGCAGGACGACTACAGCCTCGCAACGTGTGACATCATATCAATTATTGATAGAACGATGTACATGGACGTACTTTTGCTCTTCGTGAAGCAGACTCGGAACAAATTCATGCTACATTAATACATAAACGAAAGGAGGGGGCATGCCGAAACCATCTGCGACTATAAATAAAAATGGCTTTAAGGCCGTTGGCCACTGTGAAGGAAAGTTAAGCAAAATCACATACATTTTTTTGGCTAGTCACTTAAACAATGGAAGTGCTGAGCCTTTGAAATTTTCTATCATTCTAAATTCAATGAAAGGCTCGCCTTTGTCTAAAGTGAAAACTAATTCAGTGGTCTACATGTAGCTGATTGCTGAAGATTAGCCGAGTGTGATACGGACAAAAGTTCGACTGCATATAGCCTCGATTTGATATTTAAATGCACAAGAGTTACGTGTTCGAAACTGTTGCTTGATTGCCGTGGATTCAATACTTTAAAATTTTGATTCTTTTAAAACACTTGTTTGCCCTTTTTGGCGAATAGGTTTAGTGTTGTGGCCATGGGTTTATCTTGTGTGGCCATGGGTTTCTGTTATGTGGCCATGGGTTTCTCTAATGCGGCCATGGGTTTCTATTATGTGGCCATGGGTTTCTCTAATGCGGCCATGGGTTTCTGTTATGTGGCCATGGGTTTCTCTAATGCGGCCATGCGTTTCTGTTATGTGGTCATTGGTTTCTCTTTAACTGATGCAAACAATATATTCCATATTTTCCGCTATTGTGCGATTTCATTTTTATACATGTGAACATCGGAGACGGAGCTTTACTAGGCAACGAAAGAGTTGAATGTTGCCGGTGGCAAGAATTACAAGTGACTACTGTCATTGCCGTCTTCTCTATCGCATAACTTTGTGAAAAGATTCAGAGGAAGCTTTTGAGAGGAAAGATCCTCCTTCAAATCCCTCCAACGATTAGCAATCAACGATAAACAATCATCTCTTGAAAAATAAATGACTGCATGAATTCATGGAAGAAAACACAAACGGCTCATTTAATCACTTTACCCATTTGTTCATCAATTAATCAATCAATCAATCAATAAATTAATCGATCGAGGGTACAGTAGTTGCAAATTTCGAAGCAGGTGTTCGAAACACAGAGCAATACAATCAGGGGTGTCAAGCAAATGTGTTGCAATCGCGGTTGTAGAGACCTCACCTTTTGATTCGTTTTTCTCTTTCCACTCCTCTTTTCGTGTACCGTGTCGACGCGCATTTACAAGCTTTTTGTGGTAATTTTTAAAGAATCTTGGCCCGGCTTTTAAAGCACGTCATTCCATGCCATCTTTCTGTTTTGTACCACCAATAATTCTTCAAACAAAGCAAAGAACCGCGCAACAAACCGCGCATCCAACTGCGAAAACAAACACGCAACCAAATCAACTATCCAAACAATCGCGAAATAAATCAATAGATTAATCGCAAAAAGGCCCAAGGGAGTACTTGAGAGCATGAAAAGCAATTTATGGCCATCAATTGTAAACTTTGGTGGAATAAAATTAGTAACAGCAAAATGGTGTCAGACGGTAACCTTTACAGTGCGGGGCTTCTGTTTTGTAATTTCCATCATGCCGAATCCAACGTTTAAAAGAACAAGGTCTATAGTCGAAAGGTATGTTGGAGTAGGTTTCAGTAAAGTGTATTTTCATGACAGTGTTTACAGAAGATCTCAATTACATTGCTGTAGAAATCTCACCTCTTAGACCTTACACTATCCTAGTAATACCTTTAAAGGGCACGTTTTAGTTGTAGTATATCCGCAATCATCTGGACAATCTGTTGGAGTTAAAGAGGACGTTTGGCAGTTGTCAGAATTTGAGCTAATGTAAGTCGTTCCTTTACTGTCTATTCCTTGTTGCATTGATAGCTTGCGATTTCACGACGACTATTACTGGCCAATTACACAAGAAGGTTAACTTCGACAACAACGACAATGAGATTAGACTGTGGTACAGGTATTTATACACCTGATCTTCAAAATAGTAGGAAGATAAAACTTTGCTTTCATTTTTACCTTGCGCTTTTCCACCGTAGCAAACTCATCGTTCAAAAGAACAAAGTTCAATAATAGGGCACTAAAGAAATGACGTCACAGAAACCCTTTTCAGTGAAATGCAGTTCTATTTGCATCACTATTGTAAGACAACAAAAGCACGTAAACAAATTCATACCATCACATACAATTCCATGTCATACCATAATTTACTGCACCAAACTATACGATATCTTGCAATACAATACCATACCATATAATGTCATTGCTTTCTATGCAAGATAATACCGTACTATACCATATCATGCCATATCATGCTATACCATATCATGCCACATCATACTATACCAACCCATATCATATCATTCCGTGCCATCCCATACCATCACTTTGTGTATCATAAAATTCAAGAAAATGAAACTCCGCCATCTTTGGAATTCACTGTTCTAAAGTAAATGATAATGTTTTTTGTTTCTTTTATAGAAAGTTAGCTGAGTTGGTGTCACAGGTCGACAAAGTAGATTGCTCCGACTTCTGGAAACGAAAAATGAAAAAGGCCTTTCAGATCTTGGACCCCAATAACACTGGATTGATATCAGCGGAGGGTTACCAACGTAAGATAAATATTGCCTTACGTTCTTAATTCTGAATCATATAAAGCTTTAACATTTTAGTTCCGAAAACCTGTTTTCCTTAAATTTCTAACAATTTTCTGTCAGGATTTGGCCGTCTATACAAATATTTAAAAAACGGGGTTATCTTTTCCTGTGCAATATATATATACCTCAATACCAGCTACGGAATGTTTTTAATATTAGTCCAACTTAAGCCTACTTCGCTCTTAACATGTTCTTAACTTTTACTATCTTCATGGGTTGTGTTCTTATGAACTATGTTCTTATAGAAAAAATAGGTGTGACGTGTTCAAAAGCACTCGTTTTTATGATACTAGGAAGAAATGTAATCCAAAATTTCCAAAATTAAAAGTAATTTGTGCAAGAACAGATCCAGTTTCCATGCTGTGAAAGACTGGAACAGTCGGAGGAAGGAGGTACAGTTTTCCAAGGATATTTTAGAGTTTTAAGTTTTAATCGATTTTTAACACAAAAGTCCATTTTACGTTTCTGATAGAACCAATAGAGGTACTATTAGATAAGGTTAAATTTTGAATCGGTTCAGAAATCGTTTGTCAGTTTCTTTTCCTGTGTAATGTTGGTGATTCTGCGATTCAAATTTGATTCGAGCTGGGACCTCCGTTCATGTGAGTGTTGGGACAATTTCTACGATTTTTTACGACTCCAATTGTTCAAGTACGTGCAGCTTAAAAGTAATGTCACCTACGCTCTATTAATTTATTTAGAATATAAACCGATGTTTGCTATTGCGACATGAGATTAGACCAGATGCTGGACGAAAATAAACGACGACAATGACGACAACAACCGAAAACTGAAGTCCGCGAAGATTATCATTGTTCGCCAGCTGCTCCTTTGTCGTCGGCTGAATGGTTTGCGGTTGTTTTAGTAGGCAGTGGAAGGGCGGATCAAGTGTGGGATTTCCGCCATTTAAAGGATTTTGCAAACTTATCATTGTTTTATTGAAAATTACTCTTATACAATATTGAGAGGATCATAAATATTTCAAGTGATTATGTTGGTGACTGACAAGACCGAAAAGGTTTAACATTCTCGTTGTAGTTAATGTCGGACCCGCTGCTCATCAGGGGTCTTTGATTGAGAGACTGCAGTATACGTTGGGGTCGAAATCAGGCAGCCCTTCTCTATTTTTACAACATTTTCCTGACTTTCTGTTGGAGGGCAAAGAAAATACACCCAATTTGCAAAGTAGGAGACGGAAATTCGGCTTATATTGATGTACTGTGTATACTTTTCTTTTGTAGACTTGCGAAAGTGCAAGTTATTGTTTCTCGTATGCGTAATTACATGCTGCCAGATTACCCCCTCCCCCCAGTCTATTAAGAAAACATATGCTTTTGGCCAAACTTCTCCCCTATTCTGCTTACGTACTGCGTGAATGACCCCTAACTGGTCCGCAAAACACTGCCACTCGGCCGTCAAAATAATTTATGCCTCATGAACCCCCAGGTACAAAAAATTCTGGACCCCTTCATACATTTTATCACCCGTCAGATTGTGGGCTGAATCCGCCCCTGATTATTTTCCTACTATAATTCGACAAAACGTTTTTTCTACTTACCCTATTGCCATCGACATCTGAGAAGTATTTATTTTATTCCAGGTATAAATTTTGCGAGGTTTTTATTGTAAATAGTATCGAAATGAGCGACAGTGGCTCCACGTCAAATTTGTTTTGCAGTTGAGTCTGAATACATTTCGAACTTCGACATGTACACTATCAAAAGGACTGATATTCCATAAGAATATTTTAGAGGTTAACAGCTAATGGTTATATAAGTCCAAACGATAATACAGCGTTCCCCTGCTACATACGTTCCCTAATAAAGTCATCATAAGATCCATCCCTTGCTACCAAGATAATACATTTTATTGAAACTGACAATGCATTTTTATGAAAGCTAAATTCAAGCCAAGACTTATTTAATGAAATCTTAGTTCGCATACTGCTTTGAACTAACGTAACTGACGGTACACAACCTAATTCATTACCCTAATCAAAATTTTTAGAGAGATTTTTACAGATATATATTAGCGTGTAATCCAATACGAGGCTATTGCAGACATTGTAGCGACGTCATCCATTGTCTGAAGAACAATTAATTTACTTCTCATCTTATATACCCAAAATGACGTCAAGTCACGTGACTGGGTTGAGGCACAAAGTAGATCCCAGACTACTTCCAAATCAATCTTCTTAATTACGATAGAAACAACAAATCCTTCATGAAATGAAAGTGATAAAGGTTTTGACCACTTTCAAAACAATAAAGTAGAAGCTTATGGAGATCTTTTTTAGTTCTTCCATGCAGCATAATGGGCAATAGAAGAAGAAGAATGATGGTCAGGGGAGTGATAACACATTATTTTTCAACTACGGTATTAAACACGATATTGCTCAAAATGCACGGAAAAGGACGAAGTGCAGTACACATGAAAGTATTGGGCTCGTATCGACCATCGAATCAACATGAGCCTACACCAACTAACGGAAGTTGGAGGTATAAACTCAGTTCCCCGTGGTTCTCTTGCCGATGTTTGACGCGCATTCTGTTCGGAATAGTTATATAAAAGAATACATTGCATCGTAACTACAAAATACAATAACTATATCTGTTCACCACGAACCATCTATCTTAGATGCATTTAAGCCTGGTTCACATACAAGTAAAATCCGTCGCCAGACAAGGGTCTGGCATGTTAAAGGCAGGTTTACTTGCATGCGAACGTTACTACTTGGCTGTGAAAGTTAAAACTTGATTGACATATGCCAAAGAAAAAGTCGTCGGAAAGTAACAAAAAATTTTGTTCTTTTCCAACGAGTTTTCTCTGTTGGTTACCGACCACCACTTGAATTGCTGGCGCCTCTTTTGTTCGGACGCCGAAATTCTATGATGACGATGACAGGTGCAAATTTGACAGCTATTTGATACCAAGGGGAGATCAGGTACCTTACCTCCAGCAAGCACGGAGGTTGTATTCTTGGCGTGATAATTATTTTTTGAAGTCTGTGTACCGAAGTGTCACAATCAACAAGATGAATGTAAGCACCCGTCAACGAAATTCTGGCGTGTAATGCTCCGTTTGGTTATTTGCGGTTGCAATGACTGGATCGGGCATGTGAATCAGCAGAAGTAAAGTAAAACGATCTCCTTGTTTGCTCCTCCTCTCAGACACAAGGTTTTGATAGGCATGATTTAAAGTTTGAAAGGGCGTATCTCATCGATTGCTCAAGATATCGTTCTCAAATTTAAACAGGTTGTCTATATCAACAAGAAGAAAGCAATGAGTCCAAAAATTTATCAAATTTTTGATATTCATTAAATCGTGAGATCACACTTTAGTACTCTATTGTCGTGAAGACTCCGAGGATAATCTATGCAAACTTTTAAGGCCCCCTTCAAGGTATTGCAACTTTTTCTCCTGCTCCCAAAGACTCAAGCATTACAGCCTTACATCAACATGTACCTTGCGGCTACTGTTACCATGATGTCTCAGTGGATGAAACTCTCAACACATCGCCTGTAGTATACAGAAAACCTCATCCTGCTACGCACTTTTTAAGGTGCTTTAATGAGAGAGGACAACCCTATACGTGAAATACGTAAACATCCTAACCCTGTTACCATGACTGAAGAGGGTCAGATGGCTTGTGATATAACTGAGATATATCACATTTGTGAGGGACCGCTAGGTGTTGAACTGATGACCTTCACCAAGACTTTGCACCTATAAAAACCTTATTGACTTTTCCCACTGGCCTCCCTTTCACCCGTTACAAACCACCACTGAAAACTAAAACGAAAAAGGATAGGAAAGATGAAAGACGAATCATGTTGAAAGCCAGTGGAGGAGTTTATTGGTTTACGATCAAAAATGTACACCTTAAAGCACCAAGGGAAAGAAACTGCTTAAGGTGTTAAAACCGCGGTAATAGAGAAGGTTATAACCCATGTGGACTATAAAGAGTGTCTTTTTCATAGTACAATAAAAAAAATCCCATCACCTTCTTTAAACATCATCTAAACACCGTGAACCAGAATAAAACTTGAGTTAGTATGGCAGACTTCAGGCAACTTGAACAAGGGCTGACTATCTTGTCCTTTCTTTTTTAAACAATACCCACTTCACTCTCATCAATAATAGTGATACACACTGGCATCATACAGCCTTCTACTTAACTTACAAGAGGCAGTGTCACAACACAATACCCACTGACGAAACAATAGAGCTTGACGCTATTTCATCGACTAATTACTTGCCCCCTTGATACCTCATCCTCCCCTTTAGATGTCGATTGCTATGGGCCTGTCTAGAATTACGTGAGTACATGTTATTTAAATTATTCCTCACAAAGAGAAATAGGAAACATGTCACCACCTGGAAGATACATTTAAAAATGGTAGACAGCCATCATCATCCATAAATATAGCATACATATGTCCCTTAAATCCCCACTATCTCTCATCGTCCACCTAGCGCATTCATTAGCAAGTACAGCAATATTTTATTTCTGTCAATCCGATACCAACTAAAAGACTGGTAACAACTTCAAAACGCCAGGCAAACCTACATATCCGTGCTTTCAAGGGGTTTTATAAATACTACTTGATATCAGACGTATTATCTTTGCTATTCATTAAGATAGTGACTTGTTTCTAAGCCCTTATTAACTCACCTGTGTCAGTAGTACAATGAAGACCCTTCTCAAATCTCACTTCTGCATAGGCGTCCCAATTTTTTATATAATTTTAAAGAATAATTCGCCCTCCTTGCGTTTTAATGGTTTGAGGATGAGTGAAGTCAATTGAAAATTTGATAAGATCTACACAAAAACGTAGGAAGTATTCTTAGTCGATTTCTTGAAAATAAGGTTGCAAATAGAATGAACTTCCTAGGTCGAGTGCAGCAAGTCCCTAATTCCAGATCCCGACAAACGATAAGAGTTGCGTTGTGCAATCGATCTTGAAATTCTCTCTACATAAAAATTGAACCCTCTAGTTTCTGCATTGTAACAAGCCTTAAAAATATAATTGGATATGCCCATATTTCCTGTTCTTACATTTGTGCTTCAAAGAATAGTATATGGAACATAAATGAATCTGACTTGTATATTGTGGACGAGGTTGACACTGTAAAAATGTTGTGAGAGGCTGCAACAGGCATGCTTAATGGCACCTCACCTAAGCGTCCTCTTTCAT
This sequence comes from Alatinidae sp. Z8VKAUB7J3, assembly GCA_010016025.2. NCBI lineage: Eukaryota > Metazoa > Cnidaria > Cubozoa > Carybdeida > Alatinidae > Alatinidae sp. Z8VKAUB7J3. The sequence goes on from JAAAKM020073195.1 coordinate 136,979,125, forward strand.
ATATTTGTAAATATAAATAAACATTATCAACCAAAAACCAAGGAAAAGTTCTCTTTCTCTGTAAACTCTCTTCTTCTGTATGTTTTACCTACTGAAGTAGAGTAGACCGCGGGGGTGGGCGGGAGCTGCTACAGCGGGGGGGGTGGGGCGGGGGGGGGGCGCTAGTAGGCCCGCAGCACTTTGACACACTGTAACTTTATATCAGCTAATGCTATTAGAAAGACGTTTGGCACGTTTATACTTTAACTCTTTCCCAACAAATTGCCCCCCAAAAATTTTGATTTGGTTTGAATGACGTTATCTATGGCTATCAAATGCTGCGCAATAACAAAAAATGTCATAAATTTGGTAATAAGGCCTTAAAACATACTTTTTGAATTACATTTTGATTTTTAAAGGGCTTTTTAGTATCTCTAGGGTATTTCTGCACGTATACTTTGTATTTAAGCAAGATATTTTAAATTTTGAAAAAATTAGTTTCCAAAATGTATGAGTTTTGAAACTGCCGAAATGGTTTCTTACTTATAATCCACCGGTTTTTATTTATTTTGAGCAATATGCCTAAAAAATATCCTCCAAACGTCAAAAATATCACTCTTAATTCACTGTTACAAAATTCACAGAATACAAAATTCATTTAAAGATGTGATTTTTTATAAGTATTTTTTATATATGGTGTTCTGGAAGTAGTCTGGGCATGAGTGATGTAGGGTAAGTTGCGCCCATGTTAGAACAAATTTGTATCCCATTTGACCCGAGGGCCAGAGCTGAGCAGAGAAAGACCTGAGCAGCAGAATATAATGGAGTTTTAGAATCTTTGAATATAGACTTTACATTGGAATATTTATGTGCGTTGATCAGAATATACATTAAAAAAGAACTAAGAAGGATGTGTCCTTCATAGATTACAGCTCTGGCACAATTCGGTTTCTATGTTAATTACAACATAAATGGTGCCGAGATGAACCAAGATGACCGAACTGAGGAAAAAAGTAAGGGAACGGAGTGGACAGGCATTCATTACCAAAACGTGACACTTGGTTGACACGCTCCTACCCAACAATGGAGATACGTCGCCTCAAGAAGCTATTCGTCAGCTACTTTCCTATCAAAGGGCTATGGAAGAGCAGCTTCCGGAACTTGAACGCCTCAATCACATAATTTACGATCTTTAATTTGTGATTACTAAAGTCCCCGTTGTAGTATCTTATACCCATGTTTACCTTTTTAACAGTTTATAAATGCACCTCCTGTGGTCATTTTGAATGTATGTTATATTACGAGGTGCACGGAGAGCTGACCACAGGACGTATTTTAAGATATTTTAAAAACTTCTCAGATCGGTGGATGGAATGTGTGGGGCAGACCGGTTTCAAAATAAGCCCTGCCCTCAGTAATTTTTATCTTCATCGTATTTCCCGCGTCTAAATGCCCTCGTTGTAGCATATAATCGGTGGCTTTTACCCACAATGCCTCTGGCGTACAGTAACAGATGCTCTTCGCACCCCTTAATCAGAAGTCAAAATTACAATGGAATTTCAAAGTAGAGATAGAAGAACTAGTTTTAAACACAATTTTAAATAAACCAATACATGGAAGTCAAATGTCTATAGCATTTACTTATCAATTCTTGTAATAACTGACCTTTTTTAATACCTTGACTGTATGTAGCCTTTCTTTTCCTCCCAAGAGCTATGGCATTTTCCTTCCTTTAGGGTAATTCCCTCCCTTATAGGTAATCCCGTCCTTTAGGGTAATTCCCTCCAGTTTGGGAACTGCTGCATTTGATTTATTACAGAGTTCTCATCAGTACTGGCCATTGAGATAATATGAACAGCTTAAGAAATCCTATGTAAAGACATATAACTTTTGGAAGCCTTGACATTACAGCCGAAAATCATACGTTTCCAACAACGAGGAACGTTATTTTCTCGTCGTAATGGCTGATTTTTGTGTTTTGTTGCCGTGTCTTCATTGGTCGAGAGTCTTGACGTGTGTTGCTTAGGTTTGATGTTAGACCATTCCTGGTTTGTGTTATGCTTCATGCGGTCGGAGGGGTGTGACGTAGAATTTCGCATGCATTTCATTCTGGGTGAGGCATTAGTTACATTGCCTTTGTACTTCTTTCCCAATGGACGCGTCCGAAACTGGAGTTTTTTATTTAGTCCACAGGGAGTATTTGGGTTATAGGAGGCCATTGTTTTCTTTGTTGAAAGATATTAAATGTTTCCACAGGGCTGAGTAGAAACAGGATCACAACAGAAACAAAAAGCCAGTATGGTATGAAAAAAGGAGTTAATGGCTGTTTAAATAAAAAATAAATCAAGAAAGTTAATGTACTGATAGAATGGTAGTGAAATCAGAGATAACAACAAGAATCGATACAAAGGCACAAAGAGAAACAACAATCAAAGTCAAGAAGAGTAAGAAGCCAATATTTGTAAGGGAAAAGAAATGCCAAGAGTAGCTGAAACCGTTACCGAAGTAAGAAAGAGCAAGAACTAGGTCTACTAGTCCTTAGATCATCATACGAGTTTCCGGAAAGGTGCCCTACAGAGGCACATATTTTGATCAGGTGTGACGTCTTTGAGATAATATTTTTATGAAGTGAACGTTTATCAGTATACTTCAGACAATGCAAAATTTGAAATGATTGTTTTCATTTGAAGCTACAATAAAGAAACAATTGTAATAACATGGGAAGAACTCCATTTATAGCTGTGATGTTCTGTGATGCTAAAGCTGATCAATGCAATTTGATATCACACGGGTGTTTCAAACGGTTGCGGAAATTTAATATCTTGCAGTTCACAAGCACAGTAGAGTTACCATTTGTGGTGGGTAATGTTTTTTAACCCTATCAATGTAGGCTGAAAGCTAAACCCCATTGTAGCTAAATACCCCCCTACAAAGATTTAGCTTTCAGCCTAAAGGGGCTTAGTTTTTAGGGGGAGGGGGAAGGGGAGAATTTTCCCCTCAGTTTAGGAACCTACCACAGGAAAGATATTCAATTGCTATACAACGTTTAAAAAATGGTTTCTTTAATAATAAAACTGAAGAATAATGGTGATTAGGGGGGTTGAGGTCCCTCATTTGGGTAGAAGGGAGGTGGTTGAATTCCAGGGTGGGATAGGTTATTCAATATGAGACTCGATTACCTAAACAGTAATAAATTTTGCAAAAATGTGAATTATGAAGTAAAATGTACATTATCGTACTCCCCCTTTTATTGTCTTTCTAATGATATTAAATAGACTAGTCATTGAAGCAAATATTTAAAAGTTTTGAAGATTTTGTTTTGTATATGTTAAAGGACAAACTACGAGAGAACTAGTGTCCTTTCATGATTTTGTTGTTTCAGATGATGAAGGGATTTTAATAGTTTATTCCGAAGAATGCCTAAGTTTTGAAAATCCCTTAATGCCTGTTGCCCCCCCCCCCCCCCCCCCCCCCCCCCCCCACCACCTCCCACCCCCCCCCCCCCCCCCCCCTCCCTCCACACCC
>JAAAKM020073195.1:136982638-137031183 GCA_010016025.2 Alatinidae sp. Z8VKAUB7J3
TATAGGGGAGGGATTTTTAATGTTTTTACCCAAGTGTCTCTTATGTTTTTATATTCCGTTATACCTGAGGCCCCCCCCCCCCCCCCTTAACTTCTAATAGCATCGTTAGGGCCTCACACTCTGTTTAGAAATGCCTAAACTAAAACTAAAAGTCATTTTAAGTGTTCGGTTATAGAAAAAAAACCCAGGGATTTTTAAGCCGTAAGTGCATTCGTACTTCACGGTATTTTTGTATTGCATGTACCTTCACATTTGAGGACCCAAAGGTTTTGTTGTTTTTCTTAGGGAAACTCGGACAAGCTTCAAGGGATTGATGTAAGTGTTTGAAGTTTTACTACTTTAAGGTCAAGTGCAGTAGGAGATTTACAGAACCAAAATCAAGGAGGACATTCTGTTCCTGCCACATCAGTTCCCAGAACATCCCTATTGGAGGTGTTACATTTTTGCAAATTTCATTTATTCAGTTCATGACGTTGTAAGATAAAGAACTGCTGTGAAAACTGTCAAATGAGCAGTGCGGTCTTATGTCTTTCCTCGTCAACACAAGAATCCTGAAATTGAGGAGTGTGTGCATGTGAGGTAGTCGCCTTGCATACGCTCTTGCACACGAGCTAGGCAACGCTAACAACAGAAGAACTCGCCGTGTAGGAGGTATTCAGTACAACTTGTGTCTATGGAAATGTAACACGTCGAGAAGCTTTCTGGCCTTTACAAGCACGATTGAATGCTATACTTCTCTTTTACTAGTAATAATGTTTTATTAGAAATCGTGACAAAACATACTGATCGAACTAGAAAAGTAGCGTACAAAGACATGGGGCTTAGTCACAAGTCACTGCTGTCGTAACCTCGGCTTATGTAATCCTAGCATATCTTCACTTCTTTAGGTGCCCATTATGGAGTTAAAGCAACCCTGTACAGTTATTATCTCCTAAGATTGAGAATATTACATTACTTGATTAAGTTGATCTTAAAACTCTTCTATTTCCTCTTCAGCACTGTGAGTTATTGGGGCGTGTGAAGTAGAACACTGTTGATTTCTCCTTTTAAGTTTTCAAGTTTCCTGCTTGCATAGGTGATCTCGCAGTGTATGTTGCTGATCTTTTATGCTGCAATGTGAGAAAGTTGAATTACCTACCTACCATACTGGCTTTCTTCTTCTTCATTGTCGTTAAACGATGGTGATGCCATGACGTAGTGCTTTCTCTAGAGTGCTCTATCGTTCATCACTCTCATCAGATCAGTGTCGTCCAGTTGAGTTTCTTCCTTGATGAGTTGCCTCAAGGTTCTGTGTGGTCGACCAATTTTCCTCTTTCCTTCAGGTAACCACAATAGCAATTTGTCAGCTGGTTCTTTGCTTCGCTTCTCATGACTAGCCAGTGCCAGAGGTAGTTGTCGTATAACTTCGCTAATACGAGGAAGAGAATCATACAGTTGCGTATTCGTAACATGATCCCTCCAAGAGACCCCGACTATGGCGCGTAGCATCTTTGTGTAGTTACCATTTAATCTAGTTGCTCTTGAGATGTTTAAGGTCCAAGACTCCGAACCATATAATAGTATGGTCTCTAGACATGCCTTGAACACCTTAGTTTTTGTCGTCTTTGAAATAGGGGACTTCCAGACTCTAGATAAAGAATGGAGTGAACTCCAAGCTAAGTTGGCCAATACGCTTGTTGACGTCAAAGTCACAGTTAGTATACCCCCCGAGGTATTTGAAGTCCTGTACTCTTTCAATAACAGAGTCCAAGAACGGCCCAAATGCTGGAGCATTTATATGCATATATTTCGTTTTATCCGCATTGAAACACAATCCGATGGATTTACAAGCTGCTTTAACTCGGCCCATGAGATCTTGCGCTTGCGAAAGTGTGTCTTCCAAAAGAGCTATATCATCTGCATAGTCTAAATCAGCTAAATTTAACGCAGAGAGCTTGCAAACACCAAACCTTACAGTGTACCCCCTTTTACCGACACTCTAGGATCCATTTATTGCTCCTTAGTTTCGTCAAAGGTACATTCAATATTCCTCTATAGGACCGTATAAAAACATCAAGCTTTCGACCTTTTGACGATCTTTCTCTGGCGGTTAGCTCATCTTTCATGTTGCAGTCACCCCACGATCCATCCCTATGCTTTGATGATTTGCCATTGCCACCTTTCGTCAGTGCATTGCTTTTGATTGACACTTTCCAATAGACATTAAGGTACAGCAATTGCTAAGTTGAGGGCAAGGGATCTATTGTCAGCATCAAATAAGGATACGAATGGGAGTTCCTGGTATAATTCAAGGAATAAGTAGTAGTTAGAACAAATAGGGTACAAATAAGTTATTTATAGAACTCTATGAGTTGGAGGCTTGAAAAACTCTTTTAAATACTAAGTTTCTTGCACCCAAATTTAAAGACATACTTGAAACAGATTTGAATACCGCCTGTAAACACTTTGTAGACATGTGCTCAAGTTTCAAACCCTACTTTCTCATAATCATGTTTTTATACTTCTTAATAGATTCGACTCCTTTACATTTATAAGGAGGGAACTTCAAATAAAATCAGAGGGTTGTAAATTCAGATATTTATTAAGATAATCGTATTGAACCTGTTCTATAAAACAAGTCCCGTACCCTATTCAGAGCGCAGAGGGTGTGAATAGTAGAGAAGCACATGTCCAGAACCACGGCATTGTGAGGTAGGGTGGCCAGTTCCTTCTCTTTCCGTCTTTTACCCTTCTCCAGCTAACGCCAGGTACCCATTTTCCTGCTGAATTCGCATTAGGGGTTTTCAGATTGACGACAGAACAAAGTTAGAACAATCAACCTTCAGCTTGCTAGAACAGCTGTTCGCCGAATGAGCTAACTCGCCTCCATACCTACTCAATACCAAAGAGTAATTGCAGGATTTCAGTTTCTAACCGGATGTTTAATGAAACGGGCAATGGCAGTAGCGTAAAGGAAATCTATGATAACGTCTTTTGTTAGTATAAAAGTAACCTTACCAAGATTTACTTCATGTTGGGAACATGCCTACCACTGGCAGTTTAGAATGCACTGATTTTACAGAGATGCATTTCCTCACCAAAACCTTTCCTTTTTAACCTGTTCATGCTAAGCATTGCATTTAATTTGCATATACTGTTGAAGAGAAACGAGGGACTGATCTGGCTCTACAAGGTGATGACACAAAACTTCATTTTTGTCAGCAAACTTGAAAGAAAAACTTGATATCTAAACCGTCTTTTACCAAGACTTGAAAAGGACGTCAGAGACCATTATCAGAATGAGCCAGATCCCAAAAACTCAGTCATAGTAACCAGTGTCCAGTTACGGTTATACGGCTGTACAAGCGTAGTCCAGTTACCGTTATACAGCCATTTCTGACTTAAGTTTGAAGAGTGGTCCCTAATCTCTAACGTTTTGGTTTTTGAAATGTTAAATTTATATGTATTGGTGTATGCCTCCCCTTATTTTGTGGCTATTCCAGGGGCATCTTTAGATTTGTAATCTTGAAATTAGACCCACTGTGGTCCAGTCGTTAGTTCACTTGCCTTTTATGCTAGAGGGTACGGGTTCCATTCCCCGAAGGACCATAGGTGGCGACTGGAAGGGCATCCGGTCTTAAAGTGCTCTAAGCTTTGACAAAAGTCCCATATATATGGGCATCACCTAGACCATATAAAGGGGAGTTCAAGGCATAAGAACAGATGAGTGGATGAATAGAACGAAGTAAAAGAAAACGTTTGCTTAATTCTCGTTGCTTGGCATGAAGTTAGTAGATCGAAATACTTGGCAAAGACCACACACACACATATATGTTTTGGAGCAGGTGGTAAGGTCGCTGGCACGTTGCAGACAATTTGATTCCATTAACTCCATGTTGTTGAAATGTGGACCGGTGCGAAGTGCTTTCGATATGATGCGAACTTGATATTCAATGTCTGTGTAATGTAAGGTTGGAGATGCCCACAGTTTTGACCGGCAGGCGTAGCTTGTCGCTTTATAGTTGCCGCTAGTTTTCAATTTCCTTTCATTTTATCAGAAAAGGTGCTCTTATTCTCCTTGCTGTTGCACTACTCACTCAACCAACTCATACCGCGTCCGCTGTACGTTTTGTAACAGCATCATTATTTAAATCTCATTTTCGTTCACGTTCGTCTCTGCACTTCTTCTCTATTATAAGTAAAAATTCAGAAAATTTGGGTTGCGCCATTTTCATACCCAAACGTCAGCTCAAATTTGGTACGGGCTTCACCGTGTGTTATCAGCAAACATTTCACACGCAAAATGTACTGAGGGAAGGAAAACACTTTTTACTATTCAAATTCTTACAAAGGCTTGATATGGAACAGTTGCGACTTAGTGCAAGTGGGATTTTCAAATCCTCAGTGATTTACGTGTAGGGAAATTTACCTGGCTCCAAAGATTTACTCATCTTAGGGCAAATAATTAAGATGATGGAAACATGTAATTTAAATAAGACGATCAAGATACTCAGTCGTACATAAGAGGAAATTTTGTCAGGTGTACTTCTAGCTTAATTTCAGCGAATCCCCTTAAGCAAGTCCTTTGCATCTTGGGTTGATAAAAATCTAGAGGCGCCGTACGCAAATCCTAGAGCTGAGGCCCTTCTTTTTGCAATTTTAATGCAAAAGCGGAAACTGGATCTTTTGTGTGTATGTGTGGTGCCCCGCACATGTTGCTACTTTCATCTTTTACCTTAACAGCTACGAATACGTGTCTAATATAGTGTGTCTTATGTGAATAATACTTAACTAATCCATAGTAATCAGCAAAAGTGATTAAATTATCAACAAGAAAAATATAATAAACACTTTAGAAAAGGCACCAGAGAATTAGGAAACATGTCACGTGGGCCGGTGGTGACATGTTTTTCTTTTCTTTAGTGTCTTTTCCAAATTGACATTTCAAATTCTCTCTTCTTGATGATACATAATAAATACTCTCAGTTTGTTCCAACTGTTACAATTCTCACCCATGAAAAGCCTCATAAAAGTTATGGATCAACTGTTCGCAGTCGGTGTCTTCACTTTCTGAAGCTGAAGTGACCGGTTCCTCCAAACTACTTATGTCTGGTGTACTCAAGATTCTCCCAAAATCGTCAACCCTACAAATAAAAAAGGAATTTGTGTGTCTCAAAGAAGAAGTATATTTATGCATTCTATGTATCTTAAACCATTACATAAATTATAATGGAGGCAAATGACAATTGTTATACATAAAACTATCAGAAGCAACTACTATTGCATTGGCTCTATTGTTTGTTATAAATCGTTCATATTTGCACTAGAGAGATTTGAGACATAAAGTTTCTTGAGCTTCTGTAAATAGGTTCTAACATATTAAGTAAATGGTGTATTTGTAACATATCGTACTGTTTGTCGCATATCGGGAGACACTTGAAGAGTATCGGCAAACAATAATTTTTTTCTACACCATAGCATAGTGATGCCCGGGGCTGTTCATTCTGTCTATTCTATCTCCATTACATCTTGCCGCTAAAAATACCATATATATCTGAGTATAACGACGCCTGGGCTCTGTTGGTAAACAGAATTTGTTTAGAACTTCAATGAACAATAGAAGTTCTTCGATACCACAAGTGCCAAACAGTGTCAGTAACGTGACTGTTATTTTCTACGACGGGTTTTATTCTTCTTGTTTCCATGAAATTAATACCGAAACTTTACTTAATTTAGAACATGCAATTGCTGTGATCAGTGTAAGGCGAAAATGTTTCGCAAATGTTTCGCAAAATGAATTTCTTGCTGAACGCAATATGCAGACTTTGTACTACCTTCCGACCTTTTTAGTTAAAGTATATATATATAAATATTAAAACCCAAAACCACATTAAAATTAACATTAAAAACTATATAAAATGACTTACAATGCCTTGAGGCGAGCTACAAGCTCTCAGTTAAAAAACCTTTATCAAGTAAACAGATTGGGAACCGTTGCTAAAACTTAAATATGAAAATGAACAAAGATATATATATAAAATTCCACTGATAGAAGCTACAAAGAAAAGAAATAACTCTATCCGAATATGCGTTGCTGAAATTGGGACTTCTTTGTTAAGGGCTCTTTCTAACGCTGATAGTCCGTCTTCATGCGGAATACTTGGGTACAACGCATGGCGTTCTTTACTACATGGTACAACGCCACAAAGGGAGTAGAAATCGGACTAAATACTCTATTTTAAGACGCAAAAATTAATTACCAGTCCTCCATGCAGCATTGTACTAAAATGACATATCTACAGTAGCGTTTCGATTAAAAAAATGTTTGTTTATTTGCACTTTGTTGATCCCTTCGCCACTTAAACAGAAAAAATACGCGTCCATTGATGCAGGAGATGCAATAAGATATGACATTTTTTCAATAGTGTAGTGAGGATTTTAATACTTGGGTCGCTTCAGAAACAGGCAAAATAGCGCGCGCAAAAATAGCACATTTCTAAAGACGATGGTTTTGCTGATACACGACTATTCAAATGTGCAGAAATCGGCCCTAAGTACTCGGCTTTTTGCCATAAAAGTAACTTGTCAGTCTACTACGCGGCGCTGTACTAAAATGACGCAACCGCAATAGCTATTCGATTTACCAAATGTTCGTTTAATTACATTTGGATGATCTCGTGATCTCTTAAACGGAAAAACTACACGTTCATTGATGTAGGAGTCGCACTAAGATATGACAGTTTTTTAATAATGTAAAATGTAATTTTATACAGGGATTGATTCAGAAACAGGTAAAGCAGCGCGCGTGAAAGTAGCACATTTCTTAAGACGATAGTTTTGATGATACATGACTATTCAAATGAGTAGTAATCGGGACCCAAATACTCGATTTTAAACCACAAGTGATATGTCTTCTACTCGGTGTTGTGCTAAAGTGACATGACCACAGTAGCTAGAACAGAACAGAGCAAGTACTTGTCCTTTGATGTAGATGTCGTGACAAGAAAGCGCAAGGCCACGAACTTTTTATGATATCATATCAGCGAAGGATCACTTACGTTGACTCTCGTACTGGAGGAAAGCTTTACTCTTGTGACATAGGTCCTTGGGAGATTAACATTTTACTTTTGCTTTGAGTGTCAACGATTTTTAAAAGTTTGGAGTAAGCATGTTTGCAATTGAGAACAGTCACTGTGGTACCTATGCACGTTTGGACAAACTAGGACTGGGTATTAAATGACGTATGGCACCTTTGCATAGTTTGTTATATTAGCTGACACTCCTCAGAGTACTAACGTCAGAATGACCGAAATGGAATGTGTGAAAGAGTATACCCAACTGTATTTTGGAAAGAGCCAATCAGAAATTGGACTGCCTGAATGGTTTGTGTTTTTGGACCAATCAGCGTTCTTGTCGTTTGCAACGGTCTCAGGAAAGAAGATGAAACACGTAAAGCTTCAGTTAGTGTTGCTAGCCAAAGCTGCTCTTTATTTATTAGTTAACATGTGTGGTGGTTTTTCTGTCTACTTAGGGTAGTGTCAATGTCGGTCCCACTGCTGATTAGGGGTCTTCGATTGAGAGACCGCTACCAAAAGCTGTTAATTCGGGGATACGAACTTTTATTTTTCTCTCCTAAAGCAGGTTCTGTCCCTTTCCCTTCAAGGCATGAGGGTGAGAGGAACTACAGTTCCCTTATATTTTGCTCTTCCCAGTTAAGTTTTCAACAATCCGCCCAAACTTCGTTCCGTTCTAAAGTTCAGTTATGAATATCCATTTTAATACCATTTAATACCACTACAATTTTAATTTAAGTCTACCACACCCGAAGAATTACCATTATAGTCTTACACCCTTATTCCTTTTTTACTTTACTAGTTACAGTAAATTTATAAAAATATCAAGGAAATTTTATTAAACGAAAATTAGTATCCTTATTCGTTATCTGAAACTACTGACTTATGACTTTTATTTAAAGTTATCCGAGAACAAAATTCGTTTTTTTGACCGTGGTAATGTGACAGTGTTAATATGAGTCTGCGCTGCTTATCAGGGAGACTGGTATGAAACACCGGTGGTAATATGACAGATGAAACCTATTGTTCCCAGTTCCCCTTAAGCCTGCTTCACATAGGAGTAAAATCCGTCGCCAGACAAGCGTCTGGCATGTTAAAGGCAGGTTTTCTTTCATGCGAACACTACTACCTGGCTGTGAAAGTTAAAAATTGATTGACATATGCCAAAGCAAAAGTCGTTGGAAAGTAACAAAAATTATATTCTTTTCCAACGAGTTTTCTCTGTTGGTTTCCGACTATCACTTGAATTGCTGGCCCTCTTTGTTCTCTTCGTCTTCGTCTTCTTCAAGCCCCATGATCTGTTCCAAGTCTTTCCAGACGCATCGAGTCTTCAAGCTGTTACTAGTCTTAGCTAAACTGGATCCACAAAATGATTTCACATGGAAAAGGCAACAATTCTTTATTTAAAATTGATGCAGATTTATACCAGCCACAATCAACTATTTAGGCCTCAAACTACGTGCTCGTAAGTTACTTCTTAATTTAGAGGGCTTTTATCATCAGGAGCTCTTTACCGTATGAGTTAACTCAATACAAATTTAGCACTGGCATCAACAAGATTATACGACAGCTATATAAGAGATTGAATTATGACATGAAGGCTTTAAACACCCCTTGTTTGGAAAGCCATACAACTATGGCGTTTTGTATTCAGAGGGGAGAACCTTTCTCATCAGAAATGGATTTGGGACTAGACACCTTAAATTAGCTTTTAGGGTTGCCATGACTTCCCCCTTGATCTGTGATAACTGGTACCTGATTTCTTCAGCTTCTAGGGCTTTGACGCAAGTTTTGTTTGGAAAACAGTCAATGCACACAACATTACTGCTGTATTTCATTAAAAAAACTTACAGGGTCGCGATGCTGGTGGCGATGTTGATGTTGATGGAAGTACCCTTGATAGACCTCCAGTGCGTCCCATGATAACATAAATATTCCTGCATGGTCTGCTATCCACTACCATGTTTGTGAGGAAGACGACACCGGCCATCTAATGCATGAAGACACAAACCGATTAGGTGGATGCTAAGCCATGCGAATGCTCAACTCAAAGCCAGTGTATGTGTTTGACGTGTCAGTAGTTAGTCACGAACAACACAAAGGTGGTCTTTTCCGCTGGAGAGACACTTCCAACACAGCATTTGTGATACGTAACAGGATGGTAACCTTGTCAGTCAACTACCTCTCTGAAAAGCCCATATGTATCAAAGTGAAGCAACAAAGAAAGACTGTTTCTTGTGGCATGTCAGCGGAGGACACAAGAGTGGTTCTCTAATACTGAAATGGATGAGTAAAACCTCTCAAAAACAGCAAGTCATCGCAAGCCATACTATTTTTTGTGACTCAATTATAACTGTGCATATCCTGAATGATAAAGAGACGAATATATAATCATAAACACTCCCTCATTGCAATGAAAGTATTGTACATAAAATGATCATCTTTCTTAATATATATCTTTCAATGTGGTCACCAAATTCAAGATACACTTAACGAGTTTTGGTATTTTGATCCAACGACTCGCATACATCTTTGTGGATAATAGAGTTTCCATGCTCTTGTCTTGGACAATCTGCCCTTATAAGAGATGCATTTACCTTCTTATAAGATTGTTGCACATGCAAACATGAACAATTAACTAGGCCTTGTTTCTTTCTTCTTTGCATCTCATTAATGACTGGACATATTCTATCGGAAATGGTCTTCATTTCAGTTGATTTTGTGACATCTACATTTTTATAACAATTCATTTCGACTCCCTATCTTTTACGATTTTGGCATTTTACACTTCATTAAGGTATTTGAGTTAAGGGAGTTTAATGGTTTGATTTTTTCAATTCTTACTCTTTTTGGGTTGGTGATCTTGAACTGTTACTTGGCAATGTCATTTTTAAAAGTACTGTCAGTTGAAGTGGCTGTTTAGTCCCATTACATATACATTTGTTGCATTTATTTCCATCTATTAAACGTTAGCTATTCGACAAAGTTCATCGTAACAGTGGCAGTTTTACGTTTCAAGCAGTATGTGTCCATTTAACATTAGCGAAATCTATCAAACGCTGCTGTCATCTCAGTTACGGCTTGCCACCATTTTGATTTGGTGACTTGAGTTAGTAACTAAGTAATATATGACGTCAAATTGAAAGAAAAAAGGTTAGAAATAAAGCTTGAAAATACACTTTCTTCATTTGCGTATTCGTTCTGAATCGCAAAAGAAGTGGATCGTTTATTCGCTTGTGATTTTATAAAACTGTGATTGCATTGTTGAAAATCGTGAAAATGAGTGAGCGACAATTAGTAGACGGAGTAATGGTAAGTTTTAATAGATTATAAATATATATTTGCGAGTTGATTTCTTAATTTGTTGGTAAACATAGGGGCATTTACGAGGTAGATAGGGCTGCGTGCACTCGGGCCCACGATGTTGTTATAGTAAACAGAATAACAAAACGTTTTGTAATCATTTTGTTGTCTTAATGATTCGTATCCAAACTATCTCAACAATATAAATTATAAGAAATATAGAACCCTGACTCATAGCTTAAATAAAGCAGCTGTTACATATTACCACGCATGCAATCTACTACTAGACTGCTATTTCTGACTTCGAGCAAAAAATACAAAAAAGAATAGAGCCCAATTTAGGACTTAATCATTCTACAGGGAGCTCAAGTAAATAGTTCCATAGTTACGCCGGTTAAGAACATCCAAAAGCAACAACTGTAGCAAGAGCGACTGACTCTTTTTGTTATCACAAAGAGAAAAGGGCTCTTAATATTATAATAAAGAGATAAGGAATTCTGTGTGACTGGGATGGACCTACGAAAGTTCCGAGGTTTTAATGACCGTGTACTCTTACTCAAGTCTCAACGTTCAGATTCATTGGAATTGCATGCAACTGGGGAGATAGACTGTAATAAATAGTTTTCCTTGCTTTACTTACAATGACGCCAACCGAAACAAATGCTGACCACACCCCAGGCAAGACCAAACTCATCGAGTACGTGTTTCACAAACATAAGCGCCAAGAAAAGCATCTAACTAAAATCTATTCTAACTTGTTATTGATCAAGAGGTCGACGTATGGGATGTGTAATCGAGAAAACTAACGAACTACCAAAACTATGAAATTTATGTAACTCATATCAACGATGCACATTATCCGGGGAAAGACGACGTGTTACGTAGCAGCTAGTGCGCCTGGATTTGACAGTGCAAAAAAAAATTCTAAAAAAGGATTAACCAAAGGGAATGAGAAATTAAGGGGAGCAGACTGTGAAGAAGATGATGTGGTGGTTTGCTGGTTGGTTACTGGTACATTACGGGTTCTTATCAAATATAAATAATCGTAAAATGTGAATACATGGTGCGAGATGGATCAATGTCAGAGCGAGTAATGAGAACGGTGAAGGTATTCTACAAATATTATTATACACAGATACCTCCATACTCGGGGCTCTTGAGTTTTTCTTAGCTTAAGGTCGCAATTTTCAAATGCGGCCCAACTGAGTTTAATAGCCCTGATGTAGTTAGGCGGAGAACACACGGTATTCAAGGAAGTATAATGGAATAATGATTTAAGCGGCACGCACTGCTGCAAAGCGGGATGAGCGTCAGAGAAAGAGAGCAGCTGCTTCTTTACCCCTTTTGTATGACATGGCCAACTCCCTTTTAAGGTGGTACATTTCTCAGCCCTAGATTTTGTAATGCTGTAGATAATTAGCATAAAGACATACCATCGTAACTTAAAGCCACGTGAACCCATTTCCTGAGTGACAATGGAACTGATTTTAAAACCATTAAATTGTCTCGAATAAGCCTCCCTTCCAATTTTTGGCGATAGCACCTGATGTTAACTGCACAACTTCCATTTGAAAATTTGATGACAGCAGCTCTCCCGCATTGCTCTCCTGTAAAGACCCAAGTAGCTATAGTCATTGACTTACAGGAATGGTCCTTGATAACTCTGTGAAAGGAAAATAATATTTTATGAGAAAAATGGGGGAAACTCTGGTAAGATTTTATTGTGTAAGTGGCCATTGATAAGATATTACTTTAAAGGGGAAATAATGGAAAATTAAAATTTAAGACATTTCTTTAATCAAGACAGATATTGATAACAGGAATTTTTACACCTGTTTTACTTATCCCATAATAATATTTACTGATCAGTATATTCATCATGTACAGTTGTAGTGGCTGATAATAATCTCCATTTACTCACATATCATCATTATTAACATAGTAATCACACAACGTCTTCGTATGTTTACAATACAGTGTAAGAAATGCCTATTCAATTGGCGATCCGCTTTCCATATGCGGATTAGAAGCAATACCTGTAAGGCCCAACTCTTGCTTCTGGCAAACAAGCAGAAAACTCATTCCAAGAGAAAGATTTCCATGTTCTTTCGTTCTCTCATTAACCTGTGTAGGTAAAGTACCAATTCGTTGTTTTCAATGGGGTTTTTTCACTCATCCTTGTCATTGCATATATGGATTTGTGTTGGTTTGAAATTTGTCATTACATTGAAGACCAGAGCTCATGCATATCTTTGTCTCTACAGTTTTGCAGTTTAGTTACAGGCACCTGCCACAGAAACTGGGTCAAAATTCTAACAGCGCAATGTACATTACAACATATATTACGTGAACTAACAATTAAATACGCTAATAATTTTTAAAAACTCGCCACGAACATATTTTATTGTAAGAGAGTGTGAGAGAGGTTGAATGCAAACAAGATTAAAAACAACCAGCAACTTCTGAGCATGCAAATGTTACAAGATATGTGTCAGACCCAAATGTTAGATTCCAATTATGTCAAATGACGCGTGATTTACTCTTGGACTCTCTTGGGACTTCATGCAGATAATTGTACGCAAACAGAGTAATGCGTTCTGGAATGTGGTGTCTATTTAAGGGATGATGTAACGCAATAGAGTGCTAAAGCGATGACGTCACAAAACACTTTTTTTCGAGGAATCGCAATTATAACTGTATCATAGTGTTAAATAGTGCCATCAAATACCCGTATACAAAATATCGCGTTCAAATCTCATATTAACTTTGAGAAAAGACTGTTTTAATTTGGAAAAGGGCTTAAGAAAACACTGTTAATTTTGCTCAGTTCATAAAACTATGAACTGGGTTCATTTAACAAGGTTTTGATAGGAACGATTCAAAGTTTGAAAGTGCATATCTCATCGATTGCTCAAGGTATGGTTCTCAAATTTGGATAGGTTATCTATGACAACAAGAAGAAAGCAATCAGTTCAAAATATTATCAAATTTCTGATATTCATTTAATCGTGACGTCACACTTTGGTACTCAATTAAATTCAAAACGAATGTTCGGCTTCGAATGTTGGCAAAAAGTTACAAATGTAAGTAAACAACAAAGCCACCTAGGCAGTCTTTATTTATCTCCATGGACAATTTACGACTTTTACCTTACCAAAATGTTCAGCGGCTCCAAAACCTAGAAATCTACAGCATCTACCACCTCACTGACCACATTGACCATGTTAAAAACCTGCTCTCAACTTTCACAGCAACGCTGCGAAAACGCGGAGTAAGCCACTTCAAAGTATTTGGTGAACCATTAATTGCCAAGACGCTACGTTGAGGAACTGAAGATAAATTATGAACCAAGCCGCTCAAAGTTGATGTAGTCTAGAAATATCATAGTCCTAATTTGAATTCGATATTGACCCGGAGTATCAATCGCAACTTTAATGTGGCCCTTGGTTCCTTTTGCAATAAAGAGGATGCCAGCTGTATTATTTATCGCAAGCTTTTTGCCGTATTTTATTTTTTAAAACATTTAAGAAATTGATCCAGCTTATGAGAATAGCGCAGCATAGCTTCAATGTACACCTCCCCATCCTTCCTCTTCTTTGCTTACAAGTACGGCAAACACGCATTTCGTAGCTTATTTTGTTACGTTATTTCTGCATTACATAACTTTGAATAATTTGTCTTCCTTACGTTTGTAATCCTTTGGGCTCAAGAGTGTGCGTAGTGGTCGGTTGACGTATGAATGGTATCAACTTTGGAAGAATTGGAACCAACACGTGCGATGGCTTTTTGCTTGACCTAATGAACCCTTATACTCTGTCACCTTTTGTTCTTACATTTAAATCTAAAAAAGTTATATTGACATTGTTCGGACACCTTCGTTTAGTTTGTTGCTTTAATTGCGACCTACTTGGCTTGTTGATCTAAAGCTGATCAACAAGGCAATTGGGTCTCTCACGTGCCAATCTATCACGTGACACGAGCAACGAGCATATTGCTATTTATTACTTTCAATGTCTTATAAAACGAATGGCATAGAAATATACATTAAACCGTCTTATTAGGAGACATTTGTACTTAGCTCATGAAATACTAACTGAACGATTTGAACTTATGAGCTTTAGACGGATATAACTTAACCATGTCTTCACTGAGCATTAGGAGAACGCATACCTTATGACAATATGCAACGGGAAGATGAGAAAATTCTCCAGAAAAAGGCATTTTCAACAAATAAATATATCTGGTCACGGGGTACTTAGATTCTTGGTATCAAACAATTATTTTAACTTTGGCAGTAGTTACAAGCTTTCTATCTGACTTTGCTTCAAAACACATAAAGGCCATACAGATTGTGAGAGGCTATACATAATTGTAAGTAATGACGCAATGATAGAAATATATTTCTGCAAAGAACGATTGTCTTTACAAGCAATTATTTTTATAAGAAACCTATTTATAAGAAACCAGGGCTCAATCACCTCAAGATTTAAAAAACTTGAGGGCTGGATGGGGCTGCTCTAAGAAACCTAAAAAACCTCTGAGGGCCGTTTAGATAGCTTGATAACGAGTCATTTCATGAATAGGCTAACCTGGAAAAGAGGGTACCTTAAATGAAGTGTGAATTTACTAACAGCAGTGTGACTAGCCCCCTCCGTGTATTCCGCCCCCCTCTATTTGGTACCAGAGAACAATAAACTGCAAAGAAACTTTGAGGGCTCAAAAGGCCAATATTTTAAGAAACTTCGAGGGCTGGACGCTGAGGTAGTTTCTTATTTAAAAAAATAAGTGTAGTGAGCAGTCAGATGATAATTTGACAAGATAATATAATAATATACTATTACAGCACTACACTCTCCAACAAAATCTTTAAAGCTGCTCGTTTCTTGTGACAATACAAAACTCAAACCTGGCCATTTGAAAACCAAAGTAAAAATGTGTGGTATACTTACAGCTTGTGAGTCTGAAGTCTCTTGCTTATTCGAATCTTCAAATTCGATTAGGAAGCCTCTTTTTGCTTTTTGATGAATGAGCACTGTTTTGACCAGCTTTGATCAGCATGGAGGAATTCTCAAGCGTTTTCTGGAGGTTGCTATGGTTCAGGACAGATAACCTCTTTAGGAAGCTAAGAATAATTACAAAGTGGCCGATGAGACTCTCAAGCGTCGTAAGAACCGAGGATCATTATGTACATAGCCCCCAATTTTTCACAACAACATGAATTTTACCGCTGCATATTCTTGCTTATGCAACAAAAGACAGTTCGTTTTTATTTAGTAAGTTAATATGGATCTAATACTCTTCTGTTCATAACAAGCTATTCGTTTCAATGCATTTCGTATATCATTTATTTTTGCTTTAGATAAATAATTGATGGAATGTCCCTTGATCTTGAAGTTCCGTCGGCATTGAGAAACAATAAGGGTAGTGGGATAAAGTATGGAACATAATATGGCACAGACAGTTTCAGCTGAGGTCATACATATCTATGTCCTGGTTTTATTTAACAAAAGAAGTTGGCATGTGAATATTGTATGGACGTTGATTTGATGTTGGCTCCCAACATCTCGTAAAATAAGCCAACATCATTATCAAAATTACAGCGTAGTCTACCTGTGACCATTATCAAAGCGATGTCGTATTGACACTTGAAAGGTGTCGTTTTGACACTTGATCCAATATTGGTAACACTTAAAGTAACGATGTTAGCTTTACGTTGGTCCAATTTTGGTACAACAACCTACCATTTGGTTGAAATGGTTATGTTGTGTAGACGTCGATTTGATGTCAGTTCCAAACATCTCGTAAAACAAGCTAACATCATTATTAAAATTAAAGCGTAATCTACCAATGACCATTACCAAAGGGATATCGTATTGCTGCTTGAAAGGTGTCGTTTTGACGCTTCATCCAATATAATAAAATGATGTCAAATCACAGAAAAAATATCGTTGCTTCAAATTTCATTGGAATCCTTTGTGAAAACTTACAAAATACACTTAAGAAATTTCAGTGAGATTTTATTTGCAGTTTTGTAGAAAGAGATGTTTTAACACTCAGACTTACCTAGATCTGCTCGTTTCTGCAAATTTTTCTTGTATCAAAAATTTTAAAATGCATTTTCATACTGTGCAAGTAGCAAAAATGACATTTGCATCGAATGTGTGCCATTCCTGGCTCTCAAAAATCAGGGTTTTTACTATTTTTAACAGTTGCCTCATTAATGACGTCATTATCATGTCACGCGACCATTTTAGGAGGAAGGAGTTATTTTTTTTTTGTATAACCAATTTTTTCTATAAAATCAATCAATGTATCCACAAACTTTTACAGTCATACCCTGAGACGTTTCTGAGACTTAACGAGGAAACAAAAAGCTCCGCGACACATTTTCTAAGATCATAAAAACCCATACAAAATAGGGCTAAAAAGCTATTGTTTCTTGATTCTTCATCTGGTCCCACTTCTTTACGTTGTCTTCTAAACTTTAGATTCCTAGATGGAAGGAGTATGAGAAAAACCCTGCACGACACGAATGATACACCAGGAAATATTCCCGTAGAGGTGGAATGAATGAAATTCAAGAGGCACAGGCGATTCTTTATAATAGACTGTAAGTGGATGGTTATTGGCGTTGACCGCAAAATCTGTTGTAGAGAATTTATTGACTTGGAATAATCTTGCATATGTTACGCATATTATCATCAAATCTGGGCGAACCATCTTCTACTTGCGATGGTACTTTTGTCTCCTTTTCTCTCCCTCTCAATATACTACTTGCTAAGACATCGTCATCATTACCTGCTCTCTCGGACGTCGAATTACCGCCTTTTGTACTTCCGACATCTATTATTGTCATTTTTTATGTTGTAATTTGCAGGCTCACTTACCGATGTAGCCAATTTTATAAGAATCAGGGAAAAGCTTTAATGACAAACATAAGGATTCTGCGCAGATGTTTCTGGGAATGAAGATACCAAAATTGCTTGACTTTTAATTATATTGTGACGTCACTCTAAACTACGCTAATACTGTACAATAAAGATACGCTGTGTTTGAGATGAAACATTTACGAAGAATATCCAATTCTCCAAAGTAGGTAAGGTTCCATTCGATATAACAAAAAGCGCAAAGAAAAGAAATTGGATCAGATCTACTGTAGCTATTTATACAGCTGAAAAGACAAGAGCCATCATCAACAGCATATCCATATAAGGAATTAAAAGCGGAAGCCACGTCACCTAAGGAAAGATAAGCTGACGCAGCTGCGTATAATCAGTAAGGAGGAGGCATAAAAAGTAGAATAAAAACACTAGAAAAGGACTTGAAATGTTGATAAAGAAATTGAGTTCAAGTGCCAGCTTTAATTGCAAACTAGCGAAAGCCAGAAGAGATACCACGATTGGGGAGTAGAAGAGGGAGTCTCCAGCTATTTCAAACTAGGGGGGGGGGATTCAGTTCCACTGCCAGCTTTAATTGCAAACTATCAGATCGGAGGAGCGCCGCGAAGGGAAGGGGGGTGGAGCTCGGGGGTCGCCGTATCACAAAAAAAGGGGGGGATTGCCTACCATTTCCTGTTTTCGATGATGTTTTGTCTTTGCTTTTCCATTTTGAATTTCAGTCTCACTACAATTTAAGCCATGCTCAGTCCAGTGAGTTAACAAATTTGATTTAGTCATGAGTTTGAGTGAGGAAAGCAAAGGGAATAAATGGAAGGCATATTATGATAATGCAAGAAAGTTTATACCTGAATGGATGAAGAGAAATCTTTGGGTTAAAAGGGCTGTAGATGGTTGAGATAATGCATTTTGCTTTTAAGTTAATATCAACCCCAAACTGTACAGTCTTAAGCAGTATGAAGATTCTGTTGTTTTGGTTGGTATTAAAGACAGAAAATGAAACAATTCGGTTTGAGCTTGCTTCGAAGGCCTTCATTGTCACTTTCTGCGCATGCGCATTGCTTTATTTGAGGAACCTTTTAGTTTGGCCTTTTTTTTGCGCATTTTGGCCTGATTTTGTCACCTGTTTGGCCTTCTTTTGTAAATCCCGTCTGGCAACCCTGAGCTGGAATACAGGGTCTAGGTACTCTTGGCTTTGCCTTCCTCTGGCTTTGCCTTCCTGTTATCTTGCCAGCCATCAGCTCACTTTCTAGTGAGCCTTCTCTCACTGCATGTCCAAAGAACTGTAGCTGTTTTTTGGCCACTGTTCCGTTCACTTCCTGTTTGGTATTAGCAATTCTTAGCACCTCAGCATTTGTCACTCGGTCTTTCCATGAAATTTTAAACATTCTACGCAAGAACCAGATTTCTACAGCCTCTTGCCTTATCTTGATGCTTTGACGCACAGTCCCATGCTTCACAACCATACATCATAATAGATCAAACAAAACATTTCAGAACTCTCTGCCTTGTTTTCATTTTTAACGTCTTATTACAAAGACCTGTTTTCATTTTGGTAAATGCCTTCTTTGCCTGGGTAAAGGTAAAGGCAATGTTGAAATTGATGGCATGCATTTGCTTCGTATTTTTCGCTTGTTTTCGTTTTTAACTTCTTATTACAAAGACCTGTTTTCATTTTGGTAAATGCCTTCTTTGCCTGGGTAAAGGTAAAGGCAATGTTGAAATTGTTTATTTATTTTTTTAATGTTGCCATATATTGTGAGAAATTCCAAGGATTTTTAAAATTTTAGATATGAGAGATTATCGTAAAGCACCTTCTTCTAAGTTCCGTCCACATGGCATGGGTTGGATGGCACTGCTCTCCATCTGTTGCGATCACATGCTACTTTCACTGCTTCGTGGTAGGATGGTTTGTCACTACATTCTATTATGTTGCCAGTCTGTGATGTTCTCCTTCTTCCTTTACATCTTTCCCCCTCTATTCTACCCTCAATCAGCACTCTCTGGATGTTTCCACTTCTTATATAATATGTCCAAAATATTCTAGTGTTCTCTTTTTGATTGTGATTATGATGTTTGTGAATGGTGTGACTATTCAAAGAGGAGGTACCTGTTTCAATAAATACAATAATATGTTGGTAAAGACTAATGTGGAATCCAATCTAAAGGCATTCTGTTAAATCTGTGGCCAATCTAAATGACAAGCCCAAAGATAGCAGTGTATTCATGCTCCACATAGCCTACCTACCTCTAAGTAATGTAGCACAGCTTCCTTTATATAACCCACGGAATAACCCAGCTTCTTTGTAGATCTGTTTGGCACAATCAACTGGTCCCTTGTATTTGGCATTGGCTGGATCTGCTTGTTGAATCTATAAGCACAATAAATCTATCAATTAACAGTGTTACAGCATTATTCAAATTATTTGGCATTATTAGGGAACAAAGATCATTTGATCCTCTGGCTAGCTTTAGCAGTTCCCATTTGTAATTTAAGCTTGATAAATCAATATGGTACTTAATACAATATATGTTTACTAATATTCAAAGCATCCTCCTTTAAACAAAACACCCTTTAACTGCTACACAGATGGGTATTATTACATGGAGGGATAGGCAAGCATCAATTTACCATTCCAGACAATTTCAGCAAAGTGGCAAAGCAAGAAAAAAAACTATCTGAGAGTATAGCCCCTCCGTGCACCTAACAGCTATATACCTGTCTCTTACATAGACTTTGCCTTGGATAAAGATCCTCATCTAGAAGCTATGACTTTGCAGCATTTAATGTTACCACGTTACGTCAATTTGCTTTACGTTATGTGCCGTTGTGTTCCAATTGAAAGGGAAAGCGACCGCACGTTCAGTGCCTACGTTGCTGGATACTCAAGGATGAACTATGTTACGTCAATTTGCCTTTCACTTCGTGCCGTTGTGTTACAAACGACAAGGGGCCTACCACGTTCGGGAATATTGACTACAGTTTCTTCGTCGGCGCGGGATTCAACAGTTTTGCGCTTGTTTGCTTTCATTGCGTTACAGAGAAAAATAAGGACGTACCTGCTCTTCTTCTTCCGGTGTAAAGTCGTTCTTGATATTAAACGTTTTACGTATCTCTTCTGGTGTTTTTCCTGAAAGAAAAAATGGTCTGTAAGTGATTATACATCCGGCAGGGCCATCACTAACGCTAGCCATCTTAAACATTTGTAGCAGATCGATATTAAAATTCCAGGCGTGTTACGCGTTCCTTTGAAATGTAATCTTGCATACCTATCTACGTAAATTACTTCTCTACGCTGAAAAGATATGGCGTGAAGCAATTATTATTATCAAGGCTGTAACCCAATGAATAGTAGAAAAAATAAATAACACTATATAAACTTTGAGTAAAGAGTAAAACATTCAAACAAATTCTATACAAAACCAAATGCCTCATTCCGCTTATCAATTTTACTGAAAGTGGTCCCGAAAGGGCGCGGTGAAGTACAACAGGTTTAAAGGACAATGACTGCTTTGATTAAAAGAGTGATTTGAGGTTAACCTTCGAAGGGACAATGATCACGTTACCATTCGTGTCGCTACTAAGATGACATTGCTCAGGGTCACGCCACATGGTTTATTCTTTTTCTTCTCTGAATTCTTTCTCGGGGAGATATGAGCCTACGCCTTATTGGCATCAGCTCTTCTCTGCCGTGATCGGCGTAAAATATTATAAGAAACAGTATTAGGGAAGGTATGATTCTGTAACTGGCTAGGCGCATTCTGGGGATTTTCCGCCTTGTAAACCGGAATGAATAAACCGACAAGAATGGAATTTAACATAAAAAACACATGATAAAACGTGATAAAGATGTAAAAGTGGCCTAATGTAGTAAGTTGATAGGAATGGTTGCTGTAAGTTGATTTTCGTTAACGTTTGGTACTTTGATGTTCATAATTAAGCCATGAGTGTAGTTTCATTTATTAATGGGTGTTGCATCTCGCCTGCCGGCATTATGTGGCCTAGTGTGAGATGTTCAAAGATTCACAAAGATACACGAAATAACAAGATCAATAGAAGACCAAAGTGCCACAAGTTATAGAGAAGTCATAGTGAACAGTTAGTTAATATAATTATTTAAACTGCTTGCCTTAAAACTTTAACCTTATAGTTAAAGGAGTAAAATATATATCAACAGTAGAGGTAATTGAAAGTTAGTTCTTGGTGCAAGTTAAAAATCTTAAGTGACTGCTATGGTAAACGTTTTCGCCAGGGACTGATTACAGCAAGCCGCCAAGAGTGAAGGAGAGAATCTTGTCGTGATAAAGTTATAAGACTTAATAAGTAAAGAAAATTATCATTTTTTGTGGACAGTTTCTGGCCAAAATGTGTTGCAAAGTTAATCCGATATTGGCCACAACTATCAACATCGTGGCGTTGGTCCACCAAAGTAAGCCTTTTGATACAATATTTGAAAAATTGGAAAGGCCATTCTAATATTATAAAACCAAGACGTTCGGAAACATCCCGGCTTATGACAATTTTATGTCTAGCCGAAATCCTAAGCAACATCAACGATCATCTCCTTTATTGACTGCTATCATATTTATCAGAAAAGGTTAATGCCACTTCTCCACTTGCACAAAGCACGACCCCAGTTAGAATTACCTTATTGATACCAATAATGATTTACAAACGTGGACGGAGCGAAACTCTTGCAGCTACCAAACAAATAGAATTGAATTCGGAATACGAGCTATCGAACCCACAATATCAATCGAGTTTGATAACAATAACATCTTTACATTTCAAGTAGCAGCAATAACCCCAAACGATCCATCGGTGGGAAAACATAAGGCTCTGGTTTCCGTATTAGAGTTTTGTGCAATTTACACTATGGAGCAAGCCAGCCAGGTACATTAATCGATTCAGAGCTAATTCCAACTAAATAAAATACATATTTTAAGTAGCAAATACAAAACTACTTATCTACAAAAACCCGATACTTATGAGATGTGTTTCATTAATTAAACTCTCCTCCCATACGATTCTTCAAATGATTTCTTCTATATATAATAGCGGGGTAGAATGTTATCTAAATAAGGGGGGAGGGGATTTTTCAGGTGGTGCTAAACACGTGTATCACGTGTGTCACGGTGGTGTCTATTTCCAGTTTTGTATTGTGCCCCAAGGCAGACATGTTCTATGGACAAACGTCACGATGAGCTTTATTTGACACCAATACGGCACTTTGTTGTGCTTTACTTTCGTCTTTTTCACCTCATTTTGTATTTTGCTTATTCTTCTTTAAACTTTTTTTTTGGGCAATTATTGCTAGGGCAGCGGGGGGATCCTATCCTTTGAAACGTTTGTATAACACACCCTCCTAAAATAGCTGAATAACAAAGCACACGATCCTCAAGTAGAGAGTAGAGTAACGTAAAGTACAATGATACTAATAGTGCTAACTAAAGTAATACCTTAACCAAGAGCTGCGCCTCATTTAGTACTGATGTGGATGCACCTGAGCGGATAGTTGAATTAAACTGATAAACGAGTTCCTAATGAGTTAACCACGTTAATTAGCTAACCATAATATTATTAACAAACAAACTACGTCACTATATCAACTAATTAATACTTCATCCGCAACGTATAAAACTGAGTTCTAATATTTGAATTATAAAAATACAACGAAAAATAACTAAAATTAAAAAACTAAAAGCTGGAAGTGGTTTTTACAATAAAAAAGCCACAAGTATGCTTTAAACAGTCTATTTAGACATTTAACTAGAGACAGGGGGTGGGGCTTCAAACTTAACTGTACCGGGCTCCGTGCTCCCCGTTGCACCGTGCTTCCTGCTTAAGCGTGAAGCACTGGATTCCAGTATTATCAGATGAAACATCTCCATGCTCTTCAGAGGCGGAAACATCAAAAAGATCTCTTGAAATATTCCCGTTCTGGCAAACTGATAATCATCAACAAATACCTATCTTTCATGAAAATTTAATACATCAAATGACACTGTTCTGAGGTCCACCTTTATATAATTATCAATGCATGGTAAAATGAAGAATATACCTAAAAACAGAGGAGGGATATGAGAGTAAGACAAAAGCCTAAAAAACGCATAGACGTCAATGATTAAAGGGAGCAAAATGAGTTCAGTTAATGTTTGTAAAACTTAAGTCATGGCTAGCTAGGTAAAAATTAAAATGGGGTGAAGGGTCCCAAAATGGCATGCTGGCATCTATTGTATGCAGAAAGCTAACAATACCTGCACTTTATCTGTCCTAGGTACAGACTGGGTAAAGTGGCACTATAAAGCTACCGGAGGTCACTTACAAGCTAGCTACACTTTACATATTGCCATACGACCCAATTTGCTGAGATTACAACCTGCAAACGGTACTGCTACTACTCCTGAAGGTGCTGGTGAGTTCTGTCACTTTGTCCATGTAAAACAGTGTTGATGGTGGTAGTGAAGCCACTTCCACTAGGGCACTGTAGAGTCCATTAAGAAGGGTTAAGGTGATGCATTGTTTAGTGACACAGAATACGATCCCATTAAAAATGGTCATCTGATAACAAAATATTAATCCAAGGGAAATTGCACTGAATGAATTAAATCAAGAGAGATCTTTGGTTTTAGATGTAGATAGAAAGTTACACATAATAACATGATGAGATGCTTTGGTCTTGAAAATCGAATGAAAATTGATGGCATATATATGTAATACTGAATCATGTAGCTGAGTGGATTCCACAATAAGAAGATTGCAAAATCTGATCCATTCACGTGATCGTGACAACAATGAAAACACGGAAGGTCATAATCATCATAGCAGTTAACTGTTAGTTACATAATTTATATCAAAGAAAGTACACTCATGGGCTTGTTTATATTCTTGTCACCATGTCACATTGTAAGAGGCACTGATGTCTCCTGTCTTATAATGAGGTAGCCAGATGTAGAGAAATGACCATGTTACTGGTCTCCACTGAAGACAAAATCCTTTCTTCATTTATATTCCAACAACAACGCATATCAGATTAAAATCAAGCATTAAAAAAAGATTAAATGCTGATCGCTCGATAACGTTTTTATTGATGAATTGTTCAAACTTTGCACAGAAGTACAAAGAAATGCTGACTTGTGGACTTATCCTTTGTTTTTCTGCAAAGGATTTCTATGAAAACAAGCAGATCCTCTAAAAATAAGCTTTGGTTGATCTGCAAAGTACATGCAACTTTCATTGATATAAAAGACTTGACGACAGAATGGCTTTCCAGAAGCACTTTTTCTAAATCCATTTAAAAACCAAGGGCAAATTAGGTTACAATGACATTATGTTCGAGAATCAAACGACTATCGACAAGTATCTAGCGATAAACTATTCTAAACTAGCTTATCTCAATGCACAAAAGTAACACAATCAAATTTAATTCAACTCAGGCCATCCTCGTGCTCTGCGGGGGTGGAAGGGAAGGAATTCAATCGCAGACTCAGAGTTTACTGCGCCCCTTCTTTGCTATAATAAACGTTTACTTTTAACTTTATGCTACTAAGGCAAACGTTAGCACGTTTTCACGTTTAACCTATTGGGTGGGCACAGCCCCCCGCGCCCCCCTGGGCTGTGTGCCTGGGGGAGAGACATAATTTGTGAAAAGATATACAAAGCTTAACTTTGTTGAAGATGTTATTTTACTATGGACTAAAATTATGATGTGCAATTACTACAATTACTATTTTCCATGACCCATGACGTCATGACGCTGAGTGTCATATACCAGCACAAATCACCCCAAAACCCTTCATACTCATGGGCCAGTCGCAATCTTCAGTGTACCTCAGTACAGTCAGAAGTAAATGCATATAAATATAGTTTTTACCTATCGTCTGTCAGAGTATGGAACTTGCTTTCAGCCCAGTTCCACCTCAGTAAAGGTGATTAGTTTCAAGTTATAACTGCTGAACTTCTTTACAGCTGGACTCATTTATATGCTGACACCTAAAAGACACTACGACTGACCAAGGCTTAAAGGCATCATTATTGCCACCATGGTGGGCCCCATGTACTAGACAATAAACAATATGAATTGTGTGAATAGGCATGCAACATCACCATGGCACTAGGAAGGCTGAAAGATGCTTGATATGGAAAGATTTTGCCCATTTGGGGGATAAAAATAAAAAGTGTTTTAGTACTGTGTCAGATCTTCTTATATTACTTATACTCAAATTTTTGCAAATGCTCTTCGTACCACTCCTCCATAAATAATTCTAAACCACCATTAAAACTGTTGCCACAATTACAGGCCACAATTTGGGGGCTTGAAAGGTGAAATACGATAATGCTGCTTCTTGTCTTTCTAAAAAATTAATTCACCTTGGGATGCCTCTTGCTTGTTTCATTGATAGGGCATTGCTGGAATTGCAGCTTAAGCTTTCTTTCTTATATCCGTTGTGACCTCTGTAGACTGCTTTTGCACAAGGAATCATCAGTGGTGTATGTATGCCGAAATTTTCCCCACTCCTCATTAGTGATTTTACAGTAAGTTAAGTGACGAATGCGGAAGCTGAAGCTTGTTATGTTTCGCGTTGATTCTGCAGCCGTATATCCCTGTGCTCTTTTAATTTCTAGCACTCGTTTTATGACGGACATGCGTGTTTAACTCATAGCCAAAGTATTAAGGTTTTAATTTTGTTATCTTAATCGACTGTCAATCAGCTGCTTTTCTTTATAGATGGGATTTTTGGTGCGATATCTTGTGTCGAAGACAGGTAAAAAACTTATATATGCCACGTAAGGCCCAATGAACTTACCCTCCTACTAAATTTCTATCACAACACCTCTGTCCAAATGAAAAATTTCCTTTGAAAAATGAAAAGTGCTGCTAGTTTGACGTACTTTCAACGGCCGCGCTGCGAAGGACGTTATAATATCCGATCTACCGATTGCTGTGGGTACATTCAATATGGCCGCCGACTTTTCTGACTGACTAAACTGACTAAATCTCTATTGCTATTGAGAACTTATTATACTCTCTTCAGTTTTGCTGATTACAAAGTGCCCTAATCTGCGGAGACTGGAAGATGTTAGTTAATGTCTTTACCATTTTGCAGGGGGTGAGTGGGTAGTTGGGTAGGATACAGCCTAGGACATGTTCCTATTACAAAATGTATGATGGTATATGTAAGAAAAGAAACACCCTTCATACTCCTACACAACGTTCTGAAATATGTTATCACGAATCAAGGAAAAATCGAATGTCGAGCGGACGTGATTCCGCACGACTTCAAGGTATTTTCTCTTAGCGATTTCTTTGTTTGAATGGATCTTGTTATTGGCTCCTTGTTTCTAAACAATAGCCCTGGACGTGCTGTAAACCTTCAGCACGACTCGGTAACCATTGACGTAATTGAAGAGGGAAATGCAATCAAAAGTTTGCTCCTCGTTGCAAAATGGGCTCCTTGATGCAATCAGCAAATAGAAATCGGGGGAAATTTATAGTTTGTATACATTTTCGAATATGATTGACTTTCATAGGGTGTGCGGCGCACACCTAGCACACCCGGAATATACGCCCCTGATTAATAGCTGTTTGGATAGGTTAATTCTTGATGATGTATGCTTAGCTCTGTCAACATATTTTTAGTGTCTACATTTAAAATGGTCAGAGTAAAGGATACTACCTGGTTCAGAGCCCTACAAGCCTTCTATAATTGAGTACTTAAGTGTGACATCACACTTTCATGAACATCAAAAGTTAGACTATATTATGCACTGCTTGCATTCTTCTTAATAATATAGATAACCTGTCCAAATTTGAGAATGATATCTTGAACAATCGTCAAGATACACGCCTTCAAACTTTAAATCATGCCTATCAAAACATCGTTATTTGAACCCAGTTCATGATTTTATGAACTGAGCGTAATTAACAGTGTTTCCTTTAGAACTTCTACAAATTCAAACAGCCATTTCTCACAGTTGATATGAGTTTTGAACACAGTATTTTGTATACAGTCTTTTCTTGATAGGGTAAACACTGATATATAGTTATACTGGGGACTCCTTGAAAAAAGTAACTGTGGGTGACTTGTAGATCACCCTGAGCACAAAATAGGTCCTGCCTAAAGACTCATAATTACAGTGGACTCTCTCTATCTCGAACTCACGAGGGACCAAAAGATTTGTTCGAGATACCGATGTCATGGTCGTTACAGGGATGGGCTATCAGAAAAGGGCTCGGGTGGGTGACTAGCTGTCCT
Source organism: Alatinidae sp. Z8VKAUB7J3 (assembly GCA_010016025.2). Classification (NCBI taxonomy): domain Eukaryota; kingdom Metazoa; phylum Cnidaria; class Cubozoa; order Carybdeida; family Alatinidae; species Alatinidae sp. Z8VKAUB7J3. The sequence goes on from JAAAKM020073195.1 coordinate 137,010,147, forward strand.
CGATCCAAGTTATTGGCGTCTTTTATCGATTTGGGTGACACGAGTTTTAGGAAGCTAGGAGTGATTCCCTCAATCCAAGTTATTGGCGTTTTGTATTAATTGGGTTGACACGAGTTTTAGGTAGCTAAGAGTGATTCCCTCAATCCAAGTTATTGGCGTTTTGTATCAATTCGGATGATACGAGTTTTAGGAAGCTAGGAGTGTATGTGGAAAGGACAGTTAGATACTTTATATCACAGACATTCCTTCCTTTTTCTTGTATAGTTTAAATGCAAATAACATTTGTGCTTTTAAAGGTTAGTTCTTAGGGAACAGGATCATGTCAGTAAACCCCTCTTTCCCTCCGAGGCCCCTTCTTTTTAAAATCGGAGAATTATGAATCAGGTTTGCTTCTTAGAGTCGATCTTTATTTTAATTTAGCCTTTTGTGCTCCAAAATTACTATTCCGTTTCTTATCAGTAATGTGAATGTCTGACTAGTGGCAGACTGACATCTTTGTGTGACTTGTGCCGCATCTTCTTCCATTTGACGTTTTTGTGTTTTGAGTCAAGCATTTTGTCTAGAGGAGAGAAACGTGCGGTATGTTCAAGTATGTCTGATATTGACTTTGCATGAAAGTATATGAGAGACACTATTAGTGGCATATATCAGAGCATCGGACCAGAGTGCTCATGTTGTCCTCATATTGTGTTAATTGCAGTGTGTATATTTGAGATTAAATCCATATTCAAGTCAAATGTTCCAATTTCCCAATTTTTAGGACAAATAACGATGCAGCTCACAACGTGATCATCAGGATTCCCAAAACACCTCGTGATGAGTTTCGTTGTAATCCAGTGCAACTAACAGTCCTTTCTTAAAATGGATACCTTTGCTATTCCTTCTGAATCACATATAACATTACACATAATTATTTAACTGTATTTGTATTATATATTGGTAGTTAAATACTATTATACAATATATTTTTTATTTAATATCTCATTAGTAAGTTTTGTGCACCACACACCGGTCACTTTTATATGTGTTACCACTGATAAGTTCTTAGAAGGGTTTAGTTGTTTCCTTACTTTTCAACACATTCACGCACTGTGCATAAAAGTTAACGATTTGGTTGATTGTAAAGCTTAACAACTTATTGCAACTCAATACAATATGATTAAGTGGGCTAACAGCTTTGATCAAACTTACAAGGAACATTAATGCTGCTCTGTTTGAATGTTTATGTGAATGTACAGATCTAATTTAAGTAGAGTGTGTATAGATTCCATGCCAACGAGTGTTGTGTCATCATCAACTCTCCCCGAGTAATTGATAACATGGTATCAGCTGATGTTGTACCTGTTGTATACCTGCCAAGTTACTCAAGCTTTGGAGTGTACAATTTTTTATGGTATATTCCTCAGTTTGTCACAAATCACTTGAAGGTAGTGGAAAGATTCACATTACAACTTGAACAATTCGACACAAGAGTACAGAAAATATATCTTTTGTCCTGCATTTCTAAATTAAGAGGGAACATACTTAATGAATTACATATCAATGAAATACAATTCAAGAAAATAGCACCATCTGTATTAATTTAATGTTCGAGTGGGCATATCCACGTACGAATGTTCACACCGTCAATGAACCTTAAAATAATTCTTCAGTTCTAAAGTTCTGACGATGTTGGAATAAATTGGGTTACCTTCAGTAACCGTTATCCACAGGTCTAAGCACGCTTGCAGCTGGAGTACCCTTAGGGACCCTAATGTGGGTTATACGCCTTGTGGTTGATCATGGAAGGCTATATTCTCAAGGTAGCTAATAAAGATAGAAAAGACAGATTAACTTTAAGAGCGTCAACAGCAGGCAGCCAAAGTTAGTTTTTTAAAGAAGACACCAGAAGAAAGGAAGCAAGTCCACCAATGCAAACATTTCTTGAAAAAGTAGTGTCTCAAATATCTGCTCACATATAAAAAATTAGGGGCGAGAATGGAGGCTTTTCTATCTTAAGTGATGACGACGCCGCCGCGGACGTTTCTTCGAAACACAGTGCGCAGTGTCCATTTGATCATAGAGATATCTCTGAGTTTTGGAGATTCGCCAGAACCAAATACATTTCATTATACCCATGACATCCCTATAATGCTCGCTGTTAATACCTTCTGGCTCGTCATCATCAGGGGCGGTTTTGAAGTATGGCGGACAGTGCGGTAGCCCAGGGCCCCACTCTCAAGAGGATTTTTGCTTTTGAATTTCTTTGTTCGAAAGCGATGCCCGAAACTGTGAATACTAGCTGCCACTTGTTGTCTTCAGACAGCATTGTTTATCTTTTCAGGACAGTCATGCCTGACTAGTACAGACTGCAAACCCTTTAGTGGTGGGAGGCCCCCTCTTGGTGGGTAGCCCAGGGCCCCCTGCACTTAATCTAGCCTTGACTTAATCTAACCTTGCCTTAATCTAGCCTTGCCTAGCCTTTAACTCGATAATAGAACCTTGAAAGGATGGTACGGTTATCGTCGTCGTCGGGTGCCGTGTCAACCATTGACGTTGGCTGTCATGTAGTGCCACTCCTTCCTGTCCTCCGTCTTTCGCAAAACCTGGTTGTCCTCATCGCCTCGGTGATTTCTTCCACGTATGTTATTCGCTGTCTTCCTCTTGCTCGTCTCCCTTCTATCTTTCCAGATGTTGTCAGCCAATCTAGCTTCTTTTCCTTATAACTTGTTCAAAGAAGCTGGCCTGTCTTTGGTGTAACGTTTCACTACAGCTCTCGTCGTCCTCGCCCTCTCCAGCACCTGCGCGTTTGGAACTCTACCCGCCCACGGTATCCTTAACATGCGTCTAAGAAACCACATTTCTGCCGCCTCTAATCGTTTCTACATTGCTCTGCTGATAGTCCACGCTTCACTTCCATGGGGCAGCGTTGACCATACAAAACACCTCAGCACTCTAAGCCTTGTTTGAATACTCAGCGATCTTTTCGTCAGAATGTTACTCATTTTGTCAAAGGCGTTCTTGCTTTGATGTCACTTTCACATCTGGCGTTCCATGTGACAGTACTGCCTAAGTAGGGGAAACGGGTAACCTGCTGGATTTCCTCGCCCTCTATCATCATCTTACACGCCAGTGGTTTCGTCTCCCTCGAGAATGCCATTGGCACATTCTTTTTCTTGTTGGTGCTGAGGCCGGCACTTTTCCAGATACCCCCCACTTCAGGCCATTTTAACGGCACCAAAGGTAGTAAATTGTACTCCACATGGCATCTCAGGAGCTGTTTTAGAAGGGCAAGTGCTCAAATTGGATTTTTGATACACTAAATAGTAATTCCAAGACGAAAAAAAACCCCCATTCCCCGTATTTTAAAACTATGCCGAAGGTCTAAGCTGCGTGATTTTTCACCTCACGTCGAAGGTCTAGGCTACGTGACTTATAACAGTCAATTAATTTAAAACAACTTGTTAAGATTTAAACTGTGATTTCGGAAACAGATCCTGATTCGAGTGCCTAAGGTCTTGAAGAAATGTTTTTCATTACGACTAGGTAAATTTGACACTAAGCAGCGATCTCGATGATCAAATGATCGTCAACTTAGCATCTATGTCAACAAAGCAAATGGAGATCAGCGGGCGGCAGACGAAGCTAAACAAATTCAGCATTTCAGTTGAGGATACACTGGTCACTCAGGCAGAGACCGGCCGAACTGCGATACCGCGTATGAATACCATAGTCGCCTGATTAATCGGGAGTTCCGTAAAAACCGATACCAAGCCGACAAACATCCTAATAATAGAAGTGCCCTCCGCAATTTAAGCCGCCACAGGACTTATTACAATTTGAGCATGCTACACCTCAGATCAACCATGTCGTGAGAGGATCTCACTTGGAAACAGCTCATGACAGCTTTCGCTACTGCCAAGATGGTATTCACGCCAGGCTTGATGCTCGCCAATACAATTACTGTAGTCATAAAGGGGCAGTAATATGGACAAGTTCCTTGAAATATTTTTTACATATAACTTACATATAAACTTACTTAGAACTAATATAGCTAACTTATATTAATCTACGAAAGCGTGTATTATGTATCGGAGTATTGATGGTTGAAATACTCATGCAAGACGTCATTTGATAGTGTTTGGAGCATTGAATATTTTCAAGATGACTGCCAATTATGCGTTCAATAAGTTCCGTTTGTTAGAGCATGGTCTTTCTGTTCAACCCTGGTCTGGAAGGCCGGTCAAGATCAAAGCGGATCAAGGAGGTATCTTATTGTTAGCATCTGTGCGTGGTATCATGCATTGTGCTACTGTAGTAGTGATTATGTGAATGACAGCCATTGAAAATATCTTTAACTATTCCCTAGTTTATGATAAACATATCTACAGGTGATTGGCTGTTTAGTTGTTATAATCATAATTACTTCAAAAGCGCTATTAACAGGACTTAGAGGCGCTAAACTCACAATACACCTTCATACTAACCCGCCTCCTTTTGATAATGATAGCCAATTCAAACACTCAGACAAATGTTTGCATAATCTGCCTGCCAGAATAGCTTCAGTGTAGTAAACATAGGCCATCGGTCGTTTCTGCATGTACTCCCTACAACAACAGTAACTTCTGTGATTTAAGCAAAGAACGCGAATAATACCTACTCTTCACCTGAATGAAGAAGCGTATTTAAGCAGTCTTGTTTTTTCATACGTAGTTCCCGACTCGGATATCATAGGCTTTACATGATAAATAATCACTTTTCTACGAAGAATTTCTGTTAACTGTAACTTCAAGGCTATCCACGCGTATATGCTTTTACGGCGCTACTTTCTAGCCAAGATGCGACAAATTATTGGTAGTGGTAGAAAATTTATCAAAATACCTTGAACTACCTGGCTACTTTTCGTCCGTTAGGCCAACAAGCACACTAAACCTCGCATTACAAGACGAATGTTCTGAATTAAACCTTGATCGTTTGCAGAAACTTCACTAAACTATGCAAGTACCATTAAACAAAATGCTAAAAATATAAAATGATAAAGTATTATATTGTAATACAAATGTACCTTGTGATTTGTCGCTTAGACACTTTAGAAGTATCCACGGAACACATCGTACTCCACATGGACTCACAGGAAATGGAAGTGCCTAAAGTGGATTCTAGGTACACTTAATCGTGCTTCTAGGATCAACACAGACCACGATTACTACATTTGAACTTGTGCCTCATGTTCTGCAAAAGCTACGTAAATGCTATGGGGTGATATGCTTTGGTTTACATCAAACAGTCAACGGACTTAGTACCTTTTTGAGCATTAAAGTGATGGTTTCGGGCATAGATATTTATTGAAATATGCCTTTTTAGCCTATTTTGAACGCTTTGTGCACCATGGAATGTACGCATTTAGTGTATGCAAACTATGTCAAAAATACCTTATTAGCGTAATTTGAACGCTTTTTGCACCATGGAATGTACGCCTCTAGTGCATGCAAACTATGTCAAATATGCATTCTTATCCTATTTTTAACGCTTTGTGCACCATGGAATTAACGCAATTATGGTATGCAAACTATGTCAAATATGCCTTATTAGTCTATTTTGAACGCTTTGCGCACCATGGAATGTACGCACCTAGTGTATGCAAACTATGTCAAATATGCCTTTTTGGCCTATTTTGAACGCTTTGTGCACCATGGAATGTAAGCTTTAAGTGTGTGCAAACTATGTCAAATATACCTTATTAGCGTAATTTGAACGCTTTGTGCACCATGGAATGTACGCCTCTAGTGTAAGCACACTATGTCAATTTTGCCTTATTAGCATAATTTGAACGCTCTGTGCACCATGGAATGTACACATCTAGTGTATGCAAACTATGTCAGATATGCCTTTTTGCCCTAATTTGAACGCTTTGTGCACCATGGAATGTACGCCTCTAGTGCATGCAAACTATGTCAAATATGCATTCTTAGCCTATTTTTAACGCTTTGTGCACCATGGAATTAACGCAATTATGGTTTGCAAACTATGTCAAATATGCCTTATTACCCTATTTTGAACGCTTTGTGCACCATGGAATGTACGCATTAAGTGTATGCAAACTATGTCAAATATGCCTTATTAGTCTATTTTGAACGCTTTGTGCACCATGGAATGCACGCACCTAGTGTATGCAAACTATGTCAAATATGCCTTATTAGCCTATTTTGATCGCTTTGTGCACCATGGAATGTACGTATAAAGGGTATGTAAACTATGTCCAATATGCCTTATTAGTTTATTTGGAACGCTTTGTGCACCATGGAATGTATGCATCAAGTGTATGCAAACTATGTCAGATATGCCTTTTTAGCCTATTTTGAACGCTTTGTGCACCATGGAATGTACGCATTTAGTGTATGCAAACTATGTCAAAATCCTTGTAGAGAGATGTATTTTTATCCTTGCATCCTTGTATTTCTATCCTTGTAGAGAGATGTATTTTTATTGTTGTATCCTTGTATCTTTATCCTTGTAGAGAGATGTATTTTTATCCTTGTAGGGAAATGCATTTTTATTGTTGTATTCTTGTATCTTTATCCTTGTACAGAGATGTATTTTTATCCTTGTATCTTTGTATATTCATCCTTGTAAAGAAATGTATTTTTATTCTTGTATCCTTGTATCTTCATCCTTTTAAAGAAATGGATTTTTATTCTTGTATCCTTGTACGTTTACCTTTGTAGAGAAATGTATTTTTATTCTTGTATCCTTGTACCTTTACCTTTGTACAGGAATGTATTGTTATTCTTGTATCCTTGTAAAGAAATGTATTTTTATTCTTGTATCCTTGTACCTTTACCTTTGTAGAAAAAATGTATTTTTATTCTTGTATCCTTGTAAATAAATTTATTTTTATTGTTGTATCCTTGTGTCTTTATCCTTGTAGAGAGATGTATTTTTATCCTTGTATCCTTGTATCATCATCATTTTAAAGAAATGTATTTTTATTCTTGTATCCTTGTACCTTTACCTTTGTAGAGAAATGCAGTTTTGTTCTTGTATCCTTGTACCTTTACCTTTGTACAAGAATGTATTGTTATTCTTGTATCCTTGTAAAGAAATTTATTTTTATTCTTGTATCCTTGTTCCTTTACCTTTGTAGAGAAATGTATTTTTATTCTTGTATCCTTGTAAACAAATGTATTTTTATTCTTGTATCCTTGTATCTTTATCCTTGTAGAGAGATGTATTTTTATCCTTGCATCCTTGTGTTTCTATTCCTGTAGAGATGTATTTTTACTGTTGTATCGTTGTATCTTTATCCTTGTAGAGAGATGTATTTTTATCCTAACATCCTTGTATTTCTATCCTTGTAGAGAGATGTATTTTTATTGTTGTATCCTTGTATCTTCATCTTTGTAAAGAAATGTATTTTTATTCTTGTATCCTTATATCTTCATCCTTGTAAACGAATGTATTTTTATTCTTGTATCCTTGTATGCAATCACATTTGTCTAAAGTGTAGGTATGGTAAAATAATCAAGGAAATACGAAGAATCACCAATACTCACGAGATAATTATAACTTGAAGCAGAAGATATTATATCCAACCGGTTAATTTTGAACTTTCCAATGCTTAGAAGATTTGAATTTCCAAACTATAAGCTCAATTCCGTTTTATATTTTTCAATATCATACGTTCGCCAGCGTACCATAGTATAAAGATGCAAAACAATATTAAAATTGTAGAGCGAACAGTGAGCCTTCCACTAACTCTATTTTCCAGTAGATCAAGGGAAAAGCAAGAAATTCGTTGGGAAAAGCTAATCAAAATATATGTAGCAACTTCATCCAAGAAAGGTTTGTCAGAGGCTGTACAAAGAACAATCCGTCAAACCAATGTAGTTTCAACAATTAAAAGACTTTTTTTTAGGAGATGAGTCGCCTTAAAATCATTTGATATCAATGCAGGGTGGCAAGGTAACCCCTAAAGACGACCCCAGACACACGTCAAATGTAGCCTTTTCACTTCAAATTCAGGTCTTAGTCAAAGATTTAAAACATCTGACTAAATTGATCTTTCTAATTTTTTTCTTATAATACAGCCACAGAAAATTACAGGATGGGAAGGGGTTCAGGGCTTGGGAAAAAATCTTGAATTTGTGGCTTCTTCTCAAATAAATTAAAGTTTTTTTTATATTATAACCATCGCCCATTCCTCAGGTTTTTTTGCAACTTCCCTCTCTCCAAAGAAAACATATCCCCAGGTACGAGCGTGCTGTTACACAGATTTCTGAGCGTGCTCAGATTTCTGAAAAAAGAAATCTTCAATTTCCAATCAAATGCGCCCATTCTAGAGTGAATACGATTGCTCCTTCCACAAAACTTTTTATTTGGCTACTGATTGCCCGTGCGTTTGGCTACTAAAATTCCAAAAATAATGGCTACTTTTGGCTACTAACGGGGAGGGGACATCCCCTTTTATATATGGAATAATTCCTGTTCGTTTTAAGTTTTAATGTCGCTCTTTAGTTTCGTTAAAAAAATTGTGTTTTTTTTGTTTAGTTCTAGCCCTCCATATTCTAGTATTCGTCTACATGCTGAAAACTGTTCTCATCCGTTCTCTGCCTCTGATTTCACTTTTCTCACCTCTGCTTCTTCAGAATTTGAGCTTTTTCTCAAAGAAAGCCTTTTTTTGACTAAACACGCTTTTTGACTTAACCTAAACAAAAGTTCAATTCGCCTCTCCCTCTTCTAGGATATCTCTTCTTAGTTGTTAATGTATTCTATTGTTTATGTTAGGATCTAAACCGAACGTGTTTCATATATTGTAATTTATTGATTCGAGGATGATGGCAGGATACACCGAAAGCTCATCATATTATGTTTTGTCATTATATTTCACCTACGCGCCTTGCGCTGGACACTTATCTTTACTATACATATTCTTTAGATTAATTCAAATTCACATTTCAGATTAACATTCTACTGACGTATTTTGTTCACTATGCTGGATTGTCTTTTGATACCTTTAACATTTCATTTCGTCCCGAAAATGTAGAATGCATGTGCCCAGCATTCCCTCCTCTACTCCCAAATTCACTGCTCTGCCAGTAACGGTTATCCTGCATTGTCCGTACATGTCAGAACGTAAGAAACATATCTTTTTGCAAACTTTCCGTCATCTCCCAATACTATGTGCTAGATACTACTTTATCGGCCTCTTTACTGCAACAGCATACTTATCCACAGGATTAAGTTTGGTCAAGTACACAGACAAATATGGGAGTTCAAGTTAAAGGAATAAACTTACTAGGAAGTACACAATATTTGTGAAGGTACCGAAAATATTGTTAGAGTTGTAGAAAGTTCGAGTCACAGGAGTTCCAGTTAGGGGGTTTCTACTATACTCTTCGTGCAGTGGCTTCTGGGGTGAACTTGTAGGGTTAATTAGCCTAGATGCTGGGCTATGAAGAGATAAAAATGTTGGTGTCTCAAGGGGGTAATTTACTGTCTGAGGTTTAGAAAACTTGCCGTAGGATGTCTGCAGACACGCGTCAGCTCATGTACCTGATCGGATTCAATTTTTGATGGTCTGAAACTGTCATTGTATTTTGTTAGCCAGTTTTTAGGACTGTCCGGCAAACGTAAACAGCACTTAGGTGTGTTTATAAGCACCTGCTGGTGGTTTATCTTGAAGAAAAAAAACAGAAAATGTATGATGAAGAGGCAGTAATCACTGGTACAGAAGCCCGAGTGGCCACTTGGGCTATTGCCTTATTGGACTATTTGAGGAAACATATCGACTTAGCCCTTCCCTATGAGACATTTTCTTTTTTATTGCGTACCCCGTTAAAGTTGCCTCATCCCTTGCGCCAACGGTTTTCAGGCCGTCATGAATTAGGTTAATATGTCACTCAGTGGCCATTTTTTATTGGATGACCTTCTAAAAAAGTTTAACAAACAAAGACCTAATGGCCTGTATACAGTTTTGCCTTATGAGAGGGGTAGTCACTGCAAGCTGGCTCCACATCTCTGTGGTTGCCCTAGAATGCCATCTTTCACTTTCTCGATACTGCCAGGTCTATCAATACACCTGTAATATGTCTTAAATTAACCCTCAGAGTACTGAAATATTTCCGCACCCTCTAACTACTGAGAGGGGGGTCAATTTGACCCCAGAGGACTTTTTCAATTATTCGCAAGATATTAATGTAAACTAAAGTATTGTTGATCCTCAGTTTAATGGGATGCATATGTGACGTAAAAATGACTTAGTTAATTTTTGATCACTTTTTGTGCGATGTTAACACATGACTTTTTAAAATTGATTGAAATTCAAAATTTGACCAATTTCTGAGTTAGCGTAAGCTTTTGGTACCATTTTTGACAAATTTTCACATATTTAAGTATTCACCGATAATAAGTTTGAAAATTACATAGATCAAAGAGTTTATAACAAACGTTTTGTTTTGTCTCGATAATTTTCTCATTAGGAATCGTGTCTGGACTTTCATGCTAATTTATGATAAATTTTACCAAACACTTTATAACCAATTAGGGGTGAAATAAGTGTCCATTACCTTTTTAATTACCTTGCTGAAATCCATCATGCTAAGAAACATGATTAGTCAAAAAAAAGTTTTGGATACACATTAGAGAGTCATCCTGCCCATTGCTATTGGCTATACTCCCCTGAGCATCGGATGTTTTGTTGTTGGAGAAAACCATGAAAATGATACCTTAGATGGCTTTCTATTATTTTTTTATTTACACATTCTGACGGAAAAAATGCAAATCAATTGGGAAAACTGCTCCTCCTTGCTCTCTTACGCATTAGCCCATGACATCAAGCTCTGCTATTACTACTTCTACCACTACTAATAGTACTACTACTACTTTTACTGCAATTACGACTACTACTAGTGCTTTACTAAAGTGCTGCTAGGACTGGTGCTAACAATACTACCAGCACCCGCATTAGCACCAGCACAAGAACTACTAAGATTGTAATTCTACTGCTGCTATTACTGCTGAGCAATGCTGGTACTTGTACCACTGCCACTGCTACAAGTGCTACTACTACTACTACTACTACTACTACCACTACCACTACTACTACTACTACTATTGCTACTGCTACTACTACTACTACTACTACTACTACTACTACCACTACTACTACTACTACTATTACTACTTCGGCTACTCTCAATGTCATAACAAATCATTTTTGCTAATATATTGATAAAACGTCTTGTCTTGATACTACTTTTACCTAAACGGTCGCTTTCTCTCTCTCTCACAACCAGTTGTTTATTGCTAATTTCATTGTAACCCTGTCACTGAAACTGCCATGCTATGACATGGCAAGACAGACCACTTCACAGCGAGTCATACATGTTGCCACAAATGATATGGCGTGGCCTTTCGTCTTTGGTTCCCTGACAACTAAAAGAGGTAGGGTACTGACATTAACAACCCAGTTGGTCACAATAGGAAGAGAAGAAAATACTGAGTACTGCTAGGAGAATGTTAAGTTTTAAAGTCCATTCTTTAGAGCGGGATAGGCAGATCAAAAAGTGATAAATACACTTTCATTTTCATCGTGCGTTTTTGTTTAAAAAGCAGCTTTGATTTTAACAAAAACATGGCTAGTTTATCACCCTATGTACTAAGACCTTTGGGAGAATGATAAAGATGAAATAACTTAATTTTATTGTTTTCATTATTGTTAAGAACAATAACTTAAAATGTTTGTACAATGATGATGATGATGAGAATGATGATGACAATGACAATGATGATGATCATGATAATAATAATGATGATGATGATGATGATGATGATGATGATGATGATGAAGATGATGATGATTATGATGGTGATGATAAGGATGATGATGATGATGATGATGATGATGATGACAATGATGATGACAATGATAATGATCATAATGTGAATTTTCATTTTTCATAAATTCACAATAACATGATGATGAAAAGTATGATATGATCATTAGATCATAAAAATGAAAATTGCTATAAAACAATATCTAAAAATTGAAAATAAAAGGATCCAATAATTGCAGATGCTTTACAGAATCAAAATTGAGGAAGTGAATTGCACGAAAACTAAACTTCTTTCCTTAATTATAAGCACTGAGTAGCATCCCATTTCAGGTGAAGTGATAAATAAAATGCACAAGGAGCTCTGAGGGATTATGCTTATAAGTAAAAAAAAGATAAAGGAAGATTGTAAAACATCAACAATTTTATCAAAAGGTTTCTCAATTAAACAATGATTTAAAATCTAGTTTCACTATTTCTATCCATAAATCAATTTCGAGGTTCATTTAAAAGTTGCCCTTAAAGCAACACTCAGTATTTTTCAGGTTAAGACCATACAGGTATGCCCAACTTTTACAATTATCATATTTTGGTCAGATCAATAGCTCAACATAGCTTTGGTATGGAGATCAAAATTGAGAATTTGACTCAGGTTTATCTTGTTCCAAGTGAGGCCTGTGTCACCCTTTTTGGTGAATTTCTGTTTATCCTTGTAACAACTTCTTGCTGCATATTATTCCTTTTTTTGTGAATTTTCGAAACTTAAAAGCAGTAGTTTGTAACCCTTTTGTGCGCTAGTAACCCTCTAGCTTCATAATATTACCACTTACCCTGCAATTAGAATATTTCTATGCAGCATTGAACTTGCCACCACATTTTGTATTTCCTGCGTTGATGCCCCATACTCCTAAGGGGTACATATACCCATGACTAAGAACCATAACCTCAGAGGCCCTTGTGCTCCCCCCCCCCCCCCCCCCAAAGACCACAATTCACAATATGTTATTGTGTCGCTCACGAGTCATCTTTATTCTTTGCTTGTATGATTCGTTTTCCTTGTACACTTTTATTCATTTTGTACTTTATAAAGTGGTCGATATTGATTATAGGGAAAACAAGGAAAGGTAATCACGTAGCCTAGGAGTGAGAGGAGAGAGAGTGCGCAAGTTGTGTTTATTTGTTTGAACATATTGTCATCGTACACAAATCAAATCAGTCCCTGGGAAGCTAGACAAGGTTGCCAAACTAATAAATGAGGGTACCAGTAGTGAAAGGATAGATATATGGTAACTTGCACCTGTTTATTGATTGAATTGCAGGGGCGGTTTTAGGGTATGGCGGACAGGGCGGTAGCCTGCGCTCAAGAAGGTTTTGGTCCAATCCTTCATCACCTCCGCTTATTAGAACCCCGTCTATTCGGGGCCTTTAAGTATCACAGCCAAAAACGTCGATCGGCCATTCAGTCAGCTTCACTTTCGTACTCTTTGATGCATACAAGCGCTGCACTGCATATAAGAATTATTACACACGACAGGCACTGTAAAGGGTCCATATTATGCGAGCTAAATTGGGTGAGATATTGACAAATATACATCTGCGTAATAGGGCCCCGCGTTGGAAAAGTACCCAGGGCCCCACACGTCGGAAAACCGCCCCTGTTGATTGGTGACAGTATTTAAAAATATGTAGCTGTCCAGAGATACAAAATTTGTGCGTGGTCTTTCTTACCTCTATATATTTCATCAGTGAGGAAGCCACATAGAAACTGGGGGCACGTGCCAAGAGAACAGAGGAAGGATTGAAATAATAAGAACGGAGATAACCGTTGTTTATCTCCTAGTTCCCAAATCTTGTTTTGATGGCCCCCTATTAATATCCAGCACGTCTATACATGAGCCAATAAGAAGTATTTTTATCGGGTTTTACGCTTTGTACTCCTCTTAGCAGGGGCTAGGGCGGTGCCCATACTTATGTGACTTTTGCTGAAGCTTAGAGCACTTTAAATCAGATGCCCTTTCTGTCGTCACCAATGGTCCTTTGGGGAATCTCGCATCTGCACAATTGTAATGCGTGTATGTGTGTATAAGAAGGGGGACAGTTAATCCTGATGCCAAAATCCCAACCATTCCAATTTACTCCAATTCCCCTAAAAACTTCCTTTTTAAAAAAAGTAAATTACCACCCCTAAGAATTATAACCCTCTGTAGATACTCAAAATTAAATGAAAACGAATGCCTGGGGGAATTTTTAGAAATTTCTCTATCCCCTCCCTCCCACGGGCTTATAATACAGAATGGATTTTATTATTCCTTCCCTTAAATAATAATACCCCAATTTAAGAATTGCCGGCAGAATATCTATCGCCCTTGCAATCAATACCCCCTGCGAACACCAATAGTTAATTGAGGTTTTTAATAATGTATCAGAGAAGTCACTAAAATATGTCTCCTTTGGATTCTTGTAGATTTTGATCTTTAAGTTTATCATTAACTTCATCCCCGTCCGCCCCCCGATAAACCCCATACTTTACTAAAGCAGTTGCAATGTCAGGCTCCCCACATTTCAAGAATAGCTCCTCCAAACCTTCTAACCCACTTTGTAAACACATCTGAGGTATTTTGTATTTTCAACCAACAAGACTTAGCTTCATTGTCTCTTATGATGCCCAAAATCGCCTCGTTCTGGGAGAACGTCGTGAACAAATCACGTTTTTCAGCTCACAGCTGCGCGTACGGCGAGAACCAAAGCAAGCAGTTTAATTCTTTGGGACAAAAGAAACAAAATATCAAAAAAATTCTGACCGCTGGAGGTACACTTTAAACAATACTATAGTAAGGAAAGAACGAAAGATAGTGTGAACCAGTTTGCCACAGATGCCTTTGCATCGAAGGTATAGAGTACTATAGTGATGACGTCACAGAAATCGCAATTATAACTATATCACAGAGTTAACCTTGCCACCAAATCGCCCTAAACAAAATATCGCGTTAAAATCTCATATCAGCTGCGAGAAACGGCTGTTTGAATTTGGAAACGGCCTTAAGGAAACACTGTTAATTTTGCTCAGTTCATAAAATTATGAACTGGGTTCATTTAACAAGGTTTTGATAGGCCAATGAGGATAGTCTTTGTTCACATCACATGATCAGCTTGACATGCGAGGACTAGGGTAAAGGCTCGCTTATCTGTATCTCTTTGTTTGGAAGGGTACTCGACTGTCAACACTTTCATGGAACCATGGGCAAGTCCAGTCTGTTTGGTTATGCCGTAGATTATCGACTCGGGCTAAAGTTTTCTAGTTAGAGGAACGAATACAGAAAAATTTTGTCTCTTCCTTCGATGAAAATTCTTTTTATGAATTACAGTTTCTGTTTAAATAGATAATATTGTGATTTACTCAGTTGATATATATTTTAAATTCAATGCTCACGAAATATCACTCGCCGTTCAAATGGTCTCGGCTACTCTTTACGATAAACTCGCACGATAAACTGCAAAATGATGCAATCACATAGCAACTTCGGAACAGACCTATGTTATAATACGTCTTTTCTACTGAAAGAATCTATGCAGTATAACAACGTATTACCTTAGAAAGAGTACTGTTCATCCTTTAGCCCTCATGCATCCACGGTATTAGTATCCTACCTCTGTAAGTAAGGCTTTCCAATGGCCGCTAAATCACGAAGGACATCTTTTGGGTGTAGTTTAAGGCCCTTTCAGACTCTAAAAGTGCTATGCTAGTCAACATTCCCTGTCTGATATGAGATGTACCCACCATCTCCTTTTACGTTTCTCCCACCAACTATCAGACTAACAAGAGCAATAACACTGTCTCCCTCAAAGGAATACATCTTTCTCTGAGCAGGTATTTTTCAAACAGGCGACGTGACATGTGCCACTTCAGTCTGAAAGCACAGTTTCGCGTGGCATTTGCGACGTGGCCTTTGCGACGTGCCACCTTGGCGTGTAAGCTCCCGTAATAACTGAGCTACACTCTTTACACGCACTCGTAAGCATAATGTTTATAAGCATAGTTAAGCTCACATGCTTAAAAAAATAAGCAGACACTAAGCAAATTTCCCAATCTCGGAATTTTTCCCTCGCTTCCATTTCTTCCCAAATCAAGTGTAAAAAATAGTGGACGAGGTTAAGTGACTTTTGCATGAAATAATCTTGCACTTCTTCATTCAAAAATATTTGGATGGTCATTACACAAAGGTACTTAAGGCTCCATAACGATTCATACAAAGTTCGTGAATTGAAGGCATAACGGATTCATCGACAACTGAAATACAATCACTCATGTTGGTGGAGACACCGTAATGTTGGTGTTGGTGGAGGCAGCGAAAGTACTCTGCTAAACTGATTGATATTTCAGTCATTCTTAGTGAGTGAGTGTTACTTGACACTTTGAAATTGTACCGAACATAATTTTGAAGCAAAATATATCAAGTTTTTGTGCTTGAAAATTTCAATAATTGAGATAACGTAAAAATGTAGATGTCTGTATATAATCTCTACCTAATTTCAGAACCCTATTTACCCAAGTTACCCAGGTTGAGCAAGTTACCCAAATTACTCAAATTGCCCAAATTACCCAAATTGCCCAAACTACCCAAGTTACCCAAATTACCCAAGTTAAGCAAGTTACCCAAGTTACCCAAGTTACCCAAGTTACCCAAGTTACCCAAGTTACCCAAGTAAAGCAAATTCCCCAAATTACCCAAGTTAACCAAGTTAAGCTAGTTACCCAAGTTACCCAAGTTAAGCTAGTTACCAATGTTACCGAAGTTACTCACGTTACCCAAGTTAGCCAAGTTACCCAAGTTAAGCAATTTACCTAAGTTACTCAAGTTAAACAAGTTACCCATGTTACCCAAATTACCTAAGTCACCCAAGTTAAGCAAAGTTACCCAAATTGCCCAAGTTACCCAAGTAAAGCAAAATCCCCAAATTCCCCAAGTTAACCAAGTTAAGCTAGTTACCCAAGTTACCCAAGTTACCCAAGTTACCCAAGTTACCCAAGTTACCCAAGTTACCCAAGTTACCTAAATTACCCAAGTTACCCAAGTTAAGCTAGTTACCAATGTTACCCAAGTTACCCAATTTCAAGAAAGAAAAATTTATCTTTATTTTAAATAAATAATGGTAGCATAGAATTCTCCCTCAGCTCAATAGAAATACTTGAGTCCGGCAAATAAAGAATGGAATTCAAAATGCTAGATTTTGCTTGACAGAATGAGTAAGAATATTCGCTATTATGACGTCATTAATAAGTCATAAATGACTCCATCACTGGCTTTCATCTCTATTCTTCCTTATAAAATTGCAAAAAGATAATATCAGTAACGTTTGCTCCATAATACATCAACGTTTCAATGAAGTCAACGATTTCATCTGTCACGTGTTTTTTTGCAAAATCATAGGTCTTGCCAACAAAAAGTTAATAACATCAGAAATAACCATTCTTATGAGGTGAAAATTGGCAGAAATATGCAAAATAGAAATAAACTGAAAGTCAAAAAGCTTCAGGATGATATTTGACATAGTTTTTGAGAAAATTCAAAAAACTTTGAGGGGGGGGGTAATTTTACTCCCCCCCCCCCACTCCCCCCTTGACGGGAATAGGATTAACAACGGGATTTGACGCAGTTTCTTATCGCTCAGGCTCTATGTGTTATTGACATATCTAAAGGAAGTTTGGAAGTTAGTGTACAGCACTAATACTGGACACTGTGCCCGTGCCTCAGATGAACTTGTGTCGTCGTTCCACTTATGCTACCCATCATCTCTCAAGCGATCTGAATTCAGCTTTCAGAATTCAGCAGAATTCACCTTTCCTGATATTGTATGCAGGGACACCGCCATCACAAAGGAAAACCGTCCAACAACTACGAACGACACGAAAACTGGAAAGGTGTAACAAATTCTATCTCGGCGGAGGCCACAAGAGGTTGATGATGAATATAATTTAGTGTTTAAAAATATGGTACTATCCTTTCCCTTTTGATGCATGGTCCATTGACAATACAATAAATAAAAAATTTTTGTACATAAGCTACCAAGATATACGTATACACACAGGGAGTAGTCATTAGACGCTGCACAAAGATCAGCAGATAAGACTCAGTCATAAAGGGGACTCTTTGATTGATAGAGCATATCTGATGCAGTAATAAACGTGTATCGCACACCCTATACAGCTGTAACAACTGGACGGTCAGACGTCGAAACTTCTCACAGAACTTAGTTTCACGGAGTATGACATATCACTTCAGTAATCAACTGACTGTAAAGTAAGGGGCATTAATAGCATTTCATATCAATTGATAGGTATACCTTAAATTACCGATTAAGCGCTCAGGACTCAAATAAGCGCCTATGTCCAAATAAGCCCTAATTCTGGGAGAAAAAAATTCTCACAAGCTCCCAGGCCCAAATAACCGCCCAGGTCTGGACAGCGAAGATGTGGATGCAGCAGCTCCAGAGCTTACGCTTTTAGATGATGATGCGGAGGACGATGAAGATGTATTGATTGATTGATTGAACATTATGTTTCAATCTATTCTATAGAGAGATCATGCATGTTTAGGTATCTGTTTTTCCTTTCCTTAATAAGCGCCCAGGTCGAAATAAGCGCCTAGTCCGAATAAGCACCCACCCCAAAACATTGTTTTAAAATAATCGCCCAGGGCGCTAAATCGGTCATTTATGGTATGCTACTCAATAAAAAGACAAGATCGGCCTTGGTTACGAGGTGGAAACGACATGCCAAACTCAGAATTTTTTTACAAGTTGTTTATTATATTCCTACAGAGTTCGTGTTATCAACAATAAAACAATTGTATATCTCTTATAACACTTAATTAATATGAACTCTCAAATATTTAACGTATCTCTCGTAAAACCTCCTATAGTGTACTCAATTTTGCGGTGACATTTAGTGAACACTGTATTAAGAATGCCGTTGCTACTACGTAACCATGGTCAATATGTGGTAATAACCGTTTCCAGTTTAGTCGCGTATTTAGCAGTATTATGGTAGCTTGGGGTCAAAGAAAAGATTTACTGTTCTGTAAGTAGTCTGAAAATTAGTAACATGCTAATTATAATGATTATGACGATGATTATGATAATGATGATGATGATCATCATCATCATCATGGTGATGATGATCATGATGATGATCATGATGGTGATGATCATGATGGTGATGATGATAATGATGATGATACTGATGATGATCATCATCATCATCATCATCATGATGGTGATGATGATAATGATGATGATAATGATGATGATGACGATGATGATGATGATATTGATGATAATGATGATGATGATCATGATCATGATGATGATGATGATCAGGTATTTTTCAGACTGTTACGTAACGGTGATGGGTGGGATTATGCTATCCGCTACGGTGCGTTACAGATGGGTGAGTAGGGCTGACAAGAGCTGTTAGGCCATAATGCAATAATGAAATAGCATATGTGAGAGAAAGCAGTGAGATAGGTTGGCCTAAGCAAGTATCCTACGTGGTCTATGGAATCTGCTTAAAAAGCAATGCTCTGCTAACGCCTTTTTTATTACCGCTCTCTGTCATTAGGTAAAAGGTATTTGCAGAGTCTTTGTGAAGAAGCAAGGGGACATTATTAGAGGTGCACAGAAGTTTTAATTAAAGAATCGAGGTTTCAAGAAAATGTAGTCCAGTATCAACGTACCTATAGCATTCACATGAAAGTAGGCCCTATAGGATAGAACGTTCAAATTTAAAGTCCTACTAAGTGGTTTATGCGAGAGTCGGGAGGACCGTCTCGATCAGCAAGCTCTGGTTAGGTTGAGAGAGATACAGACTGAAATTTTGCCCAGAAGAAACAAAAAATGGGATGTTAAGCTTGGGCTGATTCCGCTTCAAGAGTTGACCTTTACTGCCTACACGTTTTTTTAAATACGCAACACGGTTGCTTAGGTGTGAGGCCTCGATTTTGTCCAAAATCTAAGCAACAAGCTAAGCAACTCGAGGCTTCAAATGCAGGAGGGACAGGTTTTTAAACACGTGAAAAACAAATCAAGAAACGTTTTTGAGTAATAATTGATCACAAACATATCACACTGTTGACAAAAGGTCAACATCCATCCTTCCATCCAACCATTATTCGGTATTTCATCGTTTACAACAAGCTCGGCATCTCTCCCATCTTCGTCTCCTTCAAAATGGTCATAAATTATTGCATCCTCGACATCGTCATGGGCATCTGGTGGAGTTGGTGCAATTGGGAGAGTTGTTGCAGGATCAAGAACAATGGGAGGTGGAGCGACATATCTAAGCAACTCCAGGCCTGATTTTGGAAAGTTGCTAAGCAACTCCAGGCCTGACCCCTAAAATGGAGTTGCTTATAAAAAGAGAACGTGTAAATACGTTTTAGGATTCCCACACCCACACCCACCCGTCAGTGAGTAAGACTTGTGCAGTGTGAGCGCTGCACCCCTGATTAGCTAAATACCTTACTCGATAAGATATGAATAAATTCCGCTGACATTAACAAATGCTCACTCCATTATCAACATTTCATACAAGTAACATTGCGTCTATTTCATTTTGAACTTAGCAACGTATACAAATTTGTCACAATTTGCAAAGGTGTCTCAAAGCTTTTTTGTAACTGTTGAAGGGAGAACTGATGTTAGAACGTCTTTAAAAATATTAAGATAGATTTTGCATCATCATTTTTCTCTTTATATGGTAGCAAATCCTATTGCAATCCGTAAATGCGTTTCTTTTTTTCTCTTTAACAAATTTTCATTTTAACCCTCCAGGTACAAAAGAACGTCGACTTATCACTAAGCTGGCACTTCATGTCGGGACACAGATGGTAAGCCATTCTCGATGTTATAGAATCAGTTTCCTTCTGCATGTCTTAGTTGTGCCTCCATTCATTTGTGCCCTATCCCTTTGTATCTCCATTCTTTTGTGCCTCCATTCCTTTGAGCCTCAATTCCTTTGTACCTTCATTCTTTTGAGCCTTCATTCCTTTGTATCTCCGTTCCTTTGAACCACCATCCATTTGTACCCCATGCTTTTGTATCTCAAATTCGTTTGTGCCCTCATTCCTTTTTACCTCCATTCTTTTGTGCCCCCATTCCTTTGTATCTCCGTTCCTTTGAACCACCATCCATTTGTACCCCATGCTTTTGTATCTCAAATTCGTTTGTGC
>JAAAKM020073195.1:137031283-137079669 GCA_010016025.2 Alatinidae sp. Z8VKAUB7J3
CCTCATTCCTTTTTACCTCCATTTTTTTGTGCCCCCATTCCTTTGTATCTCTATTTTTTGAGCCTCCATTCTTTTGTACCCCCATTCTTTTGTATCTTCAATCCTTTGAGCCTCCATCCATTTGTGCCCCATGCCTTTGTATCTCAATTCTTTTAAGCCTCTATTCCTTTATGCCTCCATTCGACTCTGTTGTCCTCCATTTTGAACTCATCTCTGCTGTTTTCTATGCGCTGATTGGCTAAGTGGGTTTTATCGTTGCAGTATCGTTGGGAAAATCGCTGGACGAGCGATTCGCCAACGATATCGTTGGAAATATCGGATCGGTATCGTTCGCAGTGTGACCGCTATTAGGTAAATAAGGGCCAACGATTTTTTTTTGTCGGTATCGTTATCGTTGGCGGTGTGACCGGGCCTTTACAGATTCTCCTTGAAAACTTTTCGCATCCACGCTCTTATGTTCGGCAAAATAACAACATGACATGCCCCCGAAGAGATTGGAACTGCGATCCCTTGCCATCATTTTACCGAGCGATGGATATTGATCCTGTGATGACATTACTATAGAGAACGAAATGTTCTCCACCAGGATTCGAACACGAGTAAGGAAAACGATTGCTCTTGTGGAGCTTTCTTTGGGTACGTGATAAAAAAATTAGAAATTTTATAAAAAGTTGCCACTTCATCACCAAAAGCAATCATCGAGACTAGGAGAAGTTATCGTTTTCAAACACGTAAAAATTTGCCACTTTATCACGAACAGCAATCCTCGAGACTAGGAGAAGTTATCGTTTTCAAACAAGTAAAAATTTGCCCCTTCTTCTTCACTGTGGCAATACACAAACAACCTTAATCAGAAGGAAGGTCAAGCGCGGGCTCATCCCGAAGTAAATAGAGAATCTACATTCTGGTCCTTATATGAAGACGAATGAAAAAATTCCAAACTGTTACATCAAAAACGCACACACTTTGAGCGCTTGGAAGGGCGTTGTAAGCTGAGGAATTTGGCAGAGCGTGCTCCGTTTAAGGTGTATTGCTGAGGATGCCAAACAAGCCTACAAGTCCTAAATATTTTTCGCATAGCAGAAATTAGAAATTAGAAGAATATCAGGCGATTACAATCCAACACTTTCCTTGTGTCTCACTGTTAATCTTTCCAAATTCTCTCTCATCAATGAGCTTCATATAAGAAGATCATCTTCAATGAACTTTGCGCGATACATTTCTACATGATCTATTTCTTACACAAAGCCTCTCGCGGATTATGGAAAGCATCTGTCATCAATGAGAACAGATACTACATCCATTCCTTGCCAAAAGGCCGAGTACTTGGTCATGGCACCATCCGGGCAGAGATCGAGACAACAGGATGGCTGGTTTGGGAATCCAATACGCTACTAAACCGGAAGTGCTCTTTCGGCCATGAGGGGCTTGGCTACGTGGTGGCAACGACATTTTTAATACAGTGTTCTCTTAATGCCGCTTCAGAAATGTTAAGATTATAGAGGGTATCATGCAAGATGTCGTAAAGATTTTTCATTGATCAAACTAAGCTACAACTATACTTGATCGAGGGACTTCATTACAGGGTTGTAACTCAACACTAGTAGAAATGATCTGAGCATCTTGTAGAAAATACTGTGCTGGATATGTTGTTGCCACTACGTAACCAAGGACGTTCTTGAACTGGGTTTAAGAGCGTATGACAATGCGATCGGTTAAAACAACTGGGCGATCACCCTGCAGATTGAAGTGATCCTTTTTTAATTAGCTGCATTCATCTCAGGGACAAGTCTGTACCTATTACAGGCAGAAGGGATGATCTTCAATTTCAGGCGCTGAGAGCAACCCTCCCATGACAGGCTATGGTAAGATTGTGCTTCTTTCATTTTCTAATACCAGTAAATCTACTTTATGTATTTAGGTGGGAGCTATTTTGTGAGGGGCAAAGAATGAGTATGAATATATATAGTTTGGGGATTTGAACCCACGACCCATTGGTTTTAAAACCCAAACCTTAACCATTGGACCATCAAGTCCAATAATTAAGATGAGAAACGTTCAAGTCAATCTTGACATGTTTTCTCCTCCACTTAGTGGGTACGGGGAAATTCATTTATTCTAATTATTTATTGTGTTACGGCTTTGAGTCTGTGGCAGTGGCAGAGATATATAAGTATATACTCAGTAGACACATAGAAATGTTATTATATACTAGTATACTAATATTATATGTATTAATATATAGTGTAGTGTAGCATAGTGATTCTACATAACAATAACACATCAAAATATTGGATGAAATTCCTACCTCCACAGAAGCAATGTTATTTTCAAATGATGCCAACATACAAGTAAAGGGACCAAATGTAAGAACTCTTATCACGGAAATTAACTTTAAGATCTCTTAAATTGTATAATTTTTATCTTGTTATACACTAACAAATTCCTTTTACCGAGAGAGAACCGGCTTCTTTAATTTGATAAAAGTGGCGTCTCAAGTCGCAAGATGAAACGGAGATCAGGCTTTTGCTAATATCCTAAACGAACCCTCTTAATAGTTGTCAGCGGATATTGAGTTTTCAAGCAAATACTATCCTACTGCTGAGTCTGCTTTGGCGTCTGCTTTCTAGGCTTTTATTTACACTATTTATTGGGTAAAAGTTTCGAAAATGTACTGCGTCTACTAATGAAGGTCAGCACTTGTTGCGATATTCTGTCATGTAACTTCTGTGACGTAGCATCTATGAATTTGCCCGCACAATGACAAGCTAATTTATAAACTAATAAACTTTTATGTGTCACAGGTAGTACATCTTTTTGGTCATCAAGAAGCAACTTTTGGGTGGAATCCAGTTTAAATGACGAAATGTTCGGAACAGGTCGACGGAGTTGCTATGGGCTCTCCCCTTAGACTAACTTTATCGAATATTTTTTTGTCAGTTTCCATAATAAAACTAGTTTTTCTCTTGTTTATTTTAGTTATGTCGATGACGCCTTTTCTGTTTTCAAAAACCAGCAGCAAAGCGGGCAATTTCTCAAAAACCTTTATGTAATTTTTCAACAATACATATAAAAAAGGTAAAGTCTCTCTCATAACTGTTATTTTACGATGTGTTTTCTACAGGTTCATCGCAATATGCTTTCTTACTTCACTTCATACGA
The DNA here is from genome assembly GCA_010016025.2 of Alatinidae sp. Z8VKAUB7J3. Lineage (NCBI taxonomy): Eukaryota > Metazoa > Cnidaria > Cubozoa > Carybdeida > Alatinidae > Alatinidae sp. Z8VKAUB7J3. The sequence continues at coordinate 137,034,446 of JAAAKM020073195.1, forward strand.
TTGCTGTGATCAGTGTATTTGGCAAAAACGTTTAGCAAAATAAATCTGTTACTCAACGCAATATTTAAATTTTGTACTTCTTACTAAAATACAAATACAAAAAAGGGCAATAAAACTAGCTTGCAAAGCCAGCAAAACTACCCCAGCTAGACCCCGGTTTGAAATGCTTAAAATATTAAAGACTCGTCAAGTAAATGTTCGCCAGATACTATACTTAACCTCTTGATATCTATACATTGGATGTCGGCTGTCATTCAGTTGTTTGACCCGCTCATATTTAGATAGACTATCTCTTCTAAGACAGGGGGGGAGCTATGTCAGCCAGAGGAGAGATTGATGCAAGGTTTGTTAGCGATTGTGTCCTGACAGGAGCACGGTACTCAGTAGTTGAGTAGCAGAGAACAAGCACCGATGTTTTGATGGTATTTTGGTCTGCTCCCCAACTAGAGCTCGCAAGCATCCCGACTAAGTTCGTTCTCCTTGTTAGCTTTATATTTGTAGCTTTCGTATGTGCTCTGTAAAAAAAATGTTCTATCCAGAGTTACACCAAAGTAAACAGGGAATTTATCATGCCTTTAGTGCTTTGCCTTCCTAGCTGAGTGGCGTGAAGTGTGACCACGTCTACTGTCGATTCCTCTATACTGAAGTAGACATTATTCATTGAAAGTTAAGGATTCATAAGAGGATTCCAATGAGCATCCAGCAGGCACTCTATTAGCTTGAATGACTCGCACAGGAGTGGGATTTGGCTTTCGAAATTATAAGGCGGCTTGATCAGGCTTTACAAGCGCAATATAACCCTCGAATGACGCCAAATAGTTGATATTTTGGGTTACTTGACACGGCAGGTTCGTTTTACTGAGAGTTGACACGACCTAGCATTGGCGTTGGTGCAATGTCGGTAAAAACAACATAGGCCCGAAGCTAATTCAAACTGCCTATAACAAACGACTCTCTGATTGAAATAATGTCGTGTGATATAAGCTCCCAGTATAATGAAATATTAACCAAACATCAACATCAGGATTGTGTTGAACGCCGACTCAGTTAACTCTAAAGGAAACAACCATCTTGATTTTCAAATGCAAAAACACTACTATGAGGTTTTACTCTCCCAAGGAGGAGCACTTTACTTGATTATTGAGGGAGGGTTAGTCATTCGCCTTACGTCATTGTGTTTGAATAAAATCCCACCATAGGAGGAACATTCATTAAGTTGGGGACGACAAGAAGTTTTATTCTTGTTCAGCATATTCTGTTAACTCGCATGACTTCAATACGATTGCGGTAGCAGCAACTAAGATTTTATCGTTACCCCATTGACTGAGTCATGAACACAGATTGTTTTCCCGTTCATGGTGCCGGGCTGGGGCTGCGGCGTGCGATGATGCGCGAAGTAGCCGACCAGCCCGAAAACACCGTCGATTTCTGGGAGATTGCACCGGAAAACTGGATCGGCGTGGGCGGCCTTTACGGGAAAAAGCTGCGCGCCTTTACCGAGCAGTTTCCGTTTATCTGTCACGGTTTGTCATTATCAATCGGCGGGCCGTCGCCGCTGGACGAATCGTTTTTGTATCGCCTCAAGCGTTTCCTGAAGACGCACCACATTCGATGCTACAGCGAGCATCTGAGCTATTGCAGCGATGATGCGCATCTCTACGATTTATTACCGATACCGTTTACCGAACAAGCCGTCGAGTATGTTGCCGGACGCATCCGGCGCGTACAGGATATTCTTGAACAGCGTATCGCGGTTGAAAACGTATCGTATTACGCCGCGCCCGGTAAACAAATGGCGGAGATCGATTTTCTGAATGCAGTGCTCGAAGCGGCGGATTGCGATTTGTTGCTCGATGTGAACAATATCTACGTCAACAGCGTCAACCATCGTTACGATGCGCAGGCTTTTCTGCAGCAATTGCCCGCGCGCCGTATCCGTTACATTCATATTGCGGGACACTACAACGAAGCGGAAGATCTGATTGTCGACACCCATGGCGCCGATGTCATTGAGCCGGTCTGGTCGCTGCTGGAACAGGCTTATCAGCGCTTTGGGGTGATTCCAACCCTGCTGGAGCGCGATTTCAATATTCCGACGTTCAGTGTGCTGGAACAAGAGGTGCACCGGATTCAGCGCATTCAGGCAAAATGGCGGCATGCGGCCACGGCTGATGAGCGCAACATACAACACGCCTGACCGGCCGGAGTTTGTCCGCCGGCAATACGCATTTGCCGCGCATATCCGCGATCCGGCGCACCAGCCTTGTCCGGACGATGTCGAAGCGCGGCGCATGAAAATTTACCGTGAATTGTTTTATAACAATGTCCAGGGCTTCATGGCCAATACCTAAACAGCAGGGACTTAAGGAGAGTGCTTATTGTGAATTCTGATGCAAACGATGATGACGATGTGGCAAATATACTATCGTTACACAAAAAGCATTACATAATACACTATACTGTTGACATAAAGTTAAACAGTTACCTTTAAACGAGTAAAAAAGACCAGCAGAAGAACAACTATGATCATGATTGGGGCCTTAATCCCCTTGGTTCCTATTCTCAGAGGCCCACATTACAACAACTTTCCAAAAATGAGAAAACTGCCATGCAAAATTACCTGGTTTGTTTACCCAAACTCCATTTAGTCTTTAAACGTGAAGAGTTTCTACAGGAGTGATGTTTCAAGGAAGATTTCCGAAGATACTTCCTTGATTATTTGGCCCGGTTTGGATACATTAATTTTGACCAAAAGCCCCAACTGACTAAACGTAGTGCCCAGGTGTTGTTGAACAGATTCAACTGTCTTGTTCTACAGCACCAAATAACAGTATCCAAGATAGACTAATAAGTAATTCCCCTTTTCATATCTGCATGAAGTCTCTCTCTCTAAACTGCCACAGATGGTAACAGTTTTACACGAAAAAGTGAAATTAGAAATAGGTGTCTACTTAACAACGGCATAAAGCATTTTCCTGTTTGAAAGAGGTATAAATAAAAAAAGACAATGGACGGCTGTTATGGTCATCGGTCTGCGAAGGTACGGCACCTGAAGAAGAAGAACTGGAAGAAGAAGAAGAAGACGACGAAGAAGAAGAAGAAAAAGAATATATGTAAAAAGCCTGTCAAATGCCAACGCCACGTTAGTAATACACGTAGCTGTATAGGGAACATTTAGAATTGGTCAGGTTTGAAATGTTTTTAAAAAAAACTTTTACGAGTTCTTAATATGTCCTTAATGCTAACTAATATAAAACCTTCATATTTTCATTGCACTAAATACGAAATACAGTATGCAGGTCAACACTTGAGAAAGCAAGGTTATTAAAGATGGTACAAGCGCAGACGTTGAGTTTGACATCTACACACTATTTCCGTTCAGTTATGGAAGTAACAAGATAATAACAAACTATGGTTGCGGTGCAAGTCTGTTATCTCCAGACTTGTTCCTGATAAAATTTCGGTACTGTGATTTATAATTATTAAACCTCGCCCGAAAAGGTGTAATGGTACTTCCTACATATTGGAGTCTACAAACTTTACACTGTAATAAGTACACGACACCGTTAGAGTTGCAATCAAGTGGACCATAACGAATTTTAAAGGTGCATGAAGTTTCGCCCCCATCAAATGTTCTGCTTGTAATTAAATAGGTCGTACGACGGTTGGTGGAAATTGCAAATTCGAAAGGGTGAAACCCCTTCTAAGACAATAAAGTTTTTTACAGTCAAGGATGCCCATCTAGGCAGATTTTATCTTCTCCCTAAAACTCACAATAAGCTTTATGACGTTCCTGGGCGTCCAGTAGTGTCAAATTCGGGGTATTTTACTGAAGGTATTTCAGACTTTTTGGATTTCCATTTGCAACCTATTGCACACGGCATTGATACTTTAAAGATACAACTGCTTTTCTTCCAAAAATTAAGGATTTATCTGTAGTAAAGGATAGTACAATTTTTTGTACAGTCGATGTTGTGGCTTTGTATCCAAGTATTCCTAGGGACTATCAGCTTTAGAAAGAGCCCTTAATGGTAGGCAGGAGAAGGTTATCTCCAATAAAACACTCTTAACTCTAGCTGACTTTGTATTAAAGAACAATTTTTTGTACATAACTACACAATTTATCAGGTACAGCGATAGGCAAAAAATTTGCACCCCCATATGCTATAATCTTTCTAGGGGATCTTGGGGAATGTGTGATTAAGGGCTTTAATGTTAAACCCAGCACTTGGCTTAGGTACATAGACAGTATATTTATGACCTGGGATCACGGGGAGGCCAAGCTCCTTGAGTTTATGACTTATCTTAACTCACTCCACCCAACAAGAAAATTTACCTTTAGCTATTCAACGAAGGACATTGAATTCCTTGATGTGAAGTTGGCATGTTACCAGGGGAAGCTTGCAAGTGACTTGTTTGTTAAACCCACTGATACTCATCAGTACCTCCATTTTAAATCCTGCCATCCATTTCACACTAAATAACTCCAGGAAATCTGCAAAGCAGTGGAAGGAAGTGCTTTTAGGCTTGAAGCCTTGTCTATCATCATGATATGACACGGTATTTTGCTTCAGTACCCATTCCTTGCTAGTAAAAGGTAGGCACATAAGCACTTTTGTATGTACCTGACCTAACTTGTTCAGTCATACACGTTATGCAAGGAAAACAAAGGGATATGATAGGAGTGAGTAGGCCCTATTAAGTGGTGACAGTAGACTGAAGGTAAAACGCTTCCCTCTAAGCAGAACACCCAGAAGAAGATGTGTGGTTTGTGCATACGAAAATGCACAAGGTAAGTGTAAGCAAATCAAAACAGAGAACTATTTTCCAAAATGTAAAAAAAATACATGTAAAAATTGCTTTGAAGCTTAATAAACAAGTTCAGCGAACAAGTAGTACTATTATACAACATTAAACATTTTACATCAGCCTTATTGGGGAGGGGGTGGTTCAGCATGCTGGAGCCACAACATGCTTTTTATTTATGATTAACAAAGCTCCCATGATATTCTGCTATGATAATTATTTTTGAAGTTTTGAGATTTTCTAGCTCTCAAATGTAAATGAATGTATTTCTTAGGAAAGAGATGTGTCAGCTATTACTTGTAAAGTTAATAATAAAAGTAAGGACTCTGCTGAGAGATATTTTGTACTCAAACAATCATAGGTGATCATGAAAATCATGAAAATTGTGGTTAAGGAGAAGTGGCATTAGTAAGCTGCCATTTTAAATTTCAGAATTTTCTTTTTGCCATTGTAAATTAGCAGCTTTGGTGTATATTAATTTTGCTTCTCTCCTTTACATGTAATTTTAGAGACCCAAACTAAAATATCTGCAAAAAATTGTCTGCAAACAATGGGAATATGGAAAACTTGGCCAATTAGCGCAAATTATCACTTGTTCATTAGGTCCCCCAATCAAAAAAATAGAAAATGTATTCAGCTTCATTTTGATGTATAGGTTGTGTACTTTTTCTTGAGAGTAAGCTATCAGAATTACATTTACATGAGACTGTTGTACTCAAACGTCTAGTGAATTACTGGAAAGTAAGAGCACAACAGTTGCTCTCAACAGTGGAACGGAAAAGCAGTAACGTGGGTCTCAGATTAAATGCAAAGCAGTCGGAGATGATGGTATTTAGCAGCAACGATGATGTCAGGTTCAGGACACTGAATGGATTTATCACAGCAGTAAATGGGGATGCCAAGCACTGCGGCTTCTTTACTAGCTTATCAGAAAAGGACATCATAATACGGAGAGCTCAAGCCTCGCAGACTCTCCACAAGCCAAACAGTGTGGCATTTCGCATGACCGATAGTCTTAAGGGATTGGTATATGTGGCAACCGTCGAATAGATCATGTTTTACGGCTCGGAGGATTTGGCACTAACATCATAACGAATAACAACACTTGACGGGTGTTATCCACGTATGTTTGGTAAGGTTTTTAATGTACTGTAGAAAGATCGTGTCAAATAAGTTAATGTATGGTAAACTCCCTCGCGTCTCTACGAAGACTAGGACTCATCACCTCCAAATGGCTTCCAACTGTGTTTCACCCGAGGACCTTGCAACCGACCGGACCTTGCACCCGAGGACCTTTATCACACAAAAATCCAGCACGAGGCCGGACCCGCACAGAGCTCGTCAGGCCGTAGGTTTACTTTGAAATTAAGGCATAAAAAGGAGGACATATTATATATTTACAAACAATATTATTAAACAGGATGAATATTTCTTAGTTGTACAAAGTATCTTTAATCTTTCTCGGACAACCTTTAAGGAAACAAAGATTTACAAACCCTTCTACATCTAGTAGTGTTTGCGTAGAATTGACAATTTAGCAACAATAGACCCACTTCATCGGTCGATTTACTGGAGTGGAGAGAGTTTTACATGTAAACGACTAAAAATATTTATTAATATACAAAACTAATTCAGTCGGTTGGAACCAACCCTGAAGCCACGGGGGTATAGGGGGTCAAGCCCTACTAAATATACCGTTAATCGCGAAAGGTTTCTTTCAAGTTTAAATCAACCTTGAGCTTTCTCTAAGGATTCGCAATGTCAGCCCACCAAAAACTCAGAACAGTCCTTCAAAGTTCAGAATATGTGTTGCTTTCAAAACTGACATTTACACTAATATTTCAAAAGTGGTTCAATAAATCAAATCAGTTGACGTATCGTCTGTCAGCAACACTTCAAAACGTGGAAGTTATTTTCATTTAAAGTCGTCAACTGCTAACAAAATAATAGCTTAGAAGTGATTTACTTTTTATTTCCATTTTATTTCCAGAATTTTAAAGAGCCAGAGTTTCAAAAATATCAATACGATCACTGTTCTGATACTGCAATTGGTACATTTCAACGTTAATATGAGCATGAACACCAATACGGGGTTTGGAGACAGTTACATTGTCTTTAGGGGTTGCCTATGTTTTGTGTGCGTATTAGACAGTATGTTTCATCAGCATCGTGTTCCAAATAACTGAATAACATTAGAAAAAAAGTTTAGGAATAATAATAATATGACTTTAAAGAAGACAAGGAAGGGACAACGAAGCAAAATATAAGGGTTTACAAAAACAAGCATCAAAGTTTAAGAGGTCCAGAGTAATCAAATGTTGAAAGATGAAATCCAAAAATACATCACTTACATAATTCTTCACGATCGAATGGTGAGGCAGCAGCAGCAAACAAACTTTGAAAGAAACCTTTCCGTGGAGGTTCTGGGGCCTGAATAACTGAAAATGCAGGACCCATTGTGTCTCTGTATTGCGATGCTTTCTTTTCTTCAAATGCCACCCTTTGAATTTCTGTGGGTGACGTCAAATATATAGCTTCACCCTCTTTTCCAAACGTAAACGTTCTGATTAATCTGACAACATAGAAGATGGAAATGATCAGTAATGATATATCAAGAAATTGTTTGTCTTGACCACCTGGTGTACCCCGAGGTGAACGGCTCTTGTTGTAAAATGGGCCTAATAAGTGGTAGCTAATAAAGCAAATTTAATTTTGTATTTACGGAGTAACTATTTACACCACGGCAGTAAGGAGAAAGTATTCAAGATTTTGAACGCTCCTAAGGAGGGAAAGATACACAACGCAGGGTTGTTTGAAACGATTGCCAAAGGAAGAGTGATGGTGGTTTGGTAACCATTGTGTTACGGTTTGCGTGTTAAACGTCGTACAATGTGACTGGACTTGATCTTCCAAACTCTGCCAAAAGTCATCCTAAGGTTTCTTGAAATTTCTGCTTTCCTCCTTATTTGCACCAGGTGAGCCCTCAGACTCAGGCGAACAAATGGTGACAAAGCTTTGTTACGCAGACATTGAAAACCAAAGGCTGGTCTCCGAAGCAAAGTTTATAATAAATAATATTGTCTCAGACGTAGGGTACGCAGTATTTGCCGAAGGGGTTGGCATGTCATCTCCTGGTGGTCCCTACTACGCTCTCACGCCTCCTCATACATCATATTTAATAGAGCTATGCTAGTATATAGTCAGTCCTTCAGTAAGGCTAACCGAACAAGGGATGTTCACACAACTACCTTTCACATAAGACATAAAAGTCAATATCACATTTCGTTTTGGTAAGCTTAATAGTTGTTCGTTCAAGTTCTATGAACGTTATACGTCCGTTGAAGAGTTTACTAAGACAATGAAAGACATCTATTTCGTTATATGAATTTTTTCATTTGTACACGACGTTTCGGCACTTCCTGTTGCCATTCTCAAGTGAAATAAAATGATTAGTAACATTATGTTCATAAGCAAGTATTTTAAAATATGCATTTTGCACGTAAAAAGTAGATCAATACAAATTGCAAAATAATGCAATGATAAATATTCACGGTTTTAAAAACAATAATGAAAATGGTTAGACGTAGGGGTATAGTGGTTGGGAATTGTTAAAGCTAAAATTCATCATGCGTGTAAGATAATACAGAGATCGATAAGTAAAGTAAGGTAAAAGAAAGGGTTCCATTATTGTAAAAACGAGGGGTGGGGAGATGGGGATAAAAACAATTAAAATATCTTTAGTATACGAGTAAAATCTTCGTCGTTTTTGTTAATTGTTGGGTTCTCCTTCTTTATTAAAAGTGCTTCCGCTATTTGTATGTTGCAAGTAATGTTCGACCGACAGCGGATCGTCATATGACTAGCAATGTCTATAGCAGCATCATGTTCTCCTATGTGTATTCTTATGGCGCCATTATATTTATCCTGTTCGTGGTATCATAGTCAATTTTGCTCAAACATTAGAAATCTCCGATCGGGATTCCAAACAAATCGAAGCAGCAACAAACTCAGCAACTAACATGCATCGCCTCATAACTCAGTCCAAACATTCATGTGCAAAGAAAAACACTCCAAGATCGAACAACTCCATCAAGTGTAGGAACTGTGGTGGCAATGTTCTTCATCAAGGAGGCAGAACAAAGTGCCCAGCATTTGGAGTCACTTGTAACTCATGTGGAAAATCAGGTCATTTTGCAAAGCATTGCCTGTCATCGCCTAGAAAAATGAAAACAAATTTAATAGCTCAAGTCAAGAGCCGTGAAGTCAGAGGGATCACCGCACCATTGTCATTATCGTCCATAGAAAGCGCTGACAAATTTTTATTCACTGTAAACACCTCTGGAAAACAGCCGGCTGTCGAGGTCTGCATTGGTGACGTTCCACTCCAAGTGATTATTGATAGCAGATCATCTGTCAATGTCATCACCGAGGTTGAATTTCACCACATCCAACAACGACATTCCCATTCACAACTCCAGACAACAAAGGTAAGGGTTTTCTCCAATAATACCGAACAGCCGTTACCTGTCATGGGTGAATGCACAGCAAAGGTCAACTATGGGAATTTCAAAGAAAATGCATCATTCTTGGTCTGCAAGACAAAGAGCTCCTATCTTCTTGGATACCCGACTTCAACAGCTCTGGGAATCCTCCGAATAAACATCAACTCTTTGGATTTCACACATACTTGTCAAGCTGTCACCAACGTAATCAGATCTCATCAACCTTCGTTCTGAGGCACAGGAAAACTGAAAAACTGTGAAGTCACTCTAAATATTAACCAAAGTGTAACTCCTGTAGTGCAAAAGGCTAGATGGATACCTCACAGCCTCAAGAAAGGCACTGATGCGAAACTTACAGAACTGGAGGGATTAGGCATTATTGAAAAAGTGGAGGGTACAATCCCTTGGCTTTCCCCACTCATAGCAGTTCCTAAGAAAGCAGGTGATGTCCGACTGGTAGTCGCCATGTGCATCCCAAACAAGGCCCTAACCAGGAGGCGTGTTGACACATTTTAGTCAGTCCACCTCAGGGGTGGTGCCATAAGGTCAAGAAAAGGGGAGGGGGTAAAATAAGATCAAACGTTTTTATGTTCCAATCGATAATCACAGAAATTGTTTGCATCTCTTGACATAATTTACCCAAGGACTCTCCAGTACTCCTTTTTTTACTTTAGTGTTATTTAGTGTTATATATAGACGATCTCGACTAGTCGACGACCTCGACTAGTCATGACCTTGAATAGTCATGACCTCGACTAGTCGACGACCTCGACTAGTCATGACCTTGAATAGTCATGACCTCGACTAGTCGATGACCGTCGACTATTAGCATGCAAGAATGACTTCAACAGTCAAACTTTGTGATCACATTGATATCATGACCCTAGTTTCCTATGTAAGTTACCAGGTGATAAAGTAAAACTACTTTTTATTCCTTACTAATCTTGAATATGACAAGACAATTTAACTTCTGCTTATATTGATTTAGAGGCAGTCATAACGAAATGGCTTATATTTTCAATGAATTTTAGCTGTCTTTTTCTCTCCTTCGCGTACGGATTTTCTCCTCGTTTGTTCTTGAGGTCATTTTTTGAGGAATATAGCAAGAGCTGATTCAGTGCATAACACATGGGGACATGCAGCCTTCGATGCATCAAAATAAATTTAAAAGACGCACAAGTTCCTGTCTTTTAGAATTTCAGGGAACTGAGCTTTGTGCATTTCCGTATTTTCCTGTTTGCTGCCACGTGAAGTTTACTTCTGTGTTCATCACTGGGTGAGTCATCATGCGGTGAATCAACGCAGAAATGATCGACGTGATGATTGCCAAAAATTACACTACAAGTGGCAATAACATTGTAAGTGACAAACACCACAGTGTTTATACGAGACTGAATATTACGGTGTTGACAACTTTACAATGGGAAAAGGAAAAATGGGACGTCTTCTCTATAGTTCACGATGCACCGGAAGGTATCTAGAAGACGGGCGCTTAGAATTTCAAAGCATTCGTTTAAATCTCAAAGGTTGGAAAGCAGGGCGAGTTGCCGTTGTGATAATAACAGCGGTCGGTGGTGACATATTTTATATTTCTATTATATTTTTTAAAGGAATTAATAAAACGTTAAAGCGATGTAAATTAATTATTATTTGAAATCATCAGTAGATTGATTGAAGTGTATAAACGAGGCTTTGATTGAAACAAGCATCGAAAATTTAAGCCATTTAATCCGAGAAATACTAAACAAGATTACCCATGGCTAGAATGTATGGCAATAATTTACAAACATCTTCAAGTCTGCAAGGTGAAAAAAGTGATGAGTTGGAATATATAAGCGATGAAAAAGTAAGTGGCAAAAAGTAAGAATAATTAACTTCAATGGATCATAATTCCATTTATAATGCACAATACCTAAAATCAGAATCATCCTCTTCAAGCGCTCATAGACATCAACAAAGCGATGTAATATTTCTGAAAGGAATGGGTCAGGCCTTTCGAAATCCTAGTACTTAACTGGAACAAGTCTTTTCACTGTTACAGTCTGTCTTCAGCCAACTGTGCTTTGTATTTGATTGGAGCCAGTATACATGTTGCACTGCATGACTGATATCGGATGGAATGTAGACGCAATCAGAGAGCAAAACGTCGTCCAGGCTTCATAAGATTCTCGTGAAATGCGTGCAGAAAATATTTCTTGGCTGTACTACAGTAGATCGATCAGTACGTTGGCACCTTCACGCACACCACGCTCGATAGGAATCGCCATTTTAAAATGCTGGTTCTTCACAGTGGGATCGCCGAAGCAAATGCGACATTTACACACCGCATGTTACACTCGTTACCCTCGTGTTTCCCCGTTGGATCTAGTTTTAGCCACTGAACTATATATATAAACTCTGGAAGGATAATTCTATTGTTCTCCGGGTATTGAATGCGTAACCAAATATGGCGCACTATGGAGGCTGCCATTGCACGTATGTACGTGCAGGAATATATCTTTATTGACTTATCGGCTCTTCATTTCGTTTCCTTGATTAGCTGAATAGACAGTTTTACCGTTCATACGTCGCGCCTTCTTATTCTGCTTTATTGCACAACGAATAATCGACGTAGGCTTGCTATTTACATTTCCCGTTACAGAATTCGATTTGTATATTTAAATAAGAGCTGACAATTTATCTATTGTATTTAATGGGGACACTACTGAGATCCACACAAAGCGACACCCAAGCTTACACTCTTTACTCCAGTCTCTCCATCAAAGATGCCTGATAGGAAATAGGCACAGTGCTGGAACTACTCTAAATGAACAGAAAAACAGTAAAACAAATGAAAAGGCTAACTAGTATATAATGTGTCCTATAGAGTGTCCAAGAGCGATGCCCATTATTTGGTCTGCCATTGGGAAAACCAAGCCGTGAGGAGCGGCAAACCATGTATCGCTCCTCAATCAACCAGTAGGAACGTCTCACAGATCACCGGGAACGTATGTAACCGTTGAGAATAGACGCTATAGCGACCGTTGCCAAAGAGCCAAGAATTAATTTCATGTCTAGCACCACCTTTCATCAAATGTGCTTCTATCTGACCTGCTGGCCCTAACGAGAATGGTTTAGCTAATAATAAGCAAAAATCGGCCTCTCATAAAGGAAATGCACTCGGATACAAACGGAAGAAAATACTTGAGATGATAATAAATACAAGGAACACATTCATTTTTGTACACGACTTGAACACATTATCTTTTCTGATACAATTACTTACGTTTTACATAAACATTACCCTGGGGCAGTGTTACCCAACGCATGCAATATTGGCCTTTGTGGGAAAAATGCTGTTAAAGAGGGCGATATTTTGGGAAGAGACAAGAGCATTCCATTTCTTATTTTTATGAATATAAGAAAGGGAGGCATAAATAGAGTCACAAGACAGGTAGGGGGGGAAACGTTGGGAAACACAGCTCTATGGGATACACATTCATTCAAATCTTAACATCGGCCTAACATTGAACTTGACGTTGATTAGTGCATTGATTTCACATCAATCTTCACACTTATCCGAACACTGACTTTCACATAGACTATTACTTCATCATGGCGTTGACATAAATAATTCACATCTACTTCTGTTCTTGCTCTACTTAACAACACACCCAACAACACTTCAACAACATGAAACACATAACATTCATCTTTCAATGTGTATCGGTGTGTTAGTCGGACATAGTTTGAAACCTGATCTTCGTGGTGTCGCAGAAATTTTGTAAATATCTAGGGCGCCAAGCTAAAAAATAGTTTGACATCAAGCTTCTAAAGCGGCCATATTTATGTTAAAACTAATAATCATAGTAATACCCGTTTTAACATTGTCACAGTAAGTATCCGGCCGGATATATATAATTTTTCAAGACATCCGGTATCCGGCCAGACAGTTGTCAGACCCAAATGCATGACCCTACTTATATCAACTTACGGGTGATTTATTCATGGCCTGTTTTGGAACTTTTATTATGCCAATAATTGTTGTCAAATAGCGTAATCCGTTTTGGAATGTACTTTCTATATCAGTGACGATGTAAAGCCATGCGTATCGTAATTGGAGGGGTATTGTTTAAAGATTTTTGGTTCAGTTTCGATCAAGTTATATTTGTTGTAGTTACCATTCTTAGGTCTCTATAAAGTGATACGAAAGAACCAACTTTTAAATAATCAAACAGTTGGTAGTGAGGAGAAGATAGTGATGGTTAAAGTTGAAAAGTCATTTAACCTTGAAATTGATTGTCTTAAGCATGCTATTTGGGCTTGGTTTGACCATACTATGTCAATTGGGTTGCTGTAGCGGCGCTATTTTCGTAAATAATATATTCATTATCCGGTGGAGCTCTTGATGAAAGCCAAGGATTATTAACGCCCAAATCAATCAAAGGGCCAGCCTTCAAGTTTCCATAATTTTCCCACATGTCCACATATTTAGGTCCCCCCTGGATCCTGACCACTGGTTTAAGTAGTATTTTGTAGAATTTAGGCATCTTTTATCAATGTAAAAACGTTAACACAAGTAGATTCTAACAAGGTGAGATAATGATTTACTACTTTTACAGTCCGCTAAAGCCTTAAAGCCTGCCTCACATACAAGTAAAACCCGTCGCCAGACAAGCGTCTGGCATGTTAAAGGCAGGTTTACTTGCATGCGAACGCTACTACTTGGCCGTGAAAGTTAAAATTTGATTGACATATACCAAAGCAAAAGTCGTCGGAAAGTAACAAGCAGAGAAACCTGTAAAGGCTTTTAGGATTTCGCACTAGCAAAGCTTGGAGTTAGATATATCCATTGCAAATTTGTAATTTTGTAGCAAAGAAACCATGTGTTCTAAATCGTCACTAAGATTCACTCCCAGTTTTATGTAAGTTTACCCTGAACAGCAGAGTACTGAATCACCAAGGAAAAAGTAAAATAAGCCATTCTGGATTTGGCTAAATCTTGTCCTTTCTTCAAAATATGAAATAGGGAGTTCGCATTGCTCGGCTTATCATTTTTCTAAAAACGGATTCTTAAACTTATGAATCGAACTTTATACTCTTTGCTCTTTCAAAGAATAAAAGCTTGTACCTATCACATTTCCCAGCATAGTTAGAGGACAAACTTGTTTCGAATTCGACACAATGTATAGAATACTGTTGCTATTGATAATGAAATCAGGGCGGAAGGCATTTCGAGATACTATAGAGAAGGAAAGAAAACCAGAAATATTACAGAACCAAGAATGACCATCACTATAGGATGAAAAGAAATCTAAGATTATATAAAGAGCTGAGTCGTGCTACCAGTTAAGATGTCCCTTCTCCCAAAGAACTTTACAATCTGAAGCAACAATTTGCAAGGATTTGTGGGTACGGCTAAAAGGAACATAAATTACTCTCTACAACTGTTTTAAAAGTAAGCAAAAAGTTGTTTAAGTATCGACAGGTGATGGTGTAGATGTTCATTAAACGCGATTTTTAAATTATCCTCTCTTATGGCTTTTACAATGAAGCATTGAAATGTTAGATAATTAAATAGAATTCCTAGACTCTTTCTAAACACAGACTTACTTTACTACACTCTTTCTTGATTTGCAATGATCATATTGGGAATTTTTGGGGGTTTCTTGCGTTAAATATAAACAACATCTGGACCCTCAGCTGCAAATATTTTTTGCATTATTTATTGACATGAGATTAATTTGGTTTTCATATCGACAATGTTTAGTCCGAATTTGTTTTCCCTAGTAGAACTATATTAAGCGTACCACAGGCTTAAATTTTAAGCCAACGACGGGAGGAAGTATGACACTTTGAACCTATACCTTATAGCAGAGAAAGCAAGTGAACTTTCCACAGGACCACTTGCTTACCATCTTGTCCTTGCACTTAACAATTGAAGGGGTTGGGAAAGGGCAGGATTACAATACGCTGCCAAAACTATATATATATATAAAAAATAAAACACAAAGTTTCACTACTCATTAGTTTCATGCTTCTCTTGCGATCATCGGGTGAATTTGATTTACATTACCACATTCTGCTACTATATTTTGCTACAAAATTATTCCCATGCTGGCACTTAGCGAGGAGCTATGTTCTTGAATTTAAAAGATGTGTGTTGTCGGACTTCGTCAAAGTAATCTTCTCCTCAAGGCTGAGAACACAGCGCACTTAGTGTATATTCTAAAAGTTTAATGATATTATAATATTCAAAGGAATGTTAACATGAGCACTTGCAAGTTGCTTGCAAACTTGTGGAACCAGGAAAATTATTGTAGAACAATAATTTACAGGACTGGTTGACCCTTACTTTGTACTTAATTGTTTGGAAACAAACATCTTCAAAAGCCTAATTTACAAAACGAGAACATTGCTACTGCTACTTTAATACTCTTGCAATAAATTACATTTTTGGATGCAAAAAAAAATCTTGCAAACTTACATCTTCTTGATGTGAAATTTGTAATATTTCCTCAAATGATTGTATAGAATCATTATATCTTATTGGGTCCTTTTCCATGTAACCAATATGACAATCTGTGGCTGTATAAACGAAAGCAAGGCATATTAATATACAGTATGGCATGGCTCAATGGTTCAGGCGTTGGTTTAGTAATCTTGAGGTTGTGGGTTCCAATCTGGTCATTGCCGCTAAATTGCAAGCTATTATGGCAATGCTCAACTCTTTATGAATTATATATAATAGCAATGTGTCTGCTCTGAATATATACATATATATATATATATATATATATAATTCTCAAAGAGTGGAGCATTACCACAATAGCTTGCAATTAAACCCACTGACTGGAGGAGAATTCGCGAAAGATTGACACTAAAATCTTCACCTTAGCTTTTGAGCCTCAATGGCTCAAAATTCAGGTTGACTGTATCATCATTGGGTGTGAACTATTTTGGTCGTTTTTGTGATGTTATGATGATGTAAAGACTTCATTGAGTACCAAACTGTCATCAATTTGCCAATTTTTATTCTTGTTATCAATCGCCATCATTCAAATTCAACTGTTGCATTAGTTTTGGTCATTCTCATCTCATTACGTGAACGCAGACATTTGCATTTTTGGGTCCACCCTGATTTACGAGAGGACCTCAAATTTTCATGGTCGCCAAATTATGGGGGGACCTGAGAAAATTTAACCCATGGGGGGACCTAAAATTATGGGGGACCTAGAATTTATGGGGGGACCTAGAATTTATGGGGGGACCTGAAAAGCTGGATGAAACCATGGGAGGGGGCAGGGGGGTTAATAGACTGTTCAAGGTTGAGAAACACAACTCTAGACCAACTTAGTGCTTCAAGCCCAGCATTGTAATTCTTTTAAGTGTTTCTATTAACATCTATGTTTCATAATGTCAGCTTATATGCACAGCTATGTTTCGGGTACTGAAAAACTTAACAGTTGAACAAGAAATAACAATCAGTCATGAAGATATGTAACTGGTAGTAATTACTGGTAATTAGTCTGAGGAAGTGAGAAAATATGACACTGGTGAGGAAATTGAAAACAGGGGAATGAATTGCCAATGTAACTATCACGCTGGTCAGTATAGTAGTTTCCTAAATGTTTTGATGCAAGAGGTTGTGAGTTTGATACGAAGCTAACTTGCCATTTTTGAAGAAAAAGCATTGATATCTAATTGACTATGAATGCATTAATATTAGTCAAGCTCTATTTATGAGGTAACCCACTGGTCAATGATCACAATTAGTTTATAAACATTGCTATATATTTGGTGACAATCAACTACGATATTATCGTAACCTGTCAATAAGTCTTGACTAGGTCGGGAGCTTCATTTTATAGTTCATGATCTTCAACTACATATTCAATGATTTACACTAGGTGTCACGTCCACTGTTACAATTGTTTTTACAAACAATTTTACTTTTGCATTTCACACTTTTATCTTTTCTTTTACGATCATTATCATCATCATCAAGTTCCATAACTATTTGTCCTTGCTGTTCTCCACCCACCACCAGGTGCTTCTAATTTTCTCTGTCAGCTGCTTTTTTATGAGGCTAAACTGCTTGACCATTCTGTGTGGCAATGTTAACAGACAAGTTTGTCCATTGTTTGTGACCATGTCAACAGAAAAATTTGTACATTCTTTGCGGCATTTTTAACATAGAGGTTTGTTAATTTTCGTGGCCATCTTAACAGACAGGTTTGTGCATGTAAGACATCAATAAATACAGGAAAGTTACTATTGGCAAGAGAAAAGATTCATATGAGATCGGGCAATGGGTCTATGGGAGCAATTGAATAAGAGATTCCTCCTTAATGGGGTAATTTAACCCCTCAAATGATAATGACGAGAGATACTACTATGATGGATGTTAAATAGATCAATCCAATTTTACTTTTGGGTGATGCTGTTATTGCCAAGCAAGGTTTGCATACTCTCCTTTGTCAAAGATTTTCATATACTAAATGTTGAAAAGGATTGATCTAGATTTCAGGTTATATAAAAAAGGATTAATTCCTGTTCCTTGACTACTTATATGAATAAATATGTGTAGAATTCGGCAGTAGAAATGTTAAGAAAGTCTAAGGATCTAATGAGAGACGTTGTGCTCACTATTTTACTAAGATAATATATTGAAGGTACTGATAGTCGTCTATCAAGCACTAACAGGCTCACGGTTTTTGATGGAAATTTACTTGAGCAAGGAGAGAATGTCCTCACGTACTACGCAGGCGAGGTGGAGGGCCAAAGAAGGAGAATAGTGTCAATGATTAGCCCAATTATTTAGAAGCTTGACATGTATGATAACACAGAGATTTGAATTTATTGGTTCAATAAATTGAAAACTGCAAGCGCAATTACATATTGTCCTTTGAACTAGTATGCCAGACATGGGTCTTACATTTTTTGAAACAACATGCCATACCTCAAACCAAAGAATGTATCTGGTGGTATACGCATATCGGAATACATATGTAAAAAAATTGGTCCCTCCGCGTTGTTGGAGGATGCATAGTTCCACCCAGGATATTCTTATTCCACCCCCGCCTATTAATTTTGTGGGCAAGTAGAAAATCTCTTGATTAGAATATGAAAACTACACATTAAAAAGATGAAGGTGGCCTTTTATGAGGCTCAAAGAAGTGTGAAGATGCACATTACAGATGTTAACAATAACACTGCCATTGAGCAGAATGAGGGAAACATTTTCAAAGTCTTGGAAGACATGTAGGAGACTGCCATGACATTGAATAACTGACTTTTGTTTATTTTGTATTACCTTAGGAAGGTTTAGGAAGTTGCAGTTGATTCTGAAAACTGACTCTTCACTTCATTTTTTACACGTTTTAATCATTCCCCCACCCCCAGTTTATTAAGTTTTGAGGATTTTTCAAACCCTCCCTCTATTAGGCACCTAAGAGAACCTATGCTGAGGAAACATTATTTAGTAATGTTGGGGAAGTCTCAGTAGGCCAACTTTGCATGCAAGTGACATTGCATAGCTCTTATCTCCGAAGAGCCCAGATGAATTTGAATTTCAGCCCATGCTGTTGTCATCTTTTTAACCATGCTTCAGGTGCCCCAGGCTAATAATTCAGCTATTTGCGTCCATTGCCTACACTAGATGGACAATTTAGAGGTGGGCACTTGCAAAATGGGGGTGGCTGCCCCCTGTCTTCCTGCTGAAAGGGGCAGCTGTATGTCTATTTCAGGAAAAAGCAAAATACTTTTTTGAAAAATCTCTAAGATTTCAAAGCAGATCAATTTGACTTATGTGTTAAAAGAGGAGAACAATTTATGTTTCCATATAAAGTGAGTATCTTTCGGAACCTGCTGAGTAACAACAGTCTTTCAACAATCGTGTTAGTCGATTGTCTAATCTGTATATATATGAAATTTCAGAATAAACATCAATGTTCTATATTCATCAACAATTAAATAACATTAGTTTATAGACTTATTGATGTCTTTAAACATATTTATCACCAACCTCCACTACGACCTCGTAGTTATATGTACACTATTGAGGGTTTGTACCACAAGGGCTCCCTGGGGTCTTTATCGTGCAATAGTGAATGCCACATCTTTTAATCTGTGATTTTCATATTTTAATGAAGACATTTTCTACTTTCCCGCCCGGTAGGTACGTCCTCAAAAACGTTTCATGGCTAGGAGATTACGTATAAATTAATAGGCGGGGGGGTTGGAATAAGAATTTTCCTGGGTGGAAAATTTTTCAAAAATTAATTAGCGGGGCGGGGTACGTCTATTAGGCACCCAAAAGTACCCGTGTCAGGGTTTTAAAAGGTGAAGGGTACAACTTTCAAATGGCAGGTATATACTCAAATTAGCCCCATGACCGGTGTGTCCTTAAACATTTGACTGTCAGAAAAAAATGTCCTAATCTTCAAAATGAAATAACAATCTAAGATACTTTGAGTATGTCGCTCTCCTCTTAATTCAATTGATATAATTTGGATGGATGGGGGGACAAGGCAGGCCTAATCCAGATGCCTCTTCGACATGTTTATCTAGACCTCTCGACCATTCCCGAAGTGTGAAGCAATTGCTTACTATGATCCGAAATCCTTAACTCGAAATCGTTTTTTGCTCAAATTCTACGAGCTATTCAAAAGTCAGATATTTTCAGACAGAAGTTACAAGGAATCAAACGGGGTAACGAGGGGTAAAGCAAATTATTTTGAAAAACTTTGGCTCAGCTCAGAAATTTGTACGTGGCTACAGTGTCACCAATGTAATCAAATGCCCTCTTCGTGCTAATAGTGGTCATGTTATAGACTGCAGCAGGAAAGTAAATAATCCCCTAACGCCACAAAGTTTCCAGGTACCCCCGCCCCCCCCGTCTTTAGGGATCAGGAAATGTTTCCGCCATCAGCGCATCCTTGTTTATCCGAATGGTACGAGCCTACATGTGCGACGAACTGTTCGGATACGCCGAAAATTCGGATAATCGAGGACGGAATTTGAACAACCATGAAGGCTTATTTTACGTTCAAATTGATGACAAATATGCTGCCGTCGTGCCAAATGGCTAAGATAGAGACAAAGAAAAACAGAAATGGACATGAACCGTTTAATGAACATATGTGTTATATGAAAAAATAACACTCAAAATGAAAGCGACCCCAAGTTATAAAATATCAATGGCAAATATACAAAGGTACTTGCAAGTGGATATTGCATGTTATCCTTATGCACTCATACATAACTGACACGTAGTGCCAAATATAGTAGTAGCTGGAACAATGGCTTCTTTGAATTGCAATGAAAACATTTTTATGTACTTCCAAGAGGATGCACTTACTCTGAATGCAGATTTAAGGATAAATACATTCAAAAATGTACCACTGCAAATGTAAAGATTGTTGAATACCACTGTGTAGCAAAGTATCACCACTATCGACGACATCGAAATCAGCAGCAATAAAAATGAAGTTTGCAATTAACACTGTTGTTACCCGAAGTAAATGTCATTACAACAACTGTTGGGAAACTCGTAATTACCACCAGTACCCAATTACCATTATTATTATGCGGCAGGTAATATCAACAATAATATCGATGAAGCTGTAAATTGACAACATTATTGGTCGTCTGTTGGTAATGATTGAAGCGTTGCACAATATATTGACGAAATCAAAATCCGTAGTTATTTATTGACGATTGATCAATATTTTTGAATTGTTTGCAGCACGTGATTGATATTGGCCCAGTCAAACTTTGATTCACTGAGAGAAACATAGCAACCTTAACACATTTAATGATTTACATTATTGAATTCCTGTACTCTCGAAAATATAAAGTATGGAATAAGGTTTAAGAGCCAAGAAGCAAGAAGAAAGGATTAAAGGAAGAAGCTAAATACCCTTCGAACCGTCTCTCGGAAGAGATTTAAAGAGTATAAGTTGTTAAGTTTCAAGATTCTTCCACTCTGTGTGCTGGAACTGACCAAGTATATACACCAAATGTATAGCACTTCAATGTTCTAATCCTCCTTGGCTCATTTAGCCCATCTCGTATGCTATAACATTGGTTTTGTTGCAACTGCGAAAGGGCGAATAGCTGCTCCCTCCGTGGCGAACGGCATTTATTGAGATGAGCCAGCATTGTCTACAGCATTGCCGTAAAATAATATGTAGCGTTGTAATAAAGATATTTATCATTCACATATCTAATAGCTGTACGTTTATATTAGCTATAAAATATTGCGCAATATTCAAAAATTTCAAAAATTTTGTAAAAAAGCCTTAAAACATACTTTTTGAATTAGTTATGGATAGAACACTAGAGAAATAGAAAAGTATGTCATCACTGGGGATTGAACCCGTGACCGACGCTTTCGCGGCGCGCGCTCTACCAACTGAGCTAGGTGACCTCCGATGTTAACAAACTTTTATTTCTCTAGTCGCCACATCAGCCCCCAATCATCCACCGGTGGACATCGACATCCTGCTCTACGCAATTGGAGACCAGCCTCTCTGCGCCATGTGTCCCCGGTGGTGACATACCTTTCTATTTCTCTAGTGTTCTATCTATAACTAACATTTCAAATCCTCTCCTCTCGATGATACTTTTTGTATTATATTTTGTTTTGTTAAGGTCTTTTAGTATCGATATCGATATTACGATATTTCTCCACGTATAAGTTGCATTTAGGCACGATATTTTAGATTTTAAGAAAATTATTTTCATTTTTATTTTTTGCGAAATTTCAACAAATTTTGCATTTTTCACTTATCAAATTTGAAAATACGAGAGGTAAAAACTACACTATAGGTCAACAAAACGCCAATATCGCAAAGGTTAAGAAAAATTTAAAACAATTTTTTTCATCATAAAACTTCTCAGTAAAATTTAGGAAAATTCAAAAAATTTCAAGTCAATCCGGCCAGGCTTTAAAAAGTTATGGGCTGAAATGTATGGCCGCGGGCCTACTAGCGCCTCCCCCATGTAAGATAGGGTTAATGTAATTAGTGCAAACTTAATTTACGTAGTTGCATTAAAACTGCTTTGCCAGTAATTAACTAAGTTTAGTTTATGTGGCAAATTCTGTATAATAAAATTACATCCGATTAAATTCAATACATTTGCTTTAAAATATTTTCGTTAAATAGCAAAGGGTATGTTCCGCGGTGTTGTGTCTACGTCTAACTTAAAATCTCTTTCATATAGTTTCATTAAGTTATATCATCAAACTGAGAGGCAGATAATTGGTAGTGATTAATCTATATTCTGTACACTTAGTTTGTAGTGGAGGAAAAAAAGAGCACCATCAATTTCTTTCAAATATATTCCATTCTAATGCTTATTACATGTAGGCCTACTATCAGGGACACAAGTGGAGTTTCAGGTCAAATCAAGGGCTGAACTTTAAATTTGAGCAAAAATTTGCCGAAAATCAACCATGATTTGGGTACCTGTTTTGTTTCTAACATTACTAGAGTCTAGAAGGATGTAAGAGATGTAAGACATTACTTTTGACTATTTTTCAGTTAAATGTATATATCTGACCATCAAATGGTTAAATTTGGATAATTTGTTGCATTCACCTTTTATGGAGCACATCAAATGAACATAAGGGACATATAGATAAAATTATTGTATAAGATTAGAATGAGGGACAGACATTCCACTAATTTCCCAGCTTCAAATCTCTGTAAAATTGTGAAAAATCGACCTTCTGACCTACTTTTTAATTGTTGATTCAGATTTTCTTTCTAGTTTCTTAATTTCCAGTTTTCAAAAACCCTGCGGGTATTAATTTTTTTACCAAATGTCCAGGTCCCAGCCCACTGTGAGGTTTATTAAAACATGTGTAAATTACCGTAGCACCAAATGCAAAAATGACTTACCCAATTGTAGAAGTCAGTTCATCAGTGCTTCCAAGGGCTTCAAATGCTTCATCATCTTTGGCTCTTCTTTCACCTGTGAAGAGGCTTGATGTTCCTTTGACATAAAGAAGAGTCAAATGAACTTACAGGAAATTAACAGTACCAATGACAATATCATAAACACTTCTACCATACTAGCAACAGTTTTAAGGCTTTAGCAGAGTTACTATACTTGCCATTAAATGGTACCTTTTCCATGCCAATAGAGTTGGGGGCAGGCGACTAAAATGGTATTACAAGCTATGATTGCTCTGTTCCCACAGCTTTTAGTAATCCTCTGACAACTCCCCCACAAAAAATATCATCATCATCATCATCATCATCATCATCATCATCATCATCATCATCATCATCATAGCAATCACCATTACCATTATCATCATGATCAACATGACAACAACAACAAAATGTATAGAGATAACCAAATAACCAACCTATTGTCAGGGAGCTTGTGCAAACACGTATAAGCAATGCTAGAGCTAGTAGTAAGTGGCAATTATCATACAATCCTAACCGTAATTACCAAGAGAGAATACATTTTGTCCCAATTGTAGTCAGCCTTTTTTCTTCACTTTTGACCTTCGTCGTATACTGCTATTGCTAGTATTAGGAACTATTCTACTAGAACTACAACTACTATCACCACAAGTAGTACTACTACTAGCATTAGTGCTACAACTAGTGCTAATACTACTGCTTCCTCTGCGAATGCTACTATTGCTACTTTTACTATAACAGCTATCACTACTTTACTGCAAGTGCTACTACTACCATCCTTACACCTACCACTACTACTACTACTACTGCTACTACTACTACTACTACTACTATTACTACTGCTACTACTACTACTACTACTACTACTGCTGTTACTACGACTACAGCTACTACTACTACTACTACTACTACTACTACTACTGCCACTACTGCTACTACTGCCACTACTGCTGCTACTACTACTGCTGCTGCTACTACTACTACTGCTACTACTGCTGCTACTACTACTACTACTGCTACTACTACTACTACTACTACTACTGCTACTACTACTACTACTACTACTACTACTACTTCTACTACTGCTATTACTTCTGCTACTGCTACTACTGCTACTACTACTACTACTGCTACTACTACTACTACTGCTACTACTACTACTACTACTACTACTACTACAGCTAACATTACTACTACTACTAGCACGCACATTTTTAATAAATAGTTCAAATTCCTTCAAGTGTGCTCAAGTGTTTTTGAGTTGATTGTGTAAATGTTTTTATCAGGACATTCAAAATGGTAAAGGCTTAAAATGTTCTTAGATATTCGTAAAGAAAAACCTTGAAAATTTGTTAACATATTTTTAAATATGGCCTTTAACTTCGTTCCGTAAGTTCTATTCTAGTTCCGAATTACAGTATTAAGATAAAATTTTCAAAAAGTTAATAGGAAAAGTAAAATCACAGAGAGATAGTAGAACTGCAAAGCTTCCATAACGAGATATTTTAAAGACTTCGTTTCTGTGACAAGGCTTATGTGTGATTTCGATCAGAATCTCCCAAGGCAGCTGCTAGAGAAGTTTTGTCCTGTGAAATTTTAAGTTTTAAATTATCGTTTTACTTACTGAAGGGCTTGATCACAATCTGGTAACTACTCCAAATATGAGAGCACTATAAAAAGCGTAGACAAATATTAGTACCTTTATCAACGTTTATATATACTGCCGTTACTTCGTTTACTTGGTTTATTTAACAGAAAGTTTGTAGCTCGCCCCAAGGCATTTTAAGTCATTTTATATAGTTTTTAATGTATCTTTGGCCTGGGCTGTGCCTTCGTCTAGCGTATATATATGTATATGTCTGGCAATGGTCATGGATTCTGTGTCAGCTATATATGTATTTACATATACATATATAGCTGACACAGACTCAGCAGACACATTGCAACTACATATAATTCTCAGAGAGCGAGCATTACCACAATAGCTTGCAATTTAAGGGCGCTGACTGGATTCGAACCCATGACCTCGTGGTTACTAAACCAACGCCTCAACCATTGGACCATCGGGCCCAATAAAGCTAAGGCGGAGATTAGAATCAATCTTTCGCGAATTCTCCTCCACTCAGTGAGTACGGGGAAATCACCGACAGTACTAGGAAATTAATTAATTAATATCTATTACGTTTCGGCTTTGAGTCTTCATCATTGCCAGACATATACATATATATACGCTAGACGAAGGCACATCCCAGGCCAAAGATACATTAAAAACTATATAAAATGACTTAAAATACCTTGGGGCGAGCTACAAACTTTCTGTTAATAAACCAAGTAAACGAATTAACGGCAGTATATATACACGTTGATAAAGGTACTAATATTTGGCTACGCTTTTGACAGTGTTCTCATATTTGGAGTGGTTACCAAATTGTGATCAAGCACTTCAGTAAGTGAAACGATAGTTTAAAACTGTAAATTTCACAGGACCAAACTTCTCTAGCAGCTGCATCAGGAGATTCTGATCTAAAACACACATAAGCCTTGTCACAGAATCGAAGTCTTTAAAACACCATCTCCATCTCCCCTCGTGGGAGAGGGCCGGGGTGAGGGGCGGCCGCGCAGCGGTGTTGCCTAGTAGCGCTGCGCCAGCACCGCCTGAATGGTCTCAATCGCGCCGAAGGCGGCTTTCAGCATCTCACGCTGGGTGTCGCTCAGCTTGTCCACCGAGATCCAGTTGCTGGGCGCCCGGCCGATGCTGACATCGTAGAGGTGATGCCCCAGGCGAATGTCGTTGAGGTGACGGTAGGCATCCAGGGCGTCCTTCAAGCTGCGCTCCAGCTTCGGCTCCGCCTGGAGCAGGTAGTCCAGCCGGTCGAAGGTGTTGCTGGAGTCCAGGTAGCCGCGCCGCAGGGCCATGACGCGGGCGAAGTCGGTGATCGGCTGAAGCCCGCGACGCTTGATGTTGATCATCCGGCCGTCCTCGGTCTTGCGGGTCCGCAGCCGCCCGAAGACCTTACCTAGGGGCGGGCGCTGCGAGATCACGCCCCGCGCCATGTGCTGCAAGAAGCGGGGATGGTCGGCCAGGGACCTGGCAAGGCTTTGTTTGAGCGGCGCTTCCAGGGTCGGGTCGCCGTGCACGGCCCGCAGGTCGCAGGCGGCGGCGATCTGCATGATCTGATTGGCTTTCGACTGTTCGAGCCAAGCGTTGAACTGGTCCGGCCAGGCATCGACCGAATGGCGCCAGAGTGGGTTGCTGGCCATCATGCCGCCCTCGCAGAGACTCAGTCCGATCCGGTCCAGCGCCGGGGTCACCCGCTCGCTCCAGCGCGCCAGCCAGACTTCCACGGCCGGTCGCGCAGCGTCGGCTGCCCGGTAGGCCAGGGCATTGTCTTGATCCGTCTTCAAGCTCATCTCGCCCCGGCCTTCGCTGCCCAGGGACAGCCAGGCCCAATGGAACTCCACATCCGGGCGGAGCTCGGCCAGGGCCGCTTCGCTCAGGGCAAGCACCCGCCCGGTCAGCGTGTCGTTGATCAGCGTGTTGATGGTGATCAGATCCTGGGCTCGCACCCCGCGCTGGTAGAGCTGCAGGAGCTGCCGGTTGGCTTCGCGGCGCAGCTCCGCCAGCTCCTCCATGCATGAAAACTCTTCGCGGCATTTCCTTAATTTGAAACACAATTCGCCGATTCTCGTCAGTCGATCTACAGAGGTAATGAATACATCCATGAGAAACAATTTATGCCCAAGAAATACAAAAGGATAAAAGTTACAACAAAATGTGGCCGTAGACGAAATTTCACAACCTAAAAGCTTTTCGATCAGAACGAGTTGCCTGCTGAATTGTGTTTTCAAGTTCTGCAATACCAATAATATATTTCATTAATTGTATAATAACAGAAAAGTATCCTTCGCTAAGAAATTAGAAAACCTAGTAACCACTGGCTGCAAAATCACTTAGCAAGTTCGTGCTGTGCTGACCCCGCCATGGAAATAACTGGTCATAATGGCACCCATTCCTTGTAAGCGGTAGCCATTAACTTACTCGACCCAAATCTCTGTTTGACTTTGTGTTACAAACACATTGATTTTGATAACATATGGACCCCTATTTGTTCTTGCTTCATGTATAGTTTTTATAGTATTTCCAGGTGTCTTGTCGTTAAAAATATTCCTGCCTAAGCATTTCGTTGTAATTTAGTGTTTCCGCCAGACATAACGCAACCATGGAACGTAAGTTTCTTAACGACGAAATTAAATAATCTGAGGCTCAATTATTTAGAGTTCAGACGTTTTATCGAAGGCAATGGGTTAAAATTCGTCATTTCCTTTCATTTTATGACACTATTAGATTATGTCGCTATATTGCTAAAGTTAATGATTGCGTGTCGCACCAAACTAAAATCAGCCAGGACCGAAACATAAATTTACTTATTAACTAGAAACGTTTCGGAAGCTCTTTACGTGACTCCGCCAAACATGAAGAATTTATTCTCGGTCATGGCCTTCAATTTTGTATCCCTAGCAATAACATTAAGAGAGAAGAAATTTTTACTGAATTTCAAATTCTTTGCAATCAATTGTCAAAACCCAAACAGATATCGGATGACGCACCCAACTCTGAGTGCTTTGGCAGTCTCTCAATCAAAGACCCCTGATGAGCAGTGGGTCCGACATTGAAACTACCCTAAATAAACAGAAAAACCATCCTTAATTCTGGTGAGATGCAGGACTTTTCATTACAACTCCTGAAGAAGCAACATCATCATTTGGGTATAGGAAGACAATCTATGACCCTTACTGATTAATGCAGAGCCTGAGGTGAAGACTGGTGATAATGAGGAACAAAGCATATTGATATATTGCAAAACAAATACTAGAAACTCATCTTTGCAAAGCATTATTAGTAATTAAAAGTATTTTTGGAATGTGTCAAAATGTTTTACTTCCCTCATAGTACTTTATTTGTGTATTTATTGTTGTTCGATAGTCTAGGAAATTAGTTTGATCTAGATGTGTCCAGTTTTCTGTTACCCTTAACTCCCTTCTCTTGTTAAAACTTAAGTGTTAAGGATTTTAGCTCTGCCCTACATATGGGAGGTTTACACTTGGGCATTACCCTCCTTTCACTTATGAATACCAAGCAACATGGCTGGAGTAGGTAATCAATCAATGCAATGCACAGTGGCTCTGAGAAGATTAAGAACCAAACTTCCCAATTGTTAACTACAAAGCAACTTATTATCTCTATATACAACTCATCAATGGAATAACAGAAATCTGAGCCTTGGAAAATAGCATCATTCCCAACTACTGACAAAACTCTAAGCTGGTGTTTGTATTTTGCTCTACTGTACTGACCTAAATTCCACATTATTGTCAACTATAGCATAAATGACTGACACAATAGCAGTACATATGCCTATAAGTTTTGATGACAGGCTCTTATAAACAGGCAGATATTAATGCAATAGACTGACCTCATGAACTACTACTTGTGCACAGGCAATGTGAACAACAATTCTATGAGCTTACTGATGACAGGCAAACCTTAATAGTAATTTTATAAACTGACTGATGATTGGAATTCAAAGATGACAAAATTGCTGCTGTTGACAGTATTGGTGATAATGATAATAATAATGAAGAAGACAATGATAATGCTGCTGCTGATGATGATGATGAATATGAAATAATAATGATAGAAACTTAAGGGTAAGGAATAACAGCAAACCTTTGTTTGAAGAGCTCCAAGAGTCCTTCTTGTCCCTAGTGAAATGATTATTAGGTTGATTTGTGAAACTTAATTGAGGTTTTAGATGGGGTACACCCTACACCCACCTACAAGTGTCTTTCTGCAACAGTTTACTGCAGATAATTCTGATGTAGTGAAGTCTTTGATGAATAATAGAGGACCAAGAAGATACAATCATAGACATTATTTAGTAGATATAAATCTGTATTTGTTAGTCGATCTACATTACTAACAAATGTAGATCTATATTTGGAGACTGGTTGTGGTGGATGGTTCTCTTGCCTTCTATGCTAGATGGTAGGGGTTTGATTCCCGGAAGGACCATTGGTGATGACAGGAAGGGCATCCTATATGAAATCTAAAAATATATATGTTGACAATGATAATGATTAGGATGATGATAGTGATAATGGTGATGATGGTTTTGATGATGATAATTAATGATGATGACATTGATGATTGTGCCGATTATTTAACCTAATGGATATTTATTGTATATTATATATATAATTGGTTCCTGGTTATTTAGAGATATCCCATCAACTACAATAAGAAAAGTGCATGAACATGACTTTGACTTTCAGAGGAACAATAAAGTCCTTACTCTCACCCTCCTCCATCTCGTGCTAGCATTAAAAGGGTAATAAATAATGATAATGTCTGTTCTTTCATCAAGTTTTGTTCATCTTTCATAGGCTTCAACAAGCCCATGTCTACAATCACAGATCAAGCTTGAATCAGAAGCATTTGACCTATCATTCCATCCACAAAGAAACATTTTGGCAACAGCACTGATCACTGGAACTATCAAACTGTGAGTGGACAATTTATAGACGTAAAATTTAAATTGTACTTGTTAAACTTTTCATTACCATTTGACCTTGCCCCCTTAAATTTACCATAGAAAATTAAATTGGCCAATTATGGAAATGATGTGTAACATTTTAAGTGACTTGACTTGGTAATCCCCAGCATGTGGTACCTATTTAATGTAAGTTTGTGTTATCAGGAATAGCATTCTCAAAATTCTTGGAGAGTAGCTTTGATACGCTACCAAATAGTGCCTCAGATCTTATACTCTGTCATCATGTCAAGTAATTATAGACTCCCTATAATTATAGACCACCTCTAATTAAAGACTCCCTTTTTGGTGCCTTCAAGTAATCACAGACCCCTTCTAAATCTATATTAAAACGGCAGATATGGATTTTGTCTTCTTTGGACTGTCTCTCCACGAAAATCATTGTTGAGTCATTCAAATTCTGTGCACTCACTTTATCCGTTGACGGCTCTGATGATGACAAAATACATTGTGTTAAGGAAAATTAACCGTGCAAAAAAGGTGTGCAACGCCTCAAGGAGCAAATCGGCACTCTGGACGAACCTTTTCTTGGAAATCCATTTATAACCGCAGGAATGGAACACGAAATGTGTGCTTCTGAACATTTACGTATTGACAATGATTCGGACTTAGATATCGAGATCTGTTGAATTTCCACTTTATGTATGTAAACGGTTTTTTATTTTGGTTGCAATTCAGTGATGAAAAGGTCAAAGTTTTTCTTGAAACTCTATATGCTCATATTTTTTTTTGGAAAACTTTGTTCTGGAAAATGAAGACCCCCTCTAATTATAGACCTCTCTAATTATAGGCCCCCCTTTTGGTGCCCTCAATTAATTATAGACGGGTCTATAAATAGAGGAAATTAGGTATATATATATTATTATATATATAACAAAATGGTCTTCATGAATGCCGCGGTTTATCATCGAATGGAAATAAGTCTAATGTAAAGAAACCCGTTTTCTATTATTGTAACTTCTTGAATATGACCAACTTTCTCTAACCAAGCACCAATGCCTACTTGAATGTGCCTATAGATAAGTCCGTGGGGTTTCAGACTGTGATCGAAACGTGAAATATACGTAGATTTGGGTTACAACATTTGATTTGGTGTTTGAAATATTTTAAGATTATGCTCTTATATAAAGTAGAGATAACCAGAAATATTTGCTTTCCAACTATGTCTAGAGTTTAGCCATGAGCTTCAATTTTGAATATGTAGGTTATAAAAGTCCCTCTTATAGATATCTTATCGTATCAATATTTGGAGACATAAACCGCATTTCAAGTAAACACTAATTAGGATAAAATCATAATATAATAATTTCCTTGTATTGCCCGGTCTCTGTGCATACTGATCGTACATTACAATTAAGACGCTTGATAATTAAATTACAATAAAGTAAAGTAGTACTAATAGAACGTATGTGGCTAGAATGGTATAACGACTTAGCAAGGGTTAAAAATTAAAGAAGTTCGAATCGTACTTAATTTAAAACCAATATAAATAACTAAATAGTGTTAAATTCTAGTCCTAATTTCTAACTTAATTCAAAACAATGAAAAAGGGTAGTTTGCAGTACAATAAGGTGAAAAATTGTAAATTGTAAAATCATTCTTATGCTAGTCTACGTAACGGTGGTAATAGCTTCTAGTCATGTTTCAATAGTGGGAATTTTTTGTTGTTGTATATTGTGTGAAACCATTGCAAGCGGGGACTTGATAACAAAGAGCTCTAGCATTTGATCTTCGCGCCAGAGCTGAAACGCTAATTCTAAGAGCCTTAACATAGAGCTTGAATCCCAGAACAGCTGAAAGCTGCCGATAGCAAGCTGGAAGGACAAATAAGGGACGATGCGCCATCTTGTGTTATTAATAAAGACTGTGGAAAGCTGAGAAAAAAGGAGAGGAGGAAAAATAGCCCAGATTTGACAAGAAGAGGACAGATAGTCTGGATCATTTACCCAAAGATTTTTCAAGTCAATGCAGAGGAGCTGCCCTCCGGATCTGCAACATTCGTCGGCCTCCTGTGCCATCTCGCAGATTCAAGAGTTTCGCCGTTCCTTGCCTTAAAGAAGCTTTCCGACAGAGGAACGTGAGATGAACCATATATGCTTGCTCGGATGTAGAAATTTACGAACTTTGAAAGCGGGGTTATTATAGTTGATAATTTGTGTTCATAGGGTTGTGGATAATAATTTTGATTTTTATTTACATCTATTGTGCTCTTTTGTCGTATTACCCTATGGAGGTAGCCCCTCGGCCAGTTTGGCATAGAGGTTACAGGACAGAATCGCGCAACATGTACTGGCCTTCATAAGTAAACGCAGTAAATTCCCGTTCGATAAAGAAAAGTTTACCGAGTTTTCTTGACGTCGAGTCCAGTCTTCCGTGAGGAAGATCGTGTAATCAAGTTTCGGTATTCGGAGGTTCTTTTGGCCATGTTAAGGCTTTCACAACGCCACATTTGCTGCTGTTTCATAACTACGCTATGCACAAGGTACAAAGTTAGTTAGAAAAGAATACTAGAGAAATAGAAAAGCATGTCACCACCGGGGATCGAACCGATGACCCACGCTTTCGCAGCGTGCGCTCTACCAACTGAGCTAACCTCCGCTGTTAACATACTTTTCTATTTCTCTAGTCGCCATATTCGATCCCCAGTGGTTACATGCTTTTCTATTTCTCTAGTGTTCTTTTCTAACTAACATTTCAAATCCTCTCTTCTCGATGAACAGTTAAAGATCACAATGTATTTAAGTACTCCTGATATAAAATATCATTCTATTTACAGTTAAGACATACTTTGCTTAATTTAAATACTTCCTTAAGTACAGAGCAAAATAGATACTTGATTTCACAGCAATAGACGACCATTAGCATACATCGGGTCGTTGACATCCAAATGGATACTTTACAACCATAGATGAACATACTACCTTCCTTCTTTACCTTAACCATCGGTTCCTTATTTGAAGGACGTAGCAATTGAAATGCAGTGGCAAATGCTGTCAAGGTCTTGGAATTGGGAATTGGTTTTTGGCGCGTCTATTTCCTCATTGCCGTCCCTGCATCTTTAATACCGTTGGTAATGGCTACTACTCCCTTAAAAGCAAAAAGAAACCAAGTTGAAATTATCTACTGTTGGTCGGCCAACGCATAACGATAAGTGGCTCTCATTAGGCTGGCTCAGATATTTCTGTCTTTACCGCTCTTAGAAAACTTGGGGCAGAATTAACCAAAACGAGCTGTAGTCAACTCGAAAATACTTAAATCTAACAGTAGCAAACGCAAATCATTACTCTTTACTTTTTTAAATAAAAAAAATACCATATTATGGGTGTTTCCCATCGATTGGGTAAATAACGATATAGTCTGAAATACAATTTACCACAATGAAGCAAAGTAAGGTCTTGGTCACATCAAGGAATAACGGCATGAACAGATCTAGGTGTGCAGATTTGATATCTTGGAAAAGATATATGGAGCAGGGTATTCAACAAGTATGAGAAATAGTCCACTTCTAGAGGATGCTAAGCATAAAAAAATCCCCCTGTCAACGGTACTGAAGTAAAGTCCAAGTAAGGTTAACATGAAGTGGAATAACATTCATCATTAAGCCATTTGAATATCAAGTAACCTTTTTGCGATTGGGGTGCACAACCGGGGGTGACCCACCTCCTACCACAAAATGTAAGGATGTATACTTTTTAAAAGTTTCTATTAAGACAACAGAAGTGGGGTCGATATGACTTAGAAAATGACATCCTCTGAAAACAACAAAAACTCCTTAAACTGGGGATTCCCTATGTATTGGTTATGCATTTCATGACCTATGGTGCCTGATCCAAGCCTGGAGCTTAGAAGGAGGCTTAGTCGGGATGAGCCCTAAGACTCTTATAATATGCGTCTCCATGACGTATCTTTCAGACCACTTGGCAGTTAAAATTTAGCGTCTTCAAGTGTACTAAAATAGGGCGTATAATGTCCTAATATTCCTGCTGAAACCGCTTCATAATGTACCCCCTGCCCATAAATTAATCAAGGCCAGCTCTGGTGTTTGCCCCATGGCACAGACGGCCAGCTCTGTCATGTATATTGCACGATATGTCAACACTGAAACTTCTGAAGACAGTTAAAGGGTAATTAATACTAAATTCTTCCGCCCATATTAAAATGCCATGTCCTTGGAGAAAGTTGTCGATCATGGATCTCAGCTACTCTCTATACGCCACCATTCTCAAAGCCTCTGATCATTTCTTCCCTGTCAGTAAACATGTGATGGAGAGAAAGGCCATTAATCTTTACCTCATTGATACAAGACTGATATCATTAAGACCAAATATTTGGAATTATAGAGAACACGTAACTACCGAACTAATGCCCCATTGCCCATACGTTGATAGTAGCTCCCTACCTAATTTTTTGCAAAACATCCAAATGATCATTTATGACTGGAGATGACTCTTTCAAACCTGCGCATCAATTTCGAACAAAAGAAAAACTGGGAAAGGAAAGGATATAATGGGATAATCAGGTACGTTCAACAATTAAAAGGCATATAAAGATAAAGATATAACCCATCAAACTTTTGTATCAAAGTTTTGTGTATGTACCTGAAGGATGCAGCCTAATATCCTACTTACAGTAATTTGTTCTTTATTTTTACTTTTCCTTATAAATAATATTCTTCCCGACGAGCATTTTGTTTCGGAATAAAAGAACTTTTCCTGCTTCCAAGATAAATAGAAATCCTTTTTCACAGGTCAGATAAACGGGTTTAATTCAAGGCAATTCTAACGGAATGTCTTACCTTATCCAACGAAGGTGTTTTGTGGCATTGATTGATTCATACTATTTGCAAAGCTTGCAAACATCATATAAATTGTCAAAAATAACTGACAAAGAAAATAGCTTCATATAAGGCAGAACAACATTCTTATATTAAAACTATTAAAACGAAATTTGACTATTACGTCATAGCTAGAACGACTCAAATAACATTAAAAAATGACGGTGCAGACATACAATTCCGAGCCTAAGAAGCAATCAAAGTAATTATTCGAGTGGAGACTAGATGACACGTTTCAGGCCAAAAGATTGATTTAACGGAGGAAGGCAATTTTGGGAAGGAATTATGACACTCCCAATTTTAGGAAACTCTCTCCAGTGTATATATGACAGTTACAGCTACATAAAAAGCTGGTCAATAATAAAAGCGTGTCAAATTGACACAATCCTGGTATCAGCAAACACGATTAATAACAAAATTACTAGTTTAAACATTTTATTATTGTGTTTTACTAATCATTATACTGCTACAGTTTTTGGAGCTTCATTACTCAGGAAATAAAGATGCATTGGGTAAGAACTTATACCATCAATGGACGCTTTCAAGGTAAAACATTTTTTCTGTCAGGAAAAAAACTTTTCATAGTTCGTTTGGAAAAACCGGACCTTTTAAGATAATTGATCATAATCAATCGGAAAACGTCATTTTACAGTATGTAAACACGCTCCTACAAATGTCATGTTATATAAATAGTTTTTGAATTAGCCCAGTCAATATTCAAACTTTAGCGTAAAGAGTGAGGCGTTGAGGAGGAAAAGCCCCTTTCATATACGGAGTAATTTCTGTTCGTTTTATGTTTTAATGTTGCTCCTTACTTTCATTTAAAAAAAACTTGTTTTTTTTATTTAACTATCCAAAAAGAATGAATGTATGATTTTTATCTTAAATAACATTAAACAAATAAAACTATAATATAAAAAGGAAAAAAGTCCTCACAACACTCGGGTCTAAAATCAAAGAAAAAGCTCTAACAACACATTATAACATTAGTAGCAAAGTATTATGGCATGAAAAATTGCATGACACAGGTCTAATAATGCTTGAAACGGCTAATATCAAACAGTTCGTGGTAACGAACTGTAGTAAGGAGCGACCCGGCTCAATAGTAACCAAAACTCTAAAAAAAGGAATTTTGATACCAATAGTTACATCAAAAGAATTGCATTTTGATGCTGATTTTAAATATATAGCTTTCATCAAGATTAGTCTTACCTATCAAAAGTTACGAGCCTAAGAAAGTTTGACTCATTTTAGAAAATAGGGGAAAGACCCCCTAAAAGTCATATAATCCTAACAAAAATCACACCATCAGATTTAGCGTATCATAGAACCTTATTGTAGAAGTTTCGAGATCCTATCTAAATAAATGTGGAATTTCACATTTTTTGCCAGGAGACAAATCACGGATGTGTGTTTATTTTTTTTTTTTTTCCCAGGGGTGATCGTATTGACCCAGTGGTCATAGAATGTCGCGAGAGGGTACATTCCAACGGAAATTAAAAGTTCTAATATGATATATGAAAGTTCTAATATGAAAGGGACTGTTCTCGCCTCAATACCCCGCTCTTTATGTTGAAATTTTTTACTGTTTTAAAAAGTAGAGTTGAGAGAAAGATTCAAACTTTAGCGTAAAGAGCGGGATGTTGAGGAGAGAACAGTCCCCCAGTGGTAGCCGGGTACCAAGGAAACAGACACAGGAAGAATCAGTGTCACCACAAGCTAATTTTCTTGATAACATTCCAGAGCAAAAATGGGGGAGTTTAGATGAACCAGACGAGGATGAAAATTGCCAACCCTGCTCATTATTTAATCTAGATGCATGCAAATCTTATAGCACAAGACACCATTTATACACTATTTGGAACATTTTATCTAATTTCATTTGTACGCAGATTGCTTTAGCAAAATTGCTTTAACTGGTTTGCTTTCAGGAATGGGAAAGGGCCTACATTTTCCCATGCATATGGCGTTGGGCTCACCTGACTTTATTTTAATGGTTTGATTTCAGCTTGCTTCTGCCAAAACCATTGTCATGCCTTGCATAAGCGATTTTAGGGCATGCGCGTTAAAGTTTTTTTATATAGTTTAGCTACTCAAGTTGACTGTTTTAAGGTTTAGGGTCAACTTGACACAGGGCACCAGTTAACAACAGTTACTCTTTTCACCATCTCCCACACAAGACTACTTCAGCACCACTTGACATAATCCAATATTTCACGTGCCACGGATCACATGAGTGACTAATGTTGTCGATCCCAGACAGTATAGAAAAAGCTATTTGTATCTTTGTAAAGTTGTCCAGTAATTCCAGCGTGCACTGGACGACGTAGTTGAATGATTACTAATTGAAAGCAGTGAAAATAATGTGCAATTGATTGTTAGTTTATATTGTCTTCTTCCTGTTAAGGTGATTTAGAAAAACAAGCAGCCAAAAGAAGCTCCTGGCATTTACCTTTAAACGTGTTGATAAGTGAAACATTAAATTGGGAAGACATAAAATTGGTCTAAGTAGATAATTCCCCTATCTCACTTCCGATACCACGTTATGATCGGTTGCATAGAAGATGAGAGAAAGGAAAGAGTGTTGTTCACATATTCATTCTCAATAGAACGATTGATCATTGAATTGTACATGTATTACACAACATATCGTTTATAATCATGCAATCGAGGCTACTCCCATATTTGGAATACACTTAAATGACTTTCCTTTGATATTGAGTTTTTAGTGAACCGCTTTTTATGGTCCGCTATTTTGCTTTTCCGGACACAAATTCGTACAAAGTTCAAAATATCTATAAAAACCTGGAAATCAGGCGCATCTTCCACGAAGGGGCGGGGGATGGGGAAGCTCGTCCAGCTGACCTTCCACCATGGAGAGGCTGGCCCGGTCGACCGTGTCGTCCAGGCGCAGCAGCAGCTCGCCGGCCCCAACCCGCTGCCCCTCGCGCACCCGGATCTCCCCGACGATCCCGCCTTCCAGATGTTGGACCAGCTTTTGGTTGCTCTCCACCACCACCACGCCGGTTCCGATCACCGCCCCGTCGATGGAGGCCAGGGCGGCCCAGCCGCCAAGCCCCAGGACCAGCACCGCCGTCACCACCAGACCGATCCAAAGGTAGGCTTTGGGCGAAAAGTCGGGCTCGCTGGAGGTCATGGGGCGGGCCGCTTTGTGCTACGGTCCGGGCATGCCTCGACCCAGTGATCGCGCCCGCCAGCTGCGCCATGAAGCCACGGATGTCGAGCGTTTGCTCTGGGCGAAACTGTGCGACCGACAACTGCGCGGTGCCAAGTTTCGTCGGCAAGCCCCGATTGGATCCTACGTCGTCGACTTCGTTTGCTTCCAATACAAGCTGGTAGTCGAGCTCGATGGCGGCCAGCACCGGGAAGACGATGTCGAGGAACGCAAGCGCACAAGATTCCTAGTGTCCGATGGCTTTTGGGTCCTGCGATTCTGGAACAACGAGGTGCTGGAGAATTCGGATGGTGTGCTGGAGACAATTTCGGCGGCTTTAAGGTCCCCCTCACCCTAGCCCTCTCCCACGAGGGGAGAGGGAACAAAGAG
Organism: Alatinidae sp. Z8VKAUB7J3; assembly: GCA_010016025.2. Taxonomy (NCBI): domain Eukaryota; kingdom Metazoa; phylum Cnidaria; class Cubozoa; order Carybdeida; family Alatinidae; species Alatinidae sp. Z8VKAUB7J3. Next base: position 137,072,689 of record JAAAKM020073195.1, read on the forward strand.
CGCATATCTTCTCCCTCTCCCCTTGTGGGAGAGGGCCGGGGTGAGGGGGCTTCGCGGCGAAATGTGATCACGCCGTCGCCCCCTCCACAGCCGCCCGCGCCAGGGGAGTCGCGCCGCTCTGCTCGGTCTCCCGGCGCAGCACTTCATCCTTCGGGCCGAAGGCCCGCTGGCGGCCCTGGTCCAGCACCAGCAGCTGGTCGACGCCGGCGATCGCGCTTTGGCGGTGGGCGATCACCAGGACCGCTTGACCCTGGGCCTTGCAGTCCAGCAGCGCCTGGGTCAGGGCTCGGTCGCCCTCGTGGTCCAGGTTGGCATTGGGCTCGTCGAGCACCAGCAGGGGCGGGTCGCCGAACTCGTGGGCAGAACCGATGATTCCGCATTCTCACAGTTACTGCATTTCTAGCCTAGGTACTTGTACATCAAGACCTTGCCAGTACCATGCAATAGGAAACTTAGATCTTGTATATATAGATAGGATTCTAATTTGTGTCGATTTGTCGATAAAGTGTCGATTTCAGATTAAGATTCCCGATATATTTACTTATTAACTAACCTACAAATGCCAGAAGAGTTTGAACATGCTCTACATGCCTTCCATAATTACTCTAACAAGTCTCCCCAGCCATTATATAGAATTATTTACATGTAATCTTATACTTCTCTCTAAAAACCCTTATGCCCTAATAGCAAGGATGTTCTCTTCATAGTATCCATAATACATGCTTAGAACAAAAATATTATTCGGAACAAGGATTTGCCAGTGGTCAAATCCCCACTTCCCATGAACCGGAAAGAACTCTCACGAAAAACTGTAACATTTAACCCTAAAAATTCACTTTTGAGGATTCAATCACCCTCTCCCCCTGCAATGGCACCACTGAACTTCCGCCTTCATCGAATACCTGGTTTGCAACAATGAAATACTATACAATTGTTACTGATACTGTTATAATCAGTGATAGATTATATGCGTCTTATATAATAGCCCTTCATTTTTATAAATCTTGTACATGATTTGGGACGAATTTGGCACTATGTGGCAGCATATCTTGTGAAGCTGGGATGGTATTTGTATAGCTATTTGACGTTTTTAAGCCAAATAATAGTCTGAAAAATTCTCACCATATGGTTTTTTTAGCACTGTTCTAGCCAAAAATTCTTATTTTGGCTCAGAATGACCAATTGACATACTCTGTGTCACAGTCTCTTTTTCTTTTTTCATTTAACGACGGAACTAGAATTTTTTATTTCCATTCAAATGACGAACAAATAAACTTTCAAATGGGGGTAAATCCATTTATTTACTGTGAAAAAACAGGTACAGAACGTACAGGTTTCACTGTCTAAATAAACGGATTTATCCCCGTTTGAAAGTTACTCGTTCGTCATAGAACGGCAGTGTCGCCTAAGAAAAGATTTACGAGAGCATGGGGAAGAAACTCCTAAAAAAGCTGAAAAGCTCGACGTTGAAATCATTCGAGACGAAATTGTTCTCAAAGAGACTCGTTTCGAATCTGAAACTGTCCCTTATGGCGATGGTGTGATTGGGCACATCCGTCTCTTTTCATTCTATCAAGACCCCAACTACTCTTCTGCGGCTGACTTGAAGCAGGCTCTTGAGGAAATGAAGGCCAAACACAAATTAAAAGGGGTCGTCCTGGACCTCCGTGGGAACGCTGGAGGAATTTTGCCTCAAGCTGTTGCCGTCACTGGCCTTTTCATCAAAAAAGGGATCGTTGTGTCGATCAAAGATAGCAATGGCAACATCCAACATTTGCGCAATTTTGAATCAGATCTCACTTGGGACGGACCTCTTCTCGTTCTCACGAATAAAGGTAGCGCTTCAGCTGCTGAAATTGTCGCTCAAACATTGCAAGACTATGGCCGCGCCGTTCTCGTAGGAGATCCCTCAACTTGGGGAAAAGGAAGTTACCAAACCTTCACACTTGACTCGTCTAATGTGAACAAGGTGAACCCTCAAGGCGAGTATAAAGTCACCCGCGGGCTCTACTACACCGTTTCGGGCAAAAGTCCTCAACTCACAGGGACAAAGGTCGACATCGAAGTTCCTGGAGGACTCACCGAAGCTGAAATTGGGGAAGCTCAAGCAAAATTTCCGCTTGAAAATGATGAAATTTCGCCCAACTTTCAAGACACACTCTCTGACATCCATCCCTTTCATCGTGGAAAAATGATGCGCTACTACAAAAAAGACTTGCAAGAGCGCATGGCCATTTATGAGCCTTACATGGTCACTTTAAAAGCCAATTCAGAGATTCGCGTCAAAAACAACAACAACTATCAGAACTTCCTCAAAGAGATCAAAAAAGAAGAGTTTGATGCAGAATCGGTTGAAAAGTACGGTCAGAATGACCTGCAACTTGAAGAAACGATGAACATCATGAAAGATCTCGTCTTACTCTCTGAGCAAAACCAAAAAGCACAGGCACCTGCTCCGCAAGCCGCTCCTGCAGCTTAAGCTCCGACGACGATGGCGACCTGCTGCACCAGGTCCCGCTGCCGCACGGGGTCGGGGGTCGTCAGGTTGTAGATCCCCTCGGCCACCGACGTGTCGGCGAAGTGATGGGCGCGCAGACGCTCGAAGGACTGCACCGCCAGCTCGGCGGCCTCCAGGGCGTTGCCGCCGCGCGGGGCGCCACCGTGGCTGGCTCTTCCCAGGAAGCGGAACTCGCCTCCGAAGCCGGCCTGGCAGGGGCAGGAGGCGGCGCCGTTGCGGTAGTCGGCGTGGCTGGTCAGCAGGATGTCGAGCCCATCGAAGCCGCCCCGATCGAACTGGGCGACCTTGCCCCAGACGATCTCCTCGGCCGGCGTGCCGAGCACCACGATGCGACCCTCCAGGCCAAGCTCCTCCAAGACATGGCGCGCGGCGATCGCCGCGCCGATGTTGGTCGGCGCGATCAGATTGTGGCCACAGGCATGTCCCACGCTCTTGCCGTCCGGCGCGCGGCGCGGCACCGCGGCATTGCCTTGTCCGGGCAGCGCATCGTACTCCGCCAACAGGCCGATGCCCGGACCCCCGCCGCCGAACTCGGCGCGAAAGGCCGTGGGCAGGCCGCAGTGGTTCCGCTCCACGTGGAAACCGTGTTTTTCGAGCCACCCGCAGAGCAGTGCCGCCGCCTTGGTTTCCATCATGGGCAGTTCCGGCTCGCACCAGAGCCGGTCGTAATGGTGGACGATCTCGTCCTTCAGCCCGGCCCAGGTCTCCCTGACCGCTTCCACATGGCCAGTCATCTCGTCGTCTCCGTGCCCCTGGTTGGCGGTGGGTCGAGCCTTTCATGACTGCGCCCGGGGATGCAAGGGGCGCGAATCTTGCTGCAATGACGGGAACTAACCCCCAGAATCGACCCGTTCAGGTGTACACTTCCCTTCCTCTCAGGAATGAGTCATGCTCCCGATACAGGCAAACGCATGGACTGGTCGGGCGCCCCTTGTCAGGTGGCGAGATGGCGTTTTCGGCCAATGTGCAAGGGAGGACAAAGAATGTCATTCATCAAGAACCTAACGGGTGCCGTCGCGGTCGGCGCCTTTTTTGCTTGTGCCACTGTCTCAAAAGGCCACAAGATGAACATGTTGGCACTCAATTCTGCTCTGCAAACCCGAAAGGAGCTCACGAAAAAATATGCCTGAAATGCTACATGTTTGGCTGTTTGTTTCCTGTTTGACATTTGGAATCGTCTTCTTGAGGGAATTATTCTGTCAAAGCCGTCTGAAGTTTCGGAGTGAAATATCAAAACATGGCTAAAACCTTTCCGCTTACTAAAACGTACTCTTCCTTCTCCTAGCAATGAAGCTACTTTTAGGAATAATAAAGCTTGTGATTTATTAAAGCCAGTGGAAATTTCTTTCCTAACATCTCCACATCTTTATTACATCGGAACTTCTTCTGGAAATTTATGGCAAGCTTCAAAATAGGGTTCAACTTTGAAGAACTAATTTGTCAGTCATAAATATGTCGGGAATTTTCAGATAGAAAGGATTTATCTACTTTAACGTGCCAAGGAATATGACCTGTTTGTTTGATAGCTCAGTTGAAGGATTAAGTACTTTTTATGTATTTCAATAGGAAGAATAGGAATAATTTCTGCTCTTAAAAGTAGAATGGTTTTGGTTTAGAAGCCATTCTATTGATATGGGACCCTTCTAGTCATCAAATTACTTATTACTAAAATATTCAATTGTTTAAAAATTGAAGTTTGTCTCATTTGAAATGGGTTGTTTCTACAATATAGCCCTCTCTACAACCTATCCATTAATGTTGATTATGATTGATTGTTGATTATAATTTATACATTTCAAAGATTAAGTGATAAGCAGTTATGCAGGTTGACTTTCATATTTTTGATTGGAATCAATACGCCTTATTTTTAATGGAATCGATGTTTTATTATTCACATCAAGTTTGATAAATTTATTGATAATTTCTAAAAACAAGTGAGAAGTCACTTGTTGAATTATTGAAACTTTTGACTACCTATTGTCGAAGCAGTTTTCTTTACTGCTATTTCTTACAGAGATTAAAAAAGCTTTCTAAGTATGGGAATACCCCCCCCCCCAAGGTTCCATCTTGGCTGAGTCGGCAGAAGTATTCTCTGCCGTAAGGTCTACAAAAAAGAGCAAAGAGGCCAAGGCGATCATGTTTATCAAGATACGACCGTGACCCTTCACCACTGGACGCCGCAAAAGGCGCAAGCAACGGGTCAGTCAGACCCGCAGCAAACAACGCAACCGGCTGGTTCGGCACCTGGAAACCAGGCCGAGGTTGTACTCGACGCCCAAATTGAAAAACGGGAAACACTCACCGAAATGGTTTTGGTTCAGGATGATAAGAACCTTTCTTCTGAAGCCTTGGAGGCGATGCTCACCAAAGCCGGTGTAAACGAATTCGACGTTTCTTTTGATAAAAACAAAGATCAGCGTTTTTTGGTGGTAAAGGCAACCGATTACCACACCAAAATTCCCTTGCCCAAATTTCAGGTAGATTACAAGGTGAACAAATTGTCCACCTTTTGGTTTTTGGGATCCATGGTGATCCTTTTCTTGGGTTTATTGGCTGTAGGCTTTCTGGTGCATCGCATCGCGAAACCCTTGGCGGCCATGGCGGAAACCGCACGGGCCGTGGGCCAGGGTCAACTGGGAATGGAAGTTGCCGAAAGCGGTGGCCATCCGGAAATCAGGCAGGCTATTCATGCCTTTAACGGCATGTCCCGTCGCCTATACGGAATGGATCGTGACGCGAATCGCGAACGCCAAAAGCAGTATTTGGCGGAATTGGGGGAAGTGGCTCGTGGTCTCGCCCACACCATTCGGAATCCGCTCAATACACTGGGACTTTCTTTGGAGCAAATGGCTGCCTTGGCGCCTGACAAACCCGAAGGACGAACGCTTGCCGATAGTTCCCGCCGTCAAATCCGGCGGATCGATCAGTGGATTCGTTCTTTCCTTGCTTTGGCAAGTGAGGGTAAGGGGCAATCAGAAGCCTTAGACGTCGGTTGTTTGGTCCAAGATGTGGTGTTGGAAGCACTGCAAGACAATCCTGGCCGTGTGAAAATCGATGTCCAATTGGAACCGTCTTTACCGGCGGTCAATGGTATTGCGGCCGAATTGCGCTCCGTTTTGCAGGCCTTGGTGGTCAATGCTCTCGAGGCGAGTGAGCAGGGTGATTGTTTGGTTCCAAGGAACAGGCCACAGACGAGTTGCTGAAGGAAGGGGGATTTAAAATAAGAGCTCTGAGACACGATATCCTTGTAAATATCAAATTTCATTAAGATCCGATCACCCATTCGTAAGTTAAAAATACCTCATTTTTTCTAATTTTTCTGATTCGACCGGGTAGATACTTGGTAGATATCACGTGCCAAAAAAACTGAAAACTAAACTTTTTTTTATTATTTTACACTGAAGAAGGTCAAGCGGATGTCTTTGCCGAAATATTAATACTTATACTTTTCTCAGGTGACAAGCTTTTCAGGAGAGGATTGAGTGCCGAGCTACTCGGTCTTCAATGTCTGGTGTAGTGATCTCCAACAATTCTTCATTCGATCTTCACACCTGGCGCCCAAAGATCGAAATTGGCTCCGAATCAGTCTAGTGGCTGTTGTAAAGTCTAGTGGTGAAAAATCAGTGGCAGAAGATACCTTTAGTAGCGTTTTGAGTATGTTACAGTCTCCACAGAAGAATGAGAAGCAGCAAGTTACTATGAATATTGGTGACCTAAATGAACTCCTTATGTATTTGAAAACCCCAGTTAAAAAGCCTGATATACAAACAGTGGATAATAGTAGTGGTTTTAGTGAAATTACAAGATACATTGATAATATTGAAGTACAACCGTTTCAGGGGGTTCATTGCAATTTGTTGATAGGGTTGAAACTGGTCTGATTCCCTCAGACAAGGATGGTCAAGCTCAAGTGGAAAAATATTGCAAGTAAGGTTGAGCATCAGACAAGAATTATGGAGTTAAATACTCCTGTTAAGTATCAATAGAATAGCCAGTGGTATCATTTCAACTGCTTATTCTGTTATTCTTTTTTCACACATATTCCATACATGCTTCTACATGTTCCATTCCATGCATACTTCTACTCAAGCATAAGTAATAAAACAGTTAAAAACAAAGTATATATTTTAATTTGACACAAATGAGTTTACAACTTAACTCCAATTCCTAGAATTGTACAAAAACAAACTACGAATAAGTGGGAAACGAACAAATTGTTAATGTATTGAAGTTTAGAAACAAAAACGCTTAAGTCCAACGTAAACGATTTTGAAGCATGCACAACCTCAAAATCAAAGCATATAACCACTTTTCACAGCAGTTATATGTTAAAATAGCCACGGGCCTACTAGCCCCCCCCCCCCCCCCCCCCCGCTGGCCCCCCCCCCCCCCCCCCCCTGTCCCTCGCGTGAGGCCTTTCGGGACCCCAGACACAAGCTTTCCCTCCCCCAAACACCGGCACA
>JAAAKM020073195.1:137087609-137347697 GCA_010016025.2 Alatinidae sp. Z8VKAUB7J3
GGAAGCATTTTAAGATTTTTGCATCAAATCTGACAATTTATTGTGCATTACAATTTTTGAAAAAATTGGAGACTTACTACAGAACTTGGAAACCACAAGAGAGGATACTAGCATTGATGGGAACTTTCAGTGTCTCAGGGAAAACTAATTAGAATATGTATTACTCCTATTAAGGATCAAAGCCTATAGGAAGGCATCAGATCATGAGCAAACACACTTTATTCCATGATTTTTAGCCACTCTTTTCTATTTACATTGATTTTCTTATACTTCAAATTACAAGATTTCAAGGGGTGCATTCCTCCCCCCCCCCCCTATGGGTATCCATTGGATATACACAATTTCGTCTTTATACCGTGTAACTGAACCTCCGTGTGACTGAACCTCCGTGCAACTGAGCCCCCTGGAACTGAGCCCTCCTGAAACTGAGCCCCCGTGAAACCGAGCCCCCGTACAATTGAACCTGTGTGCAACTGGACCCTCGTGCAACTTAACCTTGTTTAATTGATCTTAGTGCAACTGAACCCCCTGTGTAACTGAACCACTGTGCAGCTGAGCCTTCGTTTAACTGAACCTTCGTGCAATTGAGAACTATCGTACTCAGTTATTCATTGCTCTACAAGTACGAGGCAATTTACGAGTACGTTGGAATTGTTTGTTGTTTAAAGTCATGATATAGATGCCTGCCAAGATGATTCATTATAAAAACTTCATTTTGTTGTGACAAAAACAAAGAAATCAGACGTAACAAACCATTAAAGCCAGATTTATTTCTCCTTTTTTATGCCTGTTAATGGTGTTCCCTTCTTCCTTTCACTGTCTACAGGTCTAGACATTTACACACACCCTCTGACAATCCCCCCCCTTTCAAGACCCCCTCTGAAAATATCCTCTTATGTAAAATTCTTCCCTGGAAAATACTCCCCAGCTGCTGGTCGGTTTCCAATCCACTTCTGAAAAATAAGAACTAGAACTCTCAATTTCTGATCGAACAAACATCCTCCGGAGTTTCTACGGCCATGAGGGATGAGGAAAGGGCAGTCCCTATCCTGTACAAAATAAATTTTGTTCGTTTTGAGGTTTATGTTTTTTTTTAAGTTTTTTGTCCCCCTTTCCGGAGAAAATAGCCCCCAAACAGAAGCCCTGAATACGGTCCAGGGGATTACACATTATTTCTACCTCCTCTTATCTCTTTCTTAGAACTAATTCTGTATTTATATGAAGGCTCAATGAGAGTTGGAGAGTGGAACGTAAAAAACATCAAAAATGCGAAATTGATATTTAATCCCTTTTGATTTTTAGAAACATTTCTGTTCTACGGTGTTATTATGAGAGTAAACAGTAACATTAAACCACAAAATGTGAATTCATTCCGTATAAGTGAGAGACCGTCCCTTTCTCACCCCACCACCGTCTCATGGAGACAAGCCGTATCCGGAATTCGTCCGCGAACAATTGGCCGGTGATGAGATGGCGGGCGACGATCCTGAATTCCTGACCGCCACGGGTTTCCTTAGGCTTGGCATCTACGAATACAACCAGCGGGATGCTCGGGGCCACTGGAATGACATCATGAACGAGATGACCGATGTCGCGGGGGACGTCTTCCTTGGTATGAGCATGGCGTGTGCGCGTTGTCATGATCACAAGTTTGATCCGGTTTTGCAGAAGGATTACTTCCGCTTGCGTTCTTTCTTTGAACCGGTGGTTTGGCGCGACGATCTCAAAGCGGCCACGGTGGCGGACCATGCGGCCCACGCGGAACAGTTTGCGATCTGGCAGGAGGCGACTGAGGACGTTCGGGCTCGGATCGATGCCTTGATTCAGCCATACCATGACAAGAAATGGGTTTTCACCGTGGACAAGTTTCCTTTGGACATCCAGGCCTGTTTTCACAAGCCGGTAGCGAAACGAACGTCCTGGGAACACCAGATGGCTTACTTGGTTTCGCGGCAGTTCTTGGAGGAAGGCGGTGGCCCGCTCAAGGACATCACGAAGGAAGATAAGGCGAAGCATGAAGCGTTGAAGAAGGAATTAGCGGCGTTTGATCATTTGAAGCCCGCCCCGCTGCCGTCGATCATGGCGGCGACGGATTTCACGGGTTCCCTGAGTCCGACGGTGATTCCTTCGGATCCGGAGCGGCGTCCGGTTGAGCCAGGTTTCTTGAGCGTCTTGGATGGGCTGACGAGTGGTTCAGTGGCTCGCGAGCCCGAGGACGCTTTGGAGAGTTCGGGGCGTCGTACCGCACTGGCGGCTTGGATTGGAGATGCGGCGAATCCGTTGACCCCGCGAGTGGTGGTGAATCGCGTCTGGCAGCAGCATTTTGGGCAAGGCATTGTGCGCACGCCGAATGACTTTGGTCACAATGGAGAACGACCCACTCATCCCGAGTTGTTGGATTGGTTGACCCAGCGGTTTGTCGATGGCGGGTGGCGATTCAAAGACCTGCATCGTTTGATCCTGACTTCGGCCACGTGGCGACAATGGATGAGATCCCTTCTCTTCCATATATTCATCAATATTTACAAAAATTTGTAAATGTTTACTTACCAACCGCGTTTACCACAGTGATTTTCTTTCAAAAACCGTTTATCTTTGCTCGTAATGCAAACACGTCCTTAAGTCGTCCTTATGTTTAGCTATTTTAGCACAGAATAAAGTGGGTAGCCAACTTGGTTACCCACTCATCATCGGACAAGAGTTCTTGAAATTTCTTTGCTGCTGCTTTATTTTGCAGCTGAAAAAAAAAAATCTAATTTCTTAACGCAAGGCAAAGAGTCAGCCAGTATTTTGTCCCTTGATAGCCATCTTACCTCAACATGAAGAAGAAGGTGAGTGTACTGGGAACCCCTTTCTTCCCAGAGCATTTTGAAAATCCGAGAATTCAGAGCTTTTTGCCAAATTTCATTCACAAGTTTTATCGAGCTGGATAATACTTCGTTTACATCTGTTTTTTTTTTCTTTTTACCACAAACTGCTCACGTTGTATAATGCAATGGGGAGACAAAATAGCTGGATGACTAACATTTTTACATTTACAACAACTCCTGAGCAATGTCCAGTCATGTTTTCAACACCGTCTATACAAATGCCAATTCTTTTTTTCCTCTCAATTTCGCGCTTTAGAAAATAACTATCAAGTGCTTTAAAAATCTCGAAGCTAGTTACTCTGCCCTGCAAGTTCAGCGGGAAAAAAATGTTCATCTTGTAATTCTCCTTGAAACTTAACTCTTGAAACACAATAGACAAGTGGTTTGTTTCTGACGTCTCCATTATTATGTTCCATTGTTATAACTGGATTTTCATAAATTTCATAACTATTTCTTCATTTCTGCCCCTGAAAGTGTTACCTGACATAGGAATTAACTTCAGTCTTTCGATAGCCTTTTTCCCAAAACAGCTTTATGGGTTTGTAATATGCAAGGTTTAATTAAGTCTTCGCCTATCGTATATGGTTTTTATTGTGTGTAATTTGGGGTGCTATCAAGTAGGAAGCCATTAATAGGGACTTATCTTCAGCAACCATATTTTTCAAAGTCCTATTTGCTTTTGGCAAGGTCGCCCCTACTTGGCCTTCTTGTCGGGCGCGGCCTCGAGGAGGGGTTCGCGCTGCATGGGAAGCGCGACGCGGACCTCGTGCGTCTTGCCCTCCTTGACCTCGTCGATGAGACACTGCGAGCGGAGGCCGTAGCGGACTTCCATCTCGACGCGCCCGACCTCGACACAGGGCATTCGGCGTTGTCCCCGTTCGTCGACGAACCGATCGACGCGCTGCCCCGAGGGCGCAAGGGTCTTCGGGAACCACACCGGACACGCCCACGGCGCGCCTGATGGTTGATGCACGGAGAACGAGGCGAACGGCAGCGGGCGATCTTCATCGTCAACGACCGTGAGCTCGATGGTCCCGCCCCAGGTCGGCGTCACGACGTGGCGACCGACGCCCGCCGCCGGCACGTCGACGCTGATCTGCTGGACGGCACCGAACCCGAACACCCACCCACGATGTCGACCCGGCTGGAGCCTGCGGAAGCGTGCGACGCCGTCCTTGTTCGTCTGCTTCCCTACAGGTCCGAGCTTGACCGTCCCCCCGCCCATCCATCCGCCGAGCACATCGTCGGGTCGCTTCACGACGACGTCGAAGGGCGCGCCGAGGCTCGGGTCGTCCACGAGGATCCCGTCGTTGGGCGCCACCGCCTTGAAGAGGCCCTGCCGGGGTGCATGCTCTCCGCCAACGATCACGCCGAAGACGTTGTCATCGGTGCCGGTGGTCTCCTCGAACACCCGGATCCAGTCGTGCTCCGCTTCGACGTTGCGGCGGCGTACGCCCTGGTCGTCGATGTGCGGCCGCAACTCCAGGACGGACGCGGGGTCCTCCGGCAAGCGCCCCTCGGCCTCGAAGAAGGTGTCCCCGACGCGACCGCGAAACAGCATCCACCGACCGACGTAGTGCGGTACGTCCGAGAGCACCACGCGCCCGTGGGCATCGAGCGACGCCGGGATGAACTCACCGGACGTGTACTCGAGCTCCCGAACGGTCCATGCCGCGCGGACGCTCACGACGAGGCGCGGCGAAATCCCCTGGCCGCGGAGCACTTGCGGAGGCAGCAGGACGTGGATATCCTCTGAAACACGTACGATTCGTAGTTTTTCTTTGAAGTTATTTCTGAAAAAGACAGAATGGTTAGGAAAATCCTCCAGGAGGTTCATTTCTGGAGGAGTTCATCATCAATTTTTGACTATGCTAAGTGGTGAGCTCACCTGGAAAGGGAATTTAAATTATGAAAAGTATATAGAATGAGCGAAACTTACCAGAGTGACAAAGATAGTCATACATCATTTGTCGCTGTTCCTGAGTTATGTTCGTTTCCTTCCTGTTTATGGTCGTGATTAGGTGGCGGATAGTTGTTTGGGTGGGGACACTAACACCGGCCTCATGCCGTTCGGAAATATCTTCCCCAGAAACCTATTCATTATTTTTGAGACGTTCACCAGCTTTCCTCCCTTCTGTGACGATAAGAAGTTTTGTGGTACCGTCGCACCAGGCTTGAGCAGAGCCGGCCGAACCAATTTCATGTAGTTATGTAGTTAGAAAAATATTTTCTTCCTCAAGGCTGATTGCATTACCATGGGACGTTATGCTTGCTGTATTGTGTTTCTCCACGAGGATCACGTACATTCCTTTTTCTCCTACTAAGTACCTGTTCATGAATTCCTGGACGGTCATATTCTCAGGGACGCCAGGCCCATGACCAAACATGAAGGACACCTGGAAGCAAAGGTAGGCCGTCAAGTTTGGTAGATCCTCGAAGCTTATTCCTTGGCAAACGCCAGAGCCCAGGAACCATAAAATCTGCGACGCCATCCTTCAGCTTTTTGTAATTCTGTTATTGAGGGAGTGGGGATTGAAAGCCCACTGGTGTTCCTTACGCCTCTTTTGAGCCGTTACCATTGAACACGGCCTTTTGTCTAAATGGCCAAGGGCCTTCACGACGGAGTTAACGCATGCTATATCCAAGTTCTTTGGTCCCTCTTTACCACGTGTGGTGATAAAATCTACGAGCTTTCGGAAGCCCTGGGTGTTTTTATTTCGCGAACTTCCCAGCATTTCACATTCTGCCAACTTTGCAAAGAATAGCTCCACTCTTTGGGCGGAGTTGAAGTTTTCCCTCTTGTATTTTGTCCCTCATACCATATGATCTCTTGGCTCTTAGCTCTTCTCGCCTCGTCACAAGTGCCATATGAGCTCTTAGCTCTTGTTTTCTTGGCAACCATCATATAGAGTAAGTGGTCGTAGAAAGACGCAAAGGGCTTACTTAATTAGGAAATTCTAAGCTCTAATACTATTTTGAAGGGAGAAACAGACAAAACGTTACTCTACCATTCCTTTAACATATAAATATGGCAAAGGATGCCCCACAGTCCAATATAACATCGGATTAATTTTTTAGATTACCTGTCAAAGATAACGCTTTAGCGATGCCTGTAGGAAAAAACCGGTGCTAGGTGGCGTTTTCCGTTCGGAGGATCCCCTGGGAAATTATACCCGTGGAATAGTCCCCCTCCCTGTCCAGAAAATTATACCATTGTGCGGCTCCCACGGAAAATACCCAAATACTCCCGGAAAATCCTCTCCCTCATTCACCTAGATAATTTCGGATTTTCATTAGAAGGGAAACTGAAATTTCTACTCAGCTGCTTAAGTCAAAGGCAATGCCATAGGGCTTTAATATATTATTATTTATTTGTTTTTCCCAAGAGGAATTTCATGTTGAGGTAATTATCGGATAAACTTTGGAAGAAGCTCATTCGATTGCAAATTAAATGTACTAACGCCATTCTTGAGATTCAAAAGTAACTTGAGGGAAACCTGCCCCCTGCCCTGCATCGTTTTGTCCCCAAAAGAAAGCGATCAAGTTCTGAGATAGCCTATTTTTTCAAAATGTTTTTAAGGCCAAATAACCAGGTCTCCGAGTGTGACAACCACCGATCCAGCAAGCGCTGTAATCTTTACAAGTTGCCCATTGCTAAGATATAAATTTTTTTTAAAGAAATATTTCATCCTGGATTAAAAAAAACATAGTATATTAAGGTGAAGCTTTAAGGAAATTTTGATACGGCTGAAAAACACAGTAAAAATACTTTTTGCCCTTGCTGATTGTGAAAATGGAAATATCAACAACTTCTAAGCAATGGAAGAATGAATTAGGTTAAAACTTTCAGTCCATGTGGAGGGGAAGTTGAAGACAGACACCGAGCGTGTCACAAATCACTGTTACTTCAACTCCAAGACACCTTACGCAGTCCGTATGTAACTCCCTAGTTTTGCTTCCCAATCGTTTATACTTTTTGTTGTCTTCCTTCTGATTCCATTTGCTTCTGGGTCTTGCATTGCACTCAACTACCGTGGCCGGGGTCGACCGCCCTATTTATAGGCCAGCCAAACGGCATTCTAGCGAGAATCATCTCAAAGCGTAAAGAAACGTCTCGAAACTTGTGGGCCTTTCGCGCGGGCCGTGGAGAGGGTACTAGTTCCGACTGTTACCAACAGATGGAGCTGGGAATCTCAGTCCTAACATTACAAACATGTTTGTATTTGGTTTTAAGCTATTCATTGGTCACGTATTCGATTTAAAATTATATATTTTATAAACTTAAATATATGTATTTATATCTGAATCCTAATAATGCAAACGCCTAAAATCTATACATGAATTATATATTCTACAGGTTAAATAAGGGTCGAGAGGGGGGGAGAGAGATATTTTTGATACTAGAAGAGTCGTGTCATGGAAAAGGTTGAAAAACGCTGCCCATAGGTAAGAGAAACAGGCTTAAATAACTTGCTTCACCTGCTTCAAACACATTAGGAAACCTTTACTAGTGACGTGGACAAATAGAACGGTACAGGACGGAAACCTTCCTCAACCCAGCCGTGCGTGCTTGAGTATTTTCTTTTAGTGCTTTTTTTGAAGAACCGATAAAATCGCTTACAGTTTCTTAAACCACACTGCTTTTCCAATACGAATAAAATGAAAAGAAAATAGCAAAAGATAAGAATTTTTTTAATAAGATAGTGAGCTTGGCAAAAAAAAACAGCAAAAAAAACTTTTAGTACAAATAAAATGAAAAGTCCGAATATTTCTGCTCCATATCCGAAAGCTTATATCAAAGGAAAAAAGTGAAGAAAAAAAAAATAGCTTAGACAAATTAGCATAACACAAACTAACACTAGTTTTAACCATTAATTACTTAAACTAGCTTTAGATTCTTCCCTTTGTTTTCCGTTGATGAAGATTTATGTGTGTAAAGTCGACACGCAGGCATGGTCCAGGGCAACGACTCGATCAAGAATGCGACCTCGATCCTCGACTACGTGTTCCGCGAACTGGCAGTCAGCTATCTGGACCGCACTGATCTGGCTCATGTAAAGCCTGAGGGCGCAACTTTCGACGACCTGGGCCGCGGCGAGGAAGAAGGCGTGTCGAACGTCTCCGAGCTGAGCGAAAGCGCCGCAACGCGGTCTCTGGAAGTGCTCAAGCAAATCTCCTCGACCGGCTACTTGCGCAAGCGTCTGCCGCAGGAACTGGTGGTGCTGCAAGGCGGCCAGACAGATGCGGGGATCCTGGGAACCGGCACCGATCCGGTTGCAGCGTTGCAGTCGCTGGTACCGGAAACCACTGAGGCACCGGCGCAAAACACTGGCGGAATGGATGCCCGCACCAAGGCAAAAATGCAAGGATACGAGGGCGAAGCCTGCGGCGAATGCGGCAACTACACGCTGGTGCGCAACGGCACCTGCATGAAATGCAACACCTGCGGGGGCACCTCCGGCTGCAGCTGAGGACCTCTGCCTGCGGCGCCGGCATACCCCCGACGGCGCCGCAAACAAGTAAACTGAAGCAGGACGAACCTGCTTTGCACGAGATCCGGAATGGGTGCGCCTGTTCTGAACACCGGGATGGCCCAGGTAAGAAAATACTTTCGGGCAGTCAATGAAGGAGCCTGACCGGTGATAACTGGCTTCCTCTGTCGCAGAGGAAGCCATTTTCTTTGGTTATCTTGGGCTGCTTGGGTTGAAGGCTCAAGGGTCGTTGCGACGTTTCCTGCTATCTCAGTTTCATGAGTTCGTCCCTGAACGCTTCAGCCGGTGTGCGCCACCCGAGGCATTTTCTAGGTGTGTCGTTTAAGCGGTCGCAAATCGACTTCATATATCGATTTGAGAGCGCGGCCACAGGCGTATCCCGCGGCAGATACCGGCGCGCCCGTTTGTTAAGGTTCTCGACGGATCCTTTTTGCCAGGGCGCTTGGGGATCGCAGAACCACGCCTCCGTTCCAATCCCAGGCTTAAGTTTGCGCCAGCTCCTGAACTCGATCCCGCGGTGACAACCCATTTCATATACGGAGTAATTTCTGTTCGTTTTAAGTTATAATGTCGCTCCTTACTTTCAGTTAAAAAAACTAGTTTTTTTATTTAATATATATATAAATGACGCCATTTCCTTCCTCTTCTTAAAGAGGTTCATCAGATTGCCGAATGTCTAGCGCTTGGTCTCCAAATTGTCATTTCCCTCTTTTTAATCGGAATTTAGTTGTTTTTTACTAGCTTAGCAAATGCAAAAAAATAAACGTCAAACATGTACATGGATACATACTCCTTACAAGCTAACTACATTTTTGGTATTATTTTATTTGATTTGAATTTAATATATATGTGGCGTTTCAGTTTGAGTATCTGTAACTTTCGCAAAACACTCCTTGATCATCCTGTGATGTATAACTGTGAAAAATTACCATTTGTTGAATCGGAAAATTTACCTTCATTGTGTCAGACTTTCTACGTTGTACAGCAAAAACTGGCAAACAGAAACCCGGAATTCCTACTAGAAAAATTGTCAAGCAAAGTTATAGAAGAATTAGCGGCTTTGATTAGGCGATCTTGCTCTTGCAGAAAGATTGAGAGCTCTTTTTTAATGTCGGATCTTCATCAAAGAATTGAACAGGAGAAACTGCCGCCTATTGAGTGTGGTACTTGTCCTGCAGTTCTTATTGACTGCTCTGAGTTGGCAATACACTTCATCGAACATAAGCTAGGAAAGGATGGACGATGTCCAATATGTTTGAGTGAAAGAATCAATGACATAAAAGAGCATTTATATTTGGAGTGTCTTGTGTCTCCGAACAGATTGGAATTCCAGCCGCAAAGGAGCCCATCACTATTTCAGACTGTAAAGCAACCAGAATCACCTCAGCTTTCAAGGATCCCTTCATTATTTTGGACTGAAAAGCAATCAGAATCACCTCAGATGCAAAGGATTCCATCACTATTTCAGACTGTAAAGCAACCAGAATCACCTCAGCCGCAAAGGAGCCTATCACTATTTCAGACTGTAAAGCAACCAGAATCATCTCAGCTGCAAAGGAGCCCATGTCTATGTCAGACTGAAAAGGTAACTTTTGGCATCAAAATTCCGTTTTCTAGAGTTTCGGTTACTATTGAGCCGGGTCGCTCCTTACTACAGTTCGTTACCACGAACTGTTTGATGTAACAGTCCTTAAGTGAGATATACCTTACAGGTTATCTGTGAAAGGTAATGCGCTTGTGTGCTAGAAGGATTGTCCTTTGATTGGTCACCCATGATGTTTTTCACTTCAGTGTGCATGAATTGCATTAAAAAACTGAACATGAAAACACTAAATTTTATGCTGCGAATTGGAAATCCTTATGTTTAGCCAAAGAGGTTTCTCATCACTACCTTTTTTTTCAAACTCGTTTTATAATTTCCACTTTCTCAAAGGATTGGGATGGGAAGTATTCAAGGGGGATATCTTAAGCACCGGATTCAGTATCTTTGCCCAAGGAGATTTCAATGATACACGACAGTACAAAGGTTTTCTTTTTTTTTTTTCGTATGTCAACTTTTGACAGAGTTGTAAAGAGCAGAGGCAAGTCAGCGTTTCAAGCTCTTTGTCGAAATTCCCTGAAAAGTGTTTTCGTAATTAACTTTTACTGTTAATTTACTGTTCTATAAATAACAGTTGTTATTCCACAATCTAACTAAGTGAATTTTTTGTTCACTTGGCAGTTTTTATTTCCGAACATGTCTTTAAGTTTTCACTCAAAAGGGGGGGGGGCTGTAAGTTTCCAGTTAAGGTTTTATGGCACTTAGTATTAACCAAGTGACATATAGCAATAGCAAATTCTGTCGGTCTGTCGGTCCCGGTTTTGTTACTTTAGGCACTTCTAGGTAAGCTAGGACGACGAAATTTGGCAGGCATATCAGGGATCGGACCATATTAAATTAGAAATAGTCGTTTTCCCGATTTGACCATTGGGGGGAGGGGGCGTTATTCGGAAAAAATAGAAAAATTGAAGTACTTTTAACTTACGAACGGTTGATCAGATCTCAATGAAATTTGATGTTTAGAAGGATATCGTGTCTCAGAGCTGTTATTGTAAATCCCGAACGGATCTGGTGACATTGGGGGGGGGGGGGGTGGGGAGGGGGAAACCTAAGTAAACCAAATATTTCCATCATTATCCATCTCCACGATTATGCTTGACTTTCCATCAAACTCAAATTTTTGAAATTGTTCAGATTCAATATTATATTTCCAAATTCTGGATGTAAAAGGATCACTAATCCAAATACTCCCTTTTCCATCATACAATGGAAACAACGGAGTTGCATCTTCTGGAAATTCATATTCTGTAATTTGGGTACGGATATTTTCTAGATGAGGTTTGATAAGGGCTGAAATTTCCAAGTTTTCGTTAATATTTTCTAATCTCTGCAGCTCTACTTGGATGAACCACGTACCTGCAAAACCAAAGGTCATTTCCCCTTCAAACGCTTGTTCAGCATCTTGAGAATCTACCTTGTACATTGGGATTTCAATAGGCCTAATATTTTTAGCAGGGTTGGAAATTTTGACTTTAAGTTCTTTGAAGTCATCAATAGGATTATTATTTAGATCAGATGTTGTTATGCTTATTCTATTTTTTCCACTAGAGAAGGGATTAATCAGAATGTCAAATTTTGCATTTTCAGAAAATTCTACAAACCGAAATTCTTGATTTTGAGCATGTGCTGTTTCTGTCATCTGAATTTCACCTGCAGGTAAACCGGTGTTTGTTAGAAATGCAACAAAAAGAAGTAAAACTATCCCCAATATGGATTCAATTTTTAATGTCTTATTGATTTTCTTGTAAACTTTTAGATTATTTTTTTGAAGATCTTTTTCACCGTTTTTAAAGATCTTTAATTGATTGTATCCTCCAATAATGATCATAACAACCCCAACGATAATTTTTCCAAACAAAATGTAACCGTAGCTTGATATTGCTAGAGAATTCACGTTACTTTCCAAAAACCATAACAAAGTAGGACCAGTAATTAACAAAACTCCTAAAGACAGAATAATAATTGTTGAGAATTTTGGGATTGTTACAAGGGTGATCTTTTCTTTCGTTGAATTAGACAAGACTCTAAAAGTAGGCAACAAAACAAATGCAAAGAAAATCACTCCCCCTATCCACACAGCTGACAACAAGTTATGAACATAATCCAAAACTATTGCATTTCTTTGCCTTTAGTTCTGAATAAGGAATTCCTGTTATTTGAGTAGAATTTTGAGCCATATCAATGTTTTTTTTTTCAAAATTTAGGAAATGTATTTGTATATCTTTAAAACCGTATAAAATGGGATTGAGCAAAGTTGTGAAGCTGAAAACAGTTTTGTTGTACTTCAATTAAGCAGATCTGTTTTACATGATTTCACTTTCACATAACAGAAAGATTTTTAAAGGTCATCAAAGGTCAGTTCCCTGTAGAGGGAGAAGGAGTGGAGGTAGATATTTCAAAATACCTTCCCAGGACATATTTTAGTCTAGACATATCCCTGAAAGTTTCATTTCCCTAACCTAACCCCTTTCCAAGACAGCCATAAGTAGCTAAACTAGAACTTTACCTGTATATGCTCCGTCCAAATACTCCGTTGTATTCTGTACTCCAGATTCTGAAAATACAAACACTCAAAAGGTTTTTGGTCTTTAAAACAGCTTCGACTTTGTAAATTCTATTACCCCTTCTTTTCTTCTTTGTTTCTTCGAGTTCGTTGCATGGGTACTTCTTCAGGGAGTGGGTCAAAGCCAAGGAAAATGTTCCGATAAAAGCGGATAATTCAGATCGAAAAAGAAGGGAAAAGGCACTAGATCAGTGATTCCCAAAGTGGTCCAGGTGGAACTCTAGGCGTCTACGGGAGACTCGACGGGGGCTTACATTGGTGTGACGAAAAAATAGGATTCCATAAAAATTTATCTGGTTTTGATAGTAAAAACTAAATTGTTTACTTCCCTTCACCTATTAATGCTGGTAAATATTGTTTTAAGAAGCTCAGCAATGTTAAACGGTCACCAACAATACTAGTAAAAATTTGAATGATAGATTGAATCGATTCAATTTTTGATTAATACAGTCAACAAAATTAGAAGTAATGCATTGAACGTTTTTAATTGCATATTTATGCGATGAAAACAATGACCAAATGGCTGCCCTTACATTCTGAAGTGCGTTGGTTATTGAAAGATCCATGTTTAAAAAGATCTTACTCAATTTTTGAATCAGGTTTAGAGTTTCTGGAAAGTAAGAAGTGCGAAAAGAAGCAAAGCAGACAAAGAAAGCTGCGAAAAAAGCTGCAGATCAACTCCTAGATGAAGCCTATGGCCTTTTTGGAGCAGCAGCGACCCAGATCGTAATGGGAGTAGGGATCATAGGAATAGGCGTCAGATCGAAGGTTCAAAGTAGGGCAATTGAGAAAGGAATGAACAATGACAGAACCTTTTTAGAAGGGCTAAAAAATCCCCCTGCTAAAGATGACGCTGTAGGCAACACCTCTCCCAAACCTCTCTCGAAAGAAACACGAGCTAAGCAAGAGACATTGATCAATGCAGAATGGAAAGAGGGAGAAGTCTATGATCCAGAAACGCATGGTGAAGCAACAAGTCTACTGAATGAAAAAGAACTCTCTAAAGCGAAAGAAAACACAAGAGATCGGATCAAAAACAAAGAAAGTCAAATGCTCCGCTTAAACCAGAATCACCAGGATGTGACAACGGTCTTGAACCTCCTCGGTCAGTCGATGCAACAGAGTGTGCAAGGAGGGATGAAAATCCCAGAAGCAGGACACAAAGAGGAAGAAGGAAAAGAGGAAGCGAAAAAGCTCATCCACCAGCAAAGTGCGAGCATTGAGCAAGCAGCGCAGCAGACAGCAGACAAAGGAGAGCAAGCATTTACCAAAGGTGCCCAAGACATACCGCAGCTACTTTCTGAAATTGAAAATGCAAACCTCTTTAAGGCTTAAAAAATTTACACCTGAGGCGTTAGGGGCCTTCTTTCCCCCTTTTATATGACACCTAACGCCTCTTTTTACAGTTACTCTCGAGGCATTAGGGCCTTCTTTCCCCTTCTCTAACAATCCTAATGCCTCATTTTTAACCAATTGATAATAAATAAGTTAAAAACTACCCTTTTGGAGCGCTAAATTCCCTTCATTTTCCAAAAAACTCTCTTAGCGCTCCATTTTTTCTTCCGTTTCAAGGTGTTTACTATCAATAATTTATCGCAACCCTCTAATATTTAGCGTGATAAAAATCTGTTAAACATCTGTTTTTAAGTAATTTATGATATACATTATTATCGCAAACCATTGTAATGGCCCTCTTGTTCTCATCCTTTCTTGTTATTTCTTATTGATTCTTATATTTTTGTTTCTATTGTTCTTTTCCTTTAGTTCACTGCTTACTCCCTTCTGTTTTTTTCTTTATATTTCGATTTCTTTTATGTTGCTCTCTTCTATGTTTCATTCTTTCTTCTTTCAATAGCTTTTTTGTTTCTTTTTCATTCTCTTGTTTTACCTTTGTTTAACTTTTTCCCTTCCTTGAACTCTCAGTTCTTTTTTGTGAATACATTTTTTTAATTATTCTTTCTTTTATCTTCCTTGTAAATGAATTGATATATTAGTTTTTAGCACTATATTGAGTTTTTATTTACAGTTTTAGTAGTCATGCATAACCTTTGGACTCAAAGTATGATCCTCCTTTCTTTGTTTTATTTTATACTTGTTTTTGCAAAGACTTTTTATGGAATTTATACTTCTCAGGGGTTCTTTCCTACCCCTTGTTCCCTACTCTCTTCTTCACTGCTCCCTTCTTCCCTACTCTATTTTCCCTACTTCCTTCTTCTCCACTTACATCTTTCCTACTCCCATCTTCACTGCTCCCTTCTTCCCTACTCTATTTTTCCCTACTCCCTACCCCTTTCTTCCTTACTCCCTTCTTCCCTTTTCCCTTCTTTCCCACTCGCTTCTTCCCTACTCCCTCCTCCCCTAATCTCTCCTTCCCTACTCCCTTCTTCCCTACTCCCTTCTTCCCTATTCCCTTCTTCCCTATTCCCTCCTTCCCTACTCCCTTCTTCCCTATTCCCTTCTTCCCCACTCGCTTCTTCCCTATTCCCTTCTTCCCCACTCGCTTCTTCCCTACTCCCATCTTCACTACTCCCTTCTACCCAACTCTCTTCTTCACTACTCCCTACTTCCCTACCCCCTTCTTCCCAACTGCCGTCTTCCCTACTGCCGTCTTCCCCATTCCCTTCTTTCCTACTTCCTTATCCCGGTGGCATTGTTATTTAATCGACTTGTTTTTGTATTTTAGTATCCAATCGACATTTTGAATGACAAAGAATTAAGAGACAAAGTGGCAACAAGAGCATTTTATAAAACACGGATTTTTGAAAATGCGCTTGAGGTTTGCAGAACGAAAGTTACCCCCTGCTCACTGAGACTTTATAAAGAAGCATTTTTATATAAAAAGCGACGAAGACCACATTGCCTTTGCATCACCAACACCAAAAACAAGAAGAACAATTTAGTTATATTGATTTTATCCTGTTGTAAGTTTTTTTCTTCTAAAATGTTTTTATATTGCTGAGGACGGCCCTTGGACATACGGCCGAAATATTCATTCTAATTTGTTTCCCACTGTCTTGAGAAATTCCCTACTGTTCTTCTTGTTTTTAGTGTTTGTGATGGAAAGGCAGTGTGGTCTTCGTCGTTATTTACCCTCCCAAGAAGCTTTAATTTTCCTTAGATTTTTACTGAAGACATTCTTCCATCCCATTTTGGACGACCTACTTTTCGTTGTGCCGACTAGGACGATCTTTGGTATTCTGTCATCCTTCATCTGTTGAACGTGTACTAACTGTCTTAACTTTTCTTTCATTATAGCCCTAGAAAGTAGGGCTGAACCACATTTTTCATGCAGCTTACTGTTTGAAATACGGTCAGTCAGTCCGGTACCCAGAAGACGAGTACTTGTATTTTGTGTTACTACGCTTCTACTCTCTTGTATTTATTAAGTAAAGCAAAACGGAATTATTTTGCAAATATTTACTGGTTTTATCTGCTCATACTCTTGAGAGGATTTTCGATCTGATCGTTTTGAATGTTTTATTACTTTTCTTGTTGGGAATAAATTGCAAAAAAGGATACTTACGTGTTATTACAACCACACTTTGTTCATGATCTGGAATGAAACCGGTTTTCTGTGTCCACTCGGAGATAATCAGCTTAGCATGAGCGATTTAAACGGTATATATGCAGGTATATTTTCATTAAATATTTAATATATAGAAGTGGTCCGGTATTTAATATAGTTCGTTCTGAGCAGCCGTCTTTCCATAGTTTCCGTAATTTTGTCACTAAACTATTATATTTTCATATTATTTTGGTATGTTTCATTTTGACTAATCTAACTTTACTTCTTCGGTGTGGTCGCTATAACACTTAAGCTGTTGGATAACCTGAGCAATTATGGCTTGTTTTAATAAATCAGCATTTGAATGAATAGATCTCATAATCGCAGGAGTCTGTGTCGGAATTGTTAAACCAATTGCTTGAGATGGAATTACCCCATTAGCAACACTAACACTAACTTCTAGATAAAATATAATTCATTTTATTCCTTTTATAATTTTTTTACGAACTTTTATTGTACAGCAGCAAAATTTTTCTGAAAACATTTCATTATCATTCTTTTCAAAATTCCCATTATATGGGAATTTGAATACTTCTCGAGAAATCTTGGAGTTTTTTCTCTCCATAATATCGCTCCTTATTTTTAAACTGTATTTTCTTGAAATTTTTCTTCTAAACTTCGATTATTTTCATACCTTTAAAAAGAGTCCAAACTATTGAATTCTTGATTTGAAATTACTTTTTCATGACTTAATGGAGTTGGATTAGTTCTAAGATCATTTGGTTTTAAATTTCCAAAAAGCAAATTTCCTGCTAAAATAGCAGACGCGAAAATTCGTCGTTTTCTTCCAGAACTCTTTCTTCTACTTTTATGATTTTTTTTATTAAAGAATTTTAATATTTTAAATTTTCGTTTGTTTCGTTTCATAAAAAAATTGAAACTTTTTGGCCATTTCTAATTTCCAATTTAAACCTAATAAATTTTCCATTGAATTTTTTATAAACTCTAAAAAAATTGTTAAATTTAAAAAAACAAAATCAGCTTTATTAATTACTTCTTCATTGGTTAGTTGAATATTTAATTTTATCGTATTTGTTTGTCCTAAGTAAAAAATTTTACTTAGGACAAACAAATACGATAAAAGACTCCCGGAGGTAAATCCGCTTCGGCCAATAAATCAAAAATTGGTACTTCTCATGTGATTCTGCTATGGATATTTCTTTAGACAGGACACCTCCGATCCTTGTTTTGGGATGGCAGACCAAATCTGCCTTATATTTGTGCAATTCATTGGCTATGACTTGACGGTCTGTGTCCTCTTTCATGGATCTTATGTTCCTGTAGAATATTCCAAGTATCTTCATCTGGTTTACGCGGGTAGGTGTGGCCGACAAGGTCTCTGGGGTCGAGGCGACGGGCGACTACGAAGTCACGATCACGATGAACGAGCCCTACTCGCCTCTCCTGTCATTGCTGGCGTTCTCCAACTCGGCGGCCGCCGTCTACCCCGAGGAGATTATCGCCGACACCATCGACAATGTTGTTGGAACCGGTCCCTACATGATCGCCGAACATGTACCGGATCAGCACCTCCAATTGGTTCGTTTCGATGGCTATGTCTCGCGTGACGAAGACTCCAATGGTGCGGCAGGCAAGCGCGAACAGCTCGCCGATGAGATTCGCTTCATTCCCGTTCCGGACCCCAACACGCGGGTCGAAGGCCTGTTGTCCGGCCAGTTCGATTTCGCGGACGGGCTTCCAGCTGAAAGCTACGCCCGTCTAGATGAGAGCGATGTCGCAGATCCGCTGCTGCTCAAGCCCTTTGGCTGGCCAATTTTCGCCATCAACCACAAGGCGGGCCTGCTGACCGACAAAACGACACGACAGGCGTTACAGGCTGCCCTGCCCGTTGATGACATGTTGTTTGCCGCGTTTGGCGACGACAATTTCTTCATCACTGACGGACCGATGTATCCGGAAGGTTGGGCATGGCGGAACGACTCTGGCGCCGAAATGTTCAACCAGAACGATCAGGGCAAGGCGTCCGAACTGCTTTCCGAAGCGGGCTATGAAGGCACGCCGTTGCGCATTCTGACGTCCCGACAGTACGAGTTTCACTTCAAGATGGCCGAGGTTGCAAAGGTTGCTCTTGAGGCCTCGGGCTTCACCGTGCAAATGGATGTGGTTGACTGGGCGACGCTGGGTCAGCGACGCAATGATCCGGCGCTTTGGGACATTTACATCACGCACTCGCCTTTCTTGCCCGAGCCGGCGCTGACATCGCTGTACAACAAGACCTCTCGCCTCGGCTGGGCCAACCCGGACAAGGACGCGATCCTCGATCAGTTCACCAGCGAGACCGATCCTGAAACCAGGAAGGCGCTCTTTGCCGATCTGCAAGGTCAAGTTTTTGAGGATGTCGGTTTCATCAAGATCGGCGCCTTCGTGGGTTCGTGGACATGAGCAGGATCATGTCGAACGCCGGTGTGGTCAAGGATGTGGGGATCTAACCCTCTCGGGTAACGGCGAAGAAGCTTTGCCAGATCCTTCACACGTGCTTGGGTATGAATTCTGACATCAATCGCTGGAATGCCGAAGGATGTAATGATATGAATGGCTTCCTGTTGAGCTTTTTGACCCCGATCCCGATGCCGGTCATTGTCGAGCGCGACATACACAGCTGGCGGATGCAATTGTCCAAGAAATTTGGGAAGCTGTGGGAGCATGCCAAGTCCATTAAGTGCAAGCAGACTGAATTTCGCACCGAATAGGGCATCACTAGCCAGACAATCGAAGATACTTTCTGTTAACAAAATTGGCTGCATCGGTCTCGGGAGCATCCAGAGCGTTTTCTGTGGGGATCGAGTGCGACGCTCGAGTTGACGATGAATCGGACCAAGGGCGCGACATTCCAGTCCCTGAAGAGTCTGAACGTCTGCAGTGGGAAAGGGGATGGCCAGGTACGGTCTACGGAAGCGTGGTCTGTGCGGATCGGGTTGTAAGAGAAGCCACACAGCACCAAGTTGTTCGTACCACGGAAGATGGTGTTGTGCGAACAACGCTTGGAGAGCATGAGTTCGCTCGGGAGTCATCGCATCGCGAGCTCGCGTGTACCGCCGACGGATGTTGGCGATTTGTTCCTTAATGCTTTTTTTTTCAATCTTTGAGGACTGCTGAATCATCGGGTGTTGAGGTAAAGGTTCTTTGAGTATTTCTTGAATGGCCTCGCGGAACGACATCTTTCGATGTCGTCTGACAAAGTCGATGATGTCTCCTCTTTCCTTAGTCCCAAA
Organism: Alatinidae sp. Z8VKAUB7J3; assembly: GCA_010016025.2. Classification (NCBI taxonomy): domain Eukaryota; kingdom Metazoa; phylum Cnidaria; class Cubozoa; order Carybdeida; family Alatinidae; species Alatinidae sp. Z8VKAUB7J3. Next base: position 137,106,933 of record JAAAKM020073195.1, read on the forward strand.
GTCATGCCAGAACCAACCCTTCTCTAACTGTGAGACAGAAAATGAGGGATCGGCATCGTCTCGCAAGGGTGAATGAAAGAGTGCACGAGTTGATGTCTGTGAGGATGGCTGAAATCCGAGTTGGATGAGATAGTCAACCAGGTTAATCTGTCGAGCTCGTGCGATCTCATCGTCTGTGATTCGTTGATTCATGATGTTTCGTAGCTGAAATGCGGTGAGGTGGCGGCCTATATCTTCTTCCGCGGCCACAACCTGCCGGGCGGCGGCTTTATTGCCGGCCTGGTCGCAGCAATTGCGATCATCATGCAGTACATGGCCTCGGGCTTTGCCTGGGCGACCGAGCGGCAGCGCTATCCTTACCACGCCATTATCGGCTCCGGCGTGCTGATTGCCGCCTCCACCGGCATGGGCGCCTGGTTCAACGGGATGCCGTTCCTGACCAGCGCCTTCGGCTATATCCACTGGGCTCCGCTGGAGGAGTTCGAATGGGCCACCGCCGCGCTCTTTGACCTCGGCGTCTTCCTGGCGGTTGTGGGCGCGGTGCTGCTGGCACTGGAAAGCCTGTCGCGCTTCGCCTGGCAGCCGGGCATCAGCTCTGAACACGCGATGGACATCAACCCGGCCCGCGAGGACGCGGCCAAGACCGGGACGGAGGGATAAGCATGGAACTTCTCGTCGCCTCGGCCGTGGGCATCCTGACTGCGGCCGGCATCTACCTGATCCTGCGCCGCCGCAGCTTCCCGGTGATCCTGGGCCTGTCGCTGATCACCTATGCCGTGAACGTCTTCCTGTTTGCCTCCGGGCGGCTGATGACCGCCGCACCGCCGATCCTCAACAAATACGAGGAGGTGGTTTATACCGATCCGCTGCCGCAGGCGCTGGTGCTGACTGCCATCGTGATCTCCTTTGGCATGACCGCGGTGGTGGTGATGATCGCGCTGGGGGCCTTCCTGTCGTCGCGCGATGACCGAACCGCCCTGCCCGCAGAGCCCGAAGGCGCAGGGGAGGACGCATGATGGAGCACCTTCTGATCGCGCCGGTGGTGCTGCCTGCCCTGGTTGCGCCTTTCATCATCATGGTGCTGCGCCACCACCTGGACCTGCAGCGGATCTTCTCGGTCGCCAGCGCGGTGCTGCTGGCCGGCGTGACCCTGGCCCTGGCCGCCCAGGCTGCGGACGGCACCGTCAAGGTCTATGAGCTGGGCGACTGGCCCGCGCCCTTTGGCATTGTGCTGGTGCTGGACCGGCTGTCGGGCATGATGATCGTGCTGACCTCGCTTTTGGCTGAAAAAACTTGTCTTTCATTAATTTCAATTATATTTCCCGTTTTTCACTTTTTCATTATGCTAGTTGTACCTGGTTCACCGAATTTCTTAATAATGAGCGATAAAGAACCTCAAGCTATGGCAGCTTTGACATGGTTACGCGGGAAAAAATATCCTTCTGACGTAGAACTTTCAAGTATAAAGAAAAGTGTTGAGGCTACAAGAAGTGTTAATTTGAAAGTCAAAATTATCGGTGAACCACAAGTATTGAAACCCTTGTTTTTGGGTGTTGCTCTTATGTTTTTTCAAGAGTTTAGTGGCATCAACGCTGTGCTCAACAATCTATCGTCTATATTTAGTGCAACCGATGGCACTTTAAACAGCAACGTTCAATCACTAATTGTTGGTATTGTCCAGGTCACATCAGCTTTAATTACAGTATTTATAGCTGATCTTGTAGGGCGAAAAGTCTTACTCTTGGTCTCCGGGGCAGGAATGAGCATATCCCTTTTAACATTGGGGACTTATTTTTACTTAAATTCAAATAACCCAGAAAGCACTGCTTGCTTAGGATGGCTGCCTTTAGCTTCTTTGACTTTATATATTATATTTTATTCCATCGGTTTCGGACCCTTGCCTTGGGCTATTATGGGGGAGGTACTACCAGTGCATGTGAAAGGAGCAGTGAGCTCGGTCATTTCTGGTTTTAATTGGGTTTTAGCTCTTTTAATAACTTTTTTTTTTGAAAGTTTTGTTAAAATCATCGGAGAGTATGGTGTCTTTTGGATGTTTAGTATTAGTTCATTATTGTCAGTGCTTTATGTGATTTTTTTTGTACCTGAAACAAAAGGAAAGAGTTTACAAGAGATACAAATTGCTTTTAAATAAAATATACAGTTGGAAGAGCAAATTCTATTTTATTGATAGAAAGAAGATACAAGCTTAAGGACAAAAAACAAATACTGGAGGCGGTCTACGCAGCATTCAGAGGGAGGAGTATCTTCAAAGTCCCAGGTCAAACGAGCTTCAATACATGATTATCTTGAGGAATAAAATACCGGCCACTAATTCAGATTTTTGCTGTTGTGCTAATCTAGACAGCATTTCATGTACGCCTAAATTAAAATGATCATTCTGGTCTGAAGGATTACTGGTAAAACGGCTAATGCTCGTAGGCCGTCTATCTCAGCTCTGTATTGCAATACTATTCCCTTTTTACCGGCACATTAAAACGATGTGCAATATAGTATGTTAGAAATTGAATTTCAAATTGATATTGAATCAAATTGAAAACGAATAAATGAAGTGCAGGCAAATCGAAGACGAAAAAAGGAAAAGTACACTACTAACAGTTGAAGCAGGGTACTTTTCTTGACATCAAGTGCGATAATAGTTGCTCTATTTTGGTAACTCTTGATGTGGAAACTGAGCTGACGCATTTGCTAGACCAATAGATTCCATTTTTTCGATCAAAGAGTCAGGTAAGACACTCTTTCCACCATACTGTTCAATTTGATTAATCATCATGTTCTTTGAATAGGTAACTGTCTCATTATTGTCCAGTCCATAACCTAAGAAAACACCATGTTTCGATTTACCAGTAAGCGAAATCTGTAACTGCCTCCAAATGGATGATGCTAACCTTAAGTATTTATGCATCCCCTTTGGCAAAGTACGCTCTAATGATTTGTACAAATTAGTGGCAAAGACACCTGAATGGGTCACCCTAGAATCGAAAATCGCTACATCGCCAGGTCTAAGATCTAAGTTGCAATATTCCCCTTCATTCAAATCTCTATATTTATGAGAGTGTTTCCGATAATGGAAGCCAGGGAAACTTTTGTTGTGCTCTTGCAAATAAATGGCCACTTTCAAAACCAAACATTCATCATCGCCAAAAGGATCTTTCTCAAAATAACCTAAGTCGCCACCTTTAGTTCCATCATCTTTGTGCCAATCTGAAAGCATGTTTTCTTGTAATCCAAAAATGGAGGTATACATCACGCTTTCAGTACCAAGTGATTTTTTTACGCAATCCAGTAGTTTTGGATGAGTAACAACCCAGTTCATTTCAGGTAACGTTGAACTGCAATTCGATATATATTTGGCTGGGTTCCATAGAGAACTTCCTTCCTCCTTGGCAAACGCATTTCATTGAGCCCCTTGGGATATTTTTTGTTTATAAATGGATGGATATTCGCAATAAAAGGAACTTGAACTTAATAAAGTTGAAATAGTATTGCAGTGTTATAACTGATGTATAGAGCAGTAGACATCTTCAACTGACAGGAAAACTAAGTTTATAATTAAAATAGAGACAAAATTATTTACAAGATAATAATATTTTTTTTTGCTCTTTCATTAACCAATTAATTTCAAAATATTTATCAAATGAAACCATTCAAAATACGCCTTGTCCCATCACGAACAGCACGAAATCAAAAGAATGGCTTCAAACCCAAGTTTGCTTCATGCAAAAAAATAATTGCATAAAAGACTAAGAAACCTTCAAATGCAAAAAACAACAAGTCCTTTTTTTATAAATAACGCTCATTTTTGGCGCAAGGACAACAAATTTGAGCCGGAAGGAAGAGGGTTGAGAGAAGCAGCCACCCATTCTTTCCCAATTGAGACTTTCTCATATAAACATGAAGATCAACGGTAATACTTTTAAACAAAGAGAGAATACCAGGTATAGTCCTCCTTTCTAGGAGAATTGTCCTATCCTAAAATTTCAATCTGTTCCAAATTATTTCTAATGGCTGGTTTGCACGCTTTGTTTCTTTTGAATAATTGAAGTCATTATTTCAAATTGATTCAAGTTCCGTGATCGAGTAAGCAATGATGAACTCCGCAACGTTATACCACCAACGTTATGATTTAGCCACTATAATTAAACAAAGAATACTCCGATGGCTCGGCCATGCACTTCACCATAGCGCATCTTCGTCAATACAGCCCTAAGATGTACTCCTCTTCTGGGATGGAAAAAAAACAACATGGAGGACAGAAGAAAACGGGCTCGCCTGCATCAAGGCAGTCCTAGACTCACTCAATGGCTTCAAGAAGTTCGGACGAAGATGTGATAAGTCTTGGCTCATAAACGACCAAGACTCTTGGCTTACCACAATGACGAAGCTACTGGATACCAGAGAGAGCTGAGATACTTGAGTACTACTTAAAATACGAAAAATTAAAAACAAAAACTAGCATTGTATTCTTTTCTCCCATGTGTGGACACTTAATTCGAAATATCCAATAAAAGGTGCTTAATATTGTCCCCTTTCCCTCAAAAAAGTTCATACACGCCTGAATATCAGTCTAGCTTTTTAGTTGAAACATTTTAACTTGAAAGCATCGATTATTAGACATTAATCGGTAATTCATTTGGAATAGAAGTGTAGCCTAATATTAGGAAAAAGACCCCCCACGAACCCCAAATTTTCTTGAATTTCTGGCTTATTATCAACATTTATTTGTTTCTTTTATTATCTCCACCCTCCATTATAACCCCCTCCCCAACGCCCAAAAAATTCCTACGCACGTGTCTGCTCAACTTAAACTGAAACAATGATACAAAAGACACGGACAACCTGCTGTTTCTTTTTTTGATGTTTTCAGGAATCGATCTTTAGCTGCGTGTCCATGGCGGTTGCATTCTAGCTTAACCCTATTCAAATCCATCCCATTCAGCTCAGCCCGATTTAACCTAAACTTCTTATATCTCAACCTCTGTGCAACTCAGGTCCCATTTAACTCAACACAATTAATATCAATCCCCGTGCAACCCAACCCTCATTCAGTTCGATCACCGTTCCACTAAACTTCATTCAATTTAACCCCGTACAATTTAACACTTGTTCAATCAACCCCCTTGTACGTCAACCCGATTTAACTCAGACCCTTAAAATTAACCCTAATCCATCCTATTCAACCAAAACCTTTAAAATTAACACAATTTGTTTGAAATTCATTCAAGTCAATTCCCACTTAGTTCAAGTCCCATGTAACTCAACCCTACGTATCTTTCTCCCATTAAATTCAGCCTCCTAGAAACCACTGCAAACAACTTAACTCGACCCTTTATGACTGACAACCCCCATCGAAGTAAAACCTGCTTAATTTAACAATAAAACTAAAAAGTTAACTCAACCCATTTGTCGGAAGTTTGACCCAAATTAAACGGTCTTTCTGTTTTCCCTATTTATGTGGATTAATTAAAAAAAAAAAACTTTCCGAAACAGAAGTTTTCTAAAGAAAAGTAAAGGCCATATTAAGCTTAAGGATTGCAAGTGGTGAAGAATGTGATTAAAGGCTCTTTTCCTATTTCAAAAGTTTTAGTTTTCGAGGGGCGTGTCCGTAGTATTGCTTCCACGTCGTTTTCAAACGACAAATCAGCCACCCCGGATTTTTTTGTGTGGACGCTGGCACCACCCAGGTCTTCCGGAGTTACTTCTTCATGGGTGACTGTTTTAACCACGTCGGGCCCGGTAACAAACATGTAGGAGGAGTCTTCGACCATAAAAATGAAATCGGTCATGGCTGGCGAATACACCGCGCCACCTGCGCAGGGCCCCATGATCACAGACAACTGCGGCACTACACCGGAAGCCAGCACATTGCGTTGGAAAATCTCTGCATAGCCGCCTAATGATGCAACACCTTCCTGAATACGCGCACCGCCGGAGTCATTCAAACCGATTACCGGGGCGCCGACTTTCATCGCCTGATCCATGACTTTGCAGATTTTCTCCGCAAACGCTTCGGACAGTGCACCGCCAAAGACGGTGAAATCCTGGCTGAAGACAAACACCAGGCGACCATTAATGGTGCCGTAGCCTGTAAATACCCCATCACCGGGGATTTTCTGCTCCTCCATGCCGAAGTCGTGGGAGCGGTGTTCAACAAACTTGTCCCATTCTTCAAAGCTGTCTTCGTCCAGCAGAATGGCAATGCGCTCTCTGGCGGTGAGTTTGCCCTTGAGATGCTGCTGCTGGATGCGGTGTTCGCCACCACCCAGCATGGCAGCTTGCTCCTTCTCCTGTAGCAGTTCCCTGAGCTTGGCGTTGTGGTCCTGCATCTGCTAGCCTCGTAATAATATGTAGTTATAAAGCGGCGTGGAATTATACACATGCAATGGGGACGGTTCTAGGCTTGCGTTGCTCAAGGGACGTTGCCCACGGGGCTTTGCTCAAGCGGCTTTGCTCAGCCGCCATCGGACGCTTTGCCCGGTAAATCTGCAAATTTTGCGGCCCTGTTCTCCGCCTTGGCGCTCACCGCTTCCATAATCTCGTCGATGTTCATCATGCTGCTGTTCCAGATGCTGATGTAGTCCAATGCATCAGCGGTGATAAAAGCAAAATAAAGAAATATAAACAGTATGCTTTAACTATGAAAGACGTTTGCCTTTCAAAAGTTGACTGGTCGCAAAGAACCTTTCTTAATAGATAAATATTCTAAATTACTAAAATAATTTACCAAAATTTCTGGCAAAATGTGTCCTAAGAGTTCTTAAGTTTATTCAATTTTTGGGTTTATTTCTCGATCAAATTTACGAATGTTAATTTTCTGTGCATATTGGAGAAAACTCAATCTTCTTCCGGAGAAATTTGTTATAGCGAAAGCTCTGACATCTAACGTCCGTTCGCATGTTCCAAATAAGCAATAGAACATATGACACTGTTCGGGCATTTCTCATAAGCAAGCACAAGTGGTATGGAGGGCTGAAAATGTTGCGCTTGCGGAGGCGGCACTCCAGCTTCAAAATGAAACAAAATGTTCCAAAACCTTCTCAGGCAAATTAGTATTAGCTTGAATCTTAGGCGAAGTTATTGTCAAAAGAAAGTAAAGCATCTAGCCAATTTGGATATATAATTTAGGATTTAACTTGAAATTCGTCGTGTAAGGATTTGGATATAAATTGGTGTCACTTCAGTGGTTGATTACTTCTAAAGGAAACATGTCAAATAAATACAAGTAGTTGCATTAAATTCTTTATTTGATATTCCTTCTAAATATAATTTTGCTTAAACTCTTTATTTGATATTCCTTCTACATATAATTTTGTTTTTCTGGCAATGCACCCCACCACCTTAATAAAAGGAGTGGATATGGAATTAGGTAAAGGTTTTAAATTTGGCCTCTTCAGAAGGAGACAAGCAAGAACAAAAAGGGAAACATTTTTAGATTGTTCATTTTGTGCTTATTTTCATAGCTTGGATCGTCTTATTTATAATTTATCCGCAGCCCCTCTAATGTCCACGTGTAGCCTTAGGCTATACGATGAGGTAGGGTCACTAATGCAGGAACTTCCTCAGGAAAGGGGACCAGTAATAAAACTTTTATGGTAGGAGACAAAAAAAATATAATTTGAATAAGAAGTGCGCAGATAGTGAAGAAAATGAGGAGTTTGTGGGGGTGCGGATCGGCGCAGGATCCTCGATCTTTTACGGTCGGGACCTTTGACCACCGGTGCCCTATGCGAGGCCACACCTTGGTTGAACCGTTGCACGGTCATGCAGCATTTGGGGGTTTTGGAACGTGCGGGCCTGATCTTTGCGAAGAAACGGGGTCGACAGCGGTGGAATTATTTGGATGTGAGCCCAATTCAGCGTATTTATGGGCGTTGGATCAGTGAGTACGCCTCGCCTTCGGCCCAATTTTTAAATCAGTTAAAGCGCGATCTTGAGGAACCTTAACAGGGCACGGGTACATTCTCTGGCCAAATTGGAATTTGGTTATCCTGGGTTCGGCATGAGATTTGCCCTTTCCTGGATTGGAAAACTGCGGAACGCAGTGATTTTTAGGTAGAATGGAGTGCCTTAGCGGAACGACCTATGAACCCACTTTCCCAAAAACTTCGCCTGCCTCTGGGCCTCGGCCTCGCCTGTTTCGCGCTGGGTATCTTCGATACTTGGCTACTTCTATCCCTGGGCTATGATTTTTCTCTTTCCGGACGCAATGGGACGCTGGTCATCGGTGCTTTCCTGGCCATTTCTTTCGGTATATTCGGGAGTCTGTTGGGCATGGCCATTGCTGCCAAACGCAGAGAACGGCGCTTGGCCCAATCGCAAAACGAAACCTTGATGCGTTTGGTCGAAACACAAGGTCGGGTTGCCCAATTGGAAAAAATGGCGGCACTTGGACAGGTGGTTGCCTCGATTGCCCATGAGGTACGCAATCCCCTGGCGATTTTGCGCAGTCATGCGCAGAACTTGATTGAGGAACAACAAGCCGGCAGCCATCCTCAAGTGGAAGATTACGAGTTGATGATTGAAGAAATCGATCGGTTAACCAAGGTGGTTGAGGGTATCGGTCACTTTGCCAGACCTGGCGACACCCTGGCGTTAGCCGCGCAGAAGAAGCGGCTGCGGCGCAATTTCCAGGGGTACACCGATGACACCTCTGAGGTGTTGATTGGCGTCGGCGCCTCTTCGATTTCACGTTTTCCGCAGGGCTATACCCAAAACGCACCGGCCACCGTAAGAATAGAAAAAAAAAACAGTTCTATAAGCTAAAGTTTGACTAATGCTTTCCCTTATAGCATGTTAGAATGCAACAAATGTAGGCAGTTGGCAATCCAAAATCGTTTTTATTTCAAGAAAATTTAACTAATCTGAGCATAATAAGAATATATGATTGAGCACACTGAAAATAAAATTTCATTCTAGAAAAAGTTGGTTTAGTTATTTCATTTCTGGTTGTAAGAAATACCATATTAAGGGCTATTGTAAACATGAGGGAAAACGGTCAGGATGCCATATGCATTCTTTTTTTCTCAAAACTGAACGCTAAGTACCTCAAAATCATCTAAATTAAAATAATCATCATAATTAAATCATAATTAAAATCATCATCAAAATTACTAAGGATAACAGATGCAATTTGACCATATACATCCTTGCTTCTCAAAAACTTTTTTTAGTCCTTCCATGGTGATTTTGTGAGTCAATTCTTAGCAGAATAATTTGCTCTTCACTATCACCATTGGCAGCAATATCTAAGCGGTCTAGCCATTATGTGGTGCCCTGGTACACTCATGAAAGTTGGAGGGATTATTCGAGAGTAGCTGGGGCTTCACCATACCAAAAAGGGTGTGTTTTTTACTGACCTAAGTTTTCATATTTTGCAGTTTTCCTAGTACTGATTTTAAATTTTCTGACTAGCTTTTTAACGTTTTAAAAACATGTCATGTGCTGATACAGCCGATTAATTTTCAACGACAATTAGGCCGATTAATTAGACACCAGAAATAATCCTACTTTTTATTTTACTGACCAACTAATTTCAGGAATTTTTTATATATTTGGTAGTTTTTTTCTTAATTTTTATGACGAACTTTTTTTAAAATAAAGATTTGTACGTTTCATGCAATTTATGTTTTTTTATTGCATTTTCCTTACGAGGAGTGCATGTTTGGCAATGTTTCCTTCCGAGAGCCATTTCCACGATAAAGCTTTCATTTATCTTATTTAATCCTAAATTTTCAATCGTTCTGAACAGCATCGAATCGTTGAACAGAATCATGTGAACAGCATCGGATCGAATCATAACGTTCGACAAGTGGGTTTTGGTATTGGTCCCTTTGCATTTTTTTCCCTTTCAAACTCGGTCTTTTCGAAAAAGTTTGTGATGTACTTTCCGCCAAAATACGAAGATTGGACTGAAATCTTAACGTTTACATATCGATTTTGGCACGTTTCGCCTTAACCATGATCTCATTGATCAAAGCATCCAATTGGTCTACCGGTGAAAAGCGCAATTTGGCCGAATCACTGAATACATAAGTCGCGAATCCAGATCCTTTCAGTGCTTCGATGTCCTCGAATTTCAAGCGGCCCACACCGGTATATTTTCCCCAAAGATTCCCGGTAACGGTATTTTGTACCCTGAGTTCCCGTTCACTGGTCATGACTTGGAGCCCCCAAATATCGGCAACCGCCCAAGCGAAATAACCCAGAATCAGCAACCCAACCAGCAAGCCCAAGCCAGCAAATACAAAAAAGAAGAACTGGGCCATTTCAGCATCATCCAATGCAGCCAAAAGAGGTGGAAGATTCTGCATCTTCTGGAACTGTCCTTGTAGAAAACGGACAAACAGAAAAAAAAACGTGAAGTAAGAGATGAACAAAAGCATGATGATGGTACGGGTACGTGCTGAATGTGTGTAAATGGTGCACTGGTCACCGTGGCCAGTGTCCATCGTTTCCCCGTCCTTGTTCATCATACCGATCGACTCTTCAATAGAATTCATCGCCCTGAGTACTGAAAAAGCTTTGGAATCTTGGCTGTTCTTTTGTTTGTTCCAATGTCCCGTGGTCCTGGATTAAGGCCACAGTATTCAGGCCCTTATTTTAGCACAATTTCGGGCAGCCACGCCCTGACCCAACCGCCCTGGATCAGCATCGCGCTTAGGTCTCGGCCTCCTCGCCAAAATGCAGGACCAATAATTCCAACAAGGCTGCATTGGCCGGTGGAAAGGGATGGCTTTTTAAGTGAACGGGCTCGACCCATTTAAACTTGGCAACACCTAATGGTTTGGGCGTTTGACCGGGCAGCATTTCACATCAAAAGAAATGGAGAAGCAAACGCCGGTCGGGATATGTAAATGCTTTAAAAAAGCGAAACCAAAAATTGACAAAACTGCGTTATAATGAATATAACATCCATAAAATTCCTTGGCGAGTGCGGAAGAGGGAGTAGTAGGGTCATTTGGCCTATAATAATTTTAATCTACCTATCAGGCTATTCAAAATTGGTTATTTTAGAACTAACGTGACCTTGAAAAGGCACTGTAAAACCAAAACAATAAAATTGAACCAATTGAATGTTTAAATTATTATGTATTGTTCGTTTGAAGGAATTTTTACAAGCAATGAAAAGTAATTAGTTAACACAGCTTTAGGACTTCACTAAATAGATACAAAAGTTATAATTAAAAATAAATAATCAAAATTAAAATTTTAATTAAATAATTATGATAAAAAAATAAATAAATAAGTAATTATAATTAGATTGTATAAGAGTAAAATCTGAAACTTGCGAAGAGATCTACATAGAGGTATATTCCTTTGAGATAAAAGTTACGATTGATTATTGAAAGCATAAAAAACAGGAAGGATGAAGGAATGACATAAGATAACTAAATTGCACCACCCAAGAGGTTCAAGTGACCTCGAAGCATTTAAATTCAGTCCACAATTTAAAGTTACAACACGATAGGTTTGAGACTATTTATAGAAAAGAAACTGAAATTAAGGTCAGCTGTGCCGCATGAGGAACGCCACTGATCTTAATTCCCCGTGAGAGTTCATTTCAATGCCAATAGCTCTTTTTCTAATAAAAAATTAATTATTGTAACAGTTTTACATAAATATTATGTTACGTTTAACCTTTATCTGTGCATCTTTATTATTAATAGTTATAACTAGTAACACCTTGTTGTAGGGCTAAGCTGCCTAAAGTCAGCACAGCTATGGACGTTCCTCCTCAATCCCATTCTAGTAAGAGCTTTGCTCATTTCCCATTTCTCTCAATTTCATTAAGTTTTAATCCTTTTAAACTTTTCCCTATAACCTCGTCCACTATTAAAAAGTACCCCTGATTTTCGTTTGGTCGCAAATTCTTGGATTGCCAAATAGCGTGTTTTTTGTTGTTGTTGTTTTTCTACATATCACCCTTTGGTGTCGTAGTGGTCTCGGATCGAAGACAACAACTTTTGCAACTCGTTGAAGGGGTTGGCATCGCCGGTTGGTGTTTTTCGCGCCTGAGCGAAAGATCGCCAGCCTTGGGCCGCGACTGTCATGCTGTGAAACTCGCCCATGTGTTCTTTTAAGAGAGGTTCGATCTTTACAAAAGCGGTTTCCGCCTCGTCGAAGCGGGCGAGCACTGCACAGTTGTAGGCAAAGTTAAAACTGGAGGTTAATATTAGCGGGTTCGTGTCTCCATATTTTGCAGCGAAACTATTCGTAGCAACTTGATAATACTTGAGTGATTCCGCACGTCGCCCCATTCTGGCAAGCATCACGGCCAGACCGTGATGAACAGCTCCTTTGGTGTACAAGTCCGTTGAGTTTTCGAATTTCGACACCAGACTTCTGGCGATTTTCTCAGCTTCGGAGAACTTGCCGATTTGGGCGAGCATGTTGATCTTGGCTCTCAACAGCGTCGGTTCCAGCTTTGCATATCCTTGTTGTTGCATCTGGCCGATGGCTTCATCCATCAATGTCATTGCCCCTTGAGGATTTCCCGACTTGAGCAGCAACTCAGCCAGAAAACCTTTTCGAAAAATCGTATCCTCATGATCAGCTCCCAGTGCTTCCTGCGTGTATTGAAATGCCTTCTCGCCCATTTCCTCTGCCTTGGCCGGCATTCCCAAGCCCAGGAAAGTCTCAGCAAACGCGCCAAAGAGAGTTCCTTTCGATCCTTTGCCCAACTTCGGATTGTCATCGAGTTTTCGAGCTGCATAGTCTAACGATTCTCTGACTGTGATTTGCGACCCGTTGCTTAACTCATCTGGAGTGCGGAATGCCTCGACGAGATAGTCCAATGCATTCTTGGTTTCTGTTCGTGAGGCTTCAGCAATCTGTTTTTCCTTGAGCGCCTGCTCCTTTGCCTTCATGGCGGTCTCTTTGGCCTCTTGTTCGGCACCACGAGCGACTTCAGCAGCTTGCCGCTGCTTGTCGACGAAGAATGTAGCCACGACCGAAACCACCGTTACCAAAATCATCGCCAGGAAGGCAACTGTCCCTAATGGAAAATTTAAATAATACCTAATAGACTATACATTTTTCCTCTTAATATCCTTTGGTTCTGTGGTTTGTTAGATGAAAATTAAATTATCGTTTCGTCCTGCTTTTGTTTATTAAATCTGTATTTTCCTCTTTTCCTCCTATTTATATTTGGACCTAACTTTGAGTTTTATGAGCAATCATATATTTTATCGTAAAATTTCATTGAAATCCAGTAGAAATTCGCTAGCCTCGCAGTAATATTCTGTGTAATTCATAAATTTGACTGAAATCCAGATTCAAACAAGGTTCAATACGAATCAAAATTCTAAAATTAGACACCCAATAAACCATTCAAAGGCAATTCTGATAATGTCCCTTAGACCAACAGAACAGCTAACATCAATTATGTAACCAGGCCGCATTTTAGATCACTCATTAAGCCACCTACGAAATCCCCTTGATTAGAAAAGATCATCCATTCTGAGACCTAATTTACCATATCGACAAAATAAATATTATACCATATTCAATTGTACTATAAGTCCCCAGTGAAAATGTTTTAGGTTTGACAATTGAGCCTTTCAGAAGCCAATCGAAAAACATCCTTAAAATGGAAAAAATTCAAAATAAAATCATTGCTCGGTTTGATTAACACACCAGTAATTTATTGAAAAGAATTTCCTGAACTTCTTATTGATTGCTTATGTGAATGGGCAAAGTTTGTTTTATCTAGTGTCTTAAAGAATCAAGGAATTGGAATTGGCTCCTGAAAATAATTTAGTCAGAATAACAGAAAAAATTTTGTCTCATTGATTGGCATTATTTCTTGTTTCCCAGAATGGTACTTGCAACAGTTCAAGGTTAAGCTTAAGCAAATAGAATGTAAGGTTAAAGTAGATTCTAATTAAATTTAATCAATTTAAGGTTAATTTAGGGTGCAAAACAGGGGACCACAGTAATTCTGAGTCTTACACTCCACTCCAATAGAGAAATAGCCAATACCAATTACGACTTACATGGTTATCCCCTTATAACCTACAGAAAACCATCCCAGAGAAGAAGAAGAAACGTTTTGTTTGGATCCAACAATCAAAGTCCAAAAAACATGCCAAGGTCAATAGGTCAATAAATACATAAACAAAAACATGAAAGAACATATTAAATTAAATGTAATTTAAATGTTAAATATAATTAAATTAAAATTAAATGTATAGCCATTTAAAAATTAAATGTAGCCTATAGAGGGGGGCCACCAAAGAAATTCCAATTGAGCCCCATATCTAGTTGATCTTACCCTGGATACAAATTTTATTTTAGAATGTAGATAACAATGGCAGGACACATGGTAATCTAAATTAAAAAAAAAAAAAAACATGCTGTATTTTACAAAGTAATAATTTCATTGCTTTAGTGTTTCCTTTATTTCTTCATATATCATAGGTTGGTTTTAGTGTAGTTGAAGAAAAGCAACTATATCATTTGGGAAGAGCACAAGGAAACTAAGAATGCTAGGTTTATATGTTTAGCATAAATTTTTAGAAGTGGTCAGTGACTAAAAGTATCATTGTCAGAAAATGACTGCAAAGTTCATTGTCAGAAAAACAACCATGACATTTGGAAACAGCATAAAATAAGGGATCTAAGTTTACTAGCCTGTTTTTTCTTTTAAGTATTTTTCCTTCAGATGTGGTCAACCACTAAACATTTACTATTATTTTTCCTAGCTTTTTTCCAAATAAAGAGCTAGAATTTTATGTGCTAAAAAATAATATTTAGCTCTCTTAACTTTTCAAAGAAAAATATAGTCTATAGCCCTACACATTCATACAGCCTAATTTAGCTAAGAAGAAAATGGATACATCTCTTGATGACACTTTTATGCTTGTTCCAAATTCAATAGTTACTTCTACAGCAAATTCCATTTTGACCCTTCACATAGTCCCAGAAGGAAGGCTAACTTAGAAGCAATTAGAAGGTTACTAAACCAATAGGCTAGGAGCCGCATTAAGGGCTCAAAAAGGCATCAAGCAATGTAGTCATGTTTGTCCTTGTTAAAATACATTTATATTTGTAATTACTATTTTAAAAGACAAATAAATAATTAAACTGATTATAGATATTTATAATGCCTTACCAATGACAATAAACTGATCGACAAGAACACGACGATCCCGACCAAGGCGCAGCAGGTGTTTTCAACCGCCGACGACAACCAGACCGCGGTGACCGTGCACGTCCTGCAGGGCGAGCGTGAACGCGCGGACGGCAACAAGTCGCTTGGCCGTTTCGACCTGGCGGACATCCCGCCGGCGCCGCGCGGCGTCCCGGCCGCTCAGCCGGCCGGGAGCGCGATCGTCTTCGCCTCGAGGTGCTCCTCGAAGCCGATCCAGCTGTGCTCGCGGCCGATCCCCGACTCCTTGTAGCCGCCGAAGGGGACGTCCCAGTTGTAGTAGACGCCGCCGCAGACCGAGAGCGTGCCGGTGCGGATGCGCGCCGCGATCTCGTCGACCCCCTTGGCGACGCATTCCGGGGCGGCGCCGGGCGCGCGGCTCCATTTCAGCGCGACGGCGTAATGGGTCGGGTTGACGATGATCACATCGGCCTTGGGCACGTCGTTCATCATCCGGTTCATGGCGATCTCGCGCCCGCGCTGGCGGCGGGACTGCTTCATATGGGGGTCGCCCTCGGAATCCTTGTTCTCGTCCTTGATCTCCTTGAAGGTCATCATCAGCTTGCGGCGATGATCGAACAGCCGCCAGACATAGTCGAAGGCGGCCAGCGCCAGCGCGACCACCGTGGCGGCGATCAGGAGCCGCATGCCTTCCTCGCGCATCAGGGCGGGCAGGGCGTCGCCCGGCAGCAGGGTCGAGGCGATGATGCCGTTGACGTCGCCCCACAGGATGACGCCGAGCGCGACCGAGATCGCGCTCAGCTTCACCACGCTTTTCGCGAACTCGACCAGCCCGGTCAGGCCGAATTTCTTTTTCGCGCCGCTGATCGGAGAGATGTTCGACAGCTTGGGCTTGATCTTGGTGGGCGCGAACACGATCGCCCGCTGTCCCAGCAGCGCGACCAGCGCGAAAAGCGCGGGCAGGATGAAGATCGGCAGCACGGCATAGGCCGCCTTGCCCAGGATCGAGGCGGCCAGCGCCGGCCCGGCCGGCCCCAGAAGACGGTCGGTCAACAGGTCGGGCGTGGCGATGAAGGTGGTCAAGCTTACAATTACCCTTCCAAATAAGCTACTGTGGGGCGTGCAAAAGGCTACTGCATTGGTTTACGCGAGTATTACTCCACAGAGACACGCTCATGGCCTTAATAGTGGTTTTGACATCACTTTGCCAATTCCGTGTCTGCATCCTTCATGATTAAATTAAAAACAAAAAGTTGTTTTTTCAAATGAGCGATTTTATGATTTATAGCGACCAGAAACTATAATATGTAGAGCGCAATAACTATTATAGATTGGTTGTTGTAAGTGCCTTTTCTTAATATTTACCTGACTGACTTTCAAATATATGAACCAAAGGTTTTGTTATTTGAAAGAAGTTTGAAGAGAGAAACTCTATCAATCTGAAAGCATTGTGGGAAGAACATTAAGCTCTGCATCATACTGCCCTCATATTGACCTTAAATCGCACTTGAAGCACTGAAACAACGATAGTAAAACTTTAGTATAAAGAGTGGAGAGTCGAGAGTAGCAGCCCCTCCCTTCCTTAGGACATTTTTGGGACATTCGGAATTTTAATTTCAGTACTAAACTACATTTGAAAGAGTTTGTTGATATAAGTGCGATTGCTATGTGTTTTAATGTTACATTAAGAGTCATCCTCAATACAGCAGGACAGCTCTCCCATCAACCCGTTGCTTTTTACGCTAAAAATTTCACTATTGTATAGCAATGCTTAGATAATAAGAGCTCATTATACTTTTCAAATAAAATGAATACGCTGTATACTTTTCAAATAAAATAGGAAGTGTCCCCTATCAAACCTCAGTACTTACACCTAAGTTCAAGTTTTGTAACTATCAAGGGGATTCTTGACACTTTCTGACGAGAAGCAACTTCTGAAAAGCTGCTTCTCTGGCTTTGACCCCATATTTGATTGACTTAGCTGGGTGATGATTCACTGTGGTTCCTATTTTACTATTCAAAATACGAAAAAAGGTCCATAGGCTTTTCCTGTGTCTAATAAAAAAAAGTAAAGAATACGGGATTAGACTTTACAGCGCCTACTGGCGGTGCTAATCTCCGTTTCTCGGCCCTTTAGCCAGGAAGTGCTGCTCCCCTCATGATTTACAAAAGTGGAAGGATATCCTATGACAAAGAGGTTAGCTTACAAGTTTCGACTTAAAACTAACATTTATAAAGAGCATCCAAACATCCCCTCTTCATATCCAAACACTAGCAAATTGTGTTGTGGAAGAGCACTACTGCCTTTATAGTTCTTCCTTGTGCTCCACATTCAAATATATTTTGAAAACAATCCAGAGACTGATTTTTTACCACCATCTATACAGTCTGATAGAATTGTGCAAGTCAACAATAAGAGTATGGATCAATAAGAACAACCTAAGAATATCCACTGGCGAACAGGGTTGCCAACTGGACATATTTCTATGTGCTGGGACATAATGACTCAATAGGGCAACTAAGGAACACATTTTAGAAATTTAGGATACAAAAAGGAAACCTTTTTCAAGTTTATGACATAAAACACATAATTTCCCTACCAGATATACGTTTTTATGAAAAAAAACTCACTCTTCACCAAACTAGTGCCAAAACTACTTATCTAGTACTATATCTACTTAACTTCTTACTTTCTACTAATCTTTTGCATTTTATACTGTATTTTTCGGAGTTACTTCCTCTTTGCCGAAGGCAACTATGCGCAAATACTCTTAAAATCCTTAAGAGTTTGTATTGTTTCATCTATAAACGATTGTATTTCTCCTAGTTTTTACACTACAGTCAAGATAATAGACAAGCAGGCACCGTTTTCGTTAACACTGACTTCCGGCTTCCGATAGCCATTTATCAGTTTATCAAGTATTGACAACTGAAAATGAAAAGTTTAGAAAATTAAAATTTTGGATTCTTGATGGTCTGGAATCAAAATAAAAGCCAAGCACTCAGGGTATATTTCGTCAGTCTGAATTTTTTTGGGAAATAGCGACAAGGTCAAAATGGATTATTTTCTTTCTGACCAAGGCTCTTTGGACAGAAGCGGTTGTAGTAAACACTGCGAAAGAAGCTCATTTGATTAATTTTAGCGTTTATACTTGATTTAGTAGAGTGCTCTGTGGAGTTAATTTTTTACCCCCTAAATTTTATACTTATAAATCTGCAGTTTGCTGCTTTGAAACATGCCTCAATATGCGATGTATATGTACTTGAAATGGAGTACTTACACCAATATATTCGTCATTTTGAATATTACGAAAAACAATCAAAAGCAGGATAACTATGCAGCAGAGACTTTGTTCCTTTTTTGTTTCTAAATTAATCTAACAAAATAAAAACTTGATTCATTAAAAAAAAATCTGCATGTGTCCTAGGTTATAATTGGATACAGGTCAAGAAATATTCGGACCATTTCTTTTTGTTATTAAAAGCTTTTTCTGTTCTGTCCATTGTCTTATTTATGCTATAACACCCGTTTTTCTATACTTTGATTTGTCTCATCTGTAAATGGAAAGGCAGCGCAGTCTAAGTAATTATTTAGTGTGTAAAAGTAAAATAAAACGTTTGTGGGAAACCATTTTGCCAAGTCTTTGAATGATGGCTTTCGAGAAAGGCTAGAGCCAGGCAGAACTTTTTTCAGTGATAAAATGCGAAACACGACTAACCTCCATAGAACTACTACACACAAGCGGAAAGCGTTAACAAAATTAACCACAATTTCTAGCCAAGACTCCCATACCAAAATTTAGGTTGATGCCTCCCATTTTTTGGGACCTTCAATTCTGTTTTATTTTTAAAAAATCTCCTTTGCGGGCAAGGTGATTCTTTGTTTTTCTGTCATAAAAACGCCCTAAGTCTTAACACTCCGAATTCTTAAGCTTCAGAAGACGTGTATCACATTTTCGTTTACTTTTGGAGTAACTAGAGAGAAAGCTGAAATCAAAGAGAGAATCACAGAAAATAAAAATCATAGTCCTGGCGGATTTTTTGAAATTCCTTTAGCTTTCATGCCCGTATAGTAATAGTGGTAACCCTTTGGCAAGAACGGCAGAAGTTCAAACAGATCTTTCAACTCGCGAGGCTCGACCTCCAAACTGCTTTCATGAAGGGGCAACATTTTTTTTAGCAATATTTTAGGCAACAATTGCCATTCATAAGAGAGGGACAATTTAACCCTCATTTCTGGTTTATAAAACAGTTCGTGGTAACAAATTGTAAGTAAGGAGTGAAACTATTGTTATTTTCAGTTTTTTCATGAAAAGAATTGAAAATAGCAATAGAAGTATTTCTGATAGTTTTGTATTTATTAGACAAATATTTTTTCAAGTTGACTTAAGGTATAGAAAGGAAGGGTGGAGGTAGATTCTTAGAAAGCTTCCTGGGTATAAATAAGGCCCTGCATTAAATATAGGAAATTATAATTTCCCAATTCAACTGCTTTCTAAGATAGCAAATAGCCCATCCCCCACCATAAGTGCAAGGGGAAAATATGAAGGATTTATTGTTTGACAGATGATGGTACCTAGATTTGCAATTTTTTTTAATACGTGAGTGTTATGTCTACATATAATTTACATACATATTTATCAGCTATACATATAATACATGTTAATATAACATACATATAATATATACATACATACATATTTAGAATGCATATAGTTTACATTCAGTTAATTTACTAATTACATATTTAATTGCTTTGATTATTGGAATTTCCAATTAATTAATGTATGTCTATATTAGAGACTAAATTATTTATTCTAATTTGTTTGGACTATTGTTTTGATTTGAGGATGTACTCAGAAATTCCCTTAGTATGCTATTGACAAGTTTAACTTGTTGATTTTAGTATTTTAAGTATAGTTTAGAGACTAAAGATTTTACTCCATTTTGTTTTGGACTAATCCTTTGTTTTGAAGATGCACTAAGAAATTCCCTTAGTATGATATTGACAAGATTAACTTGTTAATTTTAGTATCTTAAGTATAATTATAGTATATATTTGCCCTTAGGTTTATATGTACAATATAATATTTTGAAGACATTTTATTAATTTCTTAATTAATTTACATTTTGTTAATGTATGTCTATATTAGAGACTAAAGATTTTATTCTATTTTGTTTGGACTAATCCTTTGTTTTGAGGATGTACTCAGAAATTCACTCAATATGTTATTGATAAGATTAACTTGTTAATTTCAGTATTTTTGAATACCATTTTTTTGAACATTTTTTTTTTTTTTTTTTTTTTTTTTTACATATTTTTGAAGTTTTCTGCTGGACTTCCCCATAAACCCAGTTTATCAAAATCATTCATCTGTAATATTAGGGATCGAGTTGAAACTTTCAGGAGCTGTTGGAAGATGAAGATGGTAAGAGGACTTGAAAATTGATGGCTGGGGGAGGGTTTGGATGGATAAAAGTATTTTTGCCTCTAACAAATTAATTCACTCAGCAAATGACAGCATTTTTTCCTCTGAGAAGCTAGAAAAGGCACTGGGTGAAGGAGCCCCTAAGGACTAAAAAAACTTGAAAAGAGAATTTTGTCTAGTCCAAAATTTTTCTTTTTTAATCTGCCAGGACTGATCATATTTTATTTAGGCCAAAAGCAGCTGCTGGACTTTGAACGCATTGATCATTTAAGATCAAAAGACTAAAACATTGATGATGCCCAAAACAGGGCCATAAATTTCATGCTTCCAATGAAAATTACAATCATAAGCTCCTGGCCAAGGTGGACCCACATGCGGAAAAAAATACAACCAATTCTGGCTTTACTGATCCACAAGATCCAAGAATCTACCCAATTTCTTTTGTCAAATAGACATGTTTTGTCAACAGGCAGGTTGACATGGACAAAGAGACCTTGGTGAAGAGCAAAATATTGAAGAAAATTGGTGGTTATTATTTGTGATGCCCTAAATAGGTCCATTCTTATTTTGTCTCAGATCAGAGATTTTGAATCTTAAATCAGATTATTTGAATCTTACTGACGTGTAACACTTGGTTTGAAACACCCCATTCTATATTTACCATGGCAAATCAACAGTTAAAAAAATAGAATATAAATTTTTTTTAAGAAACTGTTGGATCAAGATACATTTATATTCAAGGGCATCTACAGGATGAGGGTCAAGACAGCTTCAGCCTGATAAATGACCAACAAATACGCAGATATGATTTGGAATTCTCCGGTCCGTCAAGCCTGAATTTATAGTAATTTTTTCTGGAACACAGTTTTCTGATGGAAGTAATTTATTTTTTGGAACACAGTTTTCTGATTGAAGTAATTTATTTTTTAAAACACAATTTTCTGATGGAAGTGCAGACTACTATATTACTACTAACCTCTAACTAGTACCTATTGGGTACTGTAGTCTATTACCTAGAAAACATGTTAATACTGTGTGGTCTTTTACCTAGAAGAGTATTTTATCTTGAAATTTGGTGCTTTGTGCTATACAATTTTGTTTTTATTGGCAGGTTTACATTTCTAGACCATTCTTTCTACTGCTCATTTCCTTTAATATGCAGTTTTCTATTCTACTTTGTTCTTGCCCGTTGAAAATAATTCCAGATATGCATCTGAATATGAAATAATTCTGAATACGCATCAGGATTCGGTCCCATTGGCTTAGTGTTATTTGGGCGTTTCCGTTGTCTTTATTATTATTAAGTTGTTCCATCAATTTTATGTCGTTCCTTGTTTAATGGTATGGTAATGCAGCCCAAAAATAATTTGTTTCCAAGAAGTGGGTCATTAACTTGGGCCTTGCAGACGATAAAAGCTGACATAAGGACACTGAGACGACAAGGATACTGACAGAACGTTAGCCACTGAGGTTATGAAGAACTATGAAAACCATACCTAGCCGTATTGTTTTATTAGTTTGCTCATTTTATCACAGCTATGAAGAAACAAAAAGGGTAGCTTCACAAACTATTTATCTACATAATGGTGAAGTAGCACGCGGTTCAATGGCGCTGAACTTAGTCCAGATATAGGTGGTCCAATAGCAAGCCGACCTCCGTATTGATAAAGAGTAAACAATGCATTGATAGCAAGAGCAGTCCAAAGAATTTATAGCAAAATAATTAAGTCATTATCTTATAAGACTACTAATTTCTTCTTGCTTCAGTTACAGGCTTAGACTTTTTCTTGATGCATTTTTATTTGATCCATGCACTGGCAGATCTAGGGGGATCAGGGGGACCCCAAGCCCCTCCCAAGATTTTTTCTGGCGCCCACTCATCCTATTTCTTTTTTTTATTAGTAAATTTGTTAATTTGGTCAATTATTAGCACCTTTTTCACATTGGCCCCTCAAAGATTTTACTCATTGGCGTCATTGTCACATTGGGCCTCCTCTAAGATTTTGCTCTAGATCCGCCCCTCGATCCATGACACGTTAAGTTATCAGCATTTGGTCTATAGTAGGCCTGTTCTGAATGAATTCAGCTTGATACTAAGATATCAGAAGTAGTGGGGGCATTGTGGATTCTACGATACAGGTACCCCCGCGAATCCCGGTGCCAGCACTTTTTTTAAACTAGTGAATATCAGGCTGATTTCTTTCAAGATTTTTTTTTTAAGTTTGCTACGTAAAATTAATTATTTACCTATGCAAATGTTAAAACCCCTTTAAAGCTTCTTCGAGACTTGTTGCTTAAGGCCCGCTAGTCAAGCGGGGAACCCACAAATGTAAATGAGGATGACACATTGCGGAAACTTGGATGTTACCCCGTGGATAATTGTTTACCCATCCAAAGCCATAGCAACCAATTTCAACTGGGCCCTAGCAACCAACGAGTATTATTGATTATTGATCTATTGCGCGATCCTGGTTGTTACATAATATTTAATTGTTTATCAATGCGAATTTATTGAGGATGGTGTAATATTGCGTGTCAATGACACTTGTGATAAATCTTACGGGCCGCTAGTCAAGCGAGGAACTCCTGGATGTACATGAGGATGACATCTTATGTACACGTTGGTGTTGCATCATAGTTAAATGTTTGCCTAGAAAAATCCCTTGATACCAGTTCCAGACGGGCCCTAGTAACCAATTCCAACAGGATCCTTGCAACCAACAAATATTATGGATTACTGATCTATTGCACACACCTGGTTGTTACATAATAGTTAATTGTCTACCTATGCAAAGTCCTAGAAACCAGTTCTATCTAAGCTCTAGTAACCAGTTCCAAACGGGACCTAGCAACCAACAAGCGTTATTGGTTATTAATCTATTTCGCAGGCCTGGTTGTTAGATAATAGTTAATTATTTACCTATGCAAATCCTTAGCAACCAATTCCAACACGGCCCTAGTCACCTAAGAGTATTATTGTTTATCGATCTGTTACGTGCACCTGATTGCTCCAATGTTATTAACTGTTTTACGCGAGCTATACTAGGACAGATTAAGTCAGTTGTTGAAGTTAGTGAGGTGTTACGCAAGCATCATTGCGCAAATGATTTAACTCATTGCCGGCGACAACGCACCGGTTAAGGCGCGCAAACTGATCGACGTCACTTACGATGCCATGATGCTGGGTATCGCAGCGGTCAAGCCCGGGGCACGTTTGGGCGACATCGGCGAAGCGATCCAGACCTTCGCGGAATCCCATAGGTTTTCCGTTGTCCGTGACTTCTGTGGACATGGCCTTGGTCAGGTGTTTCACGCGCCTCCCAGCGTCGTCCATTACGGTACCAAAGGTACGGGCGTTGAACTAAAACCGGGCATGATCTTCACCATCGAGCCGATGATCAACGCCGGCCGTCACGAGGTTAAAATCCTTTCCGACGGCTGGACTGCCGTTACGCGCGATCGCAGCTTGTCCGCTCAGTTCGAGCATTCCGTCGGTGTAACGGAAGACGGGGTTGAAATCTTCACGCTTTCGCCGGCGGGCCATACCAAGCCACCCTATTCGCGGTCGTGACGGCTGGCGGTTCAGACCCCAAATTAAAGAAATCGAGCCCGCACCACACCGGGCATCGCGACCGACTGAGGCAACGTTTCCTGGATGCGGGCGACGATGCGTTGGCCGACTATGAATTGCTGGAACTGATCCTCTTCGGGGCCATTCCGCGCCGCGATGTAAAGCCGCTCGCAAAACAGCTGATCGACAAATTTGGCAGTTTCGGCAATGTCCTTATGGCCGACCCAGACCGCCTGTCTCGCGACGGCGGCTTGGGACCTTCGGCCATCGCAACGATCAGGGCGACCGGCGCCGCGACAAAACGTCTGCTACGCGAACAGGCGGCGGAGAAGCCTATCCTGGGGTCATGGCAAGCGGTTTTGGACTATCTGACTGTCGCAATCGGCTTTGAGCGAGTCGAACAGTTTCGACTTTTGTATTTGGACGTAAAGAACGGTCTACTGGCGGACGAAGTGCAGCAGCGCGGAACTGTCAACCACGCGCCGGTTTATCCTCGTGAAGTGGTGCGCCGCGCCCTCGAGATCGGCGCCAGTTCGACCATCATGGTACACAATCACCCGTCGGGCGACCCCTCGCCTTCTCCAGCGGACATCGCCATGACCAAAGACGAGGCATTCTCTGGAGCAGTATTGACTAGGTTGATTCGGCTCCAACCGATCAACAAACATTTACAATCTTGGGACCCACCATTTTCCTGTCTTAAAAAAAGAGGACATCAATATTGGTAAGGCTTGGATTCCGTAGTGGGACTTAATTGTTATAACTGAAAGGAAAAAAAATCTATTTAAAAGTGTTCCCAATATGAATAAAAGACTGTTGAAATAAAAAAAACGAATCATTTTTTTTATCACTTACATAACTATACCAGCAAGTTTTTTTTACAAAGTTACTTTTATGGGAAGGTTGTCTTTGTTTCCAATTTTTCTTTGTTGCAGTTCCAGCATTAGCTTCAATATAAGTTATTTTTAAGCGCAGTGATTTTTATGTTTACAATTTATTTTTGTTCTTAGTTTTAATGTCAACCACAGCCGAAAATCCGATGTCAAATAGATATGAACTCATAAAGAGGAGGAGGACTTGCATAACTTTATCAAATAGAGAAGGATAATTATCAGCAACTAAGAGCAAGATTTTCGGTAGCTGTTTATAACTAAAACTATTTTTAGTTTTCTTCTGAAAACCAAAATCTTCTGAAAACCAACGAGTTGTGCACTTGTTTCTGTTTACATACTAGTTGGTAAGTCGTCTTAGTATGGATTACAAATTCAACTCAACGATTGAATTTTTTCATCTCACCCTTAAAATAGTCGTCAAAATTAATTTTTAACGGTGATAAATTACTGAAAATTTCAGACAGTACGTTCATCACAGATTGTGCTTGGTTTTCAATAATAAAAATTTCAAGTTTTTCAAAACAATTACGCTTGCCAGTATCAAACTTTCCACAACATCAGTTTTTCATAAATGATCGAATTTTATTGCGAAATGCGAAATTTCTGATTTGTTTGAACCTGGCAAATACATATTGAGTTAGTTTAATTTGGAAAAAATATCCGCCAAATTAGTCACCTTGAAGGTGAATTCGATGTCCAGTAGATTCTTTAATACCTTCAGATTTTCTTCAAAGTAAATTGTAACTTCATTACGCAATTCCAATATTAGTGCCAGAACTTTTTCAACTAAAAAAATCCCCCTGAAAATGTCTATACAGTTCCCAATAACCATTACTATATGTAAACAATGGTCAAAGTTTGTAGCTTACGGCCCTCTCCCGGGGAATTTGAGGGAGTAAGTCGCCCCAAAGACATAGTTATTAGGTTTTTTGACTATCTTGAACAAAATTGCTATCTCGAAATTTTGATCCGTTGATTTTGGGAAAAAAGAGCGTTGGTGGAGGCCTAGGTTCCCTGCAATTTTTTGGTCAATTTAAAAGGGCACTAGAACTTCTAATTTCCGCTCTCGTGACATTCTAGGACCACTTGGTCGATTCTATCACGCCTGAGAAAAAGAAAAAACAACAACAAATAAACACGCACCCGTGATCGTTCTTATGGAAACCTACGAAATTCCATTTTTTGTAGATAGGAGATTGAAACCTCTACAGTAGGGTTCTCCGATACGCTGAATTGGATGGTGTGATTTTTGTTAAGATTCATTGACTTTTAGGGGATATTTCTCCCTATTTTCCAAAATATGGCAAATTTTCTCCGGCTCGTAACTTTTGATGGTAAAGACTATTTCGATGAAACTTGTATATTTAAAATCAGCATAAAAATCTAATACTTTTGATGTGTCTACTTGTATCAAAATTCCGTTTTTTTAGAGTTCAGTTTACTATTGAGCCGGGTCGCTCTAGCCTTAAAAGACTTAGTAACATTAGCTTCACTCCTGTTTGTGGTAATTTTTTTCGTTTTAAGTATGACTTGACCATTCATTATTACAATAGCCTTGCGATAAAATTTACGCAAGGCTATTTTATTAAACTTGAAATTCAGCTGAAGACAAAATGGCTCTCAATTTATCTCTGGAATCATATTTAGATGATAAAAAAAAAAAGTAAAACTTGAGATATTTCAAACAGTTTGTGGTACTGAACTGTAGTAAGGAGCGACCCGGCTCAATAGTAACAAATACTCTAAAAAATGAACTTTTTATACCAATAGCTACATCAAAAGAATCGTATTTTAATGCTGATTTTGAATATATAAGTTTCATCAAGTTTAGTCTTACCCATCAAAAGTGGGCCTTGGATGCACGCAACTTGCAGTTTTGCTAGCCATTTCCTGGCCTTTTAACCGACACATATTTTAACATAATTGACAGATCCAGCTCCCTAATGGCACCAAAGGCTTAGGGTAAATATTCTTTCAGCGCCTTGTTACTGCTGGATCTCAGAAACTTTCTTGGAGTGGCTCCTTCTTTAAAGTGTTTCTATCCGGTTCATAATACTGGGAAGAACACCAGATTAAAACAAATTGTGTACAATAATAACTTCACCTAGTTTACTGCAGGAGAGACCAGGGAGTCTGAGGTATCTCAGCATTGTAGGCTAATCCAGGGCAACAAGACAATGTATGTACTTTCTGACTTGACATTGGACTGATTCAAGGGCTTACTGGTCACCTCTGTTGAGATGAGAAGCAATACACACACCGTGTTCCAACTTGAGTGGTATATCCTCTTTCTTTCGGTTGTGCCTTGTATTAGAAACAAAAGAAAAATTGACACAAAAAAAGTGAAAGGTCACTATCCAAAAACAGACAAAGATGAGAAAATTCTTCGGCAATGGCATAGGATGAACGCCAGGGGTCTCTTGTTCTTTTTTCATGTAAAACGGCTCTGTTTCAATCTCAGATAGTGTTATGTTCTTATCCTGACAGATTTTAGCAGTGGTTACGGCAAGGCGTTTAAAACAATTTTATCCTGCTATTAGTTCGTTGACCTCTTGTTTATGCGTACAATAATTATGTATCTTTACATCCTATAACAGTCTGTAGAAGTTTCTGAACTTATAACCCAAGAAAAAGGACAGAAAGTTGTGAAACTTGTGCATTGAAGTGGTTTTAAAGAATCCCATGGAGCGGGGAGGGACTGATGCATGCAGATTTTCTAGGGGAGGGATAAGAACACGGAAAATAATCTGACAAAGCTCTATGAATATTTCACAATTTCGATGCCCCTTACATACATATAGGGCCTTTAAAGGTAGTGGTAAATATCGATTCTGCCCCTCGCGCTGACGTCCAAGCTCTATAACACCAAAAATAGCATGTTTCACCATACGTTATTTACGTCGAAATATTTCGCAGCCCCTTTCATATACAGATAATTTCTGTTCGTTTTTAGTTTTAATGTCACTCCTTACTTTCTGTTGAATTTTTTTTATTTTTTATTTAATCATTTGAAGGAGAACAGTATGTTCCACTTCATAATGGAGAGAAATACAACTATTTTCTATCTTGCAAGGTTCCCCAGGGTTTCGTCCATGACTTTAATAATATATTTATGGAAATTAATACTTGTTTCAAATTTACTGACGACTTGATTGTAGGTTATATCCGAAAACTGACTGTTCCACTCACATTACAAAAAAATGACTGCTAATAACTAGAATGCTATAAATACAGTGCTGATATACTGTTGATAAAGTAACTATAAATTAAGTACTTTAGCATCCTTTTACTTCCAAAAAAGTAACCTTATTAGTTTTTTTCCGTTGGAACTTATTAGCGTATTTTGCTTATTTTGCCCATCATGTGGAGTTTCAAATAAGAGTGTATCATTAAATGTGTCATTTAATTTGTGAATCCAATAGTGTCTCAAAGAAAGAGGGTAGTGCCGCAAAGGAAGTTCGTAGATTGCGTGAGTTTTAAGAATATGACATTATTAAGTTTGCCCTAACTGAGTTTCGTACCTCTTCTCTACTTTTAGTAGAGAAGAGTTTGAATGTGCGTTAGAGTTCTAGATTGTGTCAACACCTTTATTTTTGGTTTTGCAGAATGAAGAAAATATGACCTAAAAAATTAGATCGTTCCATTCTATGCCTGCTTTGGATGTTTGAAGCTAGACAGGCAGGTCTGAAAGGCCTATCCGCAATGATATTTTACTAATACCAAGATTCAGCTTAGGCTCAGCCACATTAGGGCTAATTTTAGCCAATCAGAATTTTGCACGTAATTTTTAGGCCAATCAGAAAAATCGAACTGAAAATCCAATTGGCTCAAATCAGCACAAACTAAAACCCGGTATTAGTAAAATCTCATTATTAATGTGTTTTAGTGAAATCTGCCTATATACTTCAGTGTAATTATATTGGATTGGTTTTATTCTTGGTTTGTTACTCTTGTATGCTTTTTAATAGCTGTATGTTTTCGTGCATCGAGTATTATAACTCCCTGATTTGTTAGAAGACTGGACTGCAATTATACAGAGTCTCGGTGTATAACTATTCGAAAACAAGTCAACATTCCATTGTATGTTAAAATGTACACGAATAATATGATACGTTATAGGTCTTACATTTCCGTCCCAGTATGCATAAATGAGTTATGGGCATGCAATGGAGAAAATGAAATGAATATTGAATTGTATTCTTAATGCGTCTATTCGAGTATTTTAGCAGTCCAAGTCATGCTTTCCAGATTAAACTGAGACAACTTTAATGATTCTAAAATTAAGATATCGTTTATATTGGTGAAAACCTTTCGCAAAATAAGTGCTACATTCTCTGAATTTGTTTTGTTTTGAATGGATTAGTTTCTGGCAATGAAACTAGCTAAAATGTGCACAGTTTCCATGAACTGCAATTTGTAAAGTTTTTTTTTTTGTTATTTTTTTTTTACTCTTAAAAAAGTTGTTTTGTTTTCATAGATTTCCCAAACATCTACAACTACTAAACTATGCACAAATTTTTATTGAATAAGGATAGCATGAACTTTTTCGTCCGTATATGATGCCTGACACATCTAATTTCTTAAAATACCAGAGGTATGAATGTTTGTGGGACAATAGTTGGCCTATGGAAAACTTATTGAGTAAGATAGAGTATTTTGCTTAGAGGAATGATATTTTTATACATTAAAGAATGTTCAAGGTAGTTTTCAGAATTTTATAGCATTTCCTTCTGGAGAAGGTAACAATGAACCTAAACAAATAGCCTCCCTATTATTTAAATCTTTTTGGTAAATATTGGGCAGTTCATATAAATGACATTTGAATAAAGTGAACACTCGGCACTC
Organism: Alatinidae sp. Z8VKAUB7J3; assembly: GCA_010016025.2. Lineage (NCBI taxonomy): Eukaryota > Metazoa > Cnidaria > Cubozoa > Carybdeida > Alatinidae > Alatinidae sp. Z8VKAUB7J3. The sequence continues at coordinate 137,136,798 of JAAAKM020073195.1, forward strand.
AATGCCATTTTTGATGCTCTTTCTGAATTTAATAATCACTTACACTGATTTAATAATCACGTGTACATTTCAAATTTGTCAATTTGGTCAATTACTGGCACCTTTGTCACATTGACCCCCTTAGATTTTTGCACTTCTTGATCCATTCATAGTTTCTTGTCTCTTGTCAGGAATGTCAGCGCCTATGGCTGGGATTGTGCCAAAACAACTTAAACATGTCTCAAGTAGCTGTTAGTTTAATTTTGCCTTTGAAATCCGCTCTTTGAGCCATCTGCAAATTGTTTCCGGAAGGATCTTTTCCGAAAGCGTTTACCCTTGTGTAGATTTATCTGAATTTAAATTATGTGTTCATAGGTATATATGTAGAAATTCCTTTTTGAATGAATTTAAAAAAAGAAAGAAAAAAAATGCATGAATCACGTGGAATATTTAAGAAATAGCAAAATAAAAATCCTAAAAAACTTAAATTCTGGCATTTTAGGTGGCACGGACATGGATCTAAAGACCACTACTTGATACGGGCGTACACTTCTTTGACTAGCATTTTTCTGAGTAAAATCTTTCTATGAGCCATCAAAATGAAATTATAATTGATTGGTGCCTTTGCGGGCTGGGCCGTTGTCGCCCAAGCAAGCCAAAAAAGGGATCAAGCATGCCTGTATTTTCTTTTTTAATATTATTTTTTCCTGAAAAGTTACGTTCTTATGCTGTTTGGATATTAAGGGTTGTCCCATAACAATCCTGACGAGAAAAAAAAAAGAGTTAGACTACATGGATTGGAGTACGAAAATCACACATTCAGTAAGGTTAGACGTGTACATTTTGACAATCAATTGGCAATATAAGTAAATTGAATATAGATAAAAACGGTTGTGATGGATATTTCCTTTTATAAAAGTAACTATGGATAATTTAACACTTTCATACTACTGCTACTACTAACATCTACTTACCAGGCCACCTGAGGTCTAACACAGCAGCGGGTACTCCTCCTCCATTACAGTTTGTTCAAAGCCTCCCTCTTAATAGTGTCCCAGGATGTTCCCGTTTCCCTTAAATCTTGCCTTACGACATCCACCCACCCTAACCGAGGATGACCTGCTTTTTATTTAGCCCTAGACGGTTGTCCGAAAAGGATATTCTTTGGCAATCTGTCGCTCTTCATCCACAGAACGTGCCTGAGCCATCTTAACTTTTCTTTTATTATAGCCCTAAAAAGTGAGTTTGAACCACAATTGTCGTAGAGCCTACTGTTTGAGATACCGGTGTAGGATTATTCTGGGTGATGTTTGTTGAAGTTCTTCAAGCCCGTCTAGTAGCTAATAAGCTGACGACCAAGTATTTTGCAGCCTTCTCCCTAATAAGTCAGATCAAGTATTAAAGCATAGACGACATAATTTACAGATCCTTTTCCCCCTTGAGAATTTAGGGCACTTGTGAAGTCCAAAAAGACGCAATTAAAAAACTACTTACCCTTCACTTCTTTTTTTTGGGATTAGATCTTCAGACTGTAATTGGTAGTTGTCTTGACGTCAAGAATATATCCCCGCCTTCTCCTCCCCAATAGAAGTTAAATAGATTCCAGGCTCAAAAGAAAAAAAAGAATTCAGGTATAGTGAGCTCTACAACCTCTTCTTGTAGATTCCCTAATGACAATAATTTTAGGGTACAACCCCCCTCCCTTTTGAGATCAGTTAGTTCTCATCGCTTGATTCTCACTAAATTTGCCTGTGATATAATTGCGCCTTATGGCATATGTTGCAATGATAAGAATTGAGGGTTCTCCTCCTTTCTCATTCTAGAAAAGCCATATCAAGTACGAGTTCCTTAAAGATGCCGTTAGGAAACTAAATGCAGCTTTGTGACAAATTGGAATGAGATCTGACGACTCCTTTTCGTGGAGACTGTGGTGACAAAAGATTTGGGACCCTTTTTCCTTCCCTTCAATGTTGGTCTCCTCCCCCCTTCCCCATATTGAAGTAATAATCCATTTTCTTATTTTTGTTTTTCCATCTCTACATGCTTATCCTCTGTCTCTCTCTCTCTGTGTGTGTGTATGTGTGTGTGAGTTTGTGTGTGTCTGTTAGTGTGTCTTAGTGCGTTTGTTTGTGTGTGCGTGTCTGTTTGTGTGTTTGTGTATGTGTGATTGTGTGTGTACGTGAGTGTGTGTGTGTGTGTGTGTGTTTGTTTGTGCGTGTTTGTGTGTGTGTGTTTGTTTGTATGTGTGTGTGTGTGTGTGAATAAGTGTGTTTGTGGTTTCCCCTCTCTGCGTGTTTGTCTCTCTCTCTTTCTCTCTCTCTCTCTCTCTCTCTGTGATAGTTTGTATTTGTATCCATCACCGCCGATACCGGCTGGAGCCTGCCGCTCAATATCGACGGGGTCGGCGGGGATATCGACCGCGCCGGCATCGATACCAGCGGCGCTCCCGGCGCGCCGGCGCTTCAGGGCAATGACGAGGATCAGTCGATCACGGGCGCGGCCGGCGCCGACTCCCTGCGCGGCGGCGGCGGCGACGACAATCTGGACGGCGATGAAGGCGAGGACAGCGCCGTCTATGCCGGGAACCGCAGCGATTACACCGTGACCGTGGCCGGCGACAACTCCAGCTTCGTGCAGGTCGTCGACAACAATGCCGGCGACGGGGACGAGGGAACCGACACGCTGACCTCGATCGAGACCCTGGTCTTCGCCGACGTCACGCTCAATCTCGATCAGGGCGCGCAGGTGCTCGACGAGAACGGCGAACTGGTCGGCACCTTCGAGACCGAGGAGGAGGCTCTCGCCTTCGCCCGCGACAACGATCATGTCGAGGACGGGGCGGGCGGCTTCGGCGCCGGCGAGGAAGAGCCGTTCGAGGGCGTCGATTTCGGCGCTTCCACCGATGCGGCCGCGTTCGAGTTCGATTCCGGCGGCGGTTCGCTCAAGACCGGCGTCGTGGCCGGCGGCCGCACCGGCGCCCGGCTGCTGCTGGACGACGGCAGCGGGGATCTGGCCGAGATCGCCGATGTCTTCGACGCCCTGGACGGCAAGCGCTACGTCGCCCCGGCCATCGGCGACATGAACGGGGACGGGACCGCCGATGTGCTGTTCGTCGATGTCAGCGGCGACGCCTTCTTCTATGAAGGCGACGGCGCGGGCGGGTTCACCGAACAGACCGGCGCCGACAACCCGTTCGACGGCGTGAGTCTCGACAGCTATACCCGCATCGCGCTGGCGGATCTCGACGGGGACGGCACGCTTGAACTGCTGTCCGGCGGCCGTCGCGGCGACATGGACCTGTTCGTCTTCGACGATGTCGGCGGCGCATACGTTCAGGCCGAAGATGCCGACAACCCGTTCTCCGATGTCGGCCTCGGCCGCTATTCCGGCGTCGCCGCCGGCGATGTGAACGGGGACGGCAGCCTACAATTTGGGCTATTGAAAAGAAAACAATTCTTACTTCATAATATGAAGACAACTTGTAGTTAACACATTTTTAAGGTCCTTTCACTATACTTTGCACACAATCCCTCCTAACGTGCAAATATATAGCCCAAATTATGTTTTTCACTTACTTGTACTTGCTGCGGGACCAGACGTGAACGCCTCACCTGGTATCTAGAAGACCTCGTATGTTGACTCCCATTGTCGTGATCTTGTGCTAGCTCTTCGGAAAACCGAAGCCAGCAGCTCTGGTTTCTGACAAGCTTTCGAAATCCACTAATGGGGTCGAGATCGGTTTTGACAGTTTTCCACCAATTTTTCAATTGACCGCCAAGATGTCAACAGTAATCTGACAGAGGAGAAGCTAGAAGCACTTGCTTAATGGTATGGTCATTAGGTATTCTCAGGACATGACTAAGCTTATGCAGTTGTCGGAGTCAAGAAGGCTTCTCAGTCTTCTCAGTAATTGACAATTATATATTTCCATGCATTTTATCATGCGTTCCTCTTGTTTCAACCTGTGTACCAACCTGTGAATCAACTTTGACGAAACGAAGAAACGCAAAACCAAATGGAGAATATATAATTTGGCTATATATTTGCGCATTGGGAGGAGGCTGGTAAAATATAGTGGAAACGCCTTCAAGATTCTGTTTTTTACAATTTCTAGTCGATAGCATTTTAGTCCTGTTGAGGCCAAACAAATTTCTTGTAGCTCGAAAATACAGTAATTTGGTTGCTTAAAAAGAGCATAAAAATTTATATTTCTGTTCGAATAAGCCTTCAACCGATATTCTACGACCACTCCCTCAAATTATCTTGCCTGGGGGAAAAAGCAAACCAATAAAACACGCCGATGCTATCAGACTTCTCCAAAAAAATACATGATTTTTTGTGTATGAACATAGAACTTGAAACATTAAAGAGTTGTTGGAGATGCTGAATATGATAATGCAATTCTAATCGAAAACGCAGCCCAAACTGGAGTTTTGTCCCTTTTTTCTTAAAATTTTCAAATTTCCTTAGCTTTTTACCTTTGATGCTGTTCTGCTTTTCTGATTAAGGAAAGCATAGAGATAGGAAAATGAATAGAGGCCAGATTTTGAAAAAAAAAAAAAAGAAGTCAGATTTCGCTGTTATCCGGAGTCCCACAATTCTTGATAAACACTATTCCAGAATAGATGAACACAATAAATAGCAAAACCATCGAGAATCTGGCCTCTAGTCTTACCTAGTCAATTGGCTTCAACATAGAACAGTGACAACAAAAATAAATCGCTCGACTTAATCTTATTATATCCAGCAATTGGTTAAAAAATGTTCCTGTTTTGCCAAGTATGGGAAATGTGCTACGTTCAAGTTACGTTCAAGCATTCAGTTCCTTTAATTTGACCACTGGAAATATAAGGCTATATGTTATTCAATATAATACTTTTTCGTATTTCGAGTATCAGTGAAAATTTCTTTATCAATAAAATGAGTCAGAAAGAGGACCAAAACCTTTTTTCAGGACGGTTTGAAAATATCATCAACAGTTCCCTTCATTAGGCTCCTACGGGAGCCTAATAAAAAAACCGCGTCTTTAGATTGGAGGAATCAGCCTTTGATCGATGGGGCCAAAATAAAAACAGAAAATTTAAATCCTGATCAGTTTGAAGCTTGCAAAGATTGTTAATCTTTGGAGATGGGAAAGGGCATAAAGGTTCCTAGAAAAGAGAACCCGAACGGTTTTTTTTCTATGTTGCATTTGAACATTAAATCTAGATGTTCTTGGGTTGGGAACCAGGCCTCCCAAAATATGAGACCCAAAAGATGGAAAAATTTTAAAATTTTCAGACGTATATTTTTGAGTCCTTGTGAAGGTGACGTTGAAAAAAACATAGCATATGTCGCAAATACTGGGTGCAAAAACTCTTTCTCAGGCCCAAAGAACAGTTTTCCCGAACAAAGAAAATGTCACATCCGTAATCTTGTGAGTCAAGGGGACTATATTGTAGAAAACAAATTTTGGATTGGAGCCAAAGGTCCCTGAAAATAAGACCCAAAATGTAGCCATTTTTTTTCTCAAAACGGCTTGAAACTTGTGTCCCTAAGTCTCTGAGCCAGGGAAAATCCTAGATGGTACCTGCTAAAAGGGCTTGAAATTAGACGGAGTCCCTTATGAAATATTTAGAAAAACACTAGAAACCTATGAAAGGTGGCATAATTGGGCAATTATTATTATTATTATTTTGCTCTGACAATATTTCTTTGATTTATAAGTTTGCTGCGTAAGAACTGGTTAGAATAGGACTACTTTGGTGTGTATAAGGTTATGACACATTTGAAAATTATGTTACAAATTTTGTATGCCAAAAATGTACGAGTATTTACATTAAGTAGTAAATTACACGGGACGAAATCATTTTATTACACTGAAGAACAGTTGCCCTTTCCCCCAATAATTTGGGGGGATATTATATAGCCCATGCCCCTTGATTCTCAGAATGTGGACCCCTCTTGCCCCTCCCTTAATATAAATTCAGGAGCTACGCTTCTAATAAAGAATCGGAAGAATAGACGCAGTTAGAGAGGATATTTTCTCTGCGTACATTTTGGCTACAGAGGGGTTAGTAGTATATAAAAGCAGAAGGTCTACTTATAAAAAATGTTTAAATAAAAAATATTTGTTTTTTTACTGACTGAAAAAGTTGACGCGGCAACTTTGGGTAAATGCAACAACGGGTAAAAAGAGTTGGGTTGCCTGTCTTCCATTTCTGAAATTAATTTAAGGAGTAATGCTATTGGAACGAAAAAATACGGCGATTTACGTCGCAAAAGTAGAACTATTGCAATTAAAACTCACTATTCAACACGGAAGAGCAAAAGAATAACCTGTTTCGCTTTGGTAATGGTTAATCCGAAGTTTTTCCTAATTGGTATAGCGTTTATCCTAAGCATTTATTCTTGTGTCGCCTTTGTTTAGTTGGCTACAATAACGTATTGCTGTACATCAGACTTCCGTCATTCTCACAGTAAAATGTTTTGTATATCAAGACAACGTTTCTACTTTCCTCATAAATATAGTTTTGGTATGAAGACCTGTTGTCAGAAAATAAAAGGATATTCGTAGTCTAAGTAAACAAAATGGAGAACAATCTACAAGTGGCGTCATTTAGGTTTCATATTTATATTAACGGACTTTCTTGGCAACCCGTCAGTCGATTAGCTCTCGAATCGAAACCACCGCCAGCTCGGCACTGTTCAGATTCGCTCTTCGCCCGCCGTTGTTGGAATAGCCGATGTACAGCCCGCCCTCATGCTCCACAGCATACGGGTAAGCGAGACTAAGATTGGGCGCTGATTCACCGGGATGTCCGGGATTCTCCGCGTGTCGGATCACCGCCATTCGGCTGAATCGGTTTTCTCCCGGACGGGAAATCGCAATCGTTAAGGGACTCCGCCGCTTGCCGCTGTCGGCTGCGCTGTTGCTAATTAAGTAACGATGCCCCGTGCTCAACACGCCTGCGGCCGGCTTGGACGCTGGCATCGGTAGGTTCGATGCCTCTGACGGAGACCAAGTCTGTCCCCCATCTCGACTCACCGCCACCAAGGCAAGGTGTTGCCCGCCAAAGCGAGCCACGTTGAAAACCTGATCCCCATCGACAAAAATTGCGGACTCTCCCCACATTCGACGAACTTCCGGGGACACGGGAATAGGTATTAAATCCCAATGCTCGAAATCGCTTCCGTGACTGATTGCCACGGCGGCAGGAAAGATCTTGTTCCCATCATAGGGCCCACCGCAGAAACCCGGCATGATCCAATTGCCGTTGGGCAGTGGAACCGGTTGGTTCATGGGCCAAAATCCGTCCCCAATCACTTTGCCCTTTGGTCTCCAGACATGGGCCGCATCGTCATAGCGATACGCTCGCGTGTGGATCCGTTCCATCTTGTGGTAGTAAGAACCGTGAAAGGCCCACAGCTGAGTCGGCGTTGAGAGGAAGACACCGTGACTGACCGCGAGATCGGGCTCTTCTCCCGCATCAATCTTTCCCAATGCCCCCCACGTTCTGCCGGCGTTGGAACTCACACGAAAGTGTGCCTCTTCTGTCACCGTGTTCTCTTCGCCTTGATTGTGGCCAAAGGAGGCAAAAAGTTTCCCTCGATACCACGCGAGCCCAACGCCGTGGAGAAAGGTGAATCCGTCGCCGGATTGGTCCCATTGTTTGATGACGTGAAAGCGAGTTTTCTGGAGGATAAGAAAAAAGGGGTGGCAGAGGTTAAAGAGCGTATCCTGGGTCTTCAAAAAGGCTAAGGGTCTTAAGGTGAAACTTCAGGGACTGTTGAGGGAGGTTACTAAATAGTAGAAAGTAAAAAATCCCCAGAAAAGAGTGCAGGTTTGAAATCAAAATACGAAAGACCCGATGCTCGCAGAGACCAAATGGATTCTATACGCTGGAAATGGTTTTGACGTCATAAATGAACAAATGCGGAGAAAAGGAAACCACAGGTCTGGTAAACTATATATACAAATATTTTGATGTGTGTTGTTTAGTCGCTAATTGGTTGCCTAAGACTGCCGTTAAATTATTGGACACAAGTCAAAGACTAAGGAATCCATAGAGCTATACACAATAGGATACAGGTAAGGGGTATTGTTAAAGAGGCTGTGAAAAAGAAGAGAAGGAATGTCTTATTTGGAATACTATTTGATTGAATTTTATCTAAGAGTTTATGGACCTGTATTTAGGCATGTATATAGGAATTAACTTAAGGGGGAAAGGCCCCAGATAATAAAAAAACATAACTTATACGAAAAACTAATGGGAATTCTCAAAATATGTAGATATATGCATGATCAGTGTCAGGGCTAAATAATCCTCACCCTCACATATAGTTGCCTTGATAAGTAGATTTGGTAAATGTTTAGTTTCGTTCAAAGTGCTCTAAAGTGCGTATTACCGCATATAGCAAGATTCTGATGATCGCATATTGTTTCTTTATCATTATTAGAGAAGCGCATCCATTTTTAGGTTTCTAAAATCCCCCTCCAACGAGACTAAAAATGCGTAAAGTGGGCTTGCTTACAGATAACATTACCTATAGAGTGAAGCGTATTAGTCCATGAGCCCCGCTGGCAGCGGGACGAGGTCTGTATTCTATATTTATTCAACAAAGAGGACTCTATCATTAATTTTCATGTGGAGCAAGTTAAGTGTTTCTTAGCAAATGTACACGTTTTTTTTATAAGCAACTCCATTTTCGGGGTCAGGCCTCGAGTTGCTTAGCAAATTTTCCAAAATCAGGCCTGGAGTTGCTTAAGTCCTAACAAGGGCACATCCTATCTCCAAAACAAATTCAAGTCTGGCTTGAGAATCACCCTGTCAAGACCTAGAACAGGTAAAATTTAATGTACATCTCTAAAGCTTGACACGTATATGAGTGAGATTAAAGCTTGAAAACATCTTTCTAAGCCTCAATTAGGCTATGCTAAGCATTTAGGCTAAATGTCAAAGCTTTGTCTGCTTATCACTTCAATGACAAAAGCTTTGTCTTCAATGAAACTAGACAATGGATTTACTGCTTCTATACCTACTTTTATCCTTTGATCTCTAGACATCTCCTTACATCAAACTTATATCAAAGGATATCAGTTTATCAAAGGACAAACATATCCTTACATCTCCAAAGCTTGATATGTATATGAGTAAGATTAGAGCTTGAAAACACCTTTCTAAGCCTCAATTAGACTATGCTTAGCATATAGGCTAAATGTCAAAACTATGTCTGCTTATAACTTCAATGACAAAAGCTTTGTCTTCAATAAATCTAGACCACGGATTTAAAGCTTCTATACCTACTTTTATCATTTGATACATGTAGGAATAGTCTAAACCAAGGCTATTTTGAAAGAGCCTAAATTTTCAAGCTGGTTTTAATCATAGTCAGATTGACCTCTAAGTCCCCGATTTATTAGAAGGAGAGTTCAATATTGAAGCTAAAGATATCTCACTACCATATTTTTATATTAAACAATTGCGTCTCATTCTCGTATCTTATTTTCAAGTGCATATTTCTGAAAGTTTTTTCTGTTTCTTCATTAAAACTATTGCCAAATTCTAAGTAACTAGTTTCGTCTGAACTAAAGTCGTCTGTAGACCGCAGACAAAAAGTGCAGGAGAAAAATTTCCAACAGGCCTACCCTGCAATGTTGAAAAGCAGTCAGATGCTTTGCGTTCCTTGAAGGCATTTTTGATAATGGCGATGTGCATTATATTATTGAATAGGGCCATGGTGTAGAACAGTGAGAGATGTAAAGTGTACAGAGGCATTGAACAGCGTGGCCATATATATAAATCGATCAATTTATGTTCATTAATCAGTATTTATGGGGGAGTAAAAACTTTGAAGAACACCTTAAAATTTGTTTATATGTATTTTTACGTTTGTACGAGTCATTAAACCATTCGCAGGGGGGTTAAACCTCCTAACCCTCCTACTGGGTACGGCCCTTACGTTCAAGTAAGGAGACGTTTTCTCTATAGGGTCTTCGTCAATGACAGTTCCAGTAGTGTGGTTTCCGTTTCGATTCGAATGCATTTTTGAGGAATTTCAGGCCATTTCTCTAAATTCTCATTACTGTGTTATCAAAATGATATTTCACTGTTAAGACTAGTTAGAATAATAATTAGCGTTCCTGAATTTCTCACTAGACAATACCTTTTTGCACCCTGCTTCAGTGCAAATTCTGCAGTCATTGAAATGCCGTTTGTAATTTCTCGATTACAAACGAGTAATTAATTTCGATTAATAATCTCGATTATATAATTTTGATTAATTATATAATTCCAAAACAAATTTAACCAATTTGATAATATTTATTTTTCACTTCTTGATTGTATAATATCAAGAACCTTTAAAGACTCTTATGTTACCCCCTGATATGTCCCAGTGGCTGGTATGTCTTCAAGTGGCAAAATGTCTTCAAGTGGCTGGCTCTCTTCTTTGTTAAATTGATTTTTTTTAAAGTTTTTCTGAAGGAACTAACGGGCGAAGCTGAAACTTAAAACGAATAAAAATTAACTGATGATACCTGCGCCTGTATGATTGTAGAAAACTAGAGCTTTACTGAAAACACAAAAGCCAAGTACAGAAAACAAGAATACTGATTTAGGAGTCAAACATCGGTACCCAGCCTGACGACAGCCAACTAATTTATAACGTTCATTGTCCTACACCAGCGTAATATCAGTAAATTTCAGTATACAATTAAATTTACCTTAATAATATAAGCATAAAAATAGATGCTATTTTAATAACTGCTAAGTTAATGAACAGCATACAGAAATAATTTATCAGGTTAATCTCACCAACTATAGAAGAGTGGAATAGTCAAGTTAAAGCTGAATTCGAAGTCTCTCGAACTCCTGTCAAGCGAATCAATAATATGGAACAACCAAATCTTCATTTCAAAATCCATGTTCAGACACTATCTTTTAACACTATGCCTAGCAAACTAAATTGAGTTCTATCTTTGTGGCTATGAAACCGGATTTTTGTATCGTAGTTTGATCACGAAAGAACCTAACTCCATTTATTGAGTGTGTTCTGAATAATACACAAGTACCGTTCACAGTTTTTAAAATGCCTGGCAGGACGAATGTATCGGTTGAGAGCGATACCCGAAAGACCGCTTTATAATCACTAGCAAACTTATCATAAGAAAAAAAAAAATCAGTAGCTTATCTTCTCCTGTTTATAAGAGTAAATGCGCCTCAAAATGCTAAGATTCCACTAAAACAAGATGGTATTTCTTTTTAATCGTCGAAAGTTTTTCTCAGCGGCAATAACAAGTCTATGCATTCAAGATTCATAGGTTTAAACATCTGAGTATTTACAAATGACTTGTCATTGTACACAACTGGCTTGCGTTAAGACCCCCTCACGGGTTGTAGAATTGATTTTTCATTAGGGGGTTGTAAATTTTGGCGTCAAAGATATTGGTTTAATGCTCTGTTTGTACAAGAATGGCGGTGTTCCATTTTACAAGGCCCTCTGTTATCATATATAACACCTTCAAAGTCAATATACTTGAACCCAAACGAATCTGAGCAAATATTTAAGTGCCAGCTTGAATTTGCTTAAGTAAACAAATGTTTACGGGTTGATTTGGCATTAAATAAGCAGGACGTGAAGATATATAATGTTTTGGAAACATTTAAGTAAGTATAATAATCTATCACAAATCCACGACAGTTTTACTTTTTATCTGAATGATATTATAGTGAAACGGTCATACATTGAGAATCATTTATAATTTTTGAACCAGAACAACTTTTGAAAACATCTTCTATAGATGAAATATCCACCCACCTTGAAACCTGTTTAACTGTAAGACTTAACTGAAGCCTATCCATAAAACACGTAATTACCAAAATTCAGCCGTGTCTACTTACCAAGTTATATTGGTTCAAAATACTGATATTCAGTTTTGAATTTGAAGCTATATTCAGTAATAAATTAACGTCTTGAAGAAAAGTGTCTTGAAACGTCTTAAAGAAAATTGTCTTAGAAAACATCTTGAAATGTCATGAAATGCATCTCGAAGAAAAACTTCTTGGAATGTCTTGAAAAAACGTCTTGAACAAAATGTCTTTAAGAAAAATGTCTTCAATAACTTCCCCGCTTGACTAGTGGACTCTAAGGCGTCCTATTATGTGGCAACCAAAAGTAAACAATCCCTGATATTATTCAAAAACCAAAAATAAAAAAATACTATTACGTAAGAACCAAAGAAAACCTCAAGTAAACAAACCCTATTACGTAACAACCAAAAGTAAACAAACCCTATTACGTAACAGCTTTTTTCCTGGCCCTCTAACAAGTCCTTTTACGTAACAACTAAAAGTAAACAAACCGTATTGCGTAACAACATTTTTCCCGACCCTATAACAAGTCATATTACGTAACGGTAATCCTGGAGTAAGGAAAACCCTCGTAGGTTTTTTTCAACATAGTATCCATGGAAAAAAGATTCCCTATGACATAACATGCGCCTGCATCTCTTAAAAAAAGCATTCCCTATGACGTAACATGCACCTGAACCTTGAGGGAATCGTCGTTCAACTTAAATCATTAAAGCAGGAAGAAGTAGTGGGTATGGGCCTTGTTAAAAGTATTGTGGCATCACTACTTCTTCCTTTTTGAGTTTTTGCTATTGATTTCAATGTTTGCATAACCAATACATTGGACCCGAACCCGTCCACTGGGAAAGGATAGAGGGAGTTTCCTCAAATGCTGGCACTAAAAAAAAGAAGAAAAAAACACAGAAAAAAAGCAAAATTTGTTCTAAAGGGGATTTATGAGGTATCGTTCCCTTAGATTTTAAATGTTAATTCCCTTAAATGTTAGACCTTAATGTACCCAAAGCCTAAGATCTAAGACAAAAATTATTAAAGAGTTTGAAAAAATCTGAAAAAAGAATTGCGTTAAAAATGTAAGATATTATAGAAAAATTATTGAATTTCAATATTTCGGGCTTTACGAACCTTAAGTCCGGAGTTTGCCTTACTTTGACGGGTAGTGACTCATGACAAGACTACAACACAAGTTTAAAACCTTTTTTACTATAAGTCTGTGTTTTATGAAAATAGTGCTTTTACACTCAGTATTTTTATTTTTATTTATTTTTTTGTAGTTCCTTGAACGTTCTTGAAATTTAATCATAATTTATTATACTTCTTTAGTTACTATTAAATTTACAGAAAGAGGCATCATGACGTAGGTCGCAGCTCTCCAAATCCAATGAAGCATAAATACCTTCTGCTTATTATTAATTTAAAAAACTAATAAACTAAAAAAAACTATTAATAATTTAAAAGAAGAACAGGAATGAAAAGTTTTCCACAAAACAAGTTCTACGATAGAAAGTAAAGAGCGCCATTAACCCAAAAATGAGCAGAAATAAAGTCAAATGGCTTTGAAGCGTAAAACAAACACAAATCACCATAAATAAGTACATGAAGCTCAAAACGAATAGAAATTATAATAAATAGCCGAGTAAAACTCAAAACCAGCAAAAATTAACAGTAAGGCCGACCATTCCCATGCCTTTGCAAGACCACAACATAATTTGCACTTTACTGAAAGAAAAAAAAAAACTTGCGGATTTTCGTACCGTGGATTTTCAGTTACATGTGTTATACATATACTGATATTTATTTCTTATTGTTTTAATATATTTTTTATTTATTAAAGAAAAAAGTGAGAACATTTAAGATGTATTTTGTATTCAGTAAAGTACAAATTATGTTCTGGTCTTGCGATGGTATAGGGATGCTTGGCCCTGCTCATGTTGATTATTGCCCATTTTGAGTTTGATTCGGTTATAGGTGGAATTTCTGTCCGTTTTGAGTTTCATTTATTTATTGATGGTGATTTGTAATAGTTTTACGCTTGGAAAACTATTTGTCTTCATTACTGATCATTTTCGGTTTAATGGAGCTCTTTAATTGTCTTTATAAAACTTGTTTTGTGGGAAAAGTTTTCTAAATTAATTTGGTACTTGTGTATTATTCAGAACACACTCAATAAGTGAAGTTAGGTTCTTTTGTGAAACAAACTACGATGCTGGTACATTTTATGAGAAAAAACGTGGGTCTTTCCCGAGTTCTTCGGTCCAGACACGAGCACGGCATCCGTAGAGCGGAGTTTGAACTGTTTGCTGACCTGACTGTTGAGGGCGGACCCTGGCGTTCGCGAATTCGCGCGCTCCGAAGCGACGCCGCAGATCCGGGCAACATCTTCGACAACCTCGTCAATTTCTACTGGTGCCTCCCCCCGAACCTTCTGAAGCAGTCGCCGAAGATCCGTAGACAAGTCATCGACCTGGCCCCGGTTTCCGCGCGCAACCTCAAGGAGAGCCGAAAGTGCTTTAGCTGAATCTGCGAGGTCGCGATGCTTTGCAGAGTCCAAGCTGTCACCCGTTTCCCAAGGGAAGGCATCGCACAAAAGAAACTTTGGATGGCGAGGTACTCTGCGAGAGCTGGAACGAACCAGGAAGTTGCTAAGCTTAATCGATCCGTGGGCATGGCCATTCGAGTGAAGAAAACGAAGCCCCTCGAGAAAGGAAAGATAGGCCTTCAGGAGCGCGTCACGTTCACACGACCCCACAAGCACACTCGCATCAAAACCGCCCACAAACCGACGCGCCGAAAGCATGATCCCGTTCTCGTCGAAGGCGAAAGTCTCGCCACTCTCACCGGGTTGAGCCACGGACAAGATTCGGGTGAATTCACGCTCGGGCTGGATGATCAAACCGAGTGCGGCCACCACCTCCCGATCTTCATTATAGAGTGGGGTCCCCACTGCCATGATGGTTCGGTTCCGCCGTCCACCACCTCGCCCCATGCGGCCCTCGGGACCGCCTGGTCCATCAGGCCCATCCTCACGCCCTCGCACTTTGAAAGGATTCGGTCCCTCGGGACGACCACCCCGCTCCGGTCGTTCCCCTCGCGAACGGCCCAGTCCGTTCTGGCCGCCACGCGGAAACTCGCCCCCGGCACGCCCGCGATCGCGTTCGCGTTCGCGTTCTTCCTTCATCATGGCACGAATGCGATTGCGCTCGGCTTCCCACTCGGACTCCGACATCCCGGCCCCTTGTGGCCCTCGCCCGGCAAAGCGTCGTCCGCCAGGCCCTTTTCGAGGGGGTTGGTTGGGAGCATTATGAATTTTTCTATAAAGTTGAAAGAGGTAATAGAAAAACGGTCGTCTTAACCATTTAATTTCACAAATTATTCAAAACTTCGAATTCCTCAAACAAAATTTCATAAAAAGTGAAATTTTATCGGCTTTGCCGGCGCGCCAGCGGCAGTACAATGCGCCGGTATATCCTTCGTAACGACCGAACCGGCGCCAATGATACTACTTTTTCCAATGCGTTTTTGCTGAATAATTTGGACGCCCGTTCCGATGTAACAACCTTCTTCAATAAACACCTCGCCGGAGACGTTGACGGAAGGCATGAGCCCGCAATAATCGCCTATGACGCAATCGTGGGTTAATATACAGCCCAGATTGAGCAGCACATGCCGTCCGATTTGAATATCCACCGTAAGCCGGCAGCCTTGTGTAATAATGCTTCCTTCGCCTATACTTACCATATGGCTATCCAGTAAAACGTCGGGGTGGATTAATATCGGAAAAAAGACGGATTCATTTTGTATTTGCCGAACGATCTTTTGCTTGACGCCCGGCCAGCCGATCGCTATTACGACGGCAAGGGGCCGCCCCCATTTATTCAAGTCGTCCATGTCGCCTAAAACGGGCAAACCGGCAACATATTTGCCTTTTTCAAACCCGTCGTCAAACCAGCCGATACAATTCCACCGAGGAGTTTTTGCATTGATCTGTCGAATAAGTTGCAGGACTTCTCTGCCTTGACCGCCGGCGCCATAGACGGCTATTTTTTGTTTAGATTCTATTATTGAGGCGTTTAAAAGGCCCTAATGGGCATATTCTGAGTTTCAAAATTCTTAACTATCCAGCAGAAAACTATTTGGTGAACTTAATGCAAATGGTTAAAATTGTTCGTGGAAATGAAATATTAAAAATGTCTAAACGAAAAGGAACAGCATTTTACATTCATGATTTATGAAAAGAAGTCGGGAATGATTTTATGAAATTTATGTTACTTTCATCAAAACGAAACAATAAATTTACTTTCAATTTAGATTTAATTAAACAACGAACACTTAAAAATCCATTGTATTATTGCCAGTATGCTTAGGGGTCCCAGACCCTACTATCCATGGCTCTACCGTGGCACTTCCAGCTATATAAACCAATATATCTTAGCATGATCCACGTGCCATCCTTACTACAAAAATTTAGCTGTGAACCTTTTTTTAAGATGGTCTAGCTGCATAACTTGGGATCTAATTAATGTAATTTTTTAAAAGTAAGATATATTGCATTAGATGACTGAGAAGTTTTTTTGTCCCTTCTTTGTATTAATCCCTACATTTCGAGATCATTTTTATAAATGTGCATTAATATGAAATGCTTCAATACCAAATTTGAAATCGCAAAGCAGTTTAATAGATTTGATCTTGAACAGCCTATATTATGGCTGTTGTTGTGCACACCACTTATCACGGAAAAATGAAGTCGTTCTATAGCCAATAAAAAAAGAACAAATAAAGGATAACGACATTCCAGAGCCAGAGATGGCGCACAGGACGTCGATATTTTAATTTCGACGTTTTAGTTGCTGGGTCTTTTTCGCAGGGGATGTAGTAAGCCTGTTTCTCAACCTTGCAGCAACGAGGAGTAGAATCCTGGGCCCCATATTGTCAAACAAAGCATCAATTCACTGTGCTATCACAGGATAAACAATAAGAAATGGTTTAAACAGATTTCTCAGTTCGAATATTAATATAGAATTCTAATTTTTGCTAGCTATTATTTCAAATAAGCTGTGCCTGAATTCAGTCAATTTTGTCAAGGAAAAATGACCAAGCAACATCTTTGTGTGAACAATAAGGAGCTTATCTGCTTAATAGCGAAGTTTGTCATCCTTAAAATGTTTATGAAATTAGACTCTTTTGAATACCTGTCTGAAACAAGATAACAATCGTCGTTTTTACTAGTACATGGATATATTTTAGCTCAGTTTGGTCGACTTTGGAAAGGAAATCCTCAATTTCATTCCAAAACAGAACCGAAGGAAGTACTTGTCTATATGGAGACTTGTTTTCGTTGGATGGTGTTAAATCTGGCTACCTGAGTGAAATCTAGTCCTTATCTGATCTAGGTATAAACGCAGAAATAAACAATGATGAAACTTTTCTTTGGTCGCACCGTGCGCCCACACGGCTAAACGGAGTACCTTATCCGGAGCCGCCACGCAGCGGGGTTGGGCCAAGCACCCGGCCAGGAAACCCGCCAGCACATCACCGCTTCCTCCGCGAGCCAGTCCCGGGTTTCCGGTCGGGTTGACATAGATCGGGCCCGTGGCTTGGCCGATGGGCGTATGGGCGCCTTTGAGGATGACCCAGGCGTTACCGTAGGCCCGAGCGGGTTGGCGCAAGGCTTCGACGGGGTTTTGCACGACGCGGCTGTTTTCCCACTGTAAGAGACGGGCCGCTTCCCCGACGTGGGGCGTGATGACTCGGAGACCGCTGCCAGGTGAGGGGACCGTCTCGGGAACGAGCCACGCGAGAGCAGAGGCGTCGATGACCACGGGGAAGGGCGCCGTCCGCCAGGCCTCTTGACAGGTCGTCACGACCGCGGATGGAAGGGCGTCGTGGGCGAGCCCCGGACCCACCAGCAAGGCGCTGGTTCGGGGAGGGGGGACGAAGGGCTCGGACCAGGATCGGACCATCACTTGTTGGAGTTGATTGGCAACCGGCGTGTAACACTCGGGTTGAGTGACGACGGTGACGAGCCCGGCCTGGGATCCCATGGCGCCTCGGGCAGCCAGTACGGCGGCACCGTGATAGCCGAGGCTTCCGGCAATCAGGGTTGCGTGTCCCAGTGTGCCCTTGTGGTCGTGGGCTCTTTTTCGCTTCGGCCAAGCTTCCAGATCGCTGGGTTCCGTCCAGAGACGTTCGGCGGGATCCTTTTGATTTAAGGGCGCCAGTCCGACGTCCGTGAGAACGCGAACGTATCCGGTATGGCGTAGGGCTGCGGGATTGAGTAGGCCAGTCTTTGGGGCGCCGACTGTTAGGGTGACGTCCGCTTCGATCGCCGCACCGAATACCTGACCGGTTTGAGCACACAATCCGGAGGGAACATCAATGGCAATGATCGGTCGAGAGCCGTCGTTGACGCGTGCAACGAGGTTTTGCCAATCGGCGTTTAGATCGCGATTCAGGCCGATGCCGAAGAGACAATCCAGGATGAGATCCGGTTTGTTGTAAGCTAAAAAATTAATTTGATAAAATTCTGCAGAACACCGAACTTTTGTATAAAACTTCCTAAAAAAAATTATACAACTTGATACAAAGACGTGTCACCAATCTAAGGTTCCTTAAAAGCATCTCAAGACTCTCACTAGCAAATAAGCTTCCTCTTAAATACCCAAACCGACTATTCCTGAAGAGAAAATGCTCACTCCATTAGCTATAAACCCAAATAGTGGGTAAGTTCACAGTCAACGTAAACAATTCCCCTCGTTCCATCTATCCTTGAGTTGCAGGTCATTGGTATGCACCTGGATCCGATTCATCTCATACCTAATAGTAACCTGTAACTTAAAGTAAACTCTTCGCCGAAACTCCTAATAAATGGATATTAATAATAATTTCATTTTTGCCTACTCATAAAAAAGAAGAAAAAGTCGTATTGGAAAGGAAGAAAACTTCAACCTTAAGAAAAATAAATTTAAACATTAAGTGCTTCGAGAGTTGTAGATTAGGTACGAATGCAAGAAGTAGCACGATGTTTCAAACGCATTTCTTTTCAGTACTTCTTTGAGAGGATGGCAAATTTTCAATGGGGCTTATCGTTATTTGGGATGTCAAAACGAATGTGTTTCTTCCTCGGAGTGGATATCTAAGCCGGAACTTCTGATATTTGCAGTTCAGAGACCAGATTTTTAGACTAGGGGTTCGAGTGAACGAGTACTATAAAACCCATGCATCAAGTAAGCGAGGTAGAGCAACTGCCACCTAAGATTTTGTAAAAACCTTCCTACTCAAGCTCACCTCCAGAAAGACAAGGTTGCCGTAACATGATCAAATAATCTTGGCAGTTATCACTAAACGAGAGCTTCTAATATTGTCTCCGTTTGTTATTCCCATACATTTCATAGATGTTCCAGGAAAAATTGTTGTTGATTCAATCATCATATACGTATGTTCTCTACTTTTTTACTTTCTTGCCGAAGGGCTAAATTCTGAAAACTCTGTATTTACTGTGTTGTCTCGTAGCCAAATGCTTCCACATCCAGTAAACAGGCTTCATTATTTGCTTATATTGAAACTTGCGCGTTGACGCCGTAGACGCCATCGCCCACCGAACCCAGAATCCCATCCAGGCGCTGACGCTCGGCTTCCACCGATTTTTGCGTTTCGATGCCGCGCGCAATGGAGCTGACCCGGGTGATGAACAGCTCCTTGGCCTCATTTTTGAACATGCACTCGATAGCGCCGGCGTCCAGACAGGCCTTGATGATGGACTCGCGATAGCTGCCAGTGATGATCGCCAGCGTGGCGTCTTTGCAGTTTGGTAAGCGGCGCAGCTTTCGGCACAGCTCATCGCCGGTGCCATCGGGCAGGTAATAGTCGACGATCATCAAGTCGTAATCGCCCGCCGCAGCCTTTTCTTCGGCCTCATGCACGGTGCTGGCAACATCCACCGGAAAACCGCGCGACTCCAGCAACTGACGATAGGCGTAACGCGCGCTTTGCGAATCATCGACAAACAACACGCTCACGCCCTGAGGGCTCACGGCATTCTTGTTGTCGTTGTCAGAACGCGGTGTCGGCATCATGCGTTCCAGCGTGCCGGGAATCTGCGAAAAACGTTGCCAAGGCACAATCGAACTGTGGCCGCGGTTGTCCGCCCACTTTTCCAAAATGGCGTGCTTGTCGTGGATGACCAGCACAAAGGGAATCAAGCTGGCAGCGCCGGAGGTCTGCAAAAACTTCAGAATCGGCATAATCGGATTGGCCACGCGCGGCGGCACCCCCAGCACCACGGCATCGTAGGGCCGGTTCCGGTTCACCGAATCACGTAGCAATTGCAACGCGTCTTCGAAATCCTGGGTCACCGAGGTGAGGCTATAGCCACCCGCACTCAGCGTTCGCACCAGAAGGTTCGAAAGCGTTGACGACTGCTCGATGAGAAGTATCCCTTGAGACACCCGTCCCCCAATAAAAAACGCCCAATCCCGGGCACTTACAGATCATCGTACTCGTCGTTTGACAGGGCAGCAAGCGGTGGTAAAGTCGCCGCCATGCCCTTCCCGAGCACCAGAATGCGCCGAATGCGGCGCGATGATTTCTCGCGCCGCCTGATGCGTGAGACTGTGCTGACCCCAGCGGACCTATATGCACTCCCATTCGAAATATTGTGGTTGGGTAACTATTTTGCAGAATACAAGGAAGCATCAAATTTATCCCATGCGAAAAAAAAAATTCCGTAAATCAAAGAGCACCGGGCATTTCCGGTGAAAATGATCCAAGTCTTCATCCTCATCTTTATATGTCAGTAATACAAACTTCAAATGAGTCAAATAAAAAAAAATACGCATGGCTGAAAGCAAGAACATATCCAAGTCATCTGGTGTAAGGCAAGGGGGTTTGAGGGCTAAAGAAAATGTTTCGCTATTATTTTAGTCTTCCCTTGTCATTCTTTTTTTGAGAAAAATTAAAGAACTTTTTACGACAATGCCCATATTTGAACACGAATTTAAAATTTTTAGTAGTTCTTCTTCAGACGTGTTGAAAAGATTTTCCAATGCGTTCTATCACAGGTTGAGAATTTGATTGAGCCCCATAGCCTTCCCCCAAATAGCTACGGTATTGTTTGAAATCAAACATGATAATGCTGTTGGATAATTGAGGAGATTCTTAAGAGTAAGAAATGAGGGAAATTGAAAATACGATAAAATCATAGCCCCTTCTCGTGCTCTTTTTCTGTCCCTGGGTACGCCTGCAACCCAGTGGAGCCAGAGTAAAATCCAAATTAACCATTTTTCCAAAAATAGTTAAGAAGTTAAACAAAGTTCCTCCGGGGATCGATTGACCCATGCCTTCTTTCGTGGGCTCGATTAGCTAGAAACTTGCAGCTGCAAATTCAGGGACAAGGGAACCCTTATATACAAAACAAGATTATCCTGGGAGCATGGGCCCATAAAACAGGAACAAAAAAAAAAGTAAAAAATAAATGGATTCCTTGAAAACAAAGCCCAAAAATGGATCAAAAAGGTTGTTTTTTTCAAGACCGAAAACAAACATCAGAAAATAAAACTCATTTTAAAACATCAAAATAAAACATCAGAAAAAGAGTGGAAACCTTATCTATTTAATGCTTGCATTCAAAATATGTTATCAGGAATTAGCCCTTCGTATTTATATAATTTATCTGCTGTGTCTTATATTCCGCATTATGGATTATATGCCAAGAAGAGGAATCCAGGCCCCCAAGATATCATGATGTCGAGGATGGTACTCATATTTTCTTATAAATAGCGACGAAACAGGCATTTATTTCTAATAATTTTCATTTCGTTTATCTTTTGCTTTTTGATACATTTGCCTCAACAAACTCTTGTCTAAGTACCTGATATCAATAATAGCGCACTATTATTGAACTTGTTTGCTATAGGAATAGTATATTTTACGCTTTAAGCTTATCAGCTTCTTAATCCCTAATATGAGCTCAGACGGATCATGAGCTCATCTGAACATGGGCTAAGATGGATGACCCTAAAGACGGGGATCCAAAACAAGTAGAAATAATTCACAATTAGCTAAAAAAAAGAATTTAACAGTCGCTGTCCTTGTGCACTAGTGTCACTCAATTAGTAGAACTTTCCTTTTCCTCGACTAATCTAAGTCAAGCTAAAGGCACTATTCTTCCTTGTTTTATTTGCATTTCCTGACTTTTCAAACATAAGGAAGTAGACTTTACTATCCGCATTACAGCTGCTTTTTTTCACGAATCGGAAGTTCTCACGTTTAGGGATTTTTTTTTAGATACGGTTCAGGAGTTTTAAAAACTGATCACTTTTATCGTAAGAGATTCTTTGTGGTCAGTTTAGTTATATTGATTCTTTAAACGTATAGAAGGTAAGGCCAAAAACCATAACTTTCTGTACGAATCCTGGAAGAGAGAGGGGTTAAAATTAAGGTCAGGAGAATTTTATTTTGTTTTTATTTTATTTTTTTAATTTTTAATTTATTATTTTTTTTTTAAACATTTTCCTCTCCTTTAAAGCATTAATTAAATCTAATCAGCGACAAGCAGATAATTTTACTTCCAAAAAGTTTTCTACAAAAAAAAAACAGATTCAATTACATCGGTTGTTTAAATGGGTCTATTCCAACTTCAAACAGCAGAGAAGATGTCTTCTGTTTTTTACTTTTCTTTGTGTCAATTCGATCTGACAGTCCAATCTTAGAGTTTTGCTTACAAGGTGCTGAAAAAATTCAAAGGCAGTTGCAAATTAAGTCTCCTTCAGGACTTGCGGTCGGCGTCCTCGATGTCGCCGTCGGAGCGGGCGGGCTTGGGCGCGAGGCCACGGCCGATCACGTCACCGCCGAAGCGGTCCTTGAGCGCGTCCATGGCCTGGTCGAGCGCCGTGTTGCGCTGCTTCTCGCCCTCCCCGAACAGCCCGAGCTGCTGATCGCTCGGCTCGACCAGCTGCGAGGCGCCCATGCCGATCAGGCGCACGGGCCGGAACCCCTGCCGCACCCAGCGCTTGTACAGCGTGAACGACGCGTCGAGCAGCTCGGCCGTCGCATCGGTCGGCCGATCGAAGGTCATCGAGCGGTTGATCGTCTCGAAGTTGCCGTAGCGGATCTTGAGCGACACGGTGCGGGCCCGCATGCCACTGCGGCGAAGACGTCGCGCGACGTCCTCGACCTGGCCGCGCAGCACGTCGTGGACGTGCTCGGGATCCTCGACGTCCACGGGGAACGTGCGCACCTGGCTGATGCTCTTGGCGCGGCTGTCGGGCACCACGTCGCGGACGTCGAGCCCACGGGCCAGCCGCCAGAAGCGTTCGCCCCCGGACCCGAACGCGCGCTCGAGTGCCGCCTTGGACCACTCGCGCAGGTCGCCGACCGTCTGGACGCCCCGCGCGTGCAGGCGCTCCGCGGTGCGCGGTCCGACACCCCAGATGCGCGTGACAGGCAGCGGCGGGAGCACGCGGTCGATGTCGTCCTCCTCGATGACGGTGAGTCCGTCCGGCTTCTCGAGGTCGGAAGCGAGCTTGGCCAGGAACTTGTTGGGCGCCACCCCCACCGACGCCGTCAGGCGCAGCTCCTCGCGCACGCGGGCCTTGAGATCCCGGGCCACGTCCACGGCGGAGCCCCACAGGCGCTCGCAGCCCGTCACGTCCAGGAACGCCTCGTCCACGCTGAGCGGCTCGACCAGGGGCGAGACGTCCCGGAAGAGCTCGAACAGCTGCTCCGACACGGCGGCGTACTTGCGGCCGTCGGTCGGCACGACGACGGCGTCCGGACAGAGCCGCCGGGCCACCGCCATGGGCTGCGCGGAGTGGCAGCCGAAGGTCCGGTACTCGTTTGGGTTTACGTTTGGGTTTGGGTTTAGTTTTGGAGTACGGGCTGTACAACGTCACCCGACTGTTTACAGAACTGAAGATAGTGATTGGTAGCGAGTTATCGACATAGAAAGCCATATAGGAATAGATGTTAATTGTTTTGTTGACAATGTTCCAAATACGCGCAAGCATCAGAAGTTGAATAGCTGCAACTAAGTGAGAATTAATATGTAAGTATGCTAGTTAAGTAACAAAAAATCCCCGTTTTAGAAAATGTCATTTTTTAAGTACTGCAAATTTCCATATAATCTTCATGCTTTTCTTACACTATTGTGACTACATCCACTTATGACCATTTCTTACAAAATGGTCACAATGCTAAGCCACAAGCTCCGAGGGATACTACTACTGCTAGCAAAGACTCATTGCAGCAAGAAGGCGCCTGGAGCCAACACAGCTGTGCACACTCCTCTTCCACACCATGAATTTAAAAGCTTCACTCTACACGCTCCCATGAAGTAGAATTTCCTTTAAGTTCTATATTATGGCCCCTCGCAGATCAATTCGAGAGCAACCTAGCCATCTTAACCTTTCTTTCATTATAGTCCTAGAAAGTGAAATCGAATCACACTTTATGTACAGCTTGTTATTTAATATATGGTCGATCAATACCTAAGACTATTCTTAGGCAAATCATCTTGAAAACACTTAAAAAATCTTCCACGTCCTTTCGAAGATCTCTAATTTCATAACCTTACTTGACCGCTCTCTACCAAGGATCTTAGGTCAAAAATGACCAAGAAACGAAGTTATATTCTTCTCATAAGAATATACTTCAATAATAAGAAGAAACAATAATCCAATAAATGGAGACTTACATACACTCCTTACATCATACCTGTCACATCTAGATACTAAACAAGAATGAATTTCATTGGTTGGATTGGACTCGCCCTATATTCTACTCTTGACCAATAAACTACACCGGGGGAAACCTATAGAAGTTGATAAAAGCGACCCTAAAGCGGAATAATTTGGATGCGGTCGATCCAGTAATAAACGTTAATAAGTAAACAACCATTGGCAAAAAAAAAAAAAAAAATCGACGTTTTGCAGATAGGGGCTTGAAACCATTACTGTGAGACTCTAAGATTCAGATACGCTGAATTTGATGGTGTAATTTTTGTTAAGATTCCATGGCTTTTAAAGGGTGTTTCTTCCCTTTTTCAAAGTCAGATAAATTTTTCTCATGCCTGTCACCTGTTATGGTTAAAACTAAACTTATTTAGACTTTTATACTTGGAATTGCCATAATAAGGCGATTCCTTTGATATATGTATTTGTATCAAACTGGCTATCCGTTTTTTACAGTTTTGGTTACTATTAAGCCTTGTCTTACAGTTCGTTACCACGAACTGTTTGAAAAGTTACTACACATACTCGATCTATATTTAAGTCCTCAATATATTTCCACTTCTAAATTATTATTTTCAGTAATATACCGCCTAAGAATAATCACATATAGTAGCTAGTTAGCAATACCCTAGCCTACGCTAATATGCCGCCAGCGCCCCCTCAGAAACGGTTTTCTCGTGAGAGTATTTAACGAATTATTGAGTAAAACGTTGAATTATTCACTACTCAAACTAAATATAGAAACATAAAATACCTTCAGACATCCTTTAAATAAGTCACTGTAAAAAAGAGTTTAAAATGAGTGTCAATTTTGAAAGAAACAACTTGTACTAATTGAAGCGAAGTCTTTTGAAATTACCGAAGTGTTGCAAAGACAATAAAGAAATCTCACACTTGAAACCAGTTTAGAACAATTTTCTATACTGGTTGATATTATTTACGATTTATTCATCAATATTGTTTTTAAGAAGTCATCTGTGAATGGATGAAGAAGAATGTCTAGAAATTTTCCTGCTGAATAAAAATTAAATTTGCTCTTCTTACTCTCTATTGCGTTATTTTCGCAATTTGCTTTAATAATTAAAAAGCCTATTCTTTGTTTCAAAAGCTGTTGTTAAAATGTCTGTGTTGAATAAATATAGCTTACAAAAACTACGTCTGGCCATCTCCTTTGACCCAAATATTGACGGAAAAATATCCGCTTTTGTTCTTTTTTTCGCTTAAATCGAAAATGCAGTACAACTATGAGTATTAATGTCGATTCAACAGAAAAATAAACCATAAGTTTTAAAACTAAAAAGCATTGAAAACCAGGGAATGTGTTTTGATTGGATACTTTGGCAGTATTCAGGCCAGAAATACAAAATACGACAATCACACATCCAAATAGAAGGAATATTTTTTATTGGGATTCACCACCGTAAACCTTTTTTGCAAGTAAGCATACGCTTGTACAAACGGTATGCTAAACTTGAAACATTTCTGCAATAAAAGGGGAGCTGTAAACCTGCAAAACTCATATTGCAGCCTTAGTACAAAATCATTCCTCAGAAGGAAATGAGCTGGTAGGGGAGAGGAGGTGGATTCTCCTATCCTGTCCTTTTCATATTTATCTAAATGACCTTTTATTGAAAGTTACAACTTTTAGGCCTCATAATACAGACTTATTTCAGACTTCAGGCGTCAAAAACGGCTATCAGCCGACGATGTGTGAATAGTTCAAGATCCTTCTTCAATTCATCTCAAGTATTAGCAGATACAAAAAGTTAACATAATTTAATTCAAAATATGTTAAGAAAAAAAATTATATTTTAAAATAAAAATATTGCAAACAAATCTAGTTATGGCAAAATTCAGATAAAATGGCAAAACACTTTCTCATCTTGCATTATGTGTAAAGACAGCGATAGTGTTTATACAGTAAAGATGGAAAAATATAATATCAAAATTAAATTAGAAAGAGTGTAATTATCTAAATAAATGACATTAAAAAAGTGTAAAGGTGTAATATTCACACGTAATACGAGTTTTAATACCCTGCAATAGTTTACAACAGGGCCTCAGCCCATATTCTGTTTCCATTAATGTAAAAATATGACTGCAAAACACACAGACTGACTTTATATCCACAAGAAAAAAAGCAAACGAAAACCTTTTTCAAGGCCCAAAAAATTTCTTTACAAGTTGAGAAATGTTTTTAACCACTGTGTTTGAACTTGCCATCAGTCCACCACATTTAAATAAATTTGGAGCTTCACTCAAAATTGACTGCCCTCTGAAGTCGAAGGCTGTTGTCCTTTCAAGTTGTTCATGCAGCTTCAGGCGTTCCTGCTGTTGATCTTTATGTCACTGAGCCAGGTGTTGCTCTTGCTAGCAGGATTCTAAACTCAGCAGAATTAGAGCTTCAAATTAAAGAGACTTTGGGACAGTTACTTGAAAATAAAACTGTGGAGCTGGAAAGATTGCAAAAAGAATGTATATCTTCTTTAGAAGAGCTCTCTGAAGTATATTCAGGGAAGAAGCCTTTGACAAAGCTGGAGAAGAATGAAAATCTGGCCGCATGGTTTATGAAAGTTTCAAAAGAACTGAAACAAATTAGTTTGGAAGATGTCTCCGGAACAAGCCGAAAGTTGACCCAAGTTGTTAGAGCTGTTGAAGAAGTACAAGGTAAACTTATGTCTTATAAACTGATCATATATATCAGCGTAATAGAGTTATTTTTCTGCTATAGGGCTGGGCAATGGCATTTTCTTCCAACGTTTTCTAAAGCTTACGTCTGTGAATGGTAAGTCTGCTTTTTTGCAGAAAGGCAGTGTGTTCTTAGCAAATATTTTTGACGCGTAGTGCATGGACGTTCAGCAAAGAAAATTTGTTTGGCCAAGCCATTAATCAGTATGTTAAGTGAGTTAGTGTGAGCTGGACTGAGCTTAAATCTCTATAGTGAGTAAATTCAAAAACCCTTTATTAAAAACTTTCGTTACTATCACGAGACAAACTAATTATAGCAATAACAAGAGCTTTATTTAGAATAAACAAACAAATACATCAACTGCCATAACTCGAGTTTACTAACGTACATACCTCTTAAAAAACGACCTAATATTTATACTTCATAACAACTAAGAAAATATAAAAAAGAATTAGAAATAAAATAATGATAGAATTATTATATGAAAAGAATTGAAGTAAAATTAAATAAAATAGTCTCTGAATCTTTAATAATTTAGCATAAAGGTTATTTGAGGTTAATCTAGGAAGAAATGCTAGTCCAAAAAGCTGACGTAAAGTACGGCTGTTCTTAGCTTTAAAAAACGCTATGTCTGTTCCTCCTCCTTAAACATATCTGTTCAAAGCTTCCCTCTTTATCCCGAGTTGCAAGGTACTTAATGTGAAAGGTAGTTGCAAAAGTACTACTTACTTGGACCAGGATTTCCTGCAAATACGTCCTCTCTGGTTGAATTGAAGAAAAAAACTAGTTGATACCCTATCAATAGTTTATGGGTTATTTAAGCTTTAACATCGTTCTTTTATCTCATCTGAAATACTTAATTTTCCATTCGTAAAATGGAGAAGAACTTTTCTTTGAATGCCTATAAAGTCAGTCGTTCATTTTAAAAGTATGCTTTCAAAGCAAATTTTAGTCTCCATTTTCATTTCATTTGCCAACGACTTTTCATTATAAATCACCAAGAAAATCCGCTGAAAAGTTTTATCTTTTCAAAGAATAGCTTGTGTAGATCTATGCGAGAGTTAATTTCAGCAGATATTTCAGTTCATAAAACATGCGGGCAATAGTACCGGACCGGAAATGACTCAAATAACCATGAATTTGTAAGACGGTATTCATAAAGGGATAAATGTAACTTGGTCTTTTGAAAACAATATTTATTTATTTTAATTATTTCTGGCTTTAGGATTGAAAAGGGGGGAACCCCATACATGACTCTTATTTTGCATGGGTTTTGCGGATTTAAAGTATAAAATAATATTTGTGAACTATATATTTATAAATTAAGTTAAAATTATATAATAAATTACACAAAGACCTTGTTTTTACGATTAAATTAATAAAACGGGTGTTTTCTTTCAAATGAAAGTACCTTAAAGTTTAGGACTAACATAAATTATCTTGTTTATTATGCACTTGCGAAGGATTGTCCCTTTTACATCGACCCCAACCCCACCCCGTTCTCTTTGTTGAAATTTAAATCATGGTACAATCGTTCAAATGTTTCAAGAAGATTTTTTCACGGATAATAATTTATCCCATTATATTATTTTCTAGCGTATATTTCGTGAAATTATTCTTTAGTCTAACACCCCAAAATTGATGCTATTTTTCCTGTGTTAATTTTTATTTTGAAGACAGATTTATACATAATTTTTCCAATGCTCACTGAAATTATGTAACTAGGATTTACACAGAGGAAATAGCATTTTATTTCGCTCATGCTAAGCTGATTTTCACCGATTGGACACAAAAAACCGGTTTCATTGTAGATCAAGAATAGATTGTGGTCGCTATAACACATAATTACCGAACTGTGAGAATTTTCTATGAAAAAAAAATACATTATGTGAAAACAAATTTCCACCTTCCAATAAAATCAGGCCAATAGGGATTTTATTCGGGTAAAAATTCAAATTAAACTTAAAACGAGGAAAAATTGCTAGAAACAAGACTGGCTACTGTCCCTTTTCCCCTCTTCTCGCCGTAAAAGTCTAAAGTATGTTGCTTCATTTGCGTTTTATTGAAAACTATTTTCAATAGAATGAAGAGTATTTTGAAGAGTGTGCTTTTGTTTAGTCGTAAAATTTTCGTTTTATTGAAAACTGTATGTATCTTGAAGAGTGTGCTTTTGTTTGAAACATCGGCAATAAATAAATAAAAAATCATTGCAATGAGCAATACAATCATCAATGAACATAAACTGGGATATTTAATGTATTGCCCCTGGGAATACACTAAATTTTTGTTAAATTCACATATAGGCTATAATCATTAGTAGGCTATATAATGGATATAATCACATAACATAATATGAGTTTGCCCTAGGCGTCACCAACCCTAGGAACGGCCAGGTTTTTGAGGGCTCAACACGAAATTTGCCCTAGAAGTATTGATAGTGGGTTAGAATTCTAGTGGGTAAAACAGTATTTTTTTTTGTACAAAAAAATACTGGAAACAGTTGAGTCAGGTAAATGAAAATTTCAGGAATTCATCCAGAGCCGAAGTGATGTACAGGGAATATGTTTTGAAGCATCTAATTCCTCTCCTTCTCCCACCAGAAAGCATTAACCTTTGTTAATCTTAAAAAATCTCTATGTTACAAAAACAAAACTTTACAAAATGGATGTTCTACTCCAATGAGGCCCAAAAAATGGAGATAAGTCTAGAATGTGGGCTGTTGAGAAGGAAATATGTTAAGAAAACAATTATTATTTCATAATCTTCAAATAATTGTAGTTAACACATTTTGACTGCGATTTCACTACAAGTGTATTCTAATTCTATTTTGAATTGTATTTTGTATTGTATTGAATAATAAACTTCTTCTTCTTCTTCTTGTGAACAGACTAAGAAGAGTTTCTGCTACGATAAAGCTGATCCAGTTTTGATCGTCAACATGGATCTAATTACTGTAAACTGTGCTTTTGCAGCACACCATTATTCGACCTGTTATACGTAGCTTCCGAAGAGGTACTGTAGATCCAGTTGTGAATTATCACCAGTTACCACAAACTATGTACCCCGAAAGGCCCGAGTATCCCAAGATTTACCAAGTGATGGTTAATGGTGACGAGAGTTACCCTGGATATAGGCCTCTTTGTCAACATGAAGTTGTATCAACTTCGAAGAGAAACTTTAGGTCTAAACCAGATTTTGAATAAGGATGAGTATCAGATACCTATTTAGCAACAATTGACAATCACGTCTCTACGAATTACTTCAGCATAGGATATGTGACTGAGTAGGGAATCTATGCTATGGGGCCTCTCACAGGTGATAATTTTGTACACCTTGCCAAAGCATCTACGCTATTTATTGTCCATACTATAAAGAAAAGGAATCTAGAAAAATTTAGTGCTCTCCTGGAGAATGTAAGAATGTAAATACATCGTTTGTACATTATTCTACCGACATACTCATACAAACGGAGGGGAAGGACTCCTTTTAAAAGTGGTCTCAAAGATTCCCTCTCTTAGGAAAATTAAAAATTTTGGAGAGAGCACACACTTTTTTAGACATTTAGCCCCCTCCCTTAGAAAAACTTCCAATTACCCTCCTTGGTTTATGAAGTTTTTTTTTTTACATCGCATATGGCTATATGAGAACATTAGATGGGAGGGGAGCTGAGAATGAATTGTCCAAAATTTGGAGAAAACCATAAAACTAGCAATCTACAAAAGTGTCTCTTTTTGTTCTAGTATCTTTATCTCCTTCCAAAAAAGTCCTTTTCCATACGTCAATCAATTTGACAAGAGTCATGTATGGAAAATCCATTGCGTGTATACAATTCAGTGTATATATTTGATATTTAGGGGGAGGGGATATTTAGGGGGGTCCAGCTTCTTCCCCTTCAAAACAAATAATCTTCCCATATGTAAAATGAGGAGCAAAAGGGAAATTAGGGTAAATAAATAGAACGAAGAAAAGTGCATGATTATGCATCAACTACTATGAAGGAGGGGTCATTGTCTAAGAGATAGGGGGAGGGGGACATGTCTACAAGAGGGCATTTTCGATGCCCAATATGTCTAGGTCTCCATAGACCTTCAAATAATACAGGGAGGGTAGGGAGGTATGAATAAATTGCTCATCTCCCTTCATTTAGAATAAGCCTGAATAAGGGTGCTGCAGGGTGATACCTCCCCCCTTTTATTGCTGAAAAATGTCTCTGACAATTATTTCGAAGCTTCATTTAATTAAACTACCCTTAGTCTGTAGGTTTTTATTTTAAGTTTGTCTTAGTTTCTATTTACTTAAATTTGCTTTTATAGAATGTGTTTTTCATGAAATCAACTTTTATTTGATAAATCTGTGCTTGCTAATCAAGGCTTAGATACTTGACTAGCAAGTATCTATTTTTAGTACATTAGATCTATTTTAGATATTAGTATTTTAGATCTTCATTCTAGATACGCGAATATATTGATGGCACATTTTACTGTGTTTTTACCACTTTTAACTTAAATGTAATGTTAATTGAAATAAAGTTGTTGTAATCAAATCGCAATCGCTTGAAAGAAATTACAGGAATAAATACTTTGAATGTACTTTAAAATGGTAATTATAGCTATTGAATTGACTATTTGAGTGCTCCACAATTATACATTCCTGGAACTAAGATCATATCCTCAATTTGCTACTATAGACTTTAGCCTAGTAGTCAAATCAAGCAAAGCCTTTTTTTAAAGAATATACTTTTTTTTAAATAAGGAAACTAATTTATTGCATACTTAATATATTACAATCTTAAACTAACATCCCTTGGAAAACCTGAGAGCAAAATGGTCTCAGTTTCGTCCCTTGTCTGAGACTTGTTGGAATTAGAGATCATAATACAAGTCTCTACGTTTTGTACTTGGGTCGTCCCTGCTAAAGTTCTACTAGCAGCACCTCTACGGAAAAAATTCAGGGGAATGGAAAATTCCTGAGAAGGTGTACAGAGGGAGGAGCGTGCGCAGCTGTATGAGCTTCAGGCGGCTTGGTGCTGCGGAGAGTAGTTAGCAGTAGTAGCATTGAGTTTACGTGGCAAAATAAGGTCAAGAAGCTTTTAATACCACACTCACAGACCACACTCATGCAAACTAATTTGTTTTTGTGTAAAATAAAAGTGTTTCATGAAATTTAATTAGGCTATAAATCAAAACCTAATTAGAGGCATAAGAAATCACGAGACACAAAATGAATAAACTATTCTCTAATTTATTTTTGCAACGGCCTTCATTAGAGAACAAGGCATCCGATCTCTAGTAGCCAGAATACAAAATAATATAAAAACCTTCCAAACATGGAATTTAGATATCTTCAATAAATCTCTTGTAGTAGGTATTGAGTGAGGCTTGATGCTGAGCCGTGGTTTCTGTCTTCATAGCCTCACGGATTGCCATTGTAGCGTAGCTTGATGCAGGGAGACTGAATTCCATTATGAGGGCTTCGTAACGACCATCTACAAAAGTCAAATTATCAGACTTAGTCTTTATCTAAAAAAAAGAACTTCAAAAGCTGTACTAGCTTGGCAAAACATTAGAGAGAGAAAGAGGGGGGCTGGAATTTATAACAACCAGTGCCAAACAAAAACCCAGGATTGGCTTCATGGCATCCCAAATACGTAAAGAGCTTGTTCAAGGGGGAGGTAAATGAACCATGCTGCTACAATACAAACAGGATTATGTTAATCGGACGGGTTATGTTTCCCCTTCTTTAAATTTGACCCTTACAAATAATTTATCACATTGATATATATTCTAAAAATAAACTAAAACCTCAATCCAACCCCATCCAAGGATCGAAACAAGTTATTAACTGATGCTAGTGATCAGATTTTACTATTCACAATGGGTAATTTAAACAGTTGAATCAACTAATATCGTAATCTAATTTCTTATATAGCCCTTGCTTCTTCTGTCATACAAGAGTTCTTGAGTTCTAGCAAGTTCCTCTCGCTCCTCCCGATATTTCACTTATTTCATCAACAATATGTTTCAATTCCAAGTGGCAGAATAAAACAAAAGTAGCATAAGCACCATGCTAAATGTCCACAAGAATACACACTCCAAATTTATAAGGATTAGTTCATTAATTTGGAATTAAATATTGTAAAAAGTAGAACAGATCATGTGTAGAAAAGGATCACGATGATACGCAGCCCACAAATATCATGTTTTTAGGGTAATTTTTTGCTTGTTTTAACATTAACCTTTACTCTTTTAAAATGCTTGACTTTTGTGGACCTAATAAAAATAGAGCATACTCAAAAAATAAGTTTTTCAAAGAACAGTGAAGAGCCAAATTAAAAAACGATACGGACAGATATACTGTTCTATAACATGCTAATTCACACCAAAATGACAAGAAATTACTAGCAACAAGTAAAGCAAACAGAAATTAAAATAAATAATCCCACCATACAGAGGTAACAGATACTGCTATAAATGAATAAATAAAGCCTCAAACCAGTAAAAATTAAAATGAAAAATCAAATTAAACTGAAAAGAAGGAATCTTTTACAAACAATAGTAGGGCTAATACCCCCTGAATATCCTAAAGGCTATAGTGTTATTTGTAATTTAGTGAAAATAATATGTAATTAAAAACTTTTCTCTCTAATAACTGTAGTACTAAAAACTCAAAATTTTAAGAATTTCTCAGGAATTAATATCGTGATATTTTTATGTTATTCTTAGATTTATTAGTTGTGCAAACCATAAATCAATTATTTTTTCTAGATCCTTCCATTAACTCCACAGTCTGGGTTGGTACAGCTCAAGGCTCAGTACTTGCTGTTGTGATTAATTTTCCTGCTCCTGGAGAGCCTCGGCTTACTCATCCCCTTATGGTATCACCCTCAGGTAATGAATTGTATATAATTGGATGCTTCAGTATGAAATTTGGGTTGGGCAGCCTGTTATTTGTGTATTTTACTGCATCAAAGGTGTAAAACTGAACATCGAATGTGGTAGTCTCTGGCAGTAAAGATTAGATTTAGACAGTAAACAGTTTGAAGGTTAGGTTAGACAGTACAGAGATAGACAGACATATTGCAAAAAAAGGGGGGGGTGCCAACTATAATTTGACGGACTTTTTTGCTGAACTAATTCGTTGGAATATAACTGAAAATGTACAGAATATTAGAATTATTTTAGTTGCCAACTTAGATTTGAAAAATCTTTGATAGATGATATGAAAAAGTACCCAAGAGACCAACTATTAGCCTAAGCCAAAAGATGTTGACAGACCCTAATAGGGTGATCAACACCTCAAGTCATTCTAAAAACGATAATTACCATCCCAGTTCAAACATTCCACCTGTAGTTTTTACTATGATTGACATTGGACATGGACTCGTCAATATTTTTGACAGCAAGGTGTAAATCAACAGAAGGCCTAGTCCAAATAGAGAAGACAGGAGGGTTAAGCTCTATTCTAGGAGACTGCTTGTCTCCATGTATCAAAAAGAGTTATGACATATTTACTTAGAACTTAGGGGTTCCTCAATTAGTGTCTGTAGTTCCCCCGGATTTCCGAGTTATAATTCCGGTTGC
Source organism: Alatinidae sp. Z8VKAUB7J3 (assembly GCA_010016025.2). Lineage (NCBI taxonomy): Eukaryota > Metazoa > Cnidaria > Cubozoa > Carybdeida > Alatinidae > Alatinidae sp. Z8VKAUB7J3. The sequence continues at coordinate 137,171,620 of JAAAKM020073195.1, forward strand.
CACACAGTATGATTTGTTCTGCTTATTCAAAACAATATTAATCATCTTTAGAGAAATGTTTGGTTTAAGTCTGTCAACAAAGATTTGTGCAAAAAAGTCTTATTACTTCTATTCTGAAAAATTGCTTGTATGTTATTCCATACCTAATTAGTTAAATTTTAACATTTGTATTTGCTTAACCATCTCTGATTTTGTGTTATATCAAAGCGTATTGGAGTCTCGTAAGGTTTTTCTTACAGGTGGAGATATTTTTATTTTGATTTTTTTTTTCAATATATTCTATATGATTGTTGAGAAATCCTAGACGGATTTTGGAACCTTTCTCTAAAAAAAGAATACAAACTAGGAATTTCTGGATAAGTTCCGAGTTGAAATTCTTTCCACCCTTTAAAGAGAATCTTGTAGAAATTTCACGCTTCTGAATTTAGCTTTGGATGTGTTGATGTATAGGTAAATAATACTACGCAAAATGATAACTTATTTAATTTCAAGAAATGTCACTGCCATCTCAACTTTTATGAAAGTTTTTACCACTGGATAAAACAATTTATTCCATGATCAGGTCCAAAGGCACGAGCTATAGCCACAATTAGGCCCAAACCAAATACGCCTAAGACAGCATATTTTGGCAGTTCAGACATGAAGGTTTTTTTTGGCTGGATCAAAGGCAAGGCCCCCTGCGCCACTTATCGTCTACCTTGGGGCCAAACGTCCGCATGTTCTCATCTGCGAGTGAATGATAATGCCGTGCCAACGTCATCTTTGCGCATTTTCCGTCCGTAGCGGGCTTTCCGCGGGCACTGGTTCGTCTGTGTGGTCTGCTTTTTCCTCCTTGCCGTGACACGACTTGCCCATCATCTTGTGCATCACCAAGTGCATTCCAACGCAGGCCAAGAGCGGAGCAAAAAGGCCAATGCTGTTGAGGGCTCCAGACACGGTTCCACCGGCAGCAAAATATGCAGCGACCGGCAACAGCATCACGGCACAACAAACCATCATTCCGTAGTGCATCAACCGGTTTGGCTTTGCTGCCTTTTCCTCGGAAATGGTTGCTGATTCGGGTCTTATAGTTGGTGTCGTCTTCACCGTGTTCTCCATTTGCATCTGTCTATTATCCAGGTCGTCCTAATCCGTTCGCGCCTTACGAAATTCCGTTATTTCGATCCAACGTTTCCCAACGCGTAGGCTGATTTCCAGATACGGTTACCGGTTCCACCTGATGTAAGGTCAAGGGTTTTTTGAACCGCACTTTGAAAACTCCAATGCGGCATTATGTCTGGTATTCAATTGAATCAGCTCGACAGCTGGACCTTCCACCTGCGGGAAGTGGCAGTTTCCTCATAATAAATAGATTTCAACGTTCGGTACCGCCATGATTCCTGAACTTGGCCAACTTGCACTGACGCTTGCACTTGGGGTGGCGATTTTGCAGTCCATCATCCCAATTGTTGGGGCTGCACGTGGTAACGTAATGTGGATGCGTTGCGGTGAATCGACCTCAGTCTGCCAGTTTCTGCTGTTGTTGATCGCATTTGTTGAGTTCAGCTGCAGGGCCAAGCGGATCAGGCGCGGCTGCGCCTTGTGATTCAGCTTGTTGCGCGCCGTGCAAATCAGCCAGCAGCTTGTTTCTATAGGGACAAAATTTTTGCGGCGAGAGAAAAATCCTGGAGTGAACTTTCCAGTGGAAGGGGAGGGATTTTTGCACTGAGAGGATTTGACAGAATTCTCAAACCAAGTTCTTTTTATTTGTCTTACTTTCTCTTTGCAAACTCAATTTTGCATGTGGAGATGTTCCGAGGAATCAAACGGGGGCTATTTTCAGCATGGCTGGATTTTCGGGGAAACAATTTCCATGGAAGGGTGCTTTCTTGAGTTATCACAAAATGATTAGAAATTAAAGTCTTTATCAAACGAAAGTATGCTAAGGAGAATTTTTCAGGCTACAAATTCTTGGTCCGCAAAAAATGTTACGGAGGGGGGGGGGGACTTCAGCGAGAAGGGAACTTTCAGGAGGGAATTTTCTGAGTAGGTGTATTTCACTTGGGAGTAAATTTTTACGGAGGAGTTTACCGTGAGGAGGGGATTTACTGGAATTATTTGAAAAACGATCAAAAATTAAATAAAAAAACAAGTCTTTTTAACTGAAACTAAACAGCAAGATTAAAATTGAAAACGAACAGAAATCATTCTGCATATGAAGGAGTTGTCCCCCTTCTCAATACCTTGCTCTTTACGCTAAAGTCTGACTGTTTGTCCTAATTTATTAGGAAAGGCTCCTAAACACAAGGGCCGTGTACAAAGAATAGGAAGCTTTTTTAAAACTTCTAAAAGCTTGAGCAAAGAGCAAGGTGTTGAGGAGGAGGCAACCCCATCATATACGGAATAGTTTCTGTTCGTCTTGAGTTTTGATGTTGGTTCTTACTTTCAGTTAAAAAACTTTTTACTTTTTATTGAATTATTATAAAAAAAGAACTAGCGAACTAAGTCAAAAGAATTTGAATGCATCCTATTTTCAAAATGGCATAGCGTATCCAGGTTGTCAAAAAGAACTTATCAGCAATAACTCGCGAATGGTTGACTGTTCAGCTGAAAGTTTCAGGGTCGGGGGAGGGGTTGCACGAAATCAAAAGACACTAGGTGCGTCCAAGTTGTCGAAAAGGCGCAGCTCAGCATACCTGTTTGATCTTAGATGGCGCTGTTGTCGAATTTAATCCTTATATAGACAAACTAGAGTTTATTGTTTGCACAGTGCGATCATTGTCTTGTAATTTATTAGTCTACGGTTGTCACCAGGGGCGTGCTTATGGGGCTACATACCCCCGTCTTCAGGACTCATCGTTAAAAAAAAATCAAACGTTGTTTTCTCGCCGTCCAAAAAATAGTTTTCTTAAATTGTCAAGGAATTTCTCTAACATGAAATCGTTTTGGAATGAATTGTCTGAGTATTTTTTAAGCGCAATGTTTAAAACTAGATAACACAGCAAAGCAGGGTGAGTAGTTTCTTTGCTTTAAACATTGATAAAAAAGTTCAGGACTGCTAATATTTCTTACATTTAGCATAATTTTAGCATATGTTTTTTTTTCTGCCTTGAAGTCCTTTTGGCTTCACCAACAATCCCTGGAATTTTCAATTTTATTTCCCAACTTGTGGTTCTTGAATTTGTTACCCAATTATTACGTTTCCGTGAATTGCAAGCAAACACTTTTTGTTAGCTAACAATTGGAGGTAAAATCCTAGACAAGCAACTTTTTGCTACCTTGAAAGTGGTTAAGTTAGTAAAATGAAACTCTCAGGGATGGATCTATATACTAAAATATGTCCTAGGAAGGTATTTTAAAGTACCTATCTTTACTCCATCCCTCTCTACAGGGCACACACTTTGAAACATCCTTGTTCTATAAAAATAAACCTTGGAAAATAGATCTTCTGCTTAAATGAAGGACAGGGAAAATATTTTCAGCTTCACATCTTTGCTCAATCAATTCACATCTTTGCTTTTCTAATTTATGAGGATTAAAATATCTGCAAATAAATTTCCTAAATTCAGAACAAAAACATTCATATGGCTTAAAACTTAACTCTACTAATGGAAATTTCACTTAACCCTCTTCTGATTTCTAGGTCTTAGAAATTTACCTACTTGACAGGTGACACAACAATATTTTACCTTAAGTTTTAGTTATCAGTTTCTTTTTCTCTGATTTTACATCTGAAAATGCAATTCCTGTTATTTGAGTAGACCTTAAAGTCATATGGATGGAAATGCACGTCCCCTGGGGGAGGCCCACTTTCAGAAATCACATGCACCAGGTGTTGCGTCCCAAACATGGCGGGAGCGTGCCAAGCATGGTGGAACTAAGAGGCTCACATGGCGTTCTGAGATGTACGCTAGGTTGTAGAAAGCGGATGCCTCACCAAAATTTCCAGAAAAAGATAGCTAACAAAAATCAACGATTTTGTGTCAAGGTTCGTGTATGAGCGTTAATTTTAACAGAGATTTCGGAGAAGTCAATTTTTCAGGGAAGATTTTGGGGAACCCCGGAAGATTTGGGCATAACGATACCCCTGCGCCGCTGACAATGTTGTGCAAATGTTTTTGTTCACTGGTTTTGCCACCAACAGACACCAAAAATCTTGTATCTAAATTTGTCCAGTTATTTAAGATAGCTGAAAAACTAAATTAACATCAAAAGCTATTGTTTGCGTTTTATTTCGACTTCGTACACCCCTTCAATTCAATTTCTGCATCTGCGTCTGTTTTTGTCGTTCATGGACATAAAAAACCTTGTATTTGCATTTTTCGAGATGTCCAGGAGGATTCAAAAATTAAACCCTGAACACTGAATGCCATTTAATGCGCATGCTTGTTATCTGATCTTGATTGTCTCCCTGATGGAGAACGAAAAAATTGCATATACATTTTTTAAAGTGTTTCATGAAAGTAAAAAAGAGTAATTTTTAAAACTCACGGCTTGCACCGGGATCAACGCATGGTCCGTTTAAGTGTCTTTGGATTAGTCACTTTTTTAATATTTTTATGTCTGGTTATTCCAAACTTAGCGCCAATCTTTTTAAGGGAATACGGCAAAAAGACGGTCCTGGTTTATATCAAACTTTGCACGAATCTTTCGAAACAAATACGGCAAAAAGGTAGTTCGCGCTTTTTGTTGATTCCTCAGCCTTTATTCAAAATTTTCGTTATTTCATATAAGACAAAAAGAAGAAACTGTAGAACGAAAGTGCTGCAATCTGGTCATTCAATGTAGCATGTGCTGCAGTGCGGCACATAACGAAATAGTGCTAAAATAGCATTTTCGTGCCAACGTTGGCTTTCATAGCACCAAAAAGAGATCTTGGTATCAATAATTGTAAATTATTATTGCAGATTATTCTTATAAATATTTTGAAGCATAGCCGTGACGCAGGTTTACACAATACCATCTATGAATCTCTCACAATTGTCGACAACAATTATTGAAAAATTATTAAGCTCAGCAGAGGATGCAAGTGCAAAACGAACAGACAAAACACTGTCAAAAATAGCAACCCCAAGAATCTTAACTTTTATGATTGTTTTTATATTTTTGAGACACTATATTTCAACTATTTTTACGTTTTTATTTTAATTTGATAGAAATAGCAAAATTTATTAAAAAAAAGACTAGATAGAGCAAGATAATTTTAAAATAGCAGGAGTCTATCTCATTTAATGAACTCAAGAAACTCTAACCAATAACAAAAGCTTTAACTGCAATAATTTAACTCTTGGGACGAGGGATAGCTTTTGGGCTAATTTCTGGGGAAGAGTCTGGTAAATTTTTTGCTTGACAGTATCATTGCGAAAAGTATGCTTGATTAATATATTCCTATCAATATTTGAGAATTTTTTCATTAAAATTTGAATTTCACATTCGGAGTTCCCACAATATTTTTTGTTTTTACTTGGTAAACTAATACTTTATAATTACTTGAAGTATTCTTAGTGTTGTTAGAATAAAAATACTAATTAAGTCATGTAGTATACAAGAAGAAAGGAAAACAAGAGAGGTTTATTTTTTGCATAGGCACTTACCCGGTTTTGCGCCTTTCTCCCAGTGAAAGCTCATCAGGTGCTTTTTCTGGTTTAGAATCAATCAGCTCAATTTCATAAACTATCGTAGCATTCGGGGGAATCTTTGGTGGTACTCCTATTTCACCATAGGCAAATCGAGGAGATGTTTCAACTTGACATATTTCGCCCAATTCCATCAAAGCAACGATTAGATCAAAGGCATGGATTACCTTTAAGACAATACATATACTAACATTTAATACATGTAGATACACTCTTTCAGCTTAATGAAGCAATATTGCACTGACTTTTAAGCTACCATTCTTTTTGAAAAGGTATCACGCAAGCCACTTGACCTAGGGCCATTATACCTCCTCTTCAAGTAGGACTCATAGTGAAGGTTCATCACTAGCAAGAATTCCGCAGTATAGTTGATAATCTCAGCGCTATGGGCTTCTTTTCATCCTACTACGAGATCATTTTGTTTTTAGCGAAATTTTTCAGGGTCTGCAAACATCAAAATACAGGGTGTTGCAAGGCAAGTTCTATATACATCACGTTGCTGACAATGCGGATTGCAACGTAAGGATTATCGATGGACACAACACCATCCACACTATGGGACTGTTAGTTGCGGGAGTAATACCTATTCTTTCCTACATAAATTCAAGTAGCAAGCCTTCCATCGTATATCGGGAACTACTGAGACTTTTTACGACAGATCCTTCGCGCAATTTGAAAATTTGATGGAGGATGTCAAGACTGTTTCGCTCCCCCATCCCAAGTTGGCAAGGGATACTAGAGACCATTTTTTTTTTCAATGAACCATCAGTATACCCTGGAAAGATTTCGGTGATCTTTATGCTGATGATTGATTCTAGCCCAAATGATCCTACTTGTATTTATATAGCATGTTTGCTTCAGAAGAGGCTAACCACTAAACATTACCATTTAAGGATATATTTTCAAATCTGTACAACTTAACACTTATCATCTGCCTTATTTGGGTATTGCTTGCATTTTTCAAGGTTATGCTTTCATAACACAAAGCTTGTAAAACGTTGGTGCCATATGGAGAGTTAAGGGGTAGAGGTAGCTATTTCTAAATGTCTTCACAGGGAATAATTGATGGTCTGGATTTGTTCCTGAGAATTTCAGTCACCTAACTCAATTGCTATCCAAGAAAGATAACAACCTCTCATTACCTTATATAATCTTAAACATTTGCCAGAAACATGGTGTGGGTGATCCTCATGTAGAACATTGCTGGATGGGTGATATTATGGTGTTGCTTTCTTTGTGTGGACTCAGGGGCATCCCTGCTGAATTTCGCTGCATGTCTCTATAGTCACCATCCACTGACTTTGTGAATGATTTAGTGGATTTTGCCTGGAATCTTACAAAAACACAATTGAAGCAACAATACGGCAACTGGGGAAAAGCTGGGTGAGAAATTTTTTAGTATTTATGACGTCGTGCAAAATTACGCATGATTTTGAATGAATCCGAACAGCTAAAGTAAGAGACATGAAAAACTGACGCACGAAAATGTAGCTAAAACGAGATCTGCGGCTACCAGACTCGTGACAACCAGTATCATAACGAATTAATCGAATCGTAAATTAAATCTGTGGTTAGAAGAAAAGCAATTGTGAAAACCACAACGAACCCAAGAAGAAAACAAATCCTATAAAATGGATGATTCTTTGATGCATTAACAGGAAGGAGGAATTGAATTCACGCCAGACTTTCTTAACTCAATTTTTATTGCTTACTTGACACCTCATGACTTAATAAAAATAATGAATATGTATTTTTCCCTTTAAACAAAAAACTGTGTATTTATTTAAAACATCTTTTTTTAAATAATATGCCTTTTCAGTATTTTTCCCAGGGTGGTTGCATCGGACCTAACCCGACGCCATGACATCAAGAAGAAGTTCGCACTATCTTCAGTTAGAAGAGAAGCGACAACGAGAATCAATACATACAAGCCTGCCGCTTGCCTAGTATTGCAGCCCGGCCTCAAAATCGACTACATAGCTGCTGTTTTTCTTAAAGCTGGCATATTGAATATTCCTGGCCAAAAAATGGAATGATTGTGGTCATCAAGTCCAGGCTAATTGTAGAAAAAGCCAAGACAGATAGTCCAATTGAGCGAGAAGCAAACCTGGCATTAATTCTCACCTTATTAGGATTGTATAAAAATGATGTTAGATGATTTGTTAATAGACATGTCTATCTATTATATGTCCATGCGTCATTGCTAGGGCAATAGAACCAAGGCAGATAGTCATAGAGCTAAGGTAGTGATAGAACCTATAGTTTTCCAAGTTTTTGCTTAATTTGGCACGGGTAAACGGCGGGAGTAAGTGTGCCTCTCTTATTGGACCAATATCTGTTTCTTATCTTTTAGCAAGTCACACCTGCCGAGAATCCCAAGCAGGTTGACCCAGAAATTAAAATTCATGGTCGGCATGGGATTGAAACACCAGCCCATAATGGATTGGCGAATCTTGCCGTGCTGAATAACTTTCTTCTCTTGGTGATGAACCGCCCGTAACCATGTCGCCACAGCGGTGGCAGCCAGGGCCGTGGCGGATTGGCGGAGAAAGTGCCGACGGGGCATTTGTGAGGCGCTAGGCATGGTCTCGTCCGGGTAGAAGGTTCTGATTTTGAGGGTTATTCTTTGACGTCGTAGGCGAAGAGCAGGTCTTGATCCCGTAGGTACAGCGTGCCGTCGGAGATGACGGGATGCGCCCAGCTTTGGCGGCGGGTCCGATCCGGCTGCTTGAAGCGACCTTTTTCAACGTAGGCCTTCGGGTCCGCTTCGATCAGGGCGATGGGGCCTTGCTCGCTACGGAGGTAGAGGTGTCCATCGGCATAGGTCAATGCCCCCTTACCGACACTCCGTTCTTCCCATGCGACTTCGCCGGTCTTCATTTCCATGCAAACCAGAATCGGGCCGCTCGAGGCGTAGATGTGCTCACCCACGCGAATGGCCCCGCCGTGGTGGTTCTTAATGTCTTTGTTTCGGTAGCGACGTTTGGCTTTGAATCGATTCCCGCTGCGGGTGATTTCGAAGAGATCGCAGCCCACGTTATAGGCCGAGGTGACGAACACCTGGTTCTCATGGTAAATCGGGGTGCTGATGACGGCCGTCTTGCCTGGGCGTTTGGCGCGCCAGAGCAATTCTCCGGTCGAAGGTTCGATTCCGAACACCGACTCGCCGGTTAACACCAGGTATTGTTCAACGCCTTCAATGGTTTCTTTAATCACGGAAGTATACGCGGCCTCTTCTCGGATCTCGCGGGTGCGCCAGACTAGATTGCCGTTGCGACGGTTGAGGCAAACCACGGTACCCGGCTTGCCGCCGGGCGTGCAGATCAACCGTTCTCCATCGATCAGCACGGACTCGGAGAATCCCCACCGAGACATGATGTATCCCTTGAAGTCGTTGATGAAATGGCGCTGCCACAGGATCGCACCGGTCTCGGAATCCATGCACGTGAGATCGCCTCCCGCTCCTAGAGCCATTTAAATGAGAAAAGAAAGTGTCCCCATCTAAAAACGTATTCTTAAAAAACCATTATTTATGGCTTTATTTGCAAATTTGTGCACCCATCAGTGAAAAGCTGGATAGCTGGCCTGTGGCCTGCGGATGAGGAACGTGACCGGGAATTTGAGAGGAAAGGTGAAAATTGAAGATTTGGAGATTGGACGAATGCGAAGGTTAATTTAAGAGTCACTAATAGAATACAAGAAGCCTCGGTATTGATGGCTGTAAGTTATAGTTCTGAAACGTAAATCTTTTGAAAGATATGCTACACTATTTCCAAAGGAATTGTCAAGAATAGTTTGGGATGTCTGTTTAATGGACTGTACCTGTACAATAAGCTATTTAAAAAAGTGTATCAACACCATGGTGTGGAACTATGATGAAAGAGAGGTAAGAAGGGTTTGGCAAATAATTACGGATGAAAGACAATAGGCTGCTAAGAACCTTACTTTTTGGTTGTTCAATTGGGGCCAAACCAAAACCAGGACGTCCTTGAACGGAAATAAAGAATGTCGTAAGAGAATATATAAAGGAATTTTGAACTTGCAAAGTATTAAGGAGTGAATGGTTTCAATAAAAAGTAATTAAAAAGAGTGCTTATAAATATGTTGGCCTCACCCAGATTGGTTTAGCGAGTGTGTTGTGGGGACAACGTAAAGGTGGTAGAATGTGTTAAAACTTGGTGTCGTTGTTTTTGACAAAATAGGGTAATCTTTTGCTTCAAGAACATCCTTATATCGTATGATTCAAGCTGCATTTAAGCTACTTGAAGGCATGAAATATTTAAGGACTTCAAGAGCTACGTGACCCAGTCCAGTTAGAAAAATTTCTCTTAGAGTCACAAGATTAACGATTAAAATGAATTGGTGCTACCATTCTTTTAAAAATTTGGATGGTTAGAATATGGTCTTAGGCTCTTAATAGAAACGGCATCAATCCAGACCAAAAGAATAAGATATTCGGAATGTAGAAAAAGGGTTCTTAAGCTTCGTCTCACCAATTGGCTCAAAAATAAATTCGTAAAAATCTTGGCCATGTGGCGGAGCACCCAGAAGAAAGAAGTCTTTGGGTGTCGCATTTGTATACCGGAACACCTACACGAAGGGTGATTGGGAATACAAAGTATCCTTTTGCACTCAAAACCAAGCGTAACCCCGCACACAGAAACGGTGAGAATTAAGGTCGAGTGGTCTCGTGCCCGAACGGTTTCCGGGAGAAAAGAACGCCTTCGCCTACACGGCTACTTTGATCCAAACGGCGTTCCGCATACTTCAGATACGCTCCCTCGATTTCTTCGACCGGACCCGCAAAGTAGATCAAGCTAGGATCCGAAACCTCAAGATGACGAATGACTCCCTCGGTATCAATGGCGCCAGACCAGAACCGTTTCAGAGAGAGCACTGTCAGATCGGGCGGAAGGGACCATCCGCCGTGAAAAGCAAGGATGGGTTGGTCCGTAAACATCACCTCGCCGTCCGGTTGAGGCTGACCCCGCAGCTGCTTGATGATCGCGGAATACTCGATCTGAGGCTTATTCGCCAGCACCGTTCGCTCGGAAAGAACATTGAGCAGGGCAGAGACCGGCAACCAGACCAAACCCACAATCATGGCGGCGAAGAATGCTCGCGACTCTTTCCAGCCCGATCCTTCGACGGGCCTACGGACACGCCAACGGGAGACTTCCTCTAATCCCGCGCTGTAGGCGACCGCAGATAGCCAGGCTAGAGTCAACCAGAAATCCAGAAGGTAATAGTCCCACCAAGGAACATGCGTTACCGCCACCGTCAGATGGGTCGCCAGGGCCGCCAACGGAAAGCCGATCTCCTCTAATCTCAATCGTTTGAAAGCCGCTAGCACGGCAGCAGTCATGCCCCCCAACCACAAGGGCAGACCCGGCCATATATGGTGCCAACCAAAGCTGAACTCGCCAGGTGCTTGGCTACCATTCGAGAGACTTGGAGAGAAATGACTCCCCAGTAACTGGTCGCCCGAATCCAGCAGCAAACCCACAAAATACGGCAGACAAAGAGCCCCTCCGCTCAAGAAGGCACAAATCAAATGCCCTCTTTCCTTTGGGGGCAAGTCACGGAGATGGAGCCACCCAGCGACATGCAAAGTGTTCCTATCCTCATATTAGAATCATACATTTCTTTGCTTCATCACTTTAGACAATTAAACAGCTTTTTTAATAAGCAATTGACAAAATAATGTCTCAAAGTATCAGTAGAATTTTCACTGTGTTCAATTTAGTTCTAGATTTAAAACTTGTCATCAAATTACTAGTAGAGTCAATCATTGCTCAATCATAAAGCTGTTTAATTTGTGAAAAGTGATGAATAGGACCTACTTCAATAAAAATCAAAAGTCACATTTCACCATTATCAAATGCACCTTATTTCTTTGATTTTTATATTTGCTTTTGATCTAATCACTTTGTAACCTCTCTAATGTAATACCAGAATAGAACCTTGGCAAGCATCAAGTTGGCTTATTTGTGTAGGTTAGTCTTTTTGTTTTTAGGTAAAAGTCAAATGTTGAGAGTGGTGCAAAAGAAAATATTTACTTCATTAGGATTTGACAAATCTGAATTGGAATGATTTCTTCTTAAAAAAAAGAGCTTTAAAGGACTTTATATTCAGTTATAGGAGATAGTAACCAAATTTTTGGTTGCTTGACAACAGGATAGTGGTGTAACACTGCATACCTATGTGATTCTGAATTTTATGCTTCTCAAACCATAATTGTATAAACCAAGTTTTTCAAACAGGACTTTAAAAACCTCCCTGGGTCCTTAAAGAACACTGCAAAAGTTTCTGTGAGAAACAGTATGTGGCAGTAAGGCTGCATAAACAGAACTAAAAAATAACCAATTTATGGTCAATGTTTTTTTTTCTGTTCTTTTAGTTTTACCTTTTTGTTTCCATGGCATATTTTGTTGTGTTTGTTAAAACAAAGTCTATTGTAGTTGGATTGTTATATGATAGATATCAGGATGCAAGCAAAGGAAAATCCAATACGAGAATACAAGTACAAAAGTTATGCTCTTTATTTATTACTAAAAAAATCAATTACGTTTATAAAGTTTAGCATGAATTAATTATTTGTTGCTCTGTATATGAGACTATCTTTTTGTTTTTTGGCGTTACACCTACTCTGGTCAAGAAAAGATTGTATGAGCTCTTAGCTCTTGTTATTATTATTATTTTTTTTTTATTGTACAACACTGAAAGAAGTGGAAATAAAGGTTCTCTCCTGCAGAATACTAGGATTATTCTGCATATTATAAAACAAAAATTATTTTCTTAACATGTCTTGTTATGTACTACTTGAACCCTAGGCTTATGATATAAGGGCTATTGAAAAGAAAACTTGTTAAGAAAACAATTCATATCAGTCACAAATGAGTATTTTTTTCTGTCTTGCCTGATTTTGTTAAGGAACATATTTCAGGACTTGTTTACTATGGGCTGTTTTGGGCTGCCGTAGCCCTTTTAAGGTCTCAAAATGTAGTTTCCCACAAAAACAATTATTGATTTGTGAAAGAGCACAAATACAGGTATTAAGGTATACCTACAAAAATTGAAGGCCTATTCACTTTCATCCAAGGTAAAGTGTGTTAAAAACTGCAAATTTGCCATTTTTTTTTGTATTTGAATCAAATTACTTTCATAGTTAAGCTTCATTCTTATTTAATGCGCTCTATAAACTAATTGGTACATAATTTAATTGCAGGATGTAACCTAATAATCATTTCTATATTGAATGTTCAAAAGCATTGCATCTTGAATGTCCCCTATCCAGTAGATCACTAAGTTAGCCTGTACACATTACTTTAAATTGCACATCCCAGCAATAGCACAAAATCCTGTGAATACAACAAATCATGGGTGGGACACAAAGTGGGTTCAGTAGCAGTCTATAATTTCTACTTGTCCATAAGTGTGGATTCGGGCATCTTGTCAAATAAATTTAGGGCATGTTTAATGGCAAAAATAGACATTGATGGAATGAAGCTTAGTGTTATTCATGTATAGAAAAGTTCTCAAGAACACCATAGTACGTACGCATCGATCAATAGTGAGTTAGTCAAAGGTATGAAAAAAAAAATCAAGAATATTAGGTTCTCTTAATTTTACTTAATATTCAGAAAATATTTTTAATATTTTTGTTCGTGCTTTCAGGGTTTGATTATAGCAACCAATAATTCTATAGTTTTACATGAATAGAAATTTATTTCTAAAAAATAGTCTTTAACTTATCATGAAAACCACCACTTAAGAGTCAAAAGCAGAGTTGCCATATGCCCCTGTCCAGAAGCTACTATTTTTCTCAAAAACAAGGTCCCACATGCGTGCCACCCAAATTCTTCGCTAAATATGCAGGTTCTGCCTAATGCTGCTTGGAATTGTTCAATTACCTGTTTCGCTAAGTGCATTAGCAGAACCATACTATGCCACATGTAGCAGAAAAGTTGCAAGAAATAACTAAATCCGCTTGTGTTCCAGTATTTTACTTCATTCTTCTGTAAAAAGAATAACAAAAAAGGGGATAATGTGGCCCTAGGCTATAGCATAATTAATGAAAATATGAAACTAAATGTGATTTATTTATTGTTCATCCTGCATTTATTTATTATATTCTATATTACTTGGTTATACTATATATTTTTTTAATATTATTTAGTTACATTTATTATAATACTTAGATTATTACATTTATTTATTACTTACAGATTTGTTATAAATTGATGAAATGTTTAAACGAAATGAAAAAAAAAGAAAAAGCAAATGAATGAAATGTATACTATGAGTTAATGAAAACAAAATGATATAAGGTTATACTACGTATAAATGGATGAAAATTTGTAGTGAAGAAGGGGATTTATTTATCACTGATCTTTCATTTACTTTATATATCCTACATTACTACATTACATTTATATTATTATTTTTTATATCATTTTTGTTATATTATTTTTTGTCAGTAAATTGATTTATGATGCCTAACAAATGTCGTTCCAAACTTTGCTCTATTTTTCGGATGGGTTTTAAACAAAAATTTTTAACGATTAATTAAATTATTATTCATTAAAATAAATTAATTCTTCAGTAAAAAGAATAACAACAACGAACAAAAGAAGATAATCTGGCCTTAGAATAAGTTAGAATTATTATAAGTTTTAAAAAAGGGGAATTATTTATTACCGATTTAAAAGGGATTTACCATACTACATTACTACGTTTTATACATCACATTATTTAAATCCTAAATGACATTACTTATTACTAAGCCTTTTTACAAATCCAACATCAAAATAGACAAGGGTAGTGCAAACAACATCCAATCAAGGAAGTTGATGGTTAAGCCGAAAGAACTTTCAATAATACCGGCAAAGACGGCATTGGGTGGGGTACCGATTAAGGTAGCAATCCCACCTATGGATGCAGCATAGGCAATACTCAACATAAAACAGGTGCCAAAGCGAAATTGACCGGTGTCAGTATCGATGTTTATTTCATTATGTGTATCGATTTTATCCTCCTAGAAGTGGGGTCGAAATATTCAGCACTTTTTGTAGTATTGAATGTTTCAATAATCAATGTGCATGCACTAAGCACATACAGATTGCCAAAAGGGCGTATCTTGGGAATGTCATGTGGGGTCAAGTTGGAACTTTCAGGGAATGCTTAAAGGAGGACACCAAATAAACAAAATGCAATAAGTGCACGCAAAGCTGAAACTAGGGTTCGGGGGGACAAGGAAGTAATTACTTACAGCGCTCTCTCCCGATTCAGATACAAGCACAAAAAGCCAAATCAAAGCATAATGAAAGTGATAAAAAGTTGGCATCCCTTCCCTCCCAACCCTGGTGTCCTCATCTGCGATGTGTGGGGCATCTGCCCCGTTTTCCCTCCTTGAACGGCTCTGTGTGGATGCTACTGCTAATACTACTACCACTGCTACTACTACTACTACTACTACTACAATTACTGCTCTAGCTACTACTTCTTTTGCAATTATTACTAAGGCTGGGAGTATTAAGATGAAAATTTAGAAAGTGTTGAGGGGAATTTGATCTGAACTAAATCTAGGAATATCCAGGTTATCAAAAAGGCATATCAACAATATCATGGTTAGCGGCTAATTCTCATAAGTTGTAACTTCTAGGGCTTGATGAAGGGGATCTTTGATGAAACATTTTAAATGTTTTCACTTTTTAAACTTTGATAAATCTGAAGTTATTGAAACTTTAAGGAATAAATATCAGTATATGCATATTAAACTGTCAATCCACTATTCATTATTTGTTGCTTTTTCAGTTCATCTTGGTTAAGATTGTGTTTTTTTTTTCAAAAATGTGAGGAACAATCATAAGCAGCAATTTGCAGACAGAGAGCAGGTGCAAAAAAAAAGAAATTGTCGCTATTTATATATTCTCTGACTAGGAGTATGTTTTGCAGCATACCATTTTAGTCCCTCTGGTCAGAGACTCAGAGCTTTAAAGTTGTGCACCAACGACAACATATAAATAGCAAATTGCAGAAAGAGAGCAGGTGCAAAAAAAGGAGTGTCACTTTTTAGATTTTCTCAGACTAGGAGTCTGTTTTACCGTATACCATTTTAGTTGCTCTGGTCAGACGGCAGAAAGTTCTTACCTATTTTAGAGTCATACCATCAAGGTAGACACAATTCTTGAAGCTGTGGTTTAAGAATCCAGACCTTTTTAGGTTCGATCGACCCACAAAAGTTCTCAACGAGATCACGTCGTTAACTAAATCTATTTACTCTACATATCAAGGAAGTCAAAGCACAAGTGCAATCAAACCAAATGCCAGACATAGAGAAGAGATAGCTTCGAAATAGCTAGCCTATAAGCCGCTTGACCAACTGTTTAATATTTGTTGGAGGTTTTAAACATATTAAAATTGAGGCCGAAAACAATTGTGGCAACAGTCAGTAGTAATCACAAAAACAGCCTATCTAATAGACTCAGTGACAGTTCTAGGCCTAAACAAGGGGTAGTTGCCTCCCCCCAGTTTTTCAACATCTGACCTTGAAATCCTTTTATTATATATTTTCACAATCCTATTAAGGTATCTTGCACCCAGGAGCTTAATTTGCTATGGTACAGATGAGGGGATAGCTTCCCTCCAGCTCCTCCTTCTAGCTGAAATTTAGTGTCTTCAAAAGGCTTGTCAAAACTAAGATAGTTCTACATAATTCAAGCGTCCACAGAAGTTTTCCTTGTTTTCCTTTTCCGTCCTCAGCTTTCCTTTGTATACCTTTGGCTCATTTTTCATTTTTTACTTTCATTTTCAATTGAATTGCGAAAGTTGGTTCCCTTTTTGCCAAGCTTTCAATGTTTGTTATTTTTACAGAGGTAATTCATATGGGGCAGGTTGTCGCACTAACTCTGGAATGGGTTAATTTGATTGGTAAGTTGTGCCCTAGGGGAACATAAAAATTTATGGAAGGGTTAGTCGTATTGAATAATGAGGAGACTCACTTGATTGGAAATTGAAAGTTCTAATTCCCTTTTAAGAGTTGAAAGTGATCAGAGGGTAACTAGCCCTCCCCAAACGACCTCTTCCCCAAAATGGATACGATCGAAAATTTGAGATAGCCATTTTGCTCAAAATAGTGTATATATCATATAACAATGCCTCTGGAATTGACACAATCCCAAAAAGAGCAGAGAAAGGGTTGTTATGTCCTGAGGGCATATAAGATGTTTATAGAAGGGGTGGACGTACAAAGTTTGAAGGAAGCTCATTTTATTGGAAATTGAAAGTTCTAGTTTTCTTTTTAAGCGTCAAAAGTTATCGAGGACCAACTAGCTTCCCCTCTCCATGACGTCTCTTTTTCACGTTCATCCGATCGAAATTTCAAGATAGGTGTTTTTTTTGAGAAGGTATAAAAATCATGTAACAATTCTTGTGAATTTGTAATCGAACTATGAGAAAAAGTGACCTCAAACTTTAGATTTTTTTGCGGTGAAAATGGGGAAGAAAAGGAAAGAAACTTTAGTGTAAGAAACGGGCAATAGTATCAGCACTAAAAGTATCAAATTAGCGGAAACACACTCCCCCACCTGTGAAAGTATTTTGAAAAAAAAAACAGAATAATAAGAGAGCCAGGTTAGGTTTGTCTGCATCCCTGAAGCCGTTGCGCGTTCCGCTAGAAGTAGCAGTCAAGAGCCCCTCTCCGATATATCTACGACGCATCACGACAAACCAGCTACACCTATTCCTGAGAGATACCCAGCTTCCACTTTTAATGGAAGGACCTCCAGTGCACATTACTTGCGAAAGTGCAATTGCTGCTGCTCACGACTGAAATAAGATGGCCGAACAATTGGTGTTCAGCCACATTCTGAACTTTTTGAGTAGATCACAAAAAGAAAGGGTGAAACTTGATCTCATTATCAAGAATGGTATTAATTATTTCGAACAAAATGCAGTTTTACAAGTAAGAAGACCCTTCATAGTGAGCTGGATATCCTGGTAGGAATTTTCCCTCCTTTTTGTCTGTAGAAACTTCACAGTTTCAGCAGGCTCTTGGCGCAGGGCAGCCACCAGGTTTAAATTGGATGCTAAGTCGTGTGCAGCAAGTCGTCCTATTGCTTGTTTTTCACAATCATTCAGTTCTTTTTCAAGACGTACGCCCCGACGACGAGCTGAGCCTGTTTGGCTAGGAAAATGCTCCATATCCAGCCGCTGATGTAGGGGCTTAATATAGTCCTCTTCTTCACTATCTGACCCGTCCAAAGGACCTAAAATAACTTCATTATCATACTGGGATATATTTATAGCTGATCAAGCTATATCAGATGATGTCAATAAATTGACGTTAGAATTAAAGAATAAAACATCCAACATTATTCATTATTGTACTTTGATACATTGTCTAAAGGTAGTAGGCCTACTTGGCTGGGAAAGATTACATGCTTGTAGATTAGAGAAAATGATAAAAAGCATAAATGTATAAAGGATAAATGGATAAAGGAAAAAGGACAAAAAGGGATAAAAAGGGCGTCAAATTGACGTTTCAGTTGCTGGGTCTTTTTTTTTTTTTGTGGGACAAGCAATAAGCTTGTTGCCCAACCATCAATAGAATGACTCTTTAAGTGTGCATATTTGCCTGTCCCAATATTATTGTTTGGATACCTTTTTTTTTATTTTTTTTTAATATTTGTAATCAACATAAAATCGATATAAGATCGGCTGATCATTCATAACGACCATTAATTAACTGATCATTTTTCACCATTAATTAACATAATGTCCATTTCTAATACGAAACATGGGATTGCAGTTCAGCCCAAAGAATCATATAATCTGAGGAAGAATTAGTTGCTCATTTCTTTTTCCCATCAGAAGCGTATGAACAACAACATGGTGACCTAGTAAAGGATGGAGCAATTGTATCAGGAGAAGAGTGACAACATGATTCATGTACAAAAAGATCTCAGAAGCGAAAAATTGGCAAATTTCAGTCACAATACACAGATTAAACAAAAAAAGAAGAAAATACAAATATATATCTTCAGTCAAAAATTCAAACAACCGGTCAAACAGCATAGCCATACACAATCAACCATAAAGAATAATCCATGGACAGGCAGTCATGTCGTCAATAAGTATATGTAAATAAAAGTCAAGTTAACAGTCAACCTTTTTTGTTGCTTAAAATGGACGCTGGAAGCTTCAATTCTCGTTCAAATAAACCTTCTCCTGATATCCAAAGACCTTTTGTTTGATACGATCATCCTCAGGGAAAAACACAGACACGTAACCCATGCAAAATAAGTGGTTAATATAGATATTTAGTTTAAAGCCCCATTTAGCTAATTTGATTCATTGAACAATTAATAAAGTACTGCAAAGCGATGTGTAATTGCACATAAGCTATAATGGAGAACGGCCGGTGGGTCTTTGGGTAGATGGAAAGAGAATGTGTCTGAAACTTAAAAAAGTGCGTTTTATTCCGGTATGGTGTAACTCCGTGGGCCCTCTGATAAATATAGAAGAAGCTGAGTTTTGAGTGGGGGGAGTAGAAATTATTCTCCTTTCGCTCCCGAGAATATTTTCAGACTAAGCTTGTGGCATGCGGCCAGTGGGGTAACAGCTCCCCTCTTATTGCGAAAAAAAGTTATGTGTCACGGAATAGATTACGTTCATATGTTAACCGCCACAAAAAAGTTGGAGAATGGGGGAAGGGAATTCATTAACAACTCTAGTAAATTTCTCGGGGGAGGGGGGCAAGTATTATTAGAAGCTTTGTTTCTATAGAAATTTGAGTGGTAATTTTTTTTTCTCTATTTTTATACATTTTACAATGCCTTCTTGTTTCTGGAGGATATTAACCAAATATGGGCTTTATTGCTTTTCCTGAGAAAGAGAGTCACGGATTTTACCTCCTTCTGCCACACTTGCGTGCACACAACTAAACATAAACACGATGCATAAGAATAAATGGTTATTATAAACCGTTCATCCAATAAAATTCAGGGTTAAAGAATATTGCACAGGTGCACATTATCTCTTAGGATTTTGTTTAATCGTGTCTCTAATTGAGAGGGAGGGGCCACCTAAGCCATAAGAAAAGCTTTGCAGGTACATTTCTTCCTTTTTTACACTGAGTAGAAAACCTTTTTCCACTCTGGCGCCGCCCGGGAACAGGACATGCGGTCGCCTCGTATTGTGCAGAGCCCGTACTTCATGCTGCACGTCCTTAATCTTCTTGTCAGAAAAACTGGTTGAGGGGTGTAAAAGTACGGGAATCTGCAAACCTGCAATACGGGTGTATTCATTCGTAATCCGTAGTGTGGAATGCATTAAGCGCACGCGACTGTCCCTTTTTGCAGCTCTGCGTAAAATCGGCAGATAGCGTTTTTGATAGGACTGATCACTGAAATCAAAGCCGTAAGCCCAGAACAAGTTCACAACCGCTCTTATTCTCGGACGTTCAATTAGTAGATATTCCAGCAGTTCCACTATTTGTAGTGAGCCACAGTACATAAAAAGCAGAATGTCTTTGTCAAGGTATTGCCGCTCCAAGTTCTGCAAGGCGCCCGCTAACTCATCGGCGAGCGCACTGGCAATCTCAGGCGACATGTTGGGACCCCTGTTCCCCACGCTCCACGAATGTACCGACAGGCACCGATTAATGGTGGCGTTTTCAGGGCCAATAGTTTCAGGAAGCTCGTGGTGCGCAAGCAAAGAGACCTCAAGGCCGCTGGCCTGCGCAGCTTCGGAAAGACACCTGTCGTAAGCCAAAAAATGCCCCCATTCATTTTTGGCATCCGGGTCCAGTATGGCAATCACGGAAGGGTCGAAGCCTCGACTCGGTTCCTCGAGCCAATCTCTCGTGGCAAATCCCTGTCTGCATTCAAGCGCGGGTACGAAGGAAGGTGTCACGCTGATGCAGGTCCGTCCTGCGTCCTCCAGCGAAGACATAACTACTTCCAGGTCAATAGCATGCTCAAAATAGTAGTCGTTGTAATCAATTGCAAAGAATCCCGGATGCACCCGCTTGATCTTCTCCATTTCATCAACGAACTGTGCTTTGGCATCGTGTGCCCAAAAAGCACTATCTTCAGCGATTCGCCGACCATCACAACCCGCAATGTGAATTGTGTCTGCAAAAGTGGAGGCTAACGGTAGAAGCAGCAGGGTTAAAACGTTGGGATATGGTTTCATCCTGAGCGACCTAGATTACGCAGACGACATCGGTCTCCTGTCTGGGACCGTCGCAGAAGCCGAAGAAACGCTTTCCAACGTGGCAATCACCGCTAAATCAATGGGTCTCGAAATCGGCATTCCCAAAACGAAAATCCTCATGTCCAATACGCCAAATTCGATACAACCCATCTATCTCCAACAAGATGAAATTGACGTGGCAGAAGAATTCAAGTACCTAGGATCTCTGATTGACGGCAATGGAAGCAGCTCGAACGAAGTCCACACTCGAATGGAATCTTTTGCAAAAATGTTTTCCCAGCTCAATTCCTGTTTACGGCGGAAGTGTCTAATCCAGCTGCAAGCACAGATCCGTATCTATGAGGCACTCGTCAGATTGGTTCTTCTATAAGGATGCGAGTCTCGGACGCTGAAACCATCGGAGGAGCACGATCTGAAAGTCCTTAACCATTCTTGCCTTCGGAGGATCCCCGGAGTCAGACTAACCGACAGAAAGAGCAATACGGGTCTCCATCGATCATTCTCCCAGCGCCTTGACATCGGGTCAGTTATCAAGAAATGCCGTCTGCGCTGGTAAAGGCACATCCAACGCCGACCACCTGAGGCACAGAGCAAAAAGATCCTTCACTGCCAGGCTCTCCCCGGCTGGGTGTGACGCCAAGGGGGACAACGCAAAACATGGCTTGTCTGTGTCAAAGCTGACCTCAAACCCAAAGGTAAATTCCGCCACTTTGGCCGACGGTGGGACACGAACTGGCTTGAAATCACTCACGAATGAATCCCATACCGCCAAAAATGTAGCTCAATCGTTGACGACCTATTGAATGCCAGAGAAGGATCGCACCCGTTGTCCTGAACCAAATAAAAATTAGTACACACTATACGATTTTTTTTAATTTATTTTTCTTTTATTTAATTTTATTAGTTATAAAAATTATAATAACATTAATTAATTTTATTTATTTTCTTTTGCTAATTATGACATTTCTTCAGTTTAATTTCTTTAATTAATCAACTTTAACTTTTGTATTCATCAACAAATTATCAAGTTTTCAAAGCATTATACAAACTTGGATCTTTTTTGTGATTTTCAAGAAAGCCTGTAACCATATAATCAATATGGCCTTCCATGAAAATAACACGAGATAGCCAATTTGAACAAGATTTATTCTTTATAGGCTTGCTCTTCCAAATAGGATATTCAGCAGTATGGGGACCTAATTGTTTTATATTAATTTGACAAATGAGGAGCCTCATTATCATCACCTTTTTGTCTAAGTCGACTAAAGCAGTTTTAAGTTTTGTTGAGAATAACGGCTCGTGTCGCTCATCTCCAATAAGAAAGTCGACCAATTTTTTTGCTTCTGACTGTATTTGACTCCATAACAGGCTTCGTTGTTTTTCAAGAGTTTTTAAAAATAGTTCTCCATCGTGAGATGCTAAGTCTCCAATGCGCCTATTTGGAAAATTTGTCGGTAACTCAACCACTGAAGTAAATTCTGTGAAATTCAAAAATGGTGAATTAGTTATACCGAGGATATCTTTCATTTTCGTAATTTTCTTTGACAGTGATTTCAATGTTTTTCTATTGCTTAATTCAGAATTGTCACTTTTGAACTGGTTAATTCTATGGAGAAATGCCAAAAGAGATTTTTTACTTTTTAGATATTCCATACTTTTGAAAACATCATTATAGTATAAAGTCTTGGAAGTTGTCATATCATTGTCAAAATTTGGGCTTATGTCGTCATTCAAGTCCATTTTGACTGTTGGTCTAATTTGTCTTGCGTTGTCGATACTTTTTGTGTTCTGCTCTTTAAATTTGTCATTATCCTTGTTAAGCTGAACCAATTGTTTAGCATTTAACTGTATTTTACTCCAGAACAGGCTTCGTTCTTTGTTATATAAAAATAGTTGTTTATCAGTTTTCTGACCAAGAATATCTTTACAACCTTTCGTGTTGGTTTATTCGCCTACCATGTGTGCAGTTTCGCCAATTTCATTCAATACCTGGTGGATTTTTGGGATTGGTTTCTTAGTCTCTGCATCCCAAATTTCCTTATTGTCGTAGCTCAACCTATTACTAGCAATAACTCCAGCATGGGCATTTTTCATTAGAACAAATTGAATCCACACTTTCCATACGAATTAGTCAGGGGAGAAAGTAAATAGATAAAAATACACTGGTGGCTCATGGATCTTTATTTAGGCAGTGCAGTACAATTAATACAGTAATCTAATTAGTGGAATCTAATACAGTAATGTAAATTAGTGTAAATCTAAATATCAAGCGTGGCTGATCCACATGGCAGATCATTAGTTACCCAAACTTGTTCCATCTTTGTGTATTTGTGAAAAAAAAATTACAAAAGAATTAGAACAAAGGGGGATGGTTCATCTACCCTGTTTTGTCTCACTGTCAGTAGCTTCAATTGGCAGGGGGACATTTGCCCCCTCCTTCTTATTCCCCCTCCCATATTAAAAAAACAACCTTTTGGGAATATTTTCATTGAAAGATGCCTTGTCTTGGTGTTTTCATTGAAAAAAAAAAAAAATGAAACTTCAACCCTGTTCTAGATTTCAAAAATACACTTTCCTTTCTCCACCCTAACTTTCTGTGAATTGACGCCACTGGTAATTAGGCACTCCTAAATAGTGATCCCCAGATTTAATCAATTAAGGCTATATACAGCAATAAATGGGGCCCGTGTTGCTTTACAGGACGTAGATTTTAAACTGTAAGTATTTTTCTTAGACTTAAAGTTCGTGTTTAGAGGCTATTCGTAAGAACTATAATGTTAATTCTGCTGTATTATTCTGAGGTACACTGTTCTCCTAGTTGGTAGCTATTACTTAGTAGCTACGATGGTTTTTCTTTTAGCTATAGCAGGAAGGGGGTTTAGTTTTGACTAGAATTTCCCTTGTAAAACTTTTTTACCCCCTTTCCCCCATTTTTAGGATTTCTAGATAATAAAATTGTTTATCCTGGGAATTGGACTAGTTACCACGTTCTTTGTGTTTTTGGGTATTTTAGCCAAAATTATTGGCTCTATATTCCTTGCAGTATATGGCTACCGAGAAACAAGTGGAAAAACAAACAGTTTTTTTCATCTTCCTAGGCGATACTGTAAAATATTTACGATTTTTTAAACGTCCTAGTAGATAGTTCACCGATGATATGTAGTTTTGGGCTATTACAAACCTTATTATTTTACAGACCAGTGCGTCTCTTAGAAAACCAAAGAAGCTGCGTCTTGAAGGAATCACCGCTAAACTTCTTCGTCATCTCAAACCATTAAGGGAAGAAAACAGTAGCGGCAATTTATTGCAGGTATTCGCTACGTTTTTGGTCACAACTGCCTCTACCGAGCCTAGTTTTTCTTCACTGAGAAGAATAAGAACTTATCTTAGGTCAACCATGACAGAAGGTCGGTTGAATGGGATTGCACTGCCTCGTATTCGTAAAGAAAGTCAAATCGATGTAACTAAAGTCTTACATCATTTTAGTCAAACGAAACTAAGTCAAATGTGTTTGTCAAATTGGGCTATTGAATAACTTATTCATAGCAATATACTATTAAAGGAAGTTGTATCATTAAACGTTATTTTGAATACTTTCTTTTTACATTACTACTGTCCCTTTTTAAGCTCAGGATAAGAATAAACCAGCTAAAACATATATAATACTTCTGTTTTAGACGTTTTATAATAAAGGATATTAATTGATGCATTAATGCACTATAGAAACTTATTATAAGGTAGAATCACTGAAAATATACATTTTGGTTTATTTCAAAAACTTAATCATTTGAAAAAAACAATATAGTAAAGTATTTCCATATTAATCCGTACTATACTAAACTAGTTCTGTACTAAAAGTATTTTTGTACTTGAAATAAAAAGGTTATAGCTTTCAACGTCACAATTCTTATGATCAAAGGGTCAGATCAGATATGTTAATATAAAAATTTCTATTGGCTTCAAAAACCTTTTATTTTTTAGTCAATATTCTTGAGTCAAACCATATTTTTTTGCCTTTAAACTCCGGTTAATAAAGAGGTTAAAAACGTCTTTAAAATGTGTTCCCAGGGAGGGTCCCTGGCGAGGGCCACTTTGAGGGATGTACTCTATAGCCCCAGATCCATTGGTGCTTTCACCTCCCCCACCCAAACACCTAGCCTCCCCCCTTTTCACCTATCCCGGATCTGCCCCTGATCAATACTAGTACTAGACTACTCCATTCACAGTATTGAGGAGAAATTGTATGTTTTTATTATGTACTTATGTACTCATTTTTATTCATTTTGCTTATGTTACTTACTTTTGATTTATGCTTATGTTACATTTTACTTATGCACTTCTCTTTTGATTAGGAAGCTAAGTCTAGCTTGATTAGGTTTTGTGATTAGGAAACTAAGTCTTTGATCCAAGATTATAAGCTACAGTGATTACAGTTGTCAAATATGGTTCTGAAGCATGGGCGCTCCAAAAAACGAAGGAGGATTTGATAGATTTTTTTCCAGAGAAATTGCCTCAGATTTTGTTGAGTTGAGTACCCGACTAGATGACCGTGTTTTCAAACAGTAAGCAGTAAGAAGAACGTTGTTCAGCCCCGCTTTCTAGAACAATAGTGAGAGAAAGATTGAGATGGCTAGGATGCATTTTGCGGATGAAGGATGAAAGATTGTCCTTGTCGGCCAAACGTCAACAGGTCTTCCCCGGATGAGGTGGGAGGGTATCGTAAGGAAACTTTTAAGTGAAATGGGAACTTCTTGACAGAGTGTAAAGAGGGAGGCTTTAAATAGATTAGGATGCAGGAGGTGCTTGCGTAGCTGTGCTGGCCTGAGGTGGCTCGGTGCTCGACTAAATTGTTGAATTGTTTGAATTGCTCTTCGTTTTTTTTCCTACTGGCCTAAGCAGTATTTTTATTAACGATAGTAGATGCAGTGGAGATGTAAAAAGGAGAATAGCCAAGGTTCAGGATTTTTTTTTCACAGTTGAAATTGTTTGGAGGAATAGGAAGACGAGTCTGCAGACTAAGATTATTTTGTTGGAAGCCAAAGTAATGATGGTGGTCTAGTATGTTTTTGAAGCATAGACGTTTGAAAGGGCTATTTGCTAGATGCTTTTCGGAGAATTTTTCTAAGAATAATCTTAGGCAATCCTTTGACTTGCCATATATCAAACAAGAAGCGATATGGAGAATTGTGGCTTGATCCTACTTACCAGGACTAAAATAAAATAAAGGACTTGATGGCCTGGCCACTTTTTAGGGACTAAGTATGACAGAATTGCCAAAAATTGGACTTTTCTGGCATTCCGTCTGGGCAATTACTTTCACTAGCATTTTTTTTATTTATCCAATAAAGGATTAATGAAACTAAGGAGTTTATGACATAACAGAATACCGAATAATTATCAAGAACTTGAAATCTAGACTGTCTATTTCAAATTCGTGAGATATAGCGCTCACAGAGTTCCACCAGGCCTTTAGGATTCAAAATAATTTTGGCCAAATTGTATTGAGAAAAGGAGCTATGGGCTGTAAAAGCCAGTCCCTTTCCTAAATATCATATTTTTATAGCCCTATTATTATTCTGAACACAGTAATCATCTGTTTCTAGTGTTATGATGAATAAGCCATCCCCCTTCAGCAAAAATTCCTGAGTATGTGACTAATCAACTTGTTCTCATTGCAAATAACTACAAACACAAATTCAAGATTAAACACTGACATAGAAGGTGGCTTAGATACACATTCTATAGAGAAGTAATTAGAAAGAAGTAATTTGTCTTCCTGAATTAAGCTATCCGTCAAATTTCCCTACTCAAAAGTGTAAACGCAATTAAACTAGGCAAAACCTGTGCGTGCATGGGGATAGTTCTTATACTTGTCTTGCTTAGAGGTTGGAAAATATACAAATAGGGAAAAGTAGTTTATTAGGAAAGAATGCGACATTTTCCTTAAAAAAGATGATACTTTCGTATTTTCCGTCTTGTCCGTCGTTAGAGAGCATGGAGAGTGGGATAAGATGATAGGCAAAGAAGATGGAATTCAGTTGCAGTAGAGAATAATATAGTTTTCCTAGAATAAGCAGGAAACAAGTTATTCCCCTCATTGTTGATGGATAATCTAATATAAATTAAGATGATTGTGGAATAATCTTTGTTTGATGTTTTAAAATGCTATCCAATAAAAGTGCCCAAAAAGACGAACTCTATTGCTCAAGATTTATGCGTGAAGAATTTTAATTCAAATTTGACCTTTATTAATAGCGCAATAACCACTGAGTCTATCCAGGCTTGTGCTTTTTTGTATGTGTTGTATTGGAGAGGGAGTTTATGCGCAATTGCAATCTCAGTGGAGTAAAAAAGTATTTATGTCCACTTGAACGTTAGGTGAGGCACTGTTTACAGCAGCATATTGTTGAATATGCAAGGCTGCAAGTTTCAACGCAAGATCATACTGGAGCTCAGGAGCAAACCGTTCTTGGACTACGTCATTGCAACACTGGAAAGAAAAAATAAAATAAGCTTTACGATAGAAAACCACTAAAGCACAATAAGGAGGGAATAGTGGTTGAAATACATATAAATATAGGGACTTACTGGACAGATTAACTGAAATCATATAATAAATACGATTTTTCCCATCATATCCTAAAATGCTCTTGTATTTATGCATGTACCCCTCTCCCAGTACGCTAAAATTATGGTCATCCTAAGCAACTTATTATCACCGAATTATTATCATTATTGTGCAATACGACATGGAACAATCTCCTAGAGTCTGCACGGAGTTGTCGCTCGTTTTGTACCTTAACAAAGTATGTTAGAGAATTTCTTGTTAGTAATTAAGTTTTCCACGGTTTTCCTTGAAGTTGATGTCTCAAGATCGGGTTGGATGTCTAATCGAGTTGGTCGAATCATGTAGTACCCCCATGCCTAGTTTGTAATTTTTGGGACTGTTACGGATTTTTCTCAAGGATTTTTTGCGTATGTCTGTGCGTGTATGTTGAGTCTCCTGAAGGTGTAAATGCAAGATGTTGAAAATATTTTCTTCCTATATATGTTTCGTTTTAGTTTTCCCCTGTTTTTTCCTGGCCATAGAGCCTTACGAAGAACAGTAGGCTGAAGCGTTTGTTGTAAGTTTATTAATGGATAAATAAACTCCGAACTAAACTTTGAACTTTGTATAAAACGTCAAAAGATTGGTTAACAGCTGCAATGTATCTTTTGTCTCTAGCTCAATGTAGGCTTATTGTTAAAATGATTTGATCGTTTCAATTTTCCTTGGAAGAAAGGATGTAAACTCAAAAATTTACAAGGAAATAAATTGAAAACAATATTAAAACAAATCTAAAAGTAAATTTTTGTTTCAGTCAGACTAAGCTTAATTGCAACACCCAGTACTAGCTGGACTAAAAAGTATGAAAGACAGTTGTTAAATTTCTAAAGCGAAACGAGGGCATAATTTACATATGCCCGAGAGGCCCTAGTAACCAGCCGTAGCAACCAGATCCAATATATGGATGGGTTTTAAATATATTTCATACTAGTAAGAAAGTAGAATTCAGAGAGAGAACAGTTAGAATAGGCTCTTTTTGCAGAAGTTTTTATTTGACAAAACATACTAGCAAAAATGAGTGGTTTGTTTACACTATTGGGAGTTGATAGTCGAGTTGGCAGCAGCAATGAATCAAAGACAAGAGTACGAAACATAGTAGTAGAAATCACAAGGGGATGTCGACTAAGCCTTGAATGGGATGAATGTTTGTGAGATATATGATATCATTGAGCAAATTCAAATTAGAGGAACAGTTAAGTTTTGCAGAAAAACTCAATATAATGCATATACATAGACTTCAAGCTGCCTTATATACAACAATGAAATATATTGAGGATAATAACTTGAATCAGTATGTGAAAAATGAGTGGCATATGTATTATTGCAATTATGAAATAAAAATGTTTCCGAAGCAAAGATGTATTTTTTTCCTTGAGTGATGCTTATGTTGGATGCTTCCCATGTCGTAGCTATCATTTATACATATTGAGTTTTATTGAAAAAATAACGTTCCACATCGTCAGAAGATTAGAAAAAAAGGTGTCCTTCGCTTGGTATTACCACTAAGCGACATCAAATTAATTAATTAGTTATATTAAAGTCTAGGCTTGAATTAACGATAGAAAAAGCCAGGCCCAAAGCTTTACTGGCATCTAACGATACGCAGGTCTTCATATAGTTCTCCGCTCGAAAATGCGAATATTATTATGATTATTTTGCTCATTTTAAATTATTCTTGTACATGATAACTTAAGCTGTATTTATTTTAGGCTGTATTTAACTACATTGCTAAATGAAGCCCTTAGGAAACAGATTTTGACGAACTCAATGTATTGCAAAAACAAACTGATTGAAAAAAATCATGACATTTGAAAAAACAGTCATTTGAAAAAAAAACTAGGGATTTGAGATCCCACGAAGATGGCACCAGATTAAAACAAAAAGCGCACTATTGGTACACCATCGTCTGCTCGCCGCACAAGGTCTATTCACCCGCGCAGAACGATCTGAACTTGCAGATGCGCAAGCGCGGCATCGACAAGGTCATTCTGGCTGGCATGTCGGCCAACCTGTGCACCCAGGCCCACCTCTATGAGCTACTGGAGCTCGGCTACGAAGTGGCCGTTGTCCGCGACGCAACAGCCGGAGCCAAGGTGCCGGAAGGCGACGGATACCAGGCCGCGATCATCAATTTCCGCATGGTCGCCAACGGTGTTTGGTGGACCGAAGACGCCGTCCAGCGGATTTCGCAAGCCGTTTGACGCTCTATCAAACCGTGCGATTTGATGGTGGTGGAGCAGCGAGCCCCGAACTTGGTCGGGGCTCAACTTTTCATTGGGAAGGGGTCCCTAAGCTGCGTCGGAACCCATGAGAACTCGGTCTGGGAGGCATTCGTAACCCCAGTCATCCCCGGCGCCACATGCCCAAGGTTCAACGGCAAAAAATGGTCCCCGGGACACTAGGGACGGAGAGCCGTCCCCAACATGCGAACCAACCGTCCGTCGTTTCGTACGATCTCTAGCGTTGTCGAGCGGACGGCGCGATCGGGTCCATGTTGACCGTTCAGAGCTGTCGGCAATAGCAGGAACTCTGAACGGCCTGTTCAAGAAATGTTGGACATGCCGTACCGTACAGGGTGCTGAGTGAACCGGGTTCCACCGAGACAATGACATCCAAATCACACGTAACGATCAATCGCGACCATTGGAACGGGATGGCTGTCGATTGGGTGGCACCTGGCGAAAGACTTTGGGCGTGCGCGGCTCCGGAATGGGGAATCTGGGGTCATTCAGAAGCGGATCTGCGACTTCTGCCGCAAACCATGCAAGGCCTGTCCGCTATCGAATTGGGTTGTGGCACCGGCTATGTATCCGGGTGGATGGCGCGGCTAGGCGCTCGTGTTATGGGCGTCGACGTGTCCGCGCGGCAGCTGGAAACGGCGCGGCGCCTGGCTCCGAAATATGGAGCTGACATAACCTTTGTGGAAGGAAATGCGGAAAGCATAGAGGTCGCCGACAGCTCATTACTGATTGTAACCAACAATTCTAAGATCCCTTTTTTCATCCACACTTTGCAGCTTGGCTGATCATTTTATATTTGAACCCTGGGTTGAACTTGCCTACATGAATAACGCTACATTTGGCAATATTGAAGCTCACATGCCATGTTGTTGCCTAGTTTTGAATATGGTCAAGATCTGCTTGACCATAATTGACTTCACCAAACAACTTTGAGTTGTCACCACAGAGAGTGAGGTGATTTATAGGTAATTGAAAAATATCATTTACATAGATATTGAATAGGGTAGGTCCTAAACCACTACCCTGCAGGACACCACTGGTAACTCCACATAGTCATTTACCTCTCTTTCCATGATTTCAGCAGAAGTTATACTTATGGGATGGTAGTTTTCTGCTCTGGCTTTATTACCCTTTTTTGAACAAAGGTGTGAGTAATGCTGTTTTCCAATCTGTTGGCACTTCATTTGGTGCATAGGGAGACTTTAAATAATTAGAAGAATTGCTTGGCAATTTTTCAGCAACTTCTTGTATAAAATGTGGATGCAATCATCTGACCCAACTGATTTGTGGACATATAGCAATTTAAGTCATTTGAGGCCATTTCAACTAAGAATCTCAATAGGCTCCATTGGATGGTGGGTTGAATATTGGGTAGGCCTGTATCTGATGTGCTACTAAAAACAAACAGAAACTGGTGGTTCAATTTGTCTGTTCTTTTATTTTTGATGAGCTTAGAAATATTTGCATGAGTGTTAACACAGAAAAGATCCATTTAATCCCAACCAGTTATCATCTGTTAGCTTGCATAAGAATTAGGGCTTTCTGAGGCTCAATTAAACTAAAAGTGTATCTGAAAGTTAAAAAAAATAGAATTCTAAATGTAGGATAGTCCTCACTGAGTGAGGATTTTGTTATTATAGTACATATTGTTATGTTATTATAGTTCAAAGTAGAAAACACACCAGACTATACCCCTCACTTGTGCTGAAGATGTCCTTTTGAAAGTTTTATTTTCTTAACACAATGATTTTTGAGGTTGTAATCTGCACCTAACTAAAAAAAAAAATATATCTTTGAGGATGACAGCCTCCCCCTCCCCCTACCAGAGCTCTCAGCGCAAGGGTTGTAAGCTATACCCTGAAGTGATGTAAGGTTTCTATGAAAACGATGGTCGTAAAACTCCGGAATGGGCTCATGCGACTGGAAAACACATGTTCTAGTGCCCTTTTTATGAATCAAAATGACCGAAGGGCAGCCACCCCCCTCCCACGTCACATTTTCCAAAAATGCATCCTATAGAAACTTTGAGATAGGTATATGATAAAAAAAAAGTCTAAAGATCATATAATAAAGCCTTTGGGGTTGACAGAATCCTCCAGAGGGGGGTATGGGTTGTAAGTTATTCCCCAGGGCATTTAGCATTTCTATGAAAGTGGTGTTCGTGTGAACTTTAGAAGATACTCATCTGATTGGAAATGTGTGGTTCTATTTCTCTTTTAATCAAACATGATGGAGAGTAGCTAGCCCCCCTCCCTATCATCCTCTTTTCTTGAAACGCATTCAGTTGAACTTGTGAGATAGTCATTCTGTTACCGATAGTCCAACAATCATAAAACAATGTCTTTAGGGTGGACACAATCCCCCAGAGTCCATGGGCAAGGGTTGTAAGTTATACCTGGGGTATATAAATCAGTGAAATTCAAAAAGAACAGAAATTACAATAAACAGCCGAGTCAAACTCAAAACGAGCAAAAATTAACATGGGTAGGGCTGATAAGCCCTATGCCTTCTCAAGACCAGAACATAATTTCCGCTTTACTGAAAAAACACATAAACAAATGACCGTAGATTGAACATCAAAACATACTTTGTGCATGCTGATTGTCAAAACGACGCACCAGCAACATCTCGGGAACAGCTTTGAATATTAAGTTGAAACTTTCAGGGCATGTTGTGTAAGCTCTGTTGCACAGTGCTTAGAGGACAAAGGGCTCTCCTTGTCCTTTTTAGACCCCTTAACATTGGTCAAAATCATGAAATTGTCACTTAGTTCAAGTTAGTCAAAAGGCTTCATAACCATGCCTCTGGGAATGATGTTAAACAAAATCAAAAGATATTATGTGCATCCATCTTGTTCTATATGTTTCCTAGAGAAATTGCCTGCGGAATGTTTTGGCACCCAACTGACTGACCAAATCTCAAGCTGTATGCTGTTGCAAAAAATGTGCTTCAAAATCCACTTTCTAGGGCTATAATGAGAGAAATACTGAGATAGCTAGGATACATTCTGTGGATGAAGGATTACATATTGACAAAAATCTTCCTTATCGGCTAACCATCTAATGACAAACGAAAA
This sequence comes from Alatinidae sp. Z8VKAUB7J3, assembly GCA_010016025.2. Lineage (NCBI taxonomy): Eukaryota > Metazoa > Cnidaria > Cubozoa > Carybdeida > Alatinidae > Alatinidae sp. Z8VKAUB7J3. The sequence goes on from JAAAKM020073195.1 coordinate 137,204,377, forward strand.
GTAGGTTGTCCCCAAATGATGTAGGACAACGCCGTCAGGAAATATTTAAGGGAAACTGGAGCTTTTTGGGATAATGTAAAAAGGAGACCTTTATACAGATTTGATGGCTGAGAAGTGTGCGTGGCTGTGTTGGCCTCTGGCGGCTTGTGGTGGTCCTGTTTATAATGAGTTATAAAACATAATATTTTCATTTCTTTAACGATTGAAGTAAATATCCTGGTAAAATTTTGCCTACTTACAAGTGGGAGAACCTCTAAGGATCCTTACCGTCTCCCTTCTCTTACTCTACAATTTTTGTGCCGGTAAGCGTATAAATATAATCTTTTATGCTACTAAGGGGAGCTCTCACTCCGCAGAAAGAATATTTAGACTTGGTCCAAATGAAGTGAGGCTAAAGATTACTATCTACCCTATGCCCAGACCCATCTGTAGAATTAATCTAGAGGTTCATGGAAGGATATAAAAGCAAACTTCCCCTGCCCCATCTCTTAAACGGTTATTCAGGCTCTCTTTCTGATAATAGATGGTGGGAAATTATGCGTTTCTGCACATAATCTTATCAAATCTCAAATGAACCAATTTATATAAATGAGCTTTAAAATACGTGTCTACATTTACCCATTATTACGTTGGGATTGCGCAACTCTTAGGATCAAATGTTTTACCGTAGTGCATTATTGACTCTAAGGCTGGGAAGCTTAATATATGGGTTTTTACTTACAAATACTAAATCGAAAGTATGTGTGTGTTTGTCCGGTATCCATTACTATAATGTTCATTCTATTACCAAGAAATTTTAATGAGTTGTTGTGTACACTTTGACGAAGGTCTTAGGTATGCAGTATTATCGTCTTTATATAAACTATAATCTTTATCATCTCTATATTTTCCAGACTGTGAGCTGTAATATCCCCGGCTTCTTCTAGATGTACTCGTATTGGTGAGACGTAGCCTAGTATCTAGTGTCATTGTACCTATGTAATTGACAAGATCCGGATCAAGCTTTTGAACAAGTATGCCACCTTCAAACGCCCGGCTACCAATATCTACAAACAATCCAAGTGCTTTATCAGCATACTTGACTGCTTTTGATGTAGATGGGAGATTTTCCACAAGATTTCTGGCTGAATCTAGCATCGGGCGCATCCAGGACCATTTTTCTAAGAAGCTCAAAACATTATCATAGGTTTCTATGTCAGATAGTCCGTTAACATTTTTGCAATCACATACAGTGATGACAACAAATACACTTTGAATAAGAGTCGAGAGTAGCATCTGAAAAATAAATGAAATTTAATTTTTAGAATACAAAACAAAAATCTTTTACACAGTGTTGTGAACTATGCTCTTATTAATTAGCCAGATCGTTTCGAAAGAGCGGGACATCCCCTCTTTGGTTTGTTACATAGACAAGAGATAATGGCATTCTGCTACCTTAGGTCATTTACTGCCGAAATTAAGATAGACAATCTCTTCCACGTAAATTTACGTATTTTCATGTCATGGCTAACAGTTTGAAGGTTGATGCTCTTTCTTAAAGGCCGATATCATTTCTGATTAAATTTGTGGAAAAGTCTATTGATTATGAAGGCAGTTTTTCAACTGAAATTGGGCTTTTCCTAATATTTCTTGGTGCTCATTTTCATAGTTTTATGATTTTCTAGGAAGGAGAAGGCGCGGAAGGTGGTGCAGAAGGTGCCATTGAAGGAGAAGCTACGTCAGAACCTGCAGCAGAAGATTCACCTGCTGTAAGTTATTCACTGAACCAATTGTAAATAGTTTTGTTGCATCAAATTTATGCCTAAATATTAACAGGAAGAGGGATAAATATCATTTTTATACAGCTAGAATATAAGAATTCCAATGGGAGAAAAAAAAATATGTTCCTTCTCAAGATGGGAATGGTAATCCCGTAGAAATCACTTTGGTAGAAACGTAATGGTAGAAAAGATGTCGGAGTGTCAGGGTGTCCCCATTTGATCTCCGTTCCTCGTAGATTTTAAACATACATTTTTTTATAGGTATTTTTATTGAAAATGACTTTTTAGTGCTATCCTAAATAAATTATCATCCTAGATTTCTAAGAATACATTCTCACCCTCCCTGTATTTCTGCGAATTGACCTTAAGATTTTTGTTCGTAACAACTTGCCAAAGGCTACTAGAAAACCCATTAGAACATATTGATGTATAAAAAACATTCATGTTAATGCATGACTCTTCTCTTATCATCGTATTCGTGAACCCCCTTGCAACACCATTCATAGCGCTCATCTCATAACAATTATACTTTCGTAAATATCTGTAAGCGTAACCACAAGAAAAAACATTAGGATAAAACTTTTAGACACTTTTTTTTTGAAAAAAATAACCAAAAGGCCCATTTACAATGGTATTTTAATAACAACAATATTTAGGTAGTACCAATCTGAGCAAATAAGAATTCTTCGCAGAATTTTTTGTTCGGCATTCAATAAAATAATTCTACGAAAAATCTATTTGGCTAAATTAGTTTTAGCTAATTCTTAGTATTGGCAAAATCTCATTGTGAATGGGCTTCTATAGCATTCTTAATTTACGAAGACATCGAAATATCTAGTTAGGTTCCTTCTTAAGTCTATATCTAAGATAATGAGCTCTATATCTCATAGCTTTGTCTGAGCCTCTCTCGATTCTCTATCATGTGAGTATCCAGTCAGCGTTGTGAGTGAGTAAAATACAATTGGTGGATAAGATTGTAGTAATTTTTTTGATCAGTTTTGCCAAAGTTTCTCTTGGTGATTTTAACTACCTACGGTACAGTAGGTAGAGGGATGAAACAGTTGGTTGAGGTGGAAGGGTGTTGATGTTCTGGAATAAACGACTAGTATTGTGATTGCTATTTTGCATCAGTCAAGGTGTGGCTACGGACTGCGTTGTCAAATATATTCTAAAGGACCACCAAATGGCGGACGTTAAGAACAGCTTTAACGCTCCATTTGCCGCGCACAAAGACCGCATGAAAGTCGCAGGATGACTCCCAGCGGTCGTCGAATCCCTTTTCTGTCAGGTGCCAGGGGGACGTGGCTTTGGTGTGATCGCCGCCGGCCGCATCGAATGCCTTCGCGAGCTCGCAGTTTTCCTCCGTGGCATACCTGCCATCGACAAACGGGAGATTGTCTCGCAACTCGACGGCGGCAACCGGTTCCGTTCTGGCCAGCAGGGCCACCATACTCAAAACGACAAAAATCCTCACTTGGTTCTCCAATATGCATGAAATAGGGAACGCGGCGAAGTGAATCATTCCCGCTGATCCCGGGAGCGGACGATGACCGTCATCTCGTCGCTGGAAACACTGCAGTCCAAATCATGGATGTCGGCCACTTCCAGGAGCACCCGGGCCGGGCCTGGGCGGGAGAACTCATGGCCGGCCTTTTCGCCGTCGAGTTCCTCACCGTCCGGCAGCGTCCAGAAGTAGATCAGCGCATCGCCGTCCGGATCGCTTGAGCCGCTGGCATCCAGCATGAACCGGTCCCTGGCGACGCCGATCCAGGCAAGGCGATCCGGTCCGGCGTCGGCCACGGGAGGTGCGTTCACGAACACTTCCAGTTCATCGGTTGAACTGCTGCACGTCGAGCCGGAATCGTCGGTGACCTTCAACCTGACGCGATAGGTGCCCGGTTTTTCGTAGGCGTGGGAAACCTGCGTACCGTTTGCCGAAGTGCCGTCGCCAAAATCCCATTCCATGGCGGTGATCCTGCCGTCGAAGTCGTGCGAACGCGATGCGTCGAAATTCAGGGTAGCGGCCGCACATGCCTTCTGGTCCTTTCCGGCTTCCGCCACGGGCGGCCGATTGATCTTGATGGTGCGGCTGGCGAACGATTCGACCACTTCCGTGGCTCGCTGGACCGGTCCGGAAATCGAGACCGTGTACATCCCCGGCTTGGAAAACGAATGTCCGGCTTCCTTGCCGAATGCGTTTTGACCATCGCCGAATGCCCAACGGATGCGATCGGGGTCCGCTGCTGCAGTAAGATTGGCAAGATCGAAGTCAATGGGTTCGCCGCTAAACAAGCAACTTTAGACAAGACTCTAAATAGGCTAGAAATAACAACTCATTAAGAATCTTCCAGAAAAAGTATTTATAACCAGCCAACTTTTAAGACTGTTAGCTTGCAATGGCATTAGACAGGACTATAAACTTGCAATTGTTCAGCTCCTTCCGTTTGACAATTCTTGGTATAGAATCCCAAAGGAAATTCAAAATAGGATCATAGACTTGTAAACCGACAATAAAATTCTTAGCTTAAGAGTACAATATTTTCTTTTCAATACTGTCCCCTCGTAGATAGGAAACCGCTGTCCCAAGATCTTTTCTATTTTCAAAAAAATTAGTCTTGAATATTAACTCTAATCTGTTAATCAATAATATGTAATCGGAGCTGCTGTCGGGCGTAATTTCGGTTCCATTGGCAACTGCAATCCTGACATAAGGCTCAAACCAATTGATGTGTTGCTTAAAGAAATCGAAGAAATTTTCGCGATGGTCAGTCCGTTTTGTAAAAAGATAAATTCTGATAACAAGTTTTTCGAAATATTTAGTAAATTATTAATGTCGGTTGAAAACAGACAATGATGGTTTTTTTCCACTTCCGGTCAGAGAATCAGCAGTCACCAAGTCATGCCTGTGGAAGGCAGCAGGTGACCGCAGCAGGTCGAATAGAAGCGCAATATTCTAATAATCCGCAAAATGAATTCTAAATAACCATCTATTACCAAAAAAAAGTTTTCAGGTTTTCAAAAGAAAACTTGTCAGAGGAAAGCCGACTTCCCCTTCACTTTCAAGATTCCAAGGTTACAGGTTTTGTTTTACAATATTTCTGTAGGTCGGTTGCTAGATGATCTTTTTTTTTAATCTCTCCTGTATATGTGTATGTTTTCAAATCATAAATACTTTACTAAATCACTCAAATACATTTAAAGATTAGTTCGTATCTTTTATACTCCCCTTTTCTCTTTTTTAGTGAAATTGGCGTATGTCAAAAGCTTGGCTTTGGGTCATTGAATAGAGCTGTCTACCCTGTTTAATTAAAATACAGTCTGATTTTGAATTACGTCCAAGGGAAGAATGCTTATGCTCGAAAAAAGGGCATTTGTTGGTGGCAATATGCTTCACATGTTAAGATCCGAGAGGTACACCAGCGGTACAAAAGGTGCAGAGGGACAGGAAAGAGGTACAACGGTAACGGACACAGAACTCCGAGAGGTAAACCAGGCGACATGGGGTGTTGTAACAATTGAAGAAATTTAGATTCCAAAACGGCTTAGAATTATTAATATTATCTTGTGTCAGCAGCGATAAATCATGAATATTATGAATCTAATTAACAAACAGTTTGTAAAATATATTGTCTCATATATATCATAAAAGTTTTCAATTTTCTATGATAAATGGTCCCTAGCGATTGGAAAGTTATGTTTAAGCACGTTTTATTTTCTTAACAAGCATAAAATCAATATTTACTAATTATTAAATAGTTACTAATAAATAAACCGAAAAAAAAGTTATATTTGTTTTATACAGGCATTAGGACTTTGATTTTTAAGCGTATAATACATTTTCCTTTGAAAATCTATACATTTTATTATTTACTTTCATATCCTACAACTGATAAATTTCCATACGACTCTTGAGAAGGGATGCTAAAATATAAATTTAAAGTCTAAATTTAATATTGAAAGTGGATTCCCTATCAAAGGAATACTCTAGATTCACACACATGCTCATGCATAAGAGATATTCACTTAAAAAATCTAGGTTGCGCTAAAAAAAAAAATAAAAATGGGGTAAACACATTGTCTTTTCTATGCAACGGCAATATCTCATAAATATACCATATTAGGATAGGCAACAGACAAAAAAAAGTTTGTCCTCGAGCACAATTTTTTCTGTTCCACCAGTAAAGGTTGTTTCTAGGATGGATTTCCATGCAAAAAATGTTTCCTAAAGTCTGCTTCTCTGAACTACTTTTCTATTGCACATATATTACGAACAGTTTTGTTAGATGCCTCGTGGTTCTTTACTTGCAAGTAAGCTGCCCTTCTTTCCCTACATTCCCTTGATTTTACCAATTCTTTTCTACATAGCCGCAACGATCCATGCAATAACCCAGAAAATTGCTGCGTAGATTTTAGCAAGAAACTAAAAATAAGGATTTGCTAATCTATCCAGGGTGAAATATATTATGTGATATAAATAGCTATTACAGCATTTTGAAATCATATAAATACCTTTGCAATGATCTAAATACCTAAAATCTTTCAAGAAGAAGGTGAATACTCTTTTCGGTGGTATGTTTCTGCGATACTATTGAAGGAGTTTTGCTTTTTGTTTCATTTAGTTCCTAATAAAGATATTGGAAATAGTCATGGTTTATAAAACTTCATTTATTTTTACGAGCTATTTTAGCGATAATTTAAGTCTTATAAATCCAGATATATATTTCCGAGTAAATTTTTTTTTAACTGTAGCACATTCAATATACCAGATCGATTTTTACCGAAATTTTAATAAAATATTATTTGAGTAATTTGACAACTTTGGGAGTTCCATGTAGTGTGGAGGAAATTCTCCAATGGATCCTTGGTCTTTGATAAGATACGCCGATGCTGAGGCTCGTAAAACGATTTTGAATGTAGCAAATTTCCTGAAGTGTAAAAATGTAATTGCAAGGGAATATTTGACTAGAATCACTGACCTGATGAAAACTATTGCGCTCAGGTTGAAATTCAAGTCAAACTTTCCCTTAGACCCTTAGTTTTTAGGGCAAACTTAGGTACATTCAATTGAAAATATAATATGGCAAGAAATGGACAAAAAAGTTTGATTCATCTCATATTGATTTAAACTTAGGTTTTAGCACAAATTACATGGTACAGCTAGTATGATTTTCTAAATTTGCCCTCATTGCTATTAATTTTTTTTAACTTTACTTTTAGATTTTAATCATAATTTGGTTTTCCCAGTTAGTTTTCCAGAGAGCTCAATCAACAACCTTTGCCAGATTTAATCAATATATACACAATCGAAAAGATTCAAAATTTGGCCTCATTCAGCGGAATTTAGAGGATTATGCTATTTGATTACAGGTCCATACATAGTGACATAATCATTGCGCTCAGCAGTACTTATTAAATAAATTATTAAATAGCTAAAGGTATTGAACTCTTATGGCCGCAGTTTGAACGTTGAAATGAATTTCTTCGTCCTCTTTCTAGACTTACTGTCCTAAGCACAAGTCCAGACAATACGGAATAAACTCTTATAACAGACTTATTATCCTATGCATAAGTTCAGAACAAATGCAATAAACTTTTATTACATACTTATTTCTTGGCTTCAATTGACAGTTATCTGACATGTGATTTGCTTGATCTAAAAAATACACGGACAATAGCCTATAGTTAAATTAATCTTTAGAGGTCAGTGAATCTTTATTTTGGACAAGGGGAGGGGGCTAAAATGGACGATTGGTTTTTACGCCCATGTTTCCTAACTTTCCAAAAGAAATTCTTCAGCCCAATACTAAGTGGGGACGGGGGGGGGGGGGGTTGATCGACGATCTCTGTATATTTGTGTTAAAAATGATATTACAAAGCTGATTTATGAGCTGATGATATTACAAAGCTTATTAATAATATAACAATTGTAATTAAAATTTTACTTATTCTATCTTAGTTGGAGCAAAAGGGATCATGGTTGCAGCGATGACTGCAACCTAGTAAAGAATGAAGTTCAGCCCATAGTAATCGAAATTACAGAATATGAAGTACCTTCCATTCGAGCCTCCTCTTTCCGCATATACATTATCATCAAGTTACCAATAGACTTGTATTCTTCATAAGAGATTTTAAGCTTCTTTGTAGGGGGTGCTCCACTACCTTGCCTCTCATCACCTAGAAAATGAAATAGTTCATCCATTTGCCGAGAAATTATCGGTCTATTTGCTTGTAATGCAACTTCGCGGCACGCTCCACACTGCAGCACAAACTTGTATAGCACTAGTCCGCAAAAAGAGAGAAAAATAGATGTCAGACCTAGTTCAAACGCCATTATCCAGTTTTTTAGAAAAGTCGGATTTAAATCTCACACCTCAAACAAAACCGGTTCTCTCGATTGGTTCATTCTGTTTTCTCGTATCTTATTTGCCCCTAAGATATTAAAAAGTTTTCCTTTTTTTCAAAATTTGTTATGTATCTTGTCTTGCTCATTGAAACTCTTTGAAATTACCATTTTTGGTATGGAATTTTCCAATGACATGTTAGATGTCATTGGCTACCCTTTTTCAATTCGTCGCTCATAGTGCTAAAGTTTGCGTCGCAAGCTCCTCCTGTATCACAGCCTATTCAAAGCTCCCCTCTTTATTCCTTCCCAGGTTGTAATTTCCTGTACATCATTTCTTGCAACCTCTCCCCCTCCCCATTTTGGGTCAACCTGCTTTTCTTTTGACCCTAGAGGCATGGTTGAAAAAGACGATCTTTGATAATCCGAGGCCGATAAAACGGGTATCCAAATCTATCTGCAAACCATTTCTAGGGAAACTATCTAACAATTCCTCCTTGGTCTTCTAAAGTGCTCATATTTTAGAAACATCCTTGACTACTGCCATCATTGTAGCTTCTAATAATCTAATCTTGGTTTGCAAAATTATCTTCCTATTCTTCCAAATGTTTTTAGACTGTAGAATAAAAATCACAGGCCGTGACTTTTCTACTTTTAACATACATCCACCGTTTTTTACTAATATTACTACCCATCCATTTAATCGATCTTTTCTTTGCAAAGCATCACTTCTTCGCCTTCCTTTATTCCTAGTTTAAGCAACTTAATCTTCACAACAACAACTTTCAATCTATTCTTGCACCCTGAACTCTCAAAAACTACAAATAGCCATTTATGTTCATTGCTTTATCTAGGAAGCACGTATAATCTATACAATCTAATCCTATTTATCTTGCCTTCTGCAAAATCTCATTTTTGTTTCTGTATTTTTCAGCCTCAATATTCTCTTTTTTTTCTGTTTTTGTTTCTCTTTCTGTTTTGTTTTTCTTTTTTTTAAGAGAACTATCAAAAAAAAGTTCCCAAGCCATTGTTTTGTCTTTGGAGATTTTCACATTGTTGTCTAATTTTGGGCAAAAGGTTGTGGTTTTTAAAGTTGATTGAGAATTTGTCGATATTTTGTTTCTTGCAATGTTTTTTGAGCAGACTTTATTTACGCTAACCTTTTAAGTACTTACAGGACGGGAAAAGCAAAATTATCTTTATACGGAAGGATTTTCAAAGCAACATAAAGGCACCTTAGTAATTATCCTTTCTAAGTACACAAAGTGTTCAATAATTTTAGCAAACAATCTTTAATATTTGCTTTTTTAAATTTAGCTGAGATTTTTGCTGAGATTTTTGGGATGGATCATACAGAATTTTATCATTCAGCTTATAATTGTTAGCAATGAAGGGTATTTGGTATCTAATCGAATCGATTGTGACTATTTGATTTTATTTTTCATTTATTTATTTTTTCTTCGTTTCATGTGTCAAAAAAGGAATCCCATTGATATAGTTTATCCACAGGAATATAGAAGCAAAAACTGTAAAAAAAAACTTACAACGAAAAAATGGTTAAAAAGTCTTGCGATTTGAAAACTTCTCGTTCTTGTTGCTAGTTTAAAATCAAAAGTAATTGTGAAAAAATGCTTAAAACAGGCACAATAGGAATGCCTCCTCCGCCTCTTCAAATCTCCAAATTTAGATTATTACAAACCATTTCATTCCAGTAAAAATTTATTTGAAATGCAGACCTTTTCTCATTTTTAACAATAGATATAGCTTTAGTTCATTTTAGGTATGTTTTGGCTTCATTAGCTTCCTTTGCCATAAATAGTCATCAATATTCTAATCTTTAAACGCAATCCTTTCAATTATGAGTAAAACAGTCTGTTAGTCATTTATTTATTTATGAAAAATTATTGTTTTATCAAAATGTACATTTTGCTTCATAAACTGCAAACTTTTATTCTAGAAGTTTTCTGGCCAATCGATGTATTATAGTTTCAAATGAAAAGTAATCAAAATACAAATAGTGGTAAAAATTGCTTTTTCAAAATACCAAAAATAATTTAAAAATTTCTTTTGTTTTTAACTCAATAAAAAAGGTATGTTTATTTTGTTGATAACCAATGAAGAATATTAATTTTTTATATTATCCTATGAAAAATATGGAGCTATTTCTGGAACGGCAAGGGGTAGTTCTATCAACATCTTTCCAATCTTGACTATCGCCAAGCAAAAGCCAAAAGAGGAACCTAAGTTCATAATGAGGCAATAGGTAAAGATAGAAAGACAAAATTATTTTCTGGATCACACTCCAAAATTTCGTCACCTGTTGGCTTGGAAGTTGAACCGGATTTGACATCAAAGGTTTGACATCAAATGGGTTGATTTGAGAATGGCCTAATCTTACTTTCAAGTACAACCCTTCTTGAAATATTATCTCATTGCAAGGATGTCCCGAACTGTCTTTTTCAATATTTCAACCAACAAAAGTTGTCAATATCGACCAAACTCGACGAGAAAGAAACAACAGCTAAAGGTCTAATTTATTCTTTTGGGTCTACGAGACTTCGAATAAAGAGATATTAGATTTTTTTTTATTGCATAATTCTACAGCACGCAAATATACAAAAAAGAAAGTTGAGGAACCAATCGGCTTGTCTTTTTGATTTGTGACACTACTTCAGCAAATCAAATAAAGAAATAAGCATTCTTAGATATATAAACAAATTAATGACGATCCCAAATGATTAGAGAAACAGTTAAATAAACAAAAAATTAAACACATAAACCTTTATTAAAGCACCTCAAATCCCCCCTTCCTACCAAGGTCATGCTTAACCAAATCTAATATTGGTAAATAACTCCAGGAATGTGGAAAGATGAACTTTGCTGTTTTTTCAATATAATTGTCTTTGGTGTTTGACGAGTAGGCCTAAAAAAAAAAAAAATCATAAGCAATAAATATCTGAACTTTTGTGCCCAGATTTTGGAGGGGGGGGGCTAAACTATGTTGCCAATATCTACCGGCCACCAAATGTTTTTGTACATTGTCCGTCAACTGGCTAACAACACATCTCGACTGCTTTTTGATTTGTGGCACTGCTTCAACAATTAAATAAATAAATAAGCACTCCCAGATAGATAAACTAATAAATAAAGAATTTCCATCCCAAATAAATAAACCAACAGGTAAATAAAACAGCAAATAAAAAATTAAACAAAACTCTTTGAATTCCCCCTGAACGGTCATGCTAGTAGCCCACCCTATAAAATTAGATAGTAACTCTAGGAATAGGGCAATTTGAATATTGTCAAATTATCCGCTATTTTGTTGTTTTTGAGTTAAAGCCAACAAAAGAAAATCTTGAGCAATAGGTAAATATCTGACCTTCGTCGCACAGACTTCGCCGAGGATAGCTGAACTTTCTGTCAAACTAGATCAAATTGCGTCTTTTATATTGCCATAACATTTCTTTGCTTCTTGAGAAAGTTTCTTCAGCTCTGTCTGCAAGCTTTCAAGTAGCTTAACTGCTACTATCATGCATATCAATGGTTTTACTTTAATTTATAAACAGTAGTTTAAATAAGGTGATTTCCATTTTTTTTTTTTTTTTTTTTATGCGTCAACAAACTATTCACAGTTGCCATGTATTTAAATTTATACTTTTACTCAGGTAATAGATTTGAGAATATGGTGGGTGTTGAATTTATCAAAAGGGAAAGGTTTTAGGATAAAAAGACAGCTTAGATTGGACAGAAGAAACTAATCTGAAATTAGACTTCAATCTTCCTACTTTTTTTAATAGCGAGTTCGAGCATCCCAAGATTACTTATCCAACAAGCCCGATTACGCGTCCTTAGTGTTTCATAAGACATAAATGATTGAACGGGTGTCCAACAATTTGATCCATAGACCACTATCTAAGACATGAAAACCACCTGGTCCCAAAGTTTGTTATTAAGGCACAGCCGCTTGGAAATTGAAACGTTGCCGTAGAGGCGAGAAGAAAAATCAGTGGTAGAAAATGACGTAGAGTCGCTTGGAGGCTTGCACCCCTTGGGTCGGCTCTCGGACAGATATTAGCTCTACCAATTCGAAGCCATTTCGCATGACCATGCCTCATGGAAGACCTCTTTTTTGTGAAATTATGGATACCAGCAGATGGGGCAACGTTTAGTTTCCTTCAAAAATATGTAAAGAAAGGATACCAAACCTTGGTAGGATTAATGCTTGAAACAATGGGATTTGTTGTTGGATAAACTGCAACTGTTAACCCTGCAAAAACACCGAACAGCTAAGAATAGATGACGTCATATGTAAGACAATCTTTTCAAAAATAGAAAAAATGTGTGAAATTATGTGCAAAAAACAAAGATCTGTTTTACATTCAGTTAAGTTTTGACAGAGTCACCTATATTTTCGACAAGGCCTGTTGCTGTCTGTCAAAAATTTTGACAAGGCTACCACAAGATATTCTAAACAATTATATCTGTAAAGAACATACAAAAAGGCATCAAGTAGTATATTCACTTTATTTTTAAGTCAAAATATGAAAAAAACAAAAAATTTACTCCCGACCTGCCTAATTTGCTAATATATAGCCCAAATTATAAATTTTAAATGTATTTTGCCACCTTTTAGCCTACTTATTTTTCCAGTTCTTGTTTTGCCACAGTTGCTTCAATTATCAGGTACTATGGTTGAGGTATAGATTGGCAGAATCAATAGGAAATATGCAATTTCAGCCTTAGATTTCCATATTAGGAGGGTTGGTGCTAAAGTAAAGCAGAGCTGCATACTTCTCTAGTGCTTAAGTATGACCCCTTAGCAATATTGACAAGAAATGAGTAACAGAAAAAATTCAATTTGGACTAAATGGCAATCAGGAACTGGATACAGGCTAAAGGGGGCCAAAAACAGGGCTGTATAATTGGAGTTCAAAGAACTCCAATTATACAGTGATTTTAAAAAATCACTGTATATAAGTGATTTTTTAGTGAACTAAATGCTTCCCTTGCTAATTTAGGACTTTAAATTGATTAGCCTACTGGAAAATACCTATCCTATGCAATTGAAATATTTTACCTTTTCAGAGCATTAAGACAATCCATCACAATAAAAAAAAAATATCCAAGGCATCTTGAATGGAATGACTAAAAGAAGACAAATGAAAATCACAATTTGCAATCTAACAATTAAACTTCTGGCCACACAAATTGTATTAGGATACCCAGCTCTGAAATAATTGCTCAAGTAGCTTTGCAGTAACTTTAACTAATATTGCAATAACTTTATAAGTCTTTTCTTAACCATTTTATTATCTACCTATCCCCCCACCCAGTAAAAGAAAAAAACCCACCCACCCACACAAGAAAAAAGCCAGTTTTAACTAGGGTAATAACATAGTTTTTAAGTCTATTTTAGTGCAACCTACCCAACAACAAAAATCTGGCTCAATAACTCACCATACTGGTACACAAAAGTGGTGCCTTCATCCTGGATCCATCTGAACACATACTCCATGATTACCTATAATTGAAACTTTCTGCATATACCATCTTGAGTCCTGATTTGTGCATCAGCGCATGCGTAACCATGTAAGACAGCGAGGTGGTTCTTACATTTCATTTGTTTCTCATGTCCATTCATGTTTATCATTGAGGTTTGATAAATTTTATAAGTATGGCTACTGCAGAGGCAGAGTTAGGCAATTCATTCCCAGAGTTAGCTCACCTTAAGAAGAGTAAGGCGGGCCTTTTAAGTGAAGTCCGTAAGAAAGGAAAGTTGGTAGAGGAGGCTTTGTCGTTAAGCACTTCAGTAGAAGAATTAGAAGGTCGATTTCGCGAATATGACCTTTCTTTTAAGAAATTTATGTCTGTTCACGAAGAGTATCTGAGCGTGGAGTCTAGAGAAGATAAGCGAAGTAAGGCCATCTCCACTTACGAAGTTGAACGTGACAAAAGGTTAAATTTGAGCATTGAAATTGATAAATGCACAAGGTTAAGGAGGCGTGAATTGGATAGGCTGTCATGTTTGAAGTCACAGTCCACCAGGTCACGTAATAGTTCTCGCAGCAGCATTAAGGAAAGAAAAAGGCTCGCTGCAGCTAAGCTAAAATTGGAGGCTTTGGAGGAAAAACATAAATTAGAAAGTATGCTTTCACAAAACGAAGCCGAAGTAAAAAGAAGACTTGAAATTTTAGAGGCTCAAACTGAATTAAGAATTGCGGAAGAGTGTGTTGTGATAGAGGAAGACAGTGAAAGTGTTGATAATGTATTGCCTGTTAGTGAACCTCCTCTTGTTACTCATGATGTCAGTATTGATAAAATTGACTTGCACCCAGCGGAAATAACTTCATTTAGCACATTGAATACATCCCCAAGGGTGGTGCCATCCATTAATACCACTAGTCAGTCATATGGGACTAATGTTTCAATCGATCCAGTATTACAAGTTGCAGAGCGGGCTGAAGGAATTCACTCCGTACATTCATCCGTCCAAAATTTCATGCCCTATGTTTCCAATGAATGTTACATCCCAGGTATTACACACAGTCAGGTCCCATACACGAAGGACAATGTGAATCATCTATATCAGACATTTTCTGGCCTACACTTTATCGATTTATAATAAAACATTGAAGAATGATCGATACCAGAATACGGATCGGATTCTGCACTCTTGATACGCATAACAAATTTCATCAGAAGATACACTCTATCGATTTATAATAAGCCATTAAATAATGACCGATACCAGAATATGAATCGGATTCTGCGCTCTTGATGTGCCTAATAAAATGCATCAGAAGTTACACTTTATCGATTTATAATAAAACATTGAAGAATGATCGATACCAGAATACGGATCGGATTCTGCACTCTTGATACGCATAACAAATTTCATCAGAAGATACACTCTATCGATTTATAATAAGCCATTAAATAATGACCGATACCAGAATATGAATCGGATTCTGCGCTCTTGAGACGCATAATAAATTTCATCAGGAGATACACTTTATCGATTTATAAGAAGCCAGTAAAGAGTGATCGATACTAGAACAATAATCGGATTTTTCATTCTTGATCCGCATACTAAATAGCATCAGAAGATACACTTTATCGACTTATAATAAGCCATTGAAAAATGATCGATACCAGAATATGAATCGGATTCTGCGCTCTTGAGACGCATAATAAATTTCAACAGAAGATACACTTTATCGATTTATAAGAAGCCAGTAAAGAGTGATCGATATTAGAATAATAATCGGAATTTTCATTCTTGATCCGTATACTAAATAGCATCAGAAGATACACTTTATCGACTTATAATCAGCCATTGAAAAATGATCGATACCGGAATATCAATCGGATTCTGTACTCTGGATGTGCATAATAAATTTCATCAGAAGATACACTTTATCGATTTATAATAAGCCATTGAAGAATAATCGATACCAGAATACTGATCGGATTCTGCACTCTTGACACGCATAATAAATTTCATCATAAAATACACTTTATCGATTTATAAAAAGCCATTGAAAAATGATCGATACCAGAATATGAATCGGATTCTGCACTCTTGAGACTCATAATAAATTTCATCAGAAGATACACTTTATCGATTTATAATAAGCCATTGAAAAATGATCGATACCAGAATATGATCATTGGTAGTTAGTAAGAGAACACAGGTTAGTACTCAGGGGAAGAGGAAATCACATGACAAATTTAGCAATACTCTAATGTGCTTAAACTCACGATAAAAGTGAATTACTCACACACACACACACACACACACACTCAAATGCTTTTGAAATAGCACCTTATTTGCAAGCACAGCCACAGATACAATATTCAGTCTAGAAAAGCTGAAAAGCTGAACGCTGATTTGTTTAGTCAAGCACTTTCATCTCGTCTCTAGATATGCAAATTATGTAATTTGTGTTTCTCAGGGGATTTCCCTAATTTTATGCCAGGGTTCTTTTTCCTATCATAGATCAAGTCTTGACGTTACTCTGAATATTTGCCCAGTTGATGATTATTCACTCGATCCTTACGCTATTTCAACAGGAATAGTCTCATGCCACCATCGTTCTAACTGAAACTTTCTCTTCTACTCATCAAGTTGTAGCAACTTTCCAATGCAACAAACATTAATCAGACACCCTAATCTTCCAAGAATTTGAACCCTAACCACATTTATACAAATTCCCTTACTCTTTCCCTGTCACTTCATGTTGAAGTAGTAATAACAGCTTGATTCCCGGTGGTTTTATGTTAATTAGAAATAGTTCCTCTTATTGTTTTATCCATGCATGCATGTTATATTCCCTTCATGATGGTAGGAATCTTGAGTTCAATTACTTGAGGTATGTCGTCTATGTTGATCACCACCTTCTGAGAATCTAAGACTTCTCTTCCCATGATTAGATAAAGGTGGCTGTAGTGAATCTTTCATTAAGCAACATATCATCAGAATACTAGAGGTTCAAAGTGCCTGGTCTCACAAATGTGAACATGACTTAGATAAACAGACAGGATTGGCATGATCAGCAGCGAACAGGATGAACATCATCTGTAAGTCAACTATGAGAAGTCAGCTTGAGATTAAACTCTTCGGAAGTACAGTAGAAAGTGTACTCTTGTATGGTTCTGAAAGTTCGACTCTCACCAAGACAATGGAGAAAAGACTGGGCGTAAACTATACAAGACTGCTGAGAAAAGTACAGCAATCAGCGGCATTTCGGCTTCCGGAGCTCCGAAAGCGGAAATCTTCAATGATTGGCCAATTCAGTTCTGCCCTGGATACCAGGGGCCCGTTTCTCATTTACTCCTAAGTTCTAGGTGAGCATCTGAAGCTGGATTCACACTAGAGGCGTCATCGAGCAGTTCGTCACAAGGCAGCGCGCCACCATGCGTCAAATGATCACGAACGATGAGTTTGTGTAGCACTCTAGAAATGTCATCTTTAAACTGTCAATGACTTCGAAAGACGAGGGGTCGGCTTGTGTTGGCTTGAAGTTAGCTCCGATTTTACATGGACGTTGTGTTAGCTTTCAGGGATACAAATACAAATTTCCAAAATCTGGTACTTTCAGAACAAGATTTAACCACAGTAATTGCTTTGAAAACACCAAGGGATTTTAAAAACTGAGGAATTCATGTGAAGGTGATTGAATTAAATCGCTGACAAATCGACTGAAGTTATCGTTGAATTGCAAAGGGAATTAGTATATCTTTTCACCAAACTGTTATTAAATCAACGTAACACGGAAATTTGGTAACATATTTAGTGCTCAAACTGAATACCTGTTGTGTCCGTGTATGCATGTTTCGTTTGCCTTGTACTGACATGATTTCTGTTTATCGGCGGATTCAGACTACAGCAACAAATTGATATTAGCCACCAACTTAATAGGTCACAGAATGTTAGGATTCTGAACTCTCTAAAAGACACCATCGACTATCCCGTTCATTTCTTTAATGTTTCTATGATTCTATTCACCACTCCTTTTCTAAAATAGCAGTAACTGACCCTTGACTGACTCGATAAACCCTTTCCCCCTCGCTGTTTCCATTTCAAATGCAAACTGATCCTCGTTCTCTATTGTTCCGACGCATCACGGGGCAGCAAAGTTGGATTTTTTTCAACTTTGACGCATCGAGAAAATCAGCATGGGCAGCAGCATTGGGCATCAGGGGAATCTGATGGACCCACACCTTATATGGGGCGCCCCACAAAAAACGCGTCTAGTGTGAATTCAGCTTAACTTTAGGTATAAGTGAGCACTTAAAGAAAAAAGCTTTTAAGTACACAATGTTTTCGCTATTTCGTGCAATATTCTTGTTTTGTACCACTAACAAACTATTTTATCTAAGAAACATTCAATCCAGTGCTTTGCTGTAACTAAAAGAAGGCAACTTAACTTAATAAAGTCTGTGCTCTGTGTTCTGTGATACATTTTAAAGAACAGCAAATGAACATCTCCATCTCTGTTTATCTCTAGTTTTTAAAGTGCTTATTGTTTGAGTTTTTATTCGCTAAGTGTTAACTCCTTAAAGGAAACAAATACCTCGGGTTTTAGAACCAGAGATACTATGAAGTAATATGACTCTGAGATACTTGTCAAAGGCAAGGCTAGGTTTAAATTTAATCTGGCCGTTCAAGAGTCGCTCTGCATAAAAGAATGGGAACCTTTGATTTGCAAATTTAAACATTTCATTCAGTCATTTGGCCTTTTTAGCTAATATTTAATGTTATAGCGAAGAGGAATTGATTCAAAAACACAAAACTCATTAGCCAGTCCAAATTCTGAACTGTTCTTTCAAAAATACGGTTGATTACAATGTTACGTTCGTTTTGTTTCAATCACCTCATTTTGGATTATAAGGAGTGTCAGACGTAAAAAGCATTTAAGCACATAATGATTTCGTGCACAACTCAAAAATCATCTAGATGTACAAAGTGACGAAGCAAGAGGTAGGTGAGAGCGCGATTATTATTTGACAAAGATGTTCGTCACTAGGTAAAAACAGCTCCCTAGTTAAAAGAACACTGCATCAGAAATTGTCGCATTAGTGATCGAGGCATTATCGACCATCCAGTGTTTCGCATGAACAGTGAAGAATACTTGAAACGACAACTAGTGTCATCGAGAAGAGAGGATTTGAAATGATTGTTTCAAAGGGTTCGGTCCCCGGTGGTAACATATTTTCTATTTCCCTAGTGTTCTTTTCAAAGGGTTCGGTCCACGGTGGTAACATATTTTCTATTTCCCTAGTGTTCTTTTCAAAGGGTTCGGTCCCCGGTGGTAACATATTTTCTATTTCCCTAGTGTTCTTTTCAAAGGGTTCGGTCCACAAACAACGATGAATTTTGAACTTGTCAATCCGCAGGAACACTGCCCGTGGGATTTCCTTCACGAATTTCGAAATGAAACTAAGTGTGGACTGATGGTCTCACTGGGAGACAATAATGGGCAACGGCAATTCCAAACAAATTTTTGAGAAAATATTGTAAATGTCGCATGGCAGTAACTAAATTCGGGCAGTTTCGGCGACTGTATTTTCAAACAATTTTCAGTAGTAATCCCGTTCTAAAAGGCTTGAAAACCTCTCTGTTTGATTGATGTGGGACTGATTTCACTCTTACCATTTCTTGCAATGTCCGATGATGATCATGCCCCATCCAATCTCTTCGGCTTGGTAATAACTAAAATTAAAGGTACAAGGTAAAGTGAATTACAAAGCTTAAAAGCATCATGACTACTGTCTTGATCAAATAAAATTTACAATTCTGTTAAAAGTCATAACTTCTGAAAAGGAGAAATAGACTGAAATCTCGAGTTCTAAGAATTTGAAGAGGGGCAAGGGAGTGGTCCTTACCTCATGGGTGACAAGTTCTTCTTGAAGTGCCTACAAAAATCGAACGTTGAAAAGTTAATGTCACTGACATGGGTAAGAATGAGCAAAACATTCGAAATAACTTTACAAATTTTCAAACCCTTACCTGAGCAGCATTTCGACACGGTCCATTCTCAAGGAACCTTGCTACCAAGTAGTATAACTCTAAAGGGAGAACAAACCCGGGATTATTCATTAGCATTAGACAACAACAACAAGTTATCAATGAAACGGTCGATTTGCACCTTACAATATGTCTGGACTTGTATTACTTACCTTGCTCAACCCGTGGAAGCTTTCGTTCCATAACGTCAACGAAGTCTCATTAGAGAGCTGGAACATCTAAATACACACTTTCAGCGGTTCTCTACTATGGTATTTTGACTATAATCATCGTTAAGAAAAGTTACGTTGCTATTCCTTGAGTTGGGGAGCCATTCTTATTTAACGCGGTGGTCGGCTTTTCTGTTGCTTCGTTAAAATGCATGTGACGTCACAGAATTTATGGAATCTATTATCTCTTCGAAGTAATTTTTTTATGTAGCCAGATTAGTATATGTGCGTGTGGCAAACCTCGTTTTTGCCATTCCACTGAGTAAATCCAGCATCGCACTGACCCAAACACTTCAAGTTTTACTATGTAGTTTATCAGTGATTTCAACTTTTGCCAGAAGACACGGGCCGTAATGTCATGTCTATGAACCGCCGATTGTCCTTGAAGTATCAACGTTCGGAGAAATTTCGCAACGTGTATTCAATTCAGAATTTCTATCACTGATGAAGTACAATTGTTAAAATTTATGATTCTTGCCTGAGAATGGTAGAAGGGACCCTGCTCTGTGATAAATTTGCCCTTTTACTTTGAAAATAGGCATAAATTGATCTGGATATTCGATTTGGGCACCAAACGACGTCATTTGGAAACATGAGTTATATTTTCTGATCTGTGATAAAAAAAAAATGCTTAGATTCTGACGTAGTTCCAGTAAGCAAAGTCTTCAATGGCTCTGGTGGTGCAGCCAATAGAGTAAGTTTAACTTTTCCTGAGGCGCAACACATTCCCATTGTTTTACCATTGAATTTCAAGGCCTTGCAATAGGGACAAGTTTTAGACATAGTCCCGATTTGAACACATCTACTATAATCATCGACTGGGCTGTACCTGAATGCCAGGCGAAAATTTTCAGGTTATTCTTGTGATTCCTCGGCACGCTTTCTTTTCCTACTATCTCTATCAGCCGCAAGCCGGTTTTCTTGCTGTTCTTGTGATTCCTCGGCACGTCTTCTTTTTTTGCTTTCTCTTTTAGCAGTAAGTCTGGTTTCGCGTTGCTCTGGTAGTTCCCCGACACGCCTTCGTTGACATAAATTGGACATTCCTAATCTAGCATTATCTCTTGAAGCCGCAAGCCTGTTTTCATGTTGCTCTTGTTATTCCTCAACACGCCTTCTTTTTTTACTTCTCTTTCAGCAGCAAGTCTGGTTTCGCGTTGCTCTGGTAGTTCCTCGAATCGCCTTCGTTGACGTAAATTGCACATTCCTAATCTGGCCCTTTCTCTTTGAACCGCAAGCCTGGTTTTGCTTTTTGGAACTAATTCTTAAGTTAAAAAGACGTTTGCAGCAATTGGCTAGTAGCCGGTACATAGTGAAACGAAACTGTTAATGATTTGTAAGTTTATTATGTAAGTATTCTCAGACTAACTATCAAAACACTACAAAACATATTTAGGTTTTGATATAAACAATAGGGCTACATTTATAACTAACAAGAAACATTTTAAGGAAAGGAGATAATAGAACGAAAGTTGGATGAAGTGCTGACCTGAGAACATCAGAGGACTTTATTTGAGCAGAAGCTAAAATATCAGAGAGGCTGAGAAAAGATAAATAGAAGTAAACCCCAAAATAGCAATGGCAAATAACGTCTAAACAGATACGTCTAAACTGATATTAGAAAATAGAGGGTAGACATCGATACATGAAAATTCCAATAGTCAGAATTAGACGTTTTATCTGTAAAAGCCCATGGAATTGACAGCGAGTCACTGTACCATACCCCCTAGCTCACGGTAATATCAACAATTTTCAAGACTAATTTTGAAAAAGGAGTAAACGTTACGAAGGCAGCTCTTTATGATTTTAAGAATTATACTACATCTTTACAAAGTCTGAGACCTTCCAGCACACCCCAACCCTCTCCTGAGCCATAAGTCCTGCGCATGCTACAATATCTGACTCGTTTCCCCAAGAAATACGTTCTAGTAGAGGCAATGCAGATATGTCTATTTTTCACGATATATCGCCATTAAAAGAGTACAATAGAAGACAACTATGAATCAGCGCAAGCAAGCAAGTAAATATGTACAGTAGTTAATTCCGCATTGGTCCGGAAGCAGATGAGTAGATACCTTTGAAGGTTTTAAAAGATATGAAGTAAGGTAGAATTGAGATATGATAGGACGCTGAGGAAAAAACTAATTTATAAATAGAGGGAGTTGTTGTCTCATTTAGTAGTTTTTGATCTCATAATCACTTGATCAGAAATAAGGACAAGGGCGTTAATACCTCCTAACCCGCACAGTGTTGTCTTGTTTTGTACTTTTCATTTACTGCTTCCAGCTATAGGGTACAGAAGCCCCATCAATTGTTTGACAGTAGAATTTGCAAAGAGAATTTTTGATAAAATTTATGAGAACTGTACAGATTACTTGTCAAGTTATGGTAGCTAGGCCAAACATCTCCTTATACAAGAAATGGGGACTTGACATGTAATGGTTATTTGAAATCTTTACAGTCATTCATACTCATTTAAATTATAAGAGACATTAGTGAAAGGAATTGAATAGCCGGAAGTATGTCATCAGCAGAAGCAGCGCTACCAAAGTGTGGCTGAGAGGTTGCCAAAGGTTCCAAAGTTTATTTCATTCTTTCTTCAGAGGTAATTTCGCCTCGTTTGACAACGAACAGATGAAATAGAGTAACGTTCCTCTTGTTTTCTTGTTTCAATGTTTCTTTATTCTATTTGCCACAGGAAAATCACTGCCTCTGAGTACGGAGGGTTTTGCGAAGAGAATGAATAGATATCTGGATATCAAAATGAAATAGACAAATGTACACATCAAGGCACTGAAAAAGACTTCAATAATCAGAGTATATTCAGTAACCAATCATTCAATGAATAACTGTCTATTTGTTTGTTCACCTGAATGACCTGCTCACTGAAGTAAAGTAAATTTGACTGAACAAATCAGTCATTCGTCCTGTGATTAGAGTATATTGTTTAATTTACTCTAACTTCTTTTAAATACTGTTCGTTCGAAATAACTACAGATAACTCCCTAAAATGCAATACCTAACTTGATATGTCTACATCTTTTGAGATGTTCTGGCCAGAAGGGTTGCTAGGAGATAGAAAACTAGCCAGAAGTGTTTGCCCTTCTACCACGTCAAAAGGGTCCCTTTGCGGCGGAGCATCAAAGGGGGGGACTGGGAAAGGGGAATTTGGCGCGACTTCTTCAAAACACTACAACAAGGACTCCTTATTCCATGGAAGCAAATGGAGTGGAAGAGATGACGATGGGCTGTCAATACTTTCTTGATAAATGGAGAACATCCCGAGCTTCGCCTCATTTCTCTCTACCATCAATTACCCTGACTTACTGCAAAAGAGCAATTCTTTGAGAGAACACAATTTCTCGTGGCAGTCGGAACTTCAAATCGTCATCAGCCATATGAAATAGCACTTGAAGATTACGGTTATCTAGCCAGTCACAGTCCAATTCTGTCATTTCTTGCGGGGAAACCCATTCTCCATAAAGGTTTGGAGCTCGAATCAGGCGTTGTAATTCCTGTTCTATTTCACCATCCCTCATGTACTGCCTTGCTCTTTTTGCTCCTCCTGATTCTCTGTCTCCTCGTTTAAATCATTTGATACATCTGATATCTCCATGTCTGTTTACATAGTATGCCCTGGCTTATTAGTGGTTTGTGTTTCTTCAGTGAAATAAAAATCACTTTCTAAGAAGGTAACATCCCGTCGAATATATAACCTTTTTTGTGAGTCATCCCACATTCGGTAAGCTCCTTTGTTGTACAGGTCATATCCAACAAAGCGAAGTTTTCTAACTCTTGATTTCCTCTTTTCCTTCTCAGCTTCCGTTTTCAATGCGAAACCAACACATCCCCAAACTTTTAGATGTTGTAGGTTTGGTTTCTCACCATGCCATCGTTCAAATGGTGTAACACCAGTCACTCTGGTAGGAATCCTGTTACTAATGTAGCATGCGGTACTAACAGCTTCAGCCCAAAAAGATCGATTTACTCGGGCTTGTTCCATCATAGCCACTGCTGATTCACAAAAGATCCTATTTGTGCGTTCTGCGACGCCGTTTTGCTGGGGTGAATATGGAGCTGAAGTTTCATGTCTAATACCCTTCTGCTTCATCCAGTTTTGCACTTTATGGTCCATATATTCACCACCACAGTCACTCCTTATTGCCTTTATCTTTTTCCCAGTCTGTGTTGTTACCATTGCTTCGTATTATCTCACGTCATCGAAAAGACCTCCTTTCTTTGATAAGGGAAATAAAGCTCTCATCCTGCTAAAGTCGTCAATAAACGCAACGAAGTATCTTGCTCCGCCAGCTGATGTAGTAGAGAAGGGGCCACATACATCCGTATGTCCTAAATCCAGCACGTTGTTAGATGTGATACTTTCTTTAGGCTTAAAAGGTGCTTTCGTCGATTTCCCTTTTATACAAGCTTCACATTGATCCAGTGTACCTATAGTTGGCAACCTTCCTAAAGATGGTGTCTCGATAAAAACACCTTTAGGAGTAGATAGATTGTTGCCTATCGCCCAGACACGTACTCTTTCCTTGACTATTGATCTGGCACAGAGGCAGTGGGGAATCTGGTTTACTAGGTCTGATCATGGCCTTGTTTCCAGCTCAAGTCATTGAATGCTGGTTGTCAACTATATTATCCCATCTTACGTGGGCCTCGGGGCATAGTCTTGCGCTGTGACTACAGTCTTTTTAGTTGAGAGTACTGGATAAGCAGTTTGTTGGTTGCTGCACGGCCGGCTGGTAATACAGGAGCCCGAACTCTTGGGGTATATGCAGTGCCATGTCGCGCATGGATAGGTGTCCGTGCATATATTTCCGGTTGGCCTATCCATAGGCTACAACAATTACTTAGCCTTGGCTGGGCTTTTAATTATGGCCTACACGGGCGTGAATTTTCGCCCTTGGTTTGTTGCTTGCTGGATCCTCTAGTTGATACGTCGTTATTCTCATTTTTTGCTATGGCAATTTTAAGTAAATACTCCAATTGTAAACCAGCCTCTCGAAACTCTCCTGAACATCTTTCTATTTCTTTCACCAGCGTTCGAGGTCTGCGTGTTAACTTTATAGATGTTGAATTTATCTTAAACACGTGTCTTCAGCTATATTTGCCCTCTCAGAAACTAATCTGGACCCTTTAATTAGCAGTGATAACTTTGCTGTTCCTTGTTATCCCTCTCGCATATGTAAGGAATCTCTCTACCATGAGCATGGTCTTGCCATTTACGTTAAGCCCTCGCTGCCTCTGGCTCCACAAGCTGACCTGGAAGATCAAGATCAACCCTATATTTGTCTTCAGCTTTCACTCCTTCACTGTACTAGCTACTTTTCATTCTTTACAGTTCTCTATCATCTCAGGATTCTTCTACGTTTGAATCTATCTCGGATAAAGTTGAGAGAGCTTTAATGTTACATCCCTCAGCCAACACTCTGTTTGTGGAGACTTCAACATCCATAATCGAGACTGGCTTATGCACTCTCATGTGACAAATGCTGCTGGGGTAAACATGCTCTTTAAAAATGTCATCAGAAGACAATTCCTCCACATACACTTCTTCACTTCTGTTCCTTAATTTAGGAGTACAAAATACAATTTGTGGGTAATCTCTGGACAAACGCTCCTTTAAACGAAATGCACGCAAGCTACAAGCGTCTACCTTCTCGTCTCTTTTGACAATATCCAGAAACGTCTGATACAGATGCGACACTTACTTAATTTCTTTCCGGGCTAATATCCTTTTCTCCACTACATCCCTGCAAAATATTTCGTAGCCTCGTTGATATAAAACCCTAGGTGTTGACATTTTCCCTTTATTTAGTCACATCATAATCTTTGTGTAGTTTGTGTAACGGACTTTGTGGTAACGCGTTTCGATTGCTGCACAATCTCTGTCGATTATCTGCAGTAAAATGTTCTCGTACTGTTTCTGTTCAGCCGCCTCGCGAAGTAAACCTGCATTTCCTGTTTCGCAGAGCATTGAAGGCACTCTTTTTCTTTTATCAGAAATCTACGAAAGTGAAAGGGCTCTTGAGCAATTTCTAACCGACAGGAAGTTACGTCGGCAAACAAATACAGAACTACAAACATATACTGAAACAGACAGCATGTCAGTATGTTTCAAAACAGAACTAGTGAAGTTTTTAACCCTGTTAGTAATTTGTAATAACTGCTAACTGCCAAACAAGTAAACGTTTAAGGAACGCCATCTGTAGCAACAGTGTGGTCTCATGTCATAACAGCATGCAAAGTTATAAACGTAATACTTACCTTCATTTACGTCGGCAAATGACTAAACTGTCTACCTAGTAGAGATTGCCTTATATTTCATAATGTTTGGTATGCAGAGTAGTGGATTTCATAGCTCTGTCTCAGTAACCCTGTAATAATAATATTACTATCACTTGTAGGAATATCTTAAATAATGTAATCCGAGTATTTAGACTAAGAGTAATCCAACTTTTAAATAGAATTCGAAATTTTCAAGCTTACAGTCAAATCAATCACTTCGTTCTACTTAATACGTAAGCTACAAGTAAGACTGATCTTACACTGATCTTACACTGATCTTATAGTCTCTATCGAGACTATTTCTATTTATTAATTTTGCGTTTTCGAGTTTTCAAGACACAGTCTGTGACCTTTCCTTTCATGTTTTATGAAACTAGGAACATGTGTTTAAACTTTTCATGTTTTGAGAAACTAATGCGAAAAACAGTACG
Organism: Alatinidae sp. Z8VKAUB7J3; assembly: GCA_010016025.2. Classification (NCBI taxonomy): domain Eukaryota; kingdom Metazoa; phylum Cnidaria; class Cubozoa; order Carybdeida; family Alatinidae; species Alatinidae sp. Z8VKAUB7J3. The sequence continues at coordinate 137,230,944 of JAAAKM020073195.1, forward strand.
TTATTTTATTATTTGTTTCACTGTTTTATTATAATCTTTTTAATGTTGAACTTTTAAAATTTCGTAATCTACTTATTTGTAATGGTTATCCCACTAGATTTATTGATTCATGATTTAATGTCACTTTTAGCAAGTCATTTACACCTCGAGAGGTAGTTTCATCAGTTCCCAAACGTACCATAAGCTTTTTGTTGCTCTTCACGGGTTTACATTCTTTAGAAATAAAGAAGCGCGTCAATAGGCTTTGTACGTCTTCTTTATACGTCATCTTTGTGTACTTTTTGTTTGCAAGTTTTATCAGTAGAATGTGTCGAAGTATCCTGAGAATAAGGCCTCTGGTTCGCTGTATGCTGTTAACACTTTTCTTAGAAATCTGACGTCCTTGTAAAAATGATCTCTACTTATTACGTTCAAGCAAATGAAAGACTTGTCTGAGCACAGTGTTATCAGTCTGTGTGGTATTTGACATTGGCAATGGGAAATGCAGCATTGGCTATTAACGGCACATTTTCACCTATAATCGTCTATACCAGGGGTGGGAAAACGTTTCGTCTCGGGTGCCACATTGACTTTGAGAGACGAACCGGGTCAGCACATGATAAGATACATATAAAAAACTGCATGTGTTAACAGTACATATCAAACATGATCAGAAAAACACAGTAAATTATTAACATACTTTTTAATGGAAACAGTGTTATTAATTACTCATTTTAGCCAGTGCATTGAAGTCTGGTGGTATGAATGCAATCATTTACATCAAAAATGCGTTGCCCACCTCTGGTCTATACTTTATCGGCATGAAAATCATGTAGGGAAAGAAAGGCCTTAAAATTCGTTGTTGTGGAAAGTACTGGAACAAGTCGTTAGAGTGGAACTTCGGAATATTAAAACAGTCAGTGTTGGGTCAACCATATATAACTTTGATTAGGGAGGAAATAGAGCAATACCCTACCCACCACAGGGTCCCCTTGCCCCTTTATTTTTCTAGGCTACATATAGCCCTATGGGGTGCAGCCATCACCTGGTAAAAGGTAATGTTTGCGGAATCTTGCAACTGATATACTATAACTTTAATTAATCCCCCCCCCCTAAAGTCAAGGCCGCACTTAACCAACTACTATATGTTCGTTATGATAATATCACTGTAAAAAGTTTGTATCAATAGTAGACTTAACTTACGTAAGTTAGGCCTTCCTTGTTCATTGATCCTTGTTGACCGTTGTCTCGCCTGAATCTGCTCAACGCGTTGACGACCACGGTCGCAGCTTTGTTGAGTTGGTCGCTCCTCATTATTTTTGCCCTTGGTAAAAGCAATAACCTTTGGCCAATACTTAAAAGAATAATTTAAGATAGAACCCACTTATTGCGAATACGATGATGGGAGCTTACATACGTCTACTTAATCACTGACGTGTACTCTATGTATTGCAGATATCGATTCTAAAACACATTTCTATTCAAAAAGCAATTACCATGAAGTTCCATACAGTTGTTGTGGACTTCTTGAGTGAAGTATAGATCATAGTACTGATGATATTGAACAATTTTATTCAAGCGGAGGAAAGAAAGAGTTATGGGCGACATTGTACCTAGGAGTTGCGTTCTTGCGAGGGTGTTTCTCTATACAACTTAACACAGTTAGAAGATGGAGAAACTCGGATTTTGTCAGTTTGCTATGGGGCTATATGGGGAGCTGGAGAGATGTAGTCCCCCAGGCCTTTTGTTAAGTGGAATTTTGATTATTCCTGTTTTAAATGTTTTATCCTGAAAGAGTGATTTCAAAGTTTGTCTCGATCCTGGCTTATGCATTATGCGTCGTATGCGCCGCAGCAACATGACCCCCAAGGAACGACTTAACTATGGTAGGCTTTAAATTCGGCCTTGTCCCTTATATTATTAAATTCAAAGTGTCATGCGAGATGTCAAGATTACTTTAATCAAAGCAAGTCAAGATTACTTTAATACGATTCAGCAGATTACCTGAAGTTTTATTTTCAGCAAAAAGCTTGAAGAATACAAAGTTACATTTACAGATACCAGCATAGATTACATAACAAAAACTGATATCGATGGTGTTGAACTAATTCTCTTACAATAAGTTTGCTTAATCGCTGTTTGGCACTTTATACTGTTCTGTTCTGTAGTAGATTGTTCTTTTCGCTTGTTAATGATATTTTATTTCTTGAGTTTTTGGAATCTCAGCCTGCTTTGTTTCTTAAGTTGTTCTTATTTTCGGCCTAATCTCAGCCTGGTGTTTTTATAAAGGTTGTTCTTATAGAAAAAACAACTTGTAGGGCGGCCCATCATAAAAGATCATGTTAATGATAACCGGATGCAACTAGCGAGTAGTGGTACCAATATCAATGCAAAGAGAGCCATGCAACCATGAAATAGCAATCATAAATGATTGTTACCCTCCAAAGTCGCCCAAATCATTCCAGCAAAAAGACCTCGAACGAAACAAAAGCTTGAGATATGCGATGCGCCTGGGCTCGCAATCCGAATTCAGAGATATAAAGTCGAATTCTGCAGAACTGAAACGTGATCTGAATAAATGACTTCTGCTTTACTTACTCGCAATCCTCTTCATTTGATACAAATGCTACTAATTTCACAATCTCCTCCTCGAAGTCATGTTTCAATCTATCCGTTGCTAGCTCTTTTGCCAAAGACTACAAAAACAGAAACAATAAGTTGGCAAGATGAGGCAGGAGCTTTCATAAAGCAAAACATTGAGACACATTAAACTCATAAAAACATTAGATCTTTAAAATTTTCCACTTCAATACGCTAACCACCATGTGAATCTACTTAACGCAGTAACTTGATCATAGCCCGCTAACCGCTTTAAACTGGAACATTTAACCAAGATTAGGTCACACTCGAGCTCTGGGATTACCATGTCCACGCTCTATTTCGTTCATTCTCAACTACGGCGTACAGATCTTTGTCGTAAGCTGTTTCTGGCACTGTTGACAAGAATTTGATTCATCTTGCTTACATTGTCCTACAACGTTAAATTCAATGGGTCTTGTTATATCCATAAAAAGGCGTGGCTTGAGGTAATATGTGACTACATATAAATTGGCAAAATTATTTAGAACTAAAGAGATTTTTAAAAAAATCAATTTCTTCAGCGTGATCGCAAATTGATGGATTTCTTGGTTAAGTACGTAAAGGAAAGACTACTCAAAACAGCCGATAAAAGTTCCTGAGAAAGGAAACCCCAAAGCAGAACTAGTGAAATGACACTGGAAGCGTAATGGCATCTTACCTACTAAATATACAATTTCCTCTGTATGTATTGGAGTTTCCCTAGTGCAATTGTTACGATGTCAGTGGCAAATTTAACACACTTTTATTGTTAAATACTTTGTTGATGTAGTAGTTTCGTTTTAATACCCAGTATTTTTGTTATTTATCGTCTTACAGCCTTCCAATGCTCATTATTTATTTCGTTACTTGCTCTTAAACCCAGGGCTTCATAAAACAGGTTTTATGATTATAATCCAATACTGTAGGAGTATATTTGAGTGATTATTGACTTCTATTTCAGCAAACGTATTTGCAAGGTAATATCTGCGAGGGTAAGAAGGTATTGTGCTAAAAATGTAGATATGGAATCCCACGCTACCTTCTTAAAACCACACAGATCGGCCTGTTGCTCAGGGGAAAGCGCCACACTTATTAATGGATAGGAAATTTTGAAGGTCTGGATCGTAGCTGTTTTAGGAATCGCAGTAGCACCAACTTGATTTTATGTAACACAACGTATTAACGTATTTTTCAGTCGTTGGTCCCCTTTTTCTTTGTTTAATTGTTTCCTTTATTTCTATTCCTCTCGACTTTTCATATCTGGCTTTCTGGCATAAATATTTCACTCCATTCTCATGCTCATCCCAGTTTTAATTAATTCGTCGCTCTTTTTCCACTTCTTATGGTATACCATGCTCAAATCCCAGGATGAGGTGACCTAATGGATATGACATTGACCTAGAACCAGACTTTTGTGGGTTCGATCCCGGTGTCCGGTACCTCGGTGTGACCTTGAGTAAGTCACTTTGTCTCAAATTACTCAGCTGGCCATTTATGCTCTAGAAGCCCAGGTGACACTAAGGAAGCCTTTTCACGGATTGTATGACCAACTAGCAAACCAACCTCGAGAAATCACAAATTTTCGTATGGAGACCACCCCCAAGACACTCCCCTTAAATAACATTGGGTTTTGGCAAATGAGGGGGGCAGGAAAAGTGCTAATTTTTGCCAATAACCACCTTTTTATGATTTGAGAACTAGCTCTTAAGGTATAAAACCCCTTTTTCATGTTATTTTAGACCTTTGTGGCCAAGGTATTCGTACTTAAGATGATCTTGGAAAGGATGTCAGCAATATAGCCGTATTCTCTGAACTGACACACCAAAAATATTATACATCTTTCCTTTCCCCCCATTTCTTCAGTAAACCACAAGCCCTTAAAGGTGTAGTGACGTCAATCGAAACAAAAGAGATCCCAAATTTCTGTGCCTCAATGGTATGGGACCATGGTGTAATGGCTAGCACATCACGCTGCATCTTTGAAGACCGGGTTCGATTCCTCGTGGCCCTATGTTTTCACCATTGAGCTTTTCGTCCTATGTCACCAACCAAACACTACAAACGGTGACCCAAAATCTGAACACGCTCCTCGGCCTACAGCGCCCAGCATCGGCTCAGCAACACATACTGTCTCTCTAACCAACGACGCCAGCATCGCAATTCAACTCACACTTCACTAGAGTCGGGTTAGCTAACAGAGACAACACAACAATCGAGCCTCATGTCTTCACCTCTAGCATGGGGGCTATGTAGTGACGTCAACTGAAACTAATTACATCCCAAATTTCTATGCCTCAATAGTATGGGACCATGCTGTAATGGCTAGCACATCACGTTGCAACAATGAAGAACAGGGTTCGATTCCTCGTGGCCCTATAATTTCACCATTGAGCTTTTCATCCTGTATCATCATTCAATACACGTCAAATGGCGACCCCAAATTTGAACACGCTCTTCAGCCTACAGCGCCCAGCATGGACTCAGCAACACATACACACTCTCTCTAACCCACGACGCCAGAATCGCCACTAAAGTCATTTCGCACTTCACTGAAGTCGGGTTAGCTAACAGAGACAAAGAAAGGAATCTTTTTGATCTCTCCATTACTTTTGAGAGATTAAATAGTTTCTTCCCTTCTTCACCAATTCTCTGTGAAATGACCTGCAAATGATGAAGACCTGAAAATGTTGTAATGATGCATTCTGATTTGTATTGATGATGAATAAGGTCAAAAATAATATGAGAAAAGATTGGCAGTAGGCATTGGTGCATTAGATACCAGTGAAGAAAGGGTAAGAGTGTCTTGCGTGGTTTCATTTACCATGGAGAAACGGAGAAGGTATCTTTTCCTCCTATGAAGTATGGCATAAGGTAATTAAAATGTGAGAATGCATTAAAGTTTGAGTATGGATGCTTGCTGCTCAAAATCTGAAAGATATATCATAATAGGAAAAGCTTGACGGAGATTCCTAGTAGCTGATTAAGAAATTGAGGAGAAGGTATAACATTGTCTCTTAATTCTCCTTAATGGAAAGAAATAGCTGTACTTCCTTTCTATTTTAGCAATTTCAGATCAGATTCTTGGAATGGAAGGATTTTAAATGCAAGTTTCTATTTCTCTAATTATGTTCTAAATTTCGGATGAAAAGTCACATACTTACCTTATCCACGGTATTGACTCCAATTTCACAAAAGAGATTGCTTTAAAGAGAAAGCAAGAAAATTGCTGGCAAGTATTTGAGGATAAATGTTGGTTTACAAAGTAATGAGATAGTCTCTTGTTCTTTTAATTATGAAAGGACAAGAAAGCTGTCTTATTTCTTCATCAAAGTTTTGTGGAGTCAGCTGAATATGATCAAGCCCTTGAACATGTAATATTAATGCATCCTAATCAATCTACGAGATGGATAGGCTAAAAAACTCACTGAGGCAGATATGTAGCGGGTATTGATGAATTACTAACCAATTCAGAAAGAGTAAGATGGCTTTGCGTTGATTTCTTTATTGCGGATGAACGGAGAGGCTGTCTGGTTCTTTCATGAAATATGAAAGGAGGTAACTTATAACTGAGAATGCATTGATAATTAAATATGGACAATTCCTACTCAAAATCTAAAAGATATCTAATAATATGGAAAGTTTAACCGTCAAACTTTGAGAATGGTGGTGCTCATCATCTCGTATATCAGGAGGATCGTTTGTGTCCGCAATCAATCCATGTGTGTGTGTGGGGACCTCTTCAGCCTTGGTTGGCAATCCGCCTAGAGATGGTATCTCAATAAAATCTACCGGTGGTTGTGTAACCTTAAATTCACTAAACCTCGTATGAGTGATGTCAAAACAAAATTCTGAAAAGAATGGAGTGAATGGGGCAGGATCGACACGTGATGGTCCCTCGCCCGGCAGGTGTTCCTCGGCACAGCAGCGGGGACGCGGTCGTCATCCTACTACTGCTAGAATGAGATGGAATAAGGAAGTCAACAAAGTGGTTATGAAATGTTTTTATAGAAGTAATCCGTTTAATGAAGAAGGGAAACCTATAAGGGGATACAGGCAACGCATGTTTAGAGAATGGAGAGATAGGGGTTTGTTTGAAACAACAGAGCAACGACTGTGTGATCAAGCAAGAGCCATCTGGGGGAATGGGTGGTTGTCTGAATTGGACATAGAGATGATCAAAAGAAAAATTAAAGATGAATGCCAGGAGGTTGTAGAGGAGGTGGACGAAGTTGCCTTGGGTCAAGGATTATGGTGAAGAAAATGTTGGACAGGAGAATAAGGGAGAATAATAAGTAGGAGAAAATATGATTGACCGTAAAAGTGAGAGTGAAATAAGCCAAGAACATAAGCAAATCGTTGATCAATTGAAACAAATTTTGTATGGAGGAAGAACAAGTGATTGAATTTTATTCAAAAAGGCTAACAAGAAGATGTTAAAGTACCAGAGTGAGAGAGTTAATGCAGCAATCAAGTATGTTAAAACGAAAAACATCACGGAAACAAACAATTTGATCATCGCTGCAAGTGTTTGGGTTGGCGAGCAGATGAGATTAAAGAAAATTGAATTCGGCAAAAGAAAAGAACCAAAGTGGAAACGTAGAATTGAAGGAGATATAAGAAGATTGAAGCATGATATTTGTAAACATAACGGAAACAAACAAGTTCATCATGGATGCAAGTGATTGGGTTGGCGGGCAGATGAGGTGAGTCACTTTGTTCTTTTCCTTAATCAGACATAGTAAATGTTGCTGAAGGAATGCTGTTTCCCTATCCTTAAAGAGAAGTAGGGGCATGAAACCTCCTTCCTCTGCCAATCGACGCAAATAAAATTGTTTAAAGCAAGACAAAGTCACTTCGTTCTTTTCCTTAATCAGACGTAGTAAATGTTGCTGAAGGAATGCTGTTTCCCTATCCTTAAAGATAAGTAGGGGCATGAAACCTCCTTACTCTGCCAATCGACGCAAATAAAATTGTTTAAAGCAAGACAAAGTCACTTCGTTCTTTTCCTTAATCAGACATAGTAAATGTTGCTGAAGGAATGCTGTTTCCCTATCCTTAAAGAGAAGTAGGGGCATGAAACCTCCTTCCTCTGCCAATCGACGCAAATAAAATTGTTTAAAGCAAGACAAAGTCACTTTGTTCTTTTCCTTAATCAGACATAGTTAATGTTGCTGAAGGAATGCTGTTTCTCCGTCCTTAAAGAGAAGAAGGGGCGGTGCGCTTTCTTCCTTTACTGATCGACACCCATAAAACTTGTTTAAACTAAGACAAGGTCGTACCTGCAATTCTATTGTTTGTATAATTGTTGGTAATTTATGCGTAATGAATCTGTAATAAATATCTTGAACATTGTTGAATTACTTCAAATCGCTGAATATTGAGTTACAGGAATAAGCAACTTGTAGTGATTCCTTAATGAGTTCTTAGTGAACGCAGCGGCCACTATACAACATAAAATGGCGACGATGGCCAAAGCCTTAAACAACATATCTGGAATTGAACTATTTCGAGTTCACTCGTACACCACGACCAATCTTAAGGAGAAGTGGGAAACATGGAAAGAGGACTTTGCACTCTTTATCATAGCCAGTGGCATTACCAACGCCGACCAACGGAAAGCCTTGTTACTTTATACAGCAGGGCGCGAAGTCAAAGACATTTGCACAACCCTTCGTGACGACAGCGACACATTCGACGGCATCATTTCAAAGCTGGATCGTCATTTTACGCCCCGCCGAAATCTAACGTTCGAAAGATTTAAATTCAAGAAAGCGAAGCGGCTGTCGAAGTTAAAAGAAAGAAAGAAAGAAAGAAAGAAGGAAAGAAAGAAAGAAGGAAAGAAAGAAAGAAAGAAAGAAAGAAAGAAAGAAAGAAAGAAAGAAAGGAGGTGGGAGAGGGAAGGTTATGAAACAAAACAAAAGATATATACAATGTCTGCAGTACTAAATTATTTGACTTGTGCGTGCTTGGTATAATGCTATATAGTGCTTTAACAAACATTCTCAAAAGACTAACATAGATTGAATTACGTCGAACAAAACCAATGATAAGTGGGCTAGTTGTTTGAACTTAAAAATCTTTTTAACAATGACAGGTATTTCACAATCTTGTGTATTTACCATGGATTTTAATAAATGTCCTTTGAGTTATTGTTTACCAATATTGCGACTGCAGGTCCTACAGGCATTGATTTATATTCCTAAGAAAGAAGGAATGGGTTGTTTAATTCCAGTCATGGAAACCATATCGATCTAAAGTAGTCCATTGCATAAAGATTAGAAACGTTGGTTTACTGTACTGTTATAAAGTGTTAAGATCTTTGACAGGTTAGTCCGCATCCCACTATTGGGTGACAAAACGATTTTACGGGTATCTAAGCAGCTATTAGGACTCCAAACGTGTGCAGTAAATCATTAAGAGTATTAATAACGAATAAAAGAGAAGATTGATGACTAAAAAATGGGCTATGGGGGAAGCATTTGCGCATAACAGATACATAATTGGGTTGGGCTGTTGATACATACGTGCAATCACTTAAATAGGAAGAGGAAGGGGAAAGAAACAATAAGCCACTTCTACAAAACTCTTGAAAACAATCTTGGCATGCCTGAGAAATAAGGTTGAAAGAATTCACAAGAGATAAACGATCTTTCATCAGCGTGAAAAGTATTTTAGATGCGAACTAGGCAATTTCGAAGCATAGCCATTGACTTGTCTACGTTGATTTGACCAATTTTTATATTTCGTATCTTCTATCTTTTACCATCAGCCGTCTATTTGCATGACATGAAGGCAATTCCTGGGTCAGAGAAGCAAGGTGACGACGATATGAAACCGACAAATGTGTAGTGAATGTGTAGACGCAGAATGATGCTAAACTGGATATACCGAAGAAACTGGACGGCAATCACAAATGATTGTGTGACGTGAACAAGGAAGATATACAATACGCGAAATTTCAGACGAAGTTAAGCTAGGTCAAGCGGGGTAACGAGGGTAACAGGGGTATCGTATCATGTACACAGTGACCGGGTCACAACATGATTACAAAACTTGGCGTGTGGATGGAATTTAAAGGTTCTTCTGGCAGTGTTCTTTGATGGAGTAACTGGCTTTCTGATTTGAGTCATTTATGTAGCCCATGTGGGTATCTGATATCATTTTCTTTAAAAATGGTTTCTACAATGCCACCATTGTAACAGTTAGGAACTGAGTTTGTTATCAATAGGAAAAGAAATCTGTTGAAGCTTAGCAGGATAAGTAATGAGGTAGTAATGAGATACGGTGGCAAACCAGCCAGATGACATCATTGGTTGTGCCAGTCCCACATATTGAATAGTAGCATGTTTCCTGATCAAAAACATAGAAACTGCAACGACCATAACTCAGACAGGGAACGGTTGTTAATACCACCATCTTGTTTAGAATGACTGAGTGCAACTGAAGGATTGAATTACCGCAAACAAATTCAGAGTGCAGAAAAGTACCACGAGGTTTGAATAAGCAACAAACCTGATGACAGCCTTAAACTTTTGAGTTTCAGTTTTGCACATATGAAAGCACACATTAAAGCTGGTGTTAGCTCATGTGGTTTGTACGCCTTTCTTGTCTTGTTTGCATGCCTGTAGGCACATCACATATTTCATCCATTTCATCTGTTTACCGATAGGTGCTGTCCGTCTGTACATCACATTATTTGAATTGATGTGGAAAAAGTCTCAGAAAATCAGTTTGTTAATAGCGCATTGTTATACAGGATTACAGTTAGAGATTGACCACTGAAAACAAATGTTCATAGCAATGTTTTAAAACAACAAATGGTCATAGCAGGGACGTGCCGTGGTTAAGGCAGCTACGCATGCAACAGGGAAAATACACTAACAGGGCTTGCATAAGGTATTTATTCCTTTTTAGGTGGAATGAGTTGTTACGACATATTGAACTCTATGTAGAGATTCAGGAACTGAATGAACAAGGAACCTTTGCTCCAGTAGAACTATCAACGCGCGATGGAACTGAATGTGGGGGCATATTTCAACTTCGTCAGGGCTTCTCGAGGCGAATACAAACACAGATCGTGGTACCAAAATCAGGACAACTACCTGTAGTTTGTGGCAAGATAGTTTCACTGGCAATCGGGAGCGTTAATGTTCGGGCGAAAATTCAGAAAGGACTGGACAGTTACCAAGAACTTGACTTGCAGAAGTAGGTTTAGGTTTGCTTTCTTGTAGCATTTAGTGTTCGTTTCTTACAAAATTCATTTTTTCGTATCCTTAAACTTAAATTGCACTATGTCACGATGTCAGTGTGACAATAACATCTTGGTGATGTCATAATATCGATACTCAAACATTCCTATGTTTGAACTTTGCAGAGATAAATGTTTTGCGTAGATTCAACTTTTTTCTCTTTCTCAGTCGAACTCTACGAAGAATTGTTGTACAAAGCAGAGCTTGCTGTTTATGTCAGTTAGGTTTTTGCCCCTCTGTGAGGTTTTTGTTCCTAAGCTATAGTTTTCCTGCTTTTCTTTGGTTTCAAAACTTGGTTTCAAAACTTATGAAGCATTTTCTGCTTTTCTTATTTGCAAGGTTGAGAGAGAAGTGGTCCAATTCGTTGCTGAAGAGACGCGAGTATTTGGATCATCAAATACAAGAACTTTTAAATAAACCAGGTGAGAAAAACGGTTTCCATTTTTATGATATATTGTAACATATCCCGGTTGCTATTAAACGGTTTCATTGTTACTTCGCCGATCTTTGTGATGTAGACTTCGGCTACGGTCTTCTTTAAGTGTGGAAAGATGGGTTGATGTGAAAAAAATGGTAGACATAAACTGATTGGTCCCATATGTATATATATATGTCAATGTTTTATTATTCTTTATTCAGACAAAACTCCAGGAGATAAGGAAAGGGAGCCAGTCCTTATTGATCAGTGGGTCTCGTTAACGGAGGAACGGAATACGGTTGGATGGATGGATGGATGGATGGATGGATGGATGGATGGATGGATGGATGGATGGATGGATGGATGGATGGATAAACAGATAGGTATAAAATTTAGAACAGTATAAATAACATTAATGGTATTAGAAGTTTAAAAACATGTCAATAGGCTTTGTATGTCTGCTTTTCCACATCTTAATGTACCTTATGTTTTTAACCCCTCTTGTTGCCTCTCAACATGTTTCCGAATAAAGGGCAGGATTCCTAAGTTATTGGGATCTGTCATCATTTATAAATCAAAGTGTCATTACTGTAGTAGGGCCTACAATGTATTTGGGTCAGACAACCAATTTCAAAGATGCCTAGGTCATCGTTTGGAAACCTTGGCTGTTACTGGGACTCTTCTCTCAATTCCACAGTTTCTAACATTCACTCTCACTCTCTTGAAAACTCTCACCCTTTTTGTATTATATTTGACATTCTTTACTTCTTTCTCTTCTGAGTTCACTTTCATTATCAAAGAAAGCCTTCTCCTTGCCAAACTTACGACAACTTTGAATGGAACAATGAGCTCATTACCCCTGTCACTTTTCTAGTTTCTCCTATGTAGCTCATTTATTTTTTCCTTGTTATTTTATGTTGTTTCATTAGGCCACTAGGTCCTTAAATACCATAGGCACTGTCAAGATCATATACCCTGAGGATGATGTGATAATACATCGAAAGCTTTGTATATTTTATAGGTTGTCTTGTATGTTCAAAAAATCTTCAATGTGGTTCATATGCACATTCTTTCCTGGGCATTGCTGTTCATAACTAAATTATGATACATCATGTTATACATGATAGAACCATGATAGATCCACGTAAAATTGGTTGTTTCACCTCAACTGACAGAAATGTGTTTAGTTACTTGATTTATATTGATGATGCTCTCTTAGGTCACAGCTGTTCGCGCTATTGTTCTCGGGGAAATAGAAAATGGGTAAATTCGGTGTCATTTCAGAAATCTGACCGCAACTCGAGAGTTTCAACAGTTTACGAAATCAATTTTCTCCAACTTAAATTCTGTTGATCGGGGTCAAAATTGCCTCTTGATACTCAAAAGGAGGCAAAACATTCAAGCCACGATCTACACCAACATCTCTCTTCATCTGCATTACACAATTGACAAACCATTCCAGTTCATACTGCTTTCTTTCTTTGTCCGCTTTGATTATTTTAAGGTGCTGCTTCTCTACTGGACCATAGAACGGGAGAACCCTTCGCTCTGATTTATATTCTTCTCGATGCCCCAGAGTTACCACTTTGGTATCTAAACCACACACAGCAGTAGTTACCTCTTGGATGTCTGTCACTAATTCTTCTGCTTCTCCTCTGACAACAACAGTGGCATCTGCAAATTGTGGATAAGCTGACAACTTGAGATGAGCCTGGTGTTCGACTTCCTCCTCCATTTCTTGTATTCCACATCTCCAACAGATCAGACACTTGAAATAGTTCTTTTGGTATCTTTTCTCTTTGTCTCCTACATCTTTCTCAGTTGGGGTACTATACTGACCCTTAATTTTGTTTCTCTCTTTCCTTCTTCTCGCCATATTCAAAATATGAACAAAGCGAGAACTTTACTAACAGTCGTTACGGTAAGAACTACTGTTTAGTGAAGTCGTAAAGTTGAGGGCATTCGTTTTTAAACCTTCAAGAAGACATTTGTGACGTCAAATTATTTATTTGACGTAACGTCACGTGTCTTAGGTCCAGTGTGCTTACAGCATGTTCTAATGTTCTACGTTGGCTAAGAATCTAGTTTTCATGACTTTTGCTGTAACATTAAGTAAAGGAGGCATTCAAGTGCTTGATTTCTATAAAATGGTATCTTTGGAGTTCAAAATACATTGTTCTCAGCAGTACATGATGTTTTAAGTAGCTTGATAGTTACAACAGATATTTAAAACTATTTCAATACTCAAAGAAATGAATTGGTATTTTTATAAAAGTCATAGTTGTTTTGGGAGTAGTCGGACTAGGTTTGTGTTCACAGCACAACGCATGCTGCCTAAAATCTGCAAGGATGCCATTCCAACCAAACAAAATAGTAATGTTATTTATGAATTAAGATGCCAGTGTGATGCTAGGTATGTTGGAAGGACGTATGGATAAAATTTAACAGTGCTTACAGGAAAAGAAATAGGAACATACGAAGCTCATAATCTCCAATGTCATTATTGTGGTAAATTGTGGCACCACTATAGTCAACTCCATTACCACCGTCGTCATCACTATTATGATCATTGTCGTAGTCAGACTTAATTCGCACTTCTAGTAGAGCTACTAGTATCCGACAGCATTTTAGAGTTTCTTTCTGTCCCCGACATCTAACATTAATTATCATTAACTGTCCATGCTCCCTCTTTCATGCTGCTCATCACTTCGTCCTAGATTTTCATTTCATACTTCCTACAACCGGCCACTGCTACAAACAAATCTGACACCAATTGGAACTGGACAAATTTTCTAGCAAGTTCCAGGCCCTTTAGAGTGTGCATTCGACACTTTATCGAGGAATCTTCCCGAATTAACGGGCCACACCCCCTCCCATCAAAAAAATTCTGAATTTACCCATGGAAAAATGTCCATAAAGACGATTAATGTCATCCCATGAAATGAAGCCGGAGCGAAGCTGCACAAAAAGATATTTCACGAATATCTTACAATCCCCAGCCCAGTTGAGCAGTTGGGTGAGCACTCCCCGGAGGGAGGTCCAATTATTACATTCCAACTCAAGACCTCCTTAGTTACTCTTAAAAGAACAAAAGCAACTTAATAACATTGTTTTCAGAGCAAAATAATTTAAATGAGCTTGTACAACAATGTTGCTATGCAGGACGCCCGAGTACACGCAACCATACGTCTTGTCTATAAACTGTCGAGAGAACCTTATGTTCTCTCTGTTGCTCTACTATTACGCCAATGAGACACGAGCTGCCTTGTTTAAATTCTAGATTTATATAAGAGAAAAAAGAACCTAAAGAATTACAAACATGACTAAGATCTGTGTTTAGGGCTCCCTGGGACGTGAAATAATGTCAAGGATTTCCTAAGGATGAGAAGGTAGAGAAACAACACCATTTGTTGCTGTTGAAGAAACGCGTTCGTCCTTCTTTATGTTTGTCTGATAACACGAGTCTTTCTTGAAGAAGCGTGTATCTGCTTTTCGCCCTTTCTAGGGTGTTTATACGGGATCGATTTGGATCCGTACCAGTTTGGATCCGTACCCGTGTAAACAGGGTCTAATACTAAACGTTTTGATATCTATTCTTGGAGCAGCAGATTTTATCAAATATAGTGTTTGTATAATTTCTGAATTCTCATTTTTATATAAATAGATTTAATAGTTTCTGATAACTGATCAAGTTTACCTTTACAGCAGATGACGGGAGATCGGTCAACTTAATGACAAATGAGACTGTTTTCTTTGCTTTCATCAAGCCAAAAAATGAAAGATGGCCGTAGAAAACTGGGGGTATAATTGTTCCCACTTCTCAGATCTATTTTGAAATATACCTTAACTTGTGATAACAAGTTTGAGCGCTTCCAATTATGCTTCGTTTATTTTGTTTCCAACTTCGTTAAAATGTACCTTATGTGTCCCAACATTTATAGTTTCACATACTTCACAATTGTAACTTTATAAGAAACATACGTTTCAAACTTTCCTACTGTTATTGTTACTATTGGTTTAAGCGTGCACACGAATTCCTAATAGAAATTAAACTCTGTTGAATTTACTAACACTATAGAGTTAACTGGCATCTTCACTGTAATAAGGGATATGACTTATTAGTTTTAACAAATTTACTGCCGAGTGCCAAATAATCGTACCCCCCTGCTTATTAATTTTTTGAAATTTATAAACTACCCCGCTCCTTATTAGGCCCCCTCCGTTTATCAATCTAAAGGAATTTTCCCAGTACTCAAAATGTAAATGATATCTGAAAAATCTTGAATAAGTTCCCGTGCATCAATTTGACCCTGAAACAGTTGCTAACTAGTCAATAAGTGCAATTTTTGTCCTCGTGTGTCATCCTTATTTAAAACTTTCACGAAATCGAGACTGGAGTTCAGACCCCCCCTTTATTTGGACCCCCGTTTATTAACTCTAGACTATTGCACGAAATAACGAAAACATTGTGTACTTAAAAGCCTTTTTAGTCTGACACTCCTCAGAGTACTAACGTCAGAATGACCGAAATGGAATGTGTGAAAGAGTATACCCAACTGTTTGAGGCGAGCAGCCTGTTATTTGTACAATGAGCAATAACACAGTAACGCATTGAAGATTGACAAAGATCAGCTCACGGACTGTAATTTTGCAATGCCTGACTAGGATATCATGGGCAGCAGTAGTGCATTGGATTTATTTACTTAACTTCAGAAAATTGCGCCCCCATCCCTTTTGCCCTGGGACATATAAGAAACGGTTCATGTATGACGTCGTCACGATGAAAAGGGTCGGGAGTAGAATTGGCGAGGACAAGTAGTCTACTATCATCGAATAATAGATATTTTTTTTTAGACGACAAGAGTAGGGGTCAGAAAGTTAGCAATATTTAACGATGCTATGCATGCTCCCTAGGGTTATTAGTTTTAAATCGGAATCGAATATCATCATTGCTGATTGGGTGACTTACATCTACATGGATATAACACTGTCCAGTATTTACCGGCCTCAAACCAAGTCATATCCGCCGACAAGATTGAATGTTAATGTTAAAGCATACTATTGCCTTTCGTCTAACAATATCACCATCCTTTTTCTAACGTCCCGAACTTACAGCGCTACGACACCTGCATAACCTCTCAGATCTATAAATATTGCCCAAATCATTGCTGACTAGTGAGAGCAACAGTAAAAGTCTTGGTAGATCTCTTGACGTCGACCAAGAAAACTATCTTCGCAAAAAGACTGTAGGCCGGATCTAAGTATGTCACGACCCGCCTGGTGACTTTTAAAAAGGCTCCGAAGGAAATTGAAGAAGTTTCAAGGCTTGCCTGTGCGATTAGAATATGGCGTAAAGCAATAGCTGATCCTGCTGCCAGAAAAAGAAAAAAATGGCAGAGCCCAACGTGAATGAATGTCGCTTAAACTACATCCCACCAGGCTCAGAAACAGAATTTGCTACACTATCAAACTGGAACATTGACTGGCTGGAAAATCGTTAACTTTAGATTTAAACCGTAAAGTTATCATGTCATACATTAAAAAAGTATAGTGAGTGTGCCTGCAGAACAGCCTCGACACTTACTCTAAAAGTTTCGATAGAAATACTAGAGCTATGATGTTAATCACCGTTACTGGAAATCTTCTCTTAACTCCACCGTTGTCAAACATTCGCTCTCACTCTGTTCAACACTCTCACCCTTCTTCTAAATCTGATTTTACGTTCTTAGTATCTGCCTCTTCACTCTCCTTATCAAATAAAGTCTTCTCCTTCAAAAACTCAGGCCCAATTTGAATGCAGCAAGAGGCTCAACAACCCTTTCACTTTTATAAGTTCTTTTATAAGGCTCATTTATTTGTTCTTTTTTAATATGTAGTTTGTTTTAGTTAGGCCACTAGGTCCTTAAATATCTTAGTCACCCTTCAAGTTTTTTATACCACGGACTACTCGAATACCCGGACTTTCAACTTGAAAATACGTCAAAATTAGCGTAGGGGATGTCTGGATGTTGTTGATACATTTACAATACATGCTCAGTCATCCTGTGGTAAAATGTATTCCATTCAGATCTTTTATATCTCTAAATATGTTGAAAACTGTGAAATATAGCAAATAGTTCAATATGCCCATTTTGGAGCCTAATTATAGAATGAATCCAATATTGCTCCAAATTTTAAAAAATTTTGAAAACAATTTTTCTGCAATCTTTTACCAGATAGTTTATCTTTCACATGCCAAAAGCTCTACTCAGTCGGAAGTTATTCCATTTTACATTTTCAGCCTACGCTAATTTTGACGTATTTTCAAGTTAAGAGTACGGGTATTCGAGTAGTCCGTGGTTATACCCTGAGGATGATGTGATGAATACATCGAAGGCTTGGTCTGTTTGATATGTCGTCTTGAATGTTTAATGTTTTTCAATAAGTAACATATGCGCATTCTTTGCTGGGCGTTGCAGTTTGTAACAAAATTACGCTTTCCATTGGGTAAATCTGTTGTAGACGAAGGGTACGATTTCAGTCAAAACCAAAACTAGCTAATACTTGATCATCGCTCTATATTCCAATCCAGTTCGTGATAAAATGGTTTCTTTCACAAGTCATCAACGCTGATAACATAAAGAGAGAAGAAAAATTGGAAACGGCTAAAAGTAAGGTTTTAAAGCACAGCCAGTAGTGAAAACACGGTACATGATGATGATGATGATGATGATGATGATGATGATGTTGATGACGATGACGATGATAATAATGATGAAGGCTTCCTTTAAGACCAATATGGGGAAGCATCATAAGAATAGAAAAGTGAAGACTAGAAGGACAGTCGCTTCAAACCCCTGTGTTCTTAGTAACCACTGAACTTAATAACTAAATCCGTTCCTTTCTCAGATGGAGGGAAAAATAGGAGATTTCTTGAATACCTATCCTACTACTGAAGAAAAGCCCTTAAACACGTTGTTTATAATCCTTGAATGATGCAGTATTTTCGCTATTTGGTGCAATATTCTTGTTTTGTACAACAAACAAGCTATCTAATCCCTGAATGATGTAACCCCTCAATATTTTGAAAATCTATTCAAGAGAGATTCACAATGTACCTCACGTGGTCTTCAGCGTACGAAAACAGAATTGAGGTTGCCATAAAACACACCGTATTAGTTCTAAAATCGTGGGTTCAGATGAAATCAATTGTAGAACATTTAAAACCTAACATCAAGTAACCTAACACCCTTAAAGTACTTTGAAAAGATTTCGTAGCGTACCAGAAGCACTGCAACTTTGTTGAATTTATATCAAGTTAATTTTATATTCAAAAAAAATGTTTTTGGACTTCATTTCGTAAATACCATCTATACTCGTTAGCTATCATTGTTTACTAATGTTTACTTTAACTACTGTTTTTATTTTAAACTTTGACTCAACTTTTTTGGTGCAATATTTATGTGCTTTATTAGATAGGTGGAGAGCTCCTTGAAAATTAGTATTGGCGGAGGACGTTCCCTTTTTAAATTATCAAATATGAAATATCATGAAAAAGAAAGGATTTGAAATGTCAGTTTTGAAGAAATACTAGTGAAATAGAAAATATGTCACCATCGGGGATCGAACCCCTGATTCACGCTTTCGCGGTGTGTGCTCTACCAACTGAGCTAGGTGACCTCCGATGTTAACATACTCTATTTCTCTAGTTGCCAAATTAACTTCCAATCATCCACCTGTGGACATCGACGTCCAGCTCAACGCAATTGGAGACCAAAATGAGCCACATTCATTAGAATAATTTTCTTTAACAATGATCGACTAGCTGACTATTATTCAGTGACTAGTAGATAAGTGAACTGATTAATGATGGAATTGATGGATCGCACTGCTCTGTGATAGTTTGGCTTTAATTTTTAGACATTTTACTAGGTATGTCAACAACAATTGTTGGAAGGAAAATGCAAACCTTTTTGTTAATAGAAAAATGGACTACAATTGGATTCTATAACGATAGTTATTTCATAATAATGATGGTGGTGATGATTACGATGATGATGGTAATGATGGCGATATTGAGTACGATTATACGTATTCCATTATCAAGACTTACAAGAAATTCTAATAGTTATGATACATGATATATGATAACAGCAATAAAGCCAATTAATGCAGAGAGTATTTAATTTTAACTTCACGTATACCAAATTCATTTGAATATATTTTACAATGTCCTTACCTAGGGGACTTAAATACATACGGCTTTTATCCCTGCGACTAACAATAGGTATGATTCAGAGCTATGTGGAGGGTTACAATAACTTCAAGTACTTACCAAAGTTCAGATAAAAACGATTGCTCATCTTGTTTTACACAATGGTCAATGCTTGTACTGGAAATGGTTTCAAAAGAATAAGAAACTTTTAACTGCGTTGAAAGTACAATGAACACTGGGATGCTCTTTAAAATTTTCAGTTGCAGAATGTGAAGGTAGTTCTATCATTTTGTCATTAAGCCATGTGTAAGTTTGCTTTACCTTTTTACTACAGTATCCATGCAAAGGTATGAGCCATTAATGATGCAATCCTTTTCCATTAATAAAGCCATGGCTTAGTTATGAGAATTATTGCCTTGCTATAGTTTCTAATGTCAAAAGGCTGATGAATTTGAGAAGGAAACTTCAGCTGGGTCAATTCAGGTTCTCTATTGTGGTAAAATGTTTATTATGCTATCTCTACTGATGATGAATACACTCATTTTTGTAATAAGAAACCAGTTTATAAGAAACCAGTTTATAAGAAACCAGTTTATAAGAAACCAGTTTATAAGAAACCAGTTTATAAAATTAGTATCTCAACTCGACAGTGTAACTTTCGCAGATTAGACTGCTGCCTGTTTTCTCCCGTTTTTGATAGCAGGAACAAAAACTCAAAAAAGGGAGGGGCGGTTTTTCCATATTCCTCGAATGACACGAACTTTTTAAGAGGAAATATCAATAGGGACCATATATTTATACCCCTTTCTTGTCATTAAAATTGTTTGATAACACGAGACAACGCCCGCTCCCCTATCGTATTGTGACGACATCATAAATTTATGGCCCCATAGACCAATGGAACGTGGTCGTGTGTTTAAACTGCATTATATAGTTTACGTCATAGACCAATATTTGACGCCCAAAAATTTCATGGGTCTAGATGTTGCATGTCTACTTATACTAGTTAACGCACGTCCTTGTCCTAAAATCACGTTTAAATAGTTTTATTTTCTAACAGCAGGGTTGTACCATTCTTATTTCAACAGTATCCACAGATGTCTTTTATTCCCGCCCTCGTTCCCATGTCATTCACGAGAAGAAGAACTGCCATGGCTGCTACGGAGAAAGCCTGTGGTGCGCACAATTTCTAGTAAATTTCAAATTCTTGAAATGAGAGTTGGCTTTGATTCTTTACAACAGAGGGTGAATTTCTCTGTTTGCACCACTTTGCGACCTCCGTGAATTCCAAAATTGTCTGAATTCCGAGAATTTTCAGCCGTATCCTGCCGCTAGTAGCAAATGAAGTGAATTTTTCATTTGTGCGCGTCACGTGATATCTGACGTTTTATAAAAACGGGGTTGTAACTTGGATTATTTCTCCTGGTGTGGGTGAAAGAGGTAGAACATCGAAAAAGTTACCATGTAGAACTAATCAAACATTTTTTTTCTGGTAACAATTTTATGGGAACATAAGTCTGGATTTTGTCAAAAGAAAAGAACCAAATTTAATACAACTTGAGACTGGGAAGTCTTAAAAACTTGAGACCATTCGCCCACCGATACCCCCACCTTTGCATAAAAGTCTTCTTCATCCTCTTTTGTCTCTCGCAAACAAAGAAAGGGATCGAAGCTAAAATTTGTCGACCGCTTAAGGTAGTATATTTGCTTAGCTGTAGGGTTTGTAGTAAACAATATGTAGGTAGCACGATGACAGCTTTTAGACTTAAAATTAATAATTATAAAGCAGCTAATAGAAAGTTTAATAGGCGAGGTAGTGTTCCACAGGCGGAATTATTTAGCCATTTTAAACAGCAGGGGCATAGTGGGTTTGAGAAAGATGTTTTGGTTAAGATAATAGATTCGATGGATTTGGAAAGGCGTAGGGAGAGTTTCTGGCGATGGAGGTTAGACACTTGTAAGCCCAAGGGGTGACAGCCCAAGGGGTGACAGAGTGAGGTTTGTCTAAAATGTATTGAGTTGCCTGTCAGTGTTTGTGTCTTGTTTCATCTAGTGTTACCGTTTGCGTTGGCGTTGTTGTTTACCTGGTGTTGTCTTTTGTCTAAATAGGTGGTATGGTTAAGTGGTTCTTTGTATAACTATAATCCTTTGAAACGTCAATTAGTCCCTTGAGCTGTATTATGGAATATGAGGATTTCTTTTGTGTAAAAATTTTATTTAAGGTATCCGGTCCATATGTAAAGTCAATTTCTGATGAATAAGTATCTCGAAACGTAAAAATGGAGTTTTTCTCTTTGAGTATTATATGTATTTGATAAACTGGTAGAGTGTAGCTTATTGATAGATTATATATTATATACATTTAATATATATATTCTCAGCAGACACTTTGCAATGTTATATAATTCTCAAGGAGTGGAGCATCACCACAATAGCTTCCAATTAAACGGCGCTGACCGGATTCGAACTCACGACCTCATGATAACTAAACCAACGCCTCAACCATTGAGCCATCAAGGCTCAAAAGCTAAGGCCGAGATTTTTAGTGTAAATCTTTCGCAAGTTGTCCTCCAGTCAGTGGGTACGGGGAAATTGATTGATTAATATTTATTGTGTTTCGGCTTTGAGCCTTCATCAGTGCCAGATATATATATATATTTCTCAGCAGACACATTGCAAATACAGAACACTAGAAAATTATTACCCTAAACAATTCTAGTGTATGGGAAACAGACAGGTTCTAGAGCAGAAGATGGACTGGTATGGATTGGCCTTGTGTCTACATTAAACCTTGAGGATCTGAACTAGCTTGGATCCATTTATTAAAGTGGACCAGATTGGATCCAAATGCAAAGAGGTCTTGTGTAAACATTTGGGGTTGGATTAAGGCGATCTAAATAACAGGCCTGGACAACTTGCAACCGGAGGCCAGAACTGGAGGCAATTGGGTTTATCTGTCAGCACTTGGTTTTTCTGTAGCCGCGTTCACACCAAAGCTTAAAATGGTTTCGACAACCGTTGTAAATTTTATAACGGTTCATACTGGCAAGAACCGTATCGAAAATGGTTATGGATGTGGTCTCGAAAGCGTTTTAAGTGTGAGATGGTCGAGTAACACTTCGCCTTACGCAAGTTGGAAGTTTACTCGAAGCCTCTCACTTGCCCCCGGACTCTCCAATTATCGTCTTATGCAACATCGTGTTTGTTTTTGTTTGTGCCCACGACTGTGAGGCAAACAATAGCCTGTGACGTACTGGTATAAACATTGCATTACACCATCGTGATCAAGACGTGCGTCGCATTTATTCTAATTTAGTTTAGTTATATACTTCTTTATTGTGTAATTCGAAATTCCTCGATCTGTATTTATACGGCATGATTCGTACGAATTTCAGTCAGTTGTGTTCGACGGCAGCTGCTGAATAGGCACGGTGTTATGTCGGAGAATCCGTGTCGTTAGGATTTCATTCGCCGTGGTCTAGTCGCTTTTTCGATGTTGTAATTCTTTCTAAATCGATCATTCGTTCAACTCCAAGAATAAGTGGTACAGAAAGCTAACCACGACTTGTATCATTGTTGCTTCTTATTGCGCCCGACCACCGTCACCCTCACATTTGGTGTCAGAAGTTTGGGTTACACGAACTGTGGTCCTGGAATTCTTCGTCAAATACGAACCCAGGAAGCAAGAACAAGGATCGGTGAAATGGAATCGCAATGGAAGTTTTCGTTATTATATATCAATTCAGTACAGCCAGGAGTCAAGACAGGAGGTGCAGGAATGGCTTTGTGTTCGCCAGTCGACAGAGTTTGTCAGGAGTAGATCCCGGTCGTCATTTATATTCCCTGTGTCCCGGTCGTCATTTGTGTCCCGGTGTCCTGGTCTGTAATTTCTCTTTGATTGTCCCGGTCGTCATTTATATTCCCTGTGTCCCGGTCGTCAGTTGTGTCCCGGTTGTCCATGGGAAAAGCAATCCGTAGTCAGATCTATACCTCATTATTCTAATGATTTTTCTTGAGCTTTGTTGATGGTGATCGCTAATCGAACATTCCCTGTGTCCCGGTTGTCATTTATATATCCCCCTGTGCCCCCCGGCGTCCCCGTTGTAGTTGTGTCCCTGCGTCCCGGTCGTCATTTATATTCCCTGTGTCCTGGTTGTTATTTGTGTCCCGGTATCCCAGTTTGTAATTTCTCTTTGAGTGTCCCGGTCGTCACTTATATTCCCTGTATCCCTGTGTCCCGGTCGTCGTTTGTGTCCCGGTCTGTAATTTCGTCAGTCGAAAAACATGACGTCAGTCGACAAACAACTTCATGACGGCATAATACTCAATCCTTACAATGACGTCAGTCGACACACAAACATGACGTCAGTAAACACACACCCACAAACAAACAACTTATTTATATATATATATACAGATAGATAGATAGATATAATATAGATAAGGGTTGTGATTAAAAGATAATATTTAGTTTAAATCCTACAATGGCAAAAGGAACAGCCGAGGAAGCTACTCAAAGAGTTAATGCCAAAAGGCTTGTGGCTAAGAGATCTGTGGCTAAGAGAATGCTATATCCAGTTTTTACATTCTAGTTTGTTTTCTTTTATATATGTAGAAGATATAATCCGGCGTAACAGACAAAGTGTAACAGACATAACCCACAGACAACTTATTTTTATATATATAGATAGATAGATTTTTGAAGTTAACAGTTTTTGACTCTTTAAGAATTTCAATCTCTTTTCATACTGTGGTTTTTTCAAAGATATTTGATTTTTCAAGCAAGACGATTAACAGACAAAGTGTAACAGACATAACAGACAGACAACTTATTCATATATATATACTAGCTGTTGGGGTGGCGCGAAGCGCCACCCCAACACCTAGGGGCTTATCTTTATATTTAAAGTAAGACGTATTTCCAATGGCAAAAGGTACTAGACATGGTTAGAGTCGTTACGTGCTGAGTCTCCATAACACCAGCTATGCTTTATCAAATGGAAAAACTGGTCCTGGGAGCAACTCAAGAACAGAAATACGAGTAGTTCTGATGAGAATGCTACGATTTCTATAGATTTGACGAGGCTGAAAAGAGTAAAACCTAAGGTCAATAAAATCAACTTGAGGGTGTTGTAGGGATTAGTGCCTTGCACAGTCATGTCGCAGAAGGTGAACAATACGTCGGCAGGAGGGTAAGACCTTCACAAGGGCAAGGGAAGCAGAAGATGAACTTAACAAAGATAGGAAAGCGAAATAAGATAACAGGAGTATAGCATGAAATCAAAGAGAATTTGACTTCGACAGAGAATCATGAGAAGAGATGAGCACACCCCACAGTGAGAATCAAGTCTAGAAGTGGGTGACTTTTCACCACTCGACGATTCATTACGCGAATATTCATCGTGCGAAAATTCATCATGCGACTATTTATCATACAAAAATTCATCAGAAAGACAATTCATAATGCGACTATTCATCACCTGAAGATGACACCAAGGTGTTTTCGTCAACTTGAAACTGGCATTTTAACATATTTAAGAGCAATGCAGTATTTGGCCTGCAAGTAGATTTTGTTGTAATTTGGTAGAACAAATAAATATATTCAGATGATGAATAGTCGCATGATGAATTGTCTTCGCGATGAATTGTCGCTGTGAGAAATTGTCCCATGATGGATTATCGAATCGATAAATTGTCGCGTGATGAATCCTCACATGATGAATTGTCGCGTGATGAATCCTCACATGATGAATTGTCGCGTGATGAATTGTCGCTGTGAGAAATTGTCGCGTGATGGATTATCGAAGCGATGAATTGTCGCATGATGAATCCTCACATGATGAATTGTCGCGTGATGAATTGTCGCTGTGAGAAATTGTCGCATGATGGATTATCGAAGCGATGAATTGTCGCATGATGAATCCTCACATGATGAATTGTCGCGTGATGAAGCTGTATGTGACACAGTTATTTTGTTATGATGACAGAGCTGAACGCTCACGTGGGCTGTGAGACGTGCGAGAAGTATGACTTTGCCAACATGTTGATATTCATCTTTAGGTCAAGATAGCCAAGCTTAAAATAATATTTATGTCTAGTAATCACAGGTAATGTTTTGTTGGACAATTCTGTAAACGCTTGCAGTGTGGTAGCAGGGGAAGGGGGACCATGGGTGAAATTGTGTCTGCGAGTATTTCAAGAGAACTACAAATGTATGTGCGTATGAATGTTAAATATTTATGCCCAAAATTTAAGGTCATTTTAAGGAAGATATTCTGTATGAACTCCACAAAACTAGGAAGGCAGTGTTTCTTCAGGACTGTAAGTACAAATAAACAGTAGTAGAAAATGTCCGGAATGGGAAGCCCCTGTTTTTCATTATTATACCCACCACTGGGTTTTGTAACTCGCACATTAATATCTTTTATTTTTTTGTGAAATATTTTTTGTTGGTGTTTAATATACTGTGAAGAAGGAGGACATTTTTAATGTTTCATATGAATATCCGCATTTCATTTAAATTATAGATAGATTAATGTGACGTTTCACATCAGGAAGCTATAGCACTTCGGGTCCAGGGGCTTGTAGGTGACCCCACCTAATGTAGTATACTACGAGTCTAAAACATCTTTTCCTAGCCTACTTTGTGGACCTGAAGGTGAGGTGCATCCCAGACACTGTAACAGAAACATATGATCTACAGTAAGTTAATGCTTATATGAGCACGTCATTATGACAGGATGAAACCCAAAATAAGAGCCAGAACAGGCTTTCTCATCGGATGTAATGTCCGATCTAAATGCCGTAGATATTTTCATATAATAAAGAAGACGTATGAACCAGGCTTGAGTACAGGGGGTATATGAAACTGTTCCTGTGTAAAGAAAAATTGAAAAAACACAAGTTTGCTATCCCTGGATCCAATCAATGGGCTGGAGCTGAAGCGAAGTGCACACAATTCGTGGAAGGAAGGAAAAGCAAATTTCAGTGGGCTATATTTGATGTGTTGATCGTACCGCGTTTGCCTTAGACGCCCCAGCTGCCTTTCATTTGGCCATTTAATTAGCCTGTTTGGTGGTTTTACTGTTCATTTTAGGGAATTGTGAAAATCGGGCCTACTGCTCATCTGGGGTCTTTGATTGAGAGATTGCCGAATCAGGTTTTATGGGACCTGGCGTGCATACAATCTTGAGGCCCTCTCCTACCTCAGCCTTTTGAAAAGCTTTTTAAAGTGCAGAAGGTAAACTATTTCACATCCAAAATGTGTAGCAAAGTAAGGTCCATAGCCAGGAAGCCTGAAAAAGAAGACAACCCCCCCTTCCCTAAGAAAACTGCACGCTAAGAAAAATCTTCGATATCATAAGAATAAAGTAGAGATCGAAGATATTTGAAGTTGCTTCCCTTGCAATCAATAAAGCGCACCTATACCACACGAATGTATTTTTAACTCAATCTATCAGAATCCTTGTGCGAGTGCATCACGTCCGCCGTAGATAACTAGTTTACATTATCTAGTAATAGGTGTTGTCTAATGACAAAGTTTTGTAAATAGTTGACCGACTACCTTTTTATCAGCCATCGAGTGACAATTGCAAAATTCAGTTTCTTCCTCTGCTTCCCATGACAAGAGTCATATTTTTGCCCTTAGTATTACTCGCCTCCTTACTAGGAGCATGCTTTACAAGTGAGCTAGTCGTATTTTTTCAAAAACGGTTACTTACCAACACGATATGGTGGGTATGGTGGCTGGAACTCAACATCTTCTGAAATAGAAAAGGGCATAGCTAAGGTTAATGTAGCCTCATACTCTATTCAGAGCGTTGGCGATGTGATATGGTAGAGAATCACATCTCCTGACCCACGGCCTTGTGAGGTAGGGTGGCCAGTTCCTTTCCTCGCTGCCTTTTGTCCTTCCCCAGCTAATGCCAGGTACCCATTTTCCTGCTTGGTGCGCAGTAGGAGTTTTAAGATTGACGCATAGGCTCGAACCATCACCCTTCAGCTTGTAGCGTCATTGTCCTAAGAACCTCATTAGCCTATGTAAACAATAGCATAAAGTCATTAGCGATATTAGCTTTGTTGTCATAAATCAGTCAGAGCCGTGACCATGGCAACAGCGCAGACCTCTTCATATGAGGTCTGGCACTCAACGTGTTAATCAGCGCTGTAAGGAACTAGAGGGATGGTTGTTGGCTAGGGTATATAATAGTAAGTTAGAATCTGACCAATTGACAAGAGCAGGGGCAGTAGATCATGAGGAACTTCTCACTAGAAAGGAATCCGTTTGACATTTAGAAAAAAGGGATTTCAGGGATGTCTTAACTTCGTTCTTATCCCCCAGCATTAAGCGGTACTGTATATAAGATCGTGTAGGATAATTTTAATATTTTGGGATGCAATGAGGAGCACAGGAAAGTATTTGCCTCCAAAACCAATGGTCTCCTTTTGTAGAGCAAAGTCTCTCAAAGCCAAGTTAGTATGTGCTAGAATACCCCAAAAGCAGAAGGGTGTCATAAAGGCTGTGGTCCATGTAGGAACAGAGAAAACTGTGACGTCTGTAATTATTTAGCTGAAAGCACCACATTTTCTAATAATAGCAACTGGCCTACTTTTAACATCTCTAAAGGCCCTCTAAATTGTAATTTGAGAAATGTGGTGTACCTACTACAATGTAAATTGTGTGATCTCCAATACGTTGGTAGTATGACTACTCAATTTCGTACAAGATTCAATGATTACAAATAGAGGCTTAGAAAAGAAAACGGTTCCACAAAGAGGACTCTTCGAACATTTCTCAGAATTTAACCATAAGAGAATGTTAGACTGGGAATTTAAATTTATTGATGAAGCTGAAACTGAGATATGTCTATGTCAGAGGGAATCTTTTTGGCAACACATGCTAGGAACCTTTAAATTCAGTGGTTTAAATGAACGGTATGTTCCAACCATATAGGAAAATAAGGTTACTAAATACAACGTTAGCTTCTGACTACTGGTACTACGGTTCAGGATCTTAAGATGGCTGCTTTCATAGTATGAGGGGGTGTCTGACTGCCACCTGTCATGCTTGGTAACCCTTGTGGCATCAGTTTCCCTGCTTAATTAAGGGCAGTACCATGATGGTGCTATCACCCTCCCAACAGGGGTTGCTGCAAGCGTATGAGGCAAAGCTAGGGGCACTTGGGCGTTTTCAAAGCGGTAGTAGGTGAAGTTAGTGGCAAACACATGAGGCCAAAGCTAGGGGCGATTAGGCGTTTTCGGAGCGGTAGTAGGGGAAGCTAGCTGCAAACGCATGAAGCCAAAGCGAGGGGCGATTAGGCGTTTTCGAAGCGGTAGTAGGAGAAGTTAGCTGGAAACGGCTGAGACCAAATCTAGGCGCGTTTGGGCGTTTTCGAAGCGGTAGTAGTGGAAGTTAGCTGCAAACGCATGAGGCCAAAGCTAGGGGAGCTTGGGTGTTTTCGAAGCGGTAGTAGGGGAAGTTAGCGGCAAACGCATGAGGCCAAAGCTAGGGGCGCTTGGACGTTTTCGAAGCGGTAGTATTGGAAGTTAGCTGCAACGCAAGAGGCCAAAGCTAGGGGCGATGAGGTGTTTTCGAAGCGGTAGTAGGGGAAGTTAGCGGCAAACGCATGAGGCCAAAGCTAGGGGCGCTTGGACGTTTTCGAAGCGGTAGTATTGGAAGTTAGCTGCAACGCAAGAGGCCAAAGCTAGGGGCGATGAGGTGTTTTCGAAGCGGTAGTAGGGGAAGTTAGCGGCAAACGCACGAGGCCAAAGCTTGGGGCGCTTGGACGTTTTCGAAGCGGTAGTAGGTGAAGTTAGCTGCAAACGCATGAGGCCAAAGCTCGGGACGATTGCCATAGCCTCTGTGATAACGGGCTGCGGTCTGCGGAAAGAAATTGACGCATCAAGTGACATCAGGCAACGGGAAAACGTGCGGGGAAGACTTGTTTGCCGCAAAATGCTTGATGCCAAACTCGGGCCCCTGGGGCGTCATAGGGGGCATATTTCCATATTATTCATAATCCAGTGATTAAGGTTTGGGTTTTCAAACCAATGGGTCGTGGGTTCGAATCCCCTCAGCTCTCTTGATGAAAAAAGCAAGTTATTGTGGTAATGCTCCACTTACGATAAATAAATCAATCAAATAATAAATCAATCCATCATGCAAACGATAAATCAATCAATCAATAAAATTAAGCAATAAATCAACAAATACGTTGTTTCCGTTCCTGCATCAAGAAATCCAGAATTTCTTGGCCTTTGGAGACAAATTGGATAACTAGTGAGTGATGTGATGGACCGAAGATGATACTTCTTTCTAATTTAGCTTAACTGAATTGATGTAATATAATTGACTTAAGTTGACGTAGTCGCGTAACCCGCCAGGGATCTTTACATAGTCCTTGTCCATTTACAACTTCCGTTAACTACGATGATTTGCTTTACATTCAGGCGTATCCGGACACATCCCCGACCGACACATCCCCGACCGACAAATCCCCGACCGACAAATCCCCGACTGACACATTCCCGACTGACACTTCCCCGAACTGACTTTTTCCCGAACGGACATTTTTCCGAACGGACACATCCCCGATCGGACATATCCCCGAGTGGATTTCGGTTGTTTCCAGGGTTTGTTGGGCACGTTGTATGAACTTGATTAAAATCCATACTGTTTCCTGGTATGCAGATAAATCAACCTAGGACAAAATTTGACTTCCCCGCTAAAACCTGGGACGAAGAAAATAAGTACAACGAGAAAATCATAAAAAGAACAAAATATTGTCAAAACGTTACCACGTTTTAGTGATCCATGCACAGGTATTGATGTTACTTGAAAAGAAACTATACCACTGCGAAGAAACTAAAAATGATTGTAACATGTCCGCGTTCATAAATATTTCGTTGTACACTGCTATTGATTTGGCAAATTGTGAGATATACCCTCCAGAAATCGCAAGACATTCGCTGGTTGGTAATTTTGCACAAGATTTCAAATGCGATTGGTAACTTTCCTTTAGACACGTTTCGGAGGTGGAGGATTAGCACCACTGGCAATCTGCGCCATTCCCATGTCGTTATGGGTTGATTCTTTGCGGAGCATGTAATTAGATTTCCAGCTGGTTGGATGTGCTTGAACACGTTTCCACATTTCCACATTTCCAGGTGCTTGAATGTGCTTGATCCCCACCAGAAGGGTTAAGATGTATTCTGTAAGGGTTAACATTACGGTCGGAGAAATGTCCGGTCGGGGATATGTCCGGTCGGGGGTATGTCATTGAGACAAAAGATCCTAAGAATGTGCTGGAAGAGGTCATTCACTTCTGATCTTATTTTCAAACCTCCTGCTTTTTTCATCCCTGATTTTTCAAGTCTGCTAAAAGAATGAGAAACCAGGGTAACTAATTAATGCACAACGTGGCATGAATTAAATTCTCTTTAACATCTAAATTCACAGCGCTGATCTGCTGTGTCATGCGACACGTGGCACTTGGCAACAGTAAAACATAAGCCATTCTGCTTTGTTCCTCTTAACAAGAATTTACTGGTTTTGACGCATCTCACATTATCTCTGTACAATGGAATACACGGATCAAAAATATTAGAATTAAATTAATAACACTGTGGAAATCAATCAGTGAGAATAGAGAAAGAGCATTCTAACTACTCGATATGTTTGTTAACTTCTCCTTATAAGCACATAGGCTTAAAACGGAGCTCTACTTCAGGACATCCCTTGTGAATCGGATAAGGTACCATTTACATAAATCTTAAAGAAGTTAAGCAGACGTTTAGAGTTCTAAGCGCATGATAACAAAAAGGCGTTTTAAATGGCACACGATTTCCTCGTTTTCTCTCGTTTGGAATGGCCCTACTTAAATATCCAGATACCGGAACAGTATTCAGCGACCTTATCGCACATTTAAAGGGACTTAGGGGCAACCACTCTGTTCATAGTACGATAGTAGGTAAGAAAAATTAAGGGCTGACTATAAAGTGCATCTATCAATTTGCAAGTTGTAGTTATTAGATAATACTATTCTCTCCGTCAAAGAGTTGTTGGACCATGGTCCTTCCACCCCCACCCCCCTTTTTCGCTACGGCCCCTGCTACCTTACCATTGACTTGAACCACTGATCTGTAAAGCAAATGCCAGAGTGGTATGAATTATTGAAAAAACAAACGAAGGGGGAACATGACGAAGAAGAAAAAAAGAGGATTTTATGTTTCTTTTGTGGAGTATGGTCATCTTCATCATCTTTCATCATTTACACATTTGCCATAGGCATGGCATTTAGAATCTTGAAATCTACTCTCTGCAAATCACCTACACGTTTTTTGAATTTTCCGGGAGGGAATTATACGGTGGGAGTTTTCCGGGAGGGAGTTTTCCGGGAGGGAATTTTCCTAGAACCATTTTTAGGATTAAATTGCCCACTTAAGTTAAAGATAAATGTTTTCAGTAAAATTAGTAATATGCACTTTGATTATAATCCATCATAAAAGGCAAAAAACTATCATCGAGAAGAGAGGATTTGAAATGTCTGTTTTTGAAAAGAACTGGATGTTGATGTCCACCGGTGGATGAATGGGAGATAATGCGATGAGTAGAGAAATAAAGTATGTTAACATCGGAGGTCATCTATCTCAGTTAGTAGAGCGCACGTCGCGTTAGCGTGGGTCACGGGTTTGATCCCCGCTGGTGACATATTTTCTATTTCTCTAGTGTTCTTTTCAGAAAGGCGACAACTAGGGCTGGAATGGATGTGAAATGGTCATCGGGGAAGAAGATTCTATTGGACACCTTGTCCAATAAATTGTTGTGGCTGTTGCTCCTTTGAAAAGCTCGAGGAGAATTAGGGCTATCTGGAGAAAGAAAGTTTGGCCGTACTTGTGTGTGTGAACAGCCTTCCGCCCTTTAAAATGTTTAAAGAGGCCTCTGCTATCATATTTTACTTGATTTATGACCCTGCAACCGGTTTATCCTAACTTACTTACTTACGTTCTCCGCTTAACGTCTTCTTCTCCCATAACTGTGGGGTTTGACGGTTTATGAGACTCTTCCATTTGTCTATGGCTATGGCATCTTCTTCTCTTTCCTGACTGTCCGTAGATATTATTTATTCCTTGTGGACAACAATTCGCTGTGGGTATATATGAAGTCATCGTCAGCAATTGTCTTCAAAATCATATTTAAACGCTCCTAAATAATTTGGAGGACAAATCAGAAACTCACAAAAAGGTGAAGTCAATTACAACATGTTAGTTATAATTGAAAGCTGCGGCCCTACTAGGGTTGCAGCTCCAATGAATTCATCAATATCCACAACGAAATTTTATCCGCAAGCAATAAAAAACACCTTTTATCAAAACAGTAAAGATAAACCTGCTGCGGAGTCATAAAGATCAGTCGACTGGTTCCTTGATCTATGAACTGAGTGATTATGACTGGATTACTCTGCCGTTGCAAAGAAAAACGTGGGTCACCTTGAAATTTGGCCTCAGTTATAGGGAGCTGGATAAATGTTGATACTGTATAGACTCTTAGTTGCTGGATACCCTTGCTATCCGATACGTCTGATTTCTCTAGTATCAAACCGGCTCGGCCAGTGTAACTGGTATGACAGCGCATCAGATGCCACTTTGAAAACTGTGGACCGTATAACTGCTTTGCTCAAGCTGCTATCGGATACACCTTTTGCTTGCGAACCTCACTTTCAGGATAATATTTTGCCTCCTCCGCTTATCGTTCTCCTATTGTTATATAATAAATAAGTATAACAGGATTGTCTTTACATTATAAACCAATCGAGTATTGTGCAAGAAAAGCTGTCTGGTACGGAATAAACGCATTCTATTGGAAATCGGTCGAGGGTATCCGATACAAAATACTACCTGGTGCCTTGCGAATGAGGCGTGAAGGGTGTTGAAAGCATGCTCACTGGACAGAGCAAGACCATCTTGGTGCATTTGACGCCTATCAAGGTAGTTTCCTGTTATTCTGGGCTCCTGTTAATCACTATAAGTTGTTATGCGCATTGGTTAGCAAGGCGTGCTGAAAAACCTTCTCGAAAATAGGCAAGCAAAGTGATTCTCTAGTGTTTATTTTTTGGGGATGCAATTCAGTTCTTATGGTGTACAGGACGTAATGTTCAATTACGATTCAATATAACGATACCATTATGAGTACTGATGCCAAAATGTTAATAAATCAATGGCCATTAACGTAGATATCTCGAACTACATAAGCAAACATACAAGTAGGGTTGTATCTGTAATTGATTTACCAGGCGGAAAACGTAATATGGTAACGAACAGCAACGCCCAGCAAAGAATGCGCATATGAAACATGTTGAAGATTTAAACTGAACATATAAAACGATGTATTATCACATCATCCTCAGGGTATAAGAAACTTGAACAGTGGGTACGATATTTAAGGGCACAGTGGCCTAAATAAACAATATACTAAAAATCTACTTTACACGAGAACAGTGATTTATACATTCTTATTTGAAGATCAGACAAGTCTCAGTATCTTCCCTGTGTATAATAACGGATGTGAAATATTATGTTCTAAATTATACCGGATCGCTTGCTTAGTTTTCACTGCAACTGTAGCAATACAACAAATGTCTCAGTCCTTAAAGAATCATAGCAGTTCCTTAACCCTAATGACGAGTATCCAGTTTCCATGAGACAACGTCAATAGAAGTGCAATCCTGACTATCTCCACTGTTAGGTACATTTCTGCAACGTTACTGGAGAATCCTTTTAAGTTCTTGATTACAAGTATACAAATCCAACAATAAACTTGATACAGTACACTAGAAATTTAAGAATTTGCGTGTCATATTACTGGGCACTGTAGCACTGGTCTGCATCTTTTCTCTTCCCGCAGACCCCGTGTTGTGTAAGAACTACTATTTGCACACCCCTTAATGAATTCAACTGTCATAAAATTGCGTATATACGCGTGATTTTAAGGGTCTGATCAGGATAGAAATGACACTTCTATTGTTTTCGCTGTTTCTACTTTAGCAATGGGGCTGGAAATAAGCAGAAATTCCCTTTTTTTAAATCCAATTCTTAACAGGTCACGGGCCTATAAAGTACCGCTTGCGGACCCCTAAGAGATTCATGGACCCCAGCTTACGGACCACTGCCCTAACGGATTCTTTAGAAAAAGTCAGTGCACAAAAAGATACACATGTATACACCCGGTCTCTATACTCTTAATCCCATTTGCATACAGTTAACCGTCTCGGTACAATGGCACGCTATCACTGCTTAATCCGATATGTCAGGTTAATCAAGCATTAAAACAGCTTAGATACCTGACCTTTGCAAGACTCAGTCAATGGTATTGCAGTTTCTGTGTCACTGAGATATTTCTCAAGATTTCAGTTCTTATAAATCTATAACAAAGAGAAAGTTCTAGTTGGCGTCCGCTGGCTTTCAGAGCACGTTGGCATCTTTATCTTATTAAAGAGGATATCCTCCTCAATGTTTGTGTATGAAGCCAGTGGCGAAGAGGTATATTTGGCCTACCTTACTGCCGTTGACTTTGAGTGCCAACGTCCATCCTACTCCACCGCACCCCTTTACTTTCCTTTTACAGTAATGCTTTCCAATGCCTTCTAATGGAAAAACTCCATCGTTGCTAATGCCAACGTCTAAATACACGTCCTTGCAGCTCTTTGGTATCTAGAAGTGGAACAAATCTTCTAAACATCACGCAAGACCATGTAGTCTTGGGTCTCTAATACAAGGGGTGGGAATAATTGGGAGGACGTCGGAAAAATCACAAAAACTTAATAGACGGGGGGTTGGGAAATGACCAACAATATAATATATTGGGCGTCTGGACAAAAAGTTTAAAAAATGAAGTCAACTTCCTAAACGTATGGCAATACAACACAAACAACCGTCAGTTATTTGAAGTCATGGCAGTCTCCTACATGGCTTCCAAGATTTTGAAAATATTCCCCTCATCCTCCTACTCAATGACAGTGTTATTGCTAACATTTGTAAGGCGCTTCTTCACACTTCTTCGAGGCTCGTAATAGGCCACCTTCATCTTTTTAATGTGCGATTTTCATATTTTAATAAACATATTTTCAACTTGCACGCTAAAGTACCTCCTCAAAAAATTCTCATGGGAGGGAGATTAATTAAAATTAATATGCTGGGGGGTGAGGGGTGGGGGGTAGAATAAGAAAGCCTGGGTGGCAAATTTTCAAAAAATAATTAGTAGGGAGGGGGAAGTCTATTAGGCATTCATGAGTACCTATCATGTAGAAACGGTTCTCATGCAATTAACACCTAAATGGTAGACCAAGACAGTGGAAACTCAAGGCCAAACCAATCAGGTTAAGGTGTCCGTAGATTCTAGGTAGCAATACCATTTACGTTCAAAAAACAGAAAGTACATTATGTAAATATCATATGAAAAAAGGAGTATGAAAATATAGTCTAAGCTCTGAACAAAGTATGCTGCGATTATAAAAACTACAAATGAGGGCTACATACACAACTCTTTTACGTACATGAATTTTTCGCTAATGTGGCGACTAGAGTAATAGAAGTATGTTAACATCGGAAGTACTGATTTATGAGATAATGATTGATAAGAACAAGAAAAAGAAATTATAAACAATCAGACACCCAATGAATTACCAAAGAAAGAAATAGTATTGTTGGATTGCAAATCCATCTAAGACTCTACGTTAATAATGTAATCTTTCAAGATTAACTTATATACATTTTTTTAGATTCAACAATACCTGATTTAAATATTGGAAGACTTCATATGGGTGATGAATCACTACAGATTACTTTTATCCATGCGGAAGACTGGATGAGTGGGTTTCATATTGCCTCACTCAATGTTGACAGTGAAACTGCTGTGTTGATGTTTCAACAAAGACAAGAGAGGGGAATTGATCAAGACTTAGAAGATGATAACAGTCAGTTGCCAAGTAGGATACTTGTTATGCATAACCTGAAGACCAGGGAGATCAAAGCAGAGAGGTATTCATATTGTACATTTGTATCTCCTGGATTAGGATGCTAAGAATGTAGAAAGAGCCATTATGTTTATTTAAATATGCTGCAAATGATGATATGTTAATAAATTCTGTCGTGTAAGAAAATAAACAGTTTTGATGTAAATGCCCCTTCAGATGAAGCATTTCTCAAATCATTAGATGTTTAATAGTTCTTATGTGTTTATTCTTTGAAATTCACTAAGTGATTTAACGAAGTTTATATGGTATTGTCATTGTAAATTTCATTCAAGTGAATGCCAAACTAGTGCTATTATTTAGTTCCAACCCCTTCCTAAGTGTACCTCATTGTTATTTATATCTAACATTGAAAAGATTCTAGAGAAACAAAAAGTATCATTTCTGGTGAACACTACTCAATTTCTCTAGTTTCCACATTTGCTTTTAATCATGCCATGGTAGACATCTACATCGAGCTCTATGTAATTGGAGAGCATTGTCTCTTCGCCATGCGAATTAAGGGACTATGATCAAGCCCAGCAATCTGTTCAAAATCCATTTAGAATGGCAAGATATTATCAAAAAGAGAGGATTTGGGTGACCAGTATCGAGGAGATTATAAAGAAATACAATATTCTGATGGATTCCAGGATCCTGAATCCATTTTATACACATGTAATGACAACCTTTACAAATGATGTAGAGATAAAAGGTCTAAATATTGCAATCATGTTTAAATGCATGTAATTTAAAACCTTTCTTGCATATTGATACACACTTGCAAAAGTAGTTACCACTTTACTCAAATAAGGCTTTATCTAAACAAAAATGCTTTTACTTATTATAATAACTTGTTTTACATGAGTATGAATAGCTTAGAAAGGAAGACAACTCCTTAACAAGGTCCCGTTTTGTCATTATCCATATAGCAAGGAAGCTCACGTCATCAAGGACTCCAAACTGACAGGCACTGTTACGTACAACCTACTTTTCTCCACCTTTCTTCAAAGAACAGTTTGTATCTGGCATCATCCAAATACAGAGAGAAGCCGGTACAACCTTACACAACGGCAGATTTGGAGCTTAGGGGAGAAAGCGGGGAAGAGGAGCCAGATGTCAGAAATAGGCAATTTCGATTATAATATTTCAAACATTCCACTTCCAGCGTCCGCTAGACGGTGACTTCCTACCTATTTGTGTAGTTTAAGCGCTTCACTTAGCTTTGTGCCACCAAAAAAATGAATGTCTTCTTTGGGACTGTTTGATAAAATAACATAATGATGCATTGAAAGCTTCCATAAACAATTCCATAAAGAGATGTATTGGGCGAGCTAAGCTCAACAAGACTGACCATGATGCAAGGCTTAGCATGCTTATTGAATTCCGTGGAATAACAAAAACATGGCATCAACTCAGTTTATAGAAAGTGGCTTCACACCTCCGAATACAGAAAATAAGTCTAGCATGCGAGAAACACCAGCAACAGAAAGGCCAGGCTAGGTAATCTCCCGAGGCTTATCAAAACGATCACAATCCAGATACTCTCTTTAGCAAAGCAAAGCCTTAAAAATCAACTGAGAAGATTTATAACAAAGGAGACATGAAAAAGCGTAGAAGCTTGTATGAATTCACATAAAAGCGTTAGCTGCCAGATCAAAATTCATAGCAGTGCTTGGAATGAAAACAAGAACAGATCCAACATAGCCACTACTTTTGAAATTGTTTTGTGTGACATGCCGTTGGCAAAAGTCAAAACGAGGCAATCATGTCGGCACCCAGTATTGCAATTTTAACGAGTTTTACGGGCTTTTACGGAAAGTACGGACAACATACGACGGAAAGAATAGACGGAGGCATATCAGTTAAGTGCAATAAACAAAATGTCCAAAAATTTCTGACCACTGGAGGTACACTTTAACTGTTAGTTATATTGCCTACGCACGCGAACCGATTGATGTACGGATAGATTAATCAATTGATTGATAACCTTAAAGGTTGATTGATGGATTAATCGATTAAACGAGCGCATGAGCGAACGCTAGTGACATTAATTATACCGCGCCTGCTCGAAGTAATATTTTCCATCATGACTTGTGTCATTCTCCTAGGCCTAAACATCTGTTAAAAACCAGTGGGTTGCTCCACCTGTCGTTTTATATCCCTTAAGCCTTGCACTTGTTCATCCGTGCCCAACCCACTCCATGTTTAGTGTCTTTAAAGAGACCATAAGGCAAGGGAGTAATTATGTAGATCCTGTTTACTGCACCCACGCTTCGTGAAAAGCTGGTGTTACTTGTGGTCATATAATTGCGTATGAAAGCACGATTAGCTCAAATGGGTAATTGCCTGGCCTCGGCTTTCTTTACCCTATATTCCAAGGTCTTAGTTTCCTTTGGCTAGCTCTTCCGCTTAAAATGCCGTCACTTGATCGCATTGCTACTTACTCATTAAAACCGTACTGTGGTACTATCAATCACAGAAAGAAGAACTCCTCTGATCTATTAATATCTTGCGGTTCGGTCTTGGTTGAACTTTTACGTGAGTAAAGAACGAAAATCCCAAGTGGTTGTGAATTGGTGCAGGTGGTATATATTGACTTACTGAAAGTACCAAAAAAGATCGCAGAAATTTCCACTGAAAGATACAATGTGGCTGTGGGTATCCTAATATACCGTATTTCAGACGCTCGATTCAGATAAAGGCTTATGTGCCCAGTAGTTCTTACTAACAAGTAACAAGGACAGTACTATAGTAAACATTAACACCCTGCAGCAGAGCCTAGTCCTGAATCATCTACGCCAAACATAAACTTGTCCTGTTGTTCTTTACATATGCACAAAAACATGACACTTGGAATTCGACATTTAGTTGACTTCAGGTTAGCAATGGCACCTACGAATATTACTTTATATGCTTTAAGTATATTTCTAACTTTTGCGCTGATCATATCTGAACCAATTGGTTTGTTAGTTAAAGAGAGTTTATGGGCAATAACTGACTATCCATTTCCAGAGGAAAATACATTGCAGACATCTGGGAGCAGCATCATATCTGAATGCATCATCCTTTGCACCCAGAATGGAAACTGCATTTCCATGAAATACAGAGAGCTGAACCAGAACTTCAAGTCAAGTTGTGTTCTTCTATCAGCTAAACTAAACACGAGGGACACACCATTGAGTCAGGATGAATGGATAAGATTTTCAAAGGTATGTGGCAGAGAGAAAACAAGGTATCACTTGCTTGTTTAAGGTCACTTCTTGAGGCTCTTTTAGTAATGTTTCTCTGATGAATATTTAGAACAGGTTGCACTTTTATCACGCTTTTCTTGTTTCATGAAGTCATATAAAAGTTGTAACCAGTTGCAGACCCAGCAACTGATTGCAGTGGGACTGACCTCTGCTTCCTACAAGGCGGACAGCATGGATTTCCCTGTGCCATGCTCTCGCAGTTGCCCACATTCACCTTATGGCTGTCATTGATTGATATTCTGAAACCAACCAAACTACTTTCTGGGCAATATGTCGTTCGAGTAACAAAGGAATACATTTATCGAGGATTGTGAGCTGGGGGCGCTGCCCCAGTAGTCTCTCCTAGATCCACCACTGGTTATAGCTTTAAACCATATTATCCTAAGCATGTGTAAAATGGATCAAAATTTATAAATCTCTCAGAATTTACTTAGTATGGTGTATCAAATTTACCTGGAAAAATTCATCACCATAGCTTCTGCCTAAGTTTGATTTTTTCACAGGTCTACAATTGTAGAGATTTGGGATGTTGCGGGGTCAAAACCGATAAAGTCAACAAAGGAGTTTGTTCAATTATTTGATTATCTTAGCAGCAGATTATAAAATAATCAGCAGTATCATCAACAGCTAAATCAAAAGCTGTACGGTCATTTCCATCTGTTATATCTATGTCAGATCCATGCTCCAGAAGAGTTGCAACACACTCTTTATCTCCACTCTGACTAGCGTAATGAAGCGCTGTCATGCCATGCTTGTCCTTAGAGTTAACATAGGCTCCATATTTGAGAAGACATTCACAAGTCTGTGAAACTGAAATACGCCGGAAAGTTCTCCAAAAAGAACATAATAAATGAAGTGGACTTGCGCCATCCTTATTTTTTACATTAACATCAGCGCCAGACCGTATAAGATATTCAACAGTCTTTGTGCGTCTTTTTGCGAGCGTACGAACTGCAAAATGAAGTGGACTTTCATCTTCCTTATTTTTTATATTAAGATCAGCGCCAAACTGTATAAGACATTCAACATTCCTTATGTGTCCTCCCGAAACTGCTGAATAAATGGGAGTGTTGCCATCATATGTTTTATTATTAACATCAGCGCCAGAATGTATAAGATATTTAACAGTCTCTGTGTGTCCTGCTGAAGCTGCTAAACAAAGGGGAGTGGCATCAAAATTATTTCTTATATTAACATCAATGCCAGACTTTAAAAGACATTCAACAGTCTGTGTCTTCCTTTTCATAGCTGCAAAATGAAGTGGACTTGAACCATAAACGTCTTTTACATTAACATCAGCGCCAGACTGTATAAGATATTCAACAGTCTTTGTGTGTCCTTTCTCAGCTGCAAAATGAAGGGGAGTGTTACCTTCCTCATTTTTTATATTAACATCAGCGCCAGACTGTATAAGATATTCAACAGTCTGTGTGTCTCCATTCCAAGCTGCCCTAAGAATTGGCCTTTCAAAAGTCCAATTCTCGCCCCATCCTGCATGTAGACTTGCAAAAGGATG
This sequence comes from Alatinidae sp. Z8VKAUB7J3, assembly GCA_010016025.2. Classification (NCBI taxonomy): domain Eukaryota; kingdom Metazoa; phylum Cnidaria; class Cubozoa; order Carybdeida; family Alatinidae; species Alatinidae sp. Z8VKAUB7J3. The sequence goes on from JAAAKM020073195.1 coordinate 137,272,179, forward strand.
CACCTGTGATCTTATGGACATGTTATTTTATTATGAACCACTGTTCTCATATCATTGCTTTATATAGGTATGATTACGTCATGACTCCTGTACTCGTATGATGTACTTGCCCTCCGTAATGATTTTAATTAAAATTACGTCATTAGCCTAAGAGCGGAAAACAAAACGAAGGTTAACTTGAGGATAAGCAGAAGAAATGAGTTTATTGAGTTGTGTACGAAGCATAACTGAGTGGAGCCCTGTAAATGGTAAAATAAAAACAATGTGACACTTAGGAACCAAAGCGTACTTAGGGGTTACAGAGAAGAATTTAGAACATATTTTATTGAAAAAAAAATTAATAAAACTAACATGGTAACCATTTTTCACAATGGGTCATTATCCTTCTTAAAATATCTTCATGTGACTGACTATTCCTGTTCATCTTAGTAATCAGACATGGTGGTGATTTATTTCTATGTATTACGAGAAATAGAAGAAACTGATACAGGGCTGGTACAATGTAAGTGCATTGAGGACCGTGGTTATGCCAAACCCAATCTTATCTTCTGGTAATAAGAATGTTTTGTCTATCTCACAGAATAGTACGCTTTGGTCTCTAATAAACTGGGGGAGGGCATTTATAAATTTTGGAATTCTCACCCTAGCTTGTTAGAACTCCCCGCTTATTAATCTTGGGAAATCTGCTTTGTGCATTTGCAGGGGGTAGACATAGTCAGGAAAGCGCACTCAAGTGTAGAGGCAGCAATTCATGCTAACAGTCAGTCTGTATCACATATGTCTGCCGTGAATGATACTTTTATTTGTTATGTATTTACCTCAAACCCATCCTTTTTATTATTCAGATAAATTTCTTGAGTCAGCGCGAAGAAATTCATTGCGTACTCAACCGCGTCATATGTACGCTCGTAAGTAGGATAAAGCCTAAATAATAGGAATTATTTTCAGAAAACTCCACATCCTCTGTTTATTCCAACACTCCCGTTATGAATTTTTCAAAATTGATTCATCATCATTATCATCATCATCGTCATCATCGTCATTATCATTATCATCATCATCATCGTCATCATCGTCATTATCATTATCATCATCATCATCGTCATCATCATCATCATCATTATCATCATCATCATCATCATCATCATCATCATCATCGTCATCGTCATCATCCTCATCCTCATCAACATCATCATCATCAGCATCATCGTCACTGGTGTAGTATCTGTTTTCTTTGATTGTGAACTCTTCCCATGATCCGTGTTGGGCTATCCTACTGGGCGTTTGAGCCTGCCTCATGACTTGCCTATCAACCCGGTAGCCTAACTTAAGGGGCGTCGCCCTTGTTTGCCAGAGGTACCTGACAGTCATTTCAAACAAGCAATCTGCTAGAGCAAAGCCTCCGCTTCTTGGCTCTTTGGCTAGGATTGGATGTAGTGTCAGTTCTCACGGATGACAGATTCTTTCCGTAATCCGCGAGAGGCGGTACTACTGGGCGGTTGAGCCTACCTCATGGCTTCCTTCCCTGCGCGGTAGCTTAAATTGTGGGCGTTGCCGTTAGACGCCCCAGCTGTCAATTATTTATGAGTTATGAGTTTTATGTAGGGTAGTTTCAATGTCGGGCCCAGTAGTCAGTGAAGCTCCCTGCTGGTAGGTGAGACTATCGAGATGGTGTTTGCTGCTGGACAGGTTCAAGGAAAGCTTCGGAAACAAAATGTTAATCTGTACTCCATTTTTATCGATCAGACGAAAGCCTTCTCCACTGTTGGTAGAAACGCGAGAATCTTTCGAGAGACATTTGAAAGTACGGATGCGTTAGAAAATTTACCAGCTTATTAAGCCAACTTTATGATGGCATGCTTACCAGAGTGTAAGACTCCTAAACTATCCTCATCTTCAAATGGAGTGAAACAAGGCTGTGTTCTTGTTCCTATCCTGTTCATCCTAATGTTCTCGCCCATGCTGACTGACTCGCTTAATAACGAGGAGATAGGCGTTGGCTTCAAGTCCAGCTTGCTAACGACTGCGCACGTAACGTTTTCAACGGAAAGGAGATCTAACGGAGAACTAGCTAGTTCTCCTTTGAATGTGTTAACTTCGGTATAACAACCAACGCAAAAAAAGTGACGCACCAGCCAACCCATGGCAAGGTGTATGTCAAGGGAATTATTTCTATCAATGAGCAACGCCTCAACAATCCAGTGTAATGGAGAGTGCAGTAGGGAGGTAAAAAGGAGAGTGCAGGCTGGTTGGAATGGTTGGAGAAGGGTGACAGGAGTGAACACACTATAGGCAATGAAGGGTCAATGTATACCATACGGTACAAAGCAGTGAAGTTTTAGTTCATTACGAACGAATGACGTCATGTAAGGAAAATCAGTCAACCAGATCGGGATGTTAAATTAGTGTACCATGATGGTATCACTCGGAAAACAGAAGTAAGGTGTCTTTAAATGCATTAACATGGAGTGCATTGTAAGTTTCCAGTTTCAGTTGATCACCCTTTTTCTTCTCCAGTAACCATGATAGATCCCATAATCGACAGAGCGGTGGTTTTACTGATCTTCCCGGAAGTGGAACCTCTCCGCCACCAGATGCAGGGGACGCCAGTTTAAAAGAGCCGGGTTATCGGAAAGATCGGAGAACGAGCGTTGGGTCTGCTGGCTCAGATATCTCAAATCATCGACCTCATTCACCATCGTTTGGGGCAAAACAGCCCAAGAGCGCATGGCAGCAGAGGGGATCAGCGAGCGATGATACTGACAGCTTAACCAGCAGATCGTTACCTCCGTCACCATCTGGAAGCCCAGGTGTCGGTCGCCGAGGTAAAGACCCAAACTTACTATCACCGGAGCCTCCTTCTGACGAGGAGACTTTAAATCATGATCTTTCCTTGAAGAAGTATTCGCCAGGACCATTCCGGAATTATAAATTGTCAGCAGCAGCAACCACTCATAATTTCCGTAAGCTGCGTTCACCGTCACGATGTAAAGAGTGCGACAGTTACGTATATTTCAATGGAGCAGAATGTGAACAGGTGAGTTAATGCCCCAGCTTCTGTTGTACCAAACCAAGTTTTAAAATCTGTTTATAATTGATTCGACTAAAGGCTCCCATCATTAATACTCTCCAAAGATTAGGAAGCTCTCTAAGTCCAAGGCCGTACCACCGCGATTGTGTCTGAAAGACCAGTAAGACATTTTCTCGTAATTATCAAGGCAGCTGCTGCATGCAGACGCCATTCTTAAGGGATGGAACAAAGTTCAGGATTTTTGCTGAGAAGAATATGGCAGGATATGAAGCCAATTATGCGAAGTATTTAATCGGTAGAAGTTTATCAGCATCGAAAGAAAAGCTTTCCCTTCGCTGATACAGGTGTTACCATATGCAAGTAAAGTACGTTTTCTCACGCTGATAAAGTGGAACTCAACGAAATGTTCGATAGCTCCTTGTTCACTGGCGCTCATTACTAAACAAAATTTTCACCTCATGTTTTCTTTTTTTCTTTTACAATAATCGACTAGGAAATGGACGTCTCACCTTTTGGAAACAATTCTAGAAAATTAGGCTCACTTTAAATTTTCCCGCAAAAGTTTCTGGCCTTCTTTGGATCGATTTTTGACATTTTAAAGCTTGTTCCCATAAATTCAGACCTTTATCAACAGATTAAGATATAAGTACGTCACTGAGGGTAGTCAAGGTAGGACGCCGCCTACCCTGAGCTCTTTTTTCAGTATTCCGCCTACACTGGCGAACATATGTCACAGAAAAAAAGTATATGCATTTCACTTTCTCTACCATGTTTTGTGTACGATCTTTTCTTTTACAAAGTGGGTTCTAATTTCTCATAAAAAAGGGTCAGTGCGTTTTTGGTCGTATTCCTTTCCCATACTCTGGAAACAATTAATATATACTCTGCCTACCCTGATATTTTTTGAAGGTCCGATCGCCTAACCTCTGTTGGAACGCCAAGGACGTGACTGTTACGACAGTTGCAAGCAAATCTTGTATAAACGACAAAACCATAAACGCTCATTAGCCCATAACCACCTTGGTTACAGGGTGGCAACGACATGCTTAATAAAGTGTTTTCTAAAGGACGTTGTCAAAATCTTGATACGTTTTGAGGCACCACGCAAGATATGGAAAGGCTTTTGATAAATGAAACTAATCTACAAGCATGTTTAATGGAGGGAATTTTCTTTTTCTAAACATATCATCAGCATAGAAAGTACTGTGCTGAGCATCTGTTGCTACCGCGTAACCAAGGCTGTTCTGCTTGTTGGAAGAGGGTTGGAAAACGCCATGAAGGTGACGAGGTCTTGGAGCCAACGTTTTTACGTAATGGATGTCTCTGGTATTCATGGATCGAGTTTTAAAATTCTAAAGCGCATTTAATAAATTCGGACTGTCGAAAGAATGTACCCTTTGCGCACTCCAGTCTTTACCTCTAGCCATTCTGTCAAGTTGTTATCGACTACAATAGCGATAAGACTCTTAATCTCAGGGTCGTGGGTTCGAGCCACACGTTGGGCGATATTTTTTACTCTCGTGATTTATTTTTCTCGCGAGGTTTTTACCATATTTACAGATATGCTTAGTTATCGAAAATCATCAAATCGTATTAAAACGCCAACCGATCGAATGAAATGGTTCACCTATAAGTCTTACGTTACTGTATGAAATCCAATGCATGCTCCGCCGTTTCAAACAACTACGGCGAGGATTGATTTTTTACTACTCATTAGTGCTTGGAGATTTTTGTCCAGATTTTCACCGAAAATGCTTACTTCAAAAATCCCAGTCTTCCAGCCTAATATAGTTCTTAGAAATCTTGTCCAGAATTTCACTGATTTCTGGGTTGCGTGAAATTTTATGGCGAAACTTCTGCCAAGTAATATGGTCACGGAAATGGCAGCTCAATGGTAGCTCAAAACAACGGCTGAAAGAGAGCTGGTCCCAAATCAGCTGCTTAACTTAATTTCTTTTTTCAAGCTTGCTTGAGTTTAAAAACACCCATTTGGCTAATTTCAAGTTTAGTGATTGATACCTCAGAACTTGGGATTGACTGGGTTGTGGTACCTCTATTTTTATAAAAGTGGGGTAACTTTTTGAAAGTTACAGAAAAAATTGAAGTTATCTTACATACAAATTTATAGATAATTGATAGATAATCCGTAGCTGGCAAGATAATCTTGAACTTTCGACGGCTTCTTTCAGTTTCCGTTCGAATCTTTCTGGTTTTTGTACGATCCATAGTTGCCTCAAGTATACTTCGTTGAGAAGGAGAGGAATGGTTGGATGGTAGCGCAGGCCTCATGAAAAGTTTCAAGCTCTTCTTAATTCCGAGGGACCAATAACTGAAAAAAGTCACGTACGCTATTTGGGAAAAGTAAAGAAAAAGTCAGAAAAAAAGCCGAAAAGTCAGAAAAAAGTCGAAAAGTCAGAAAAAAATCGTTAAAGCAAAAAGTCACGATATCCTGGGTCGGAAATGTTTGCTGGGGGACGTCTATTAGGCACCCAAGAGTACAGGGAATTTGGTATAGCCCACTTTTCAATATGTCCGTAACAGATGTCGTAGATGTGCTTTTACATTTATAGGACAAGCAATGTGAATAGACAACAAACGTTACGCTTGCTACATGGTTAGAAAAATTTCGTTTACTATACAATGTTTAGTTTCATTCTTTCTATCCCTTGCTTATTCCAGACATCTGGTCTTTCAGATTGTGGAAAATAGTCCGTACCCCCTCTTATTCCAAAACACCCAGTATCAGAAGGTATGTATTGTAATGGAAACAAGGCTATGCTCTTCCTTCATCTAACACTCCTTAAAATCTATAACTAACCAATGAAAATCTAACCCGACCTAACTCTGGCAACTTCTCCTCTTTAGTAACCAATCACCCTGCACTTCGTCTCTTTATCTCAATTCCTATTGGTTGTTAGAAGATATAAGTAGTTTGTAATATATTACGAAACTGGAAGATTGTGACAGCTAACTGATGATCGCTGTCATAGATCGCAAAAATAGATTTATGTGAAAGTTAATAACAGAATTGTTGCTTGTGGAACTACTTGAAGCGCTGCCGGCGAGTTCCCCCAGAGCTGCCGAGCTAGAAGAGAAGGGCGCCCATGACAGTATTTTTCATTAGCTAATACAAACAACTCATGGCTAACATAAAAGGTGGTTCGGTTTTTTCACCTGTATTCTGCTTGAATTACACGTCAGTTGTTTACGGGACGCTTGCCTACTTAATGTATTTACAAGACACGCCCTTTTAACTTAGCTTTGCAGGGATACATTCCTGAAGGATTTTCAGTCTTAGCATACTGCTAGAAAACCCTATAAATAATGGCACATGAAAAGTAGAAAATTAAACTCTCACCCGCGGTATCGCGGCGCATGAGCTAGTGTCTTTTTGAATCTTGTCTATTCGATGATAAAGGTAAAGGTAGTTCTATACTCTATTCAGAGCGTAGGGGGTGTGATATGGTAGGGAATCACATGTCCTGAGCCACCGCGTTGTGAGGTAGGGGTTTTCACATTGTAAGGTATGGCCGTGTTTAACTGTGGCTTTGACAAGTTTAACCTAATCGAAGTAAAATATCCTCAGGAAAAAGCAATGAATGTCATTTGGCCAGGTGACAAACGCTTCCCTGATGAAACATTTTGCCTATGAGATAATTTGTAATTCATTTTCAGGCACTCTACTAACACCCGCAGAGACCCCAATGGGAGCACCGAATCATCATGCTGTTATGTCCAATCTATCTAATGTTGTTGAAACTGAAAAGAAGACATATAAGAAATTCACCGATGATAAAAGATATGAAATTGGGAAATATGCATCTCAAAATGGGAGTACCGCAGCTTAAAGGAAATTTAAAGCTTCCTTTCCGAACATCGGAGAGAGTACAATATGAGCTCACAAGAAGAAATCTGAAGACATGACCCAAGTTGCTAAAAGGAAAATCCAAAGCGGGGCTATTGAAGCTAAAAGGCGTGGTAGACCAGTTTTACTACGTGAAATTGACGAATGGTTCAAAAATTCCCGTTTACGCTTAGAAAGATAGTAGGTGTGATAAATGCTGCTGTCGCAAGATCGGTTGCTAAAACCCTAGCGCAACGCAACGGGAAGCCAGAGTTAAAGGTTTTGGATCTAGATAAACTGTGCTGGATGTAAAACTTGTTTCTTTCTATGGGCTTTGTCAGAGGAGCTGCTACAACTTCAAAAGTAGAAATCCCTGAGGGGCCAGGAAGAAGGCTGTCTTGGTTTTCTTGCACAAGATTGTGTCAACGGTTAAAAGACACAATATTTCTAGCTCCATGTTTCTAAATCTTGATTAAACGCTACTGAAATGTGCGCCATGTAGCCGGCACACCCTTAAAAAGAAGAGCAAACAGCACGTTGCTATAGGTGGCACTTCGAACAAAAAAGCTTTTACCGCGCAACCTTCGTTATAACGTTAGATGAGAAATGTCTTCAGTTCCTGCTCACTTTTGGCGGAAAAACAACAAAAAGTCAGCCAAAGTCAAAATTTCAAGATGATTTCTCTTTGAGCTTTAATCCAACACATATTAACAATTCCAAGGAGTAAGTAGTCACACCATACGTAGACTTCGCTTTGCTGATTACTAGATTACTACTGGCAGCCCACCTACGCCAGCCTCCCCAGTTTACCCCAGTTTGCCTTTGTTGAATGACTTTTGATTGATATACCCTGCACGCGCATTTCACAAAAGTTTTGTGAAGCCGGGACGACTTTCTGCAGGCATATTCGCAGACCCAAACAACGAAGTTTATTTGGATCTGCGATTTAGGTCTGCAATTCTGGCCAGCTGTTTGTAAGATCCAAAACACTGTGTTGTCGTATTTTAGAAAATTTAGATTATGATACCAAATGTATCTAGTGTCACTTTTTATCACTATGTAGCCCTTGGACGACTCAGATGCCCTGTATTTGTTAGTTAGCCACTTTTTACTGTTCTCTTCGGGTAGTTTCATTGTCAGACCCGCTGCTCATCAGGGTCTTTGACTGAGAGATTGTCACCTTTTAACAAGCAAAGGAAACAAACGACTCAAAGTGACAGCTGGCTCTGTTGTGAGTGGTGTTGAATTTGTGTTTTCTGTTAAGTCTCCATGGCAACTAATGGCTTTTTAGAGGACTTAACAGATACAGGTAGGTTTGTTATCTGTGTAACGAGAAAATAGCTTTCATTTTTCAGTGAACTAATTGTGTTCATTGAGCCCTAACTGCAGATCTTATTGACGTCTCTGATTTTTGGAAATTTAAAAGACGCATTTAATTTTATTGCTAGAGCGCGTTCATGAAGAGTAGAGCTGCAGTACATAATTCGCATTACGCCATGCATTACGTCATGCATTACGTCACGTGTTGTATCATACATTACATCATAACAACCCAACGCCATGTCAAATTTAAAAGTTCCCAACGATGTTTTTTCCAGGATCATTTGTACACTTGATATTGGCACATTGCAAGGATGGTACAAAAGTTATCTTTCGAGATTCTACCACTTAAGGCTATATAGCAGAGTTCCTATTTATTCTTTGTAGGTATCATCTGTGTGGAAGGCATTGCTGGATCTGCCGTTCATATCGATTACAACTGCGTCCCATCGGTGATTTACACGCATCCGGTACGCGGCGCTCCAAAGGGTGGCGGGGGGCAAATTAGGCTCCTCAGCCGCAACACCTCCCCCCTCTCCCTCGGCATCTGCAGCATCCCCCCCCCCCCCCAAAAAAAAACACGGTAACCTCTCGACACGGCCCTGCACGGATGCATGCTAGTTAGAAATTATTCCCAGGAAATATTTATGAGGGACCAAGGGAAAGTGCGCGTATTACGTGTACACGTGTATTAGAATAAAAGTCTGGAACAGAGGCGTATTGTGCAGGAAAAAATCTTAACAAGCTTTGTGTCGCTGTTTAACATTTAGAAGCAATTGCAAATATTTCCTTCGCAGGTTGCTAAGATGTCTATCTAAAATGGCAACCTTAATGTAAACCAATTAAACTTTAACCAGCCAATTTCCTGGACCTCCTTAAAAGCTGACATCAGTGCATTATAAATTGGCGGAGAATGTGACTCAAGGTGGCTGTGTTTAAGTATTATTTGTTTGTAAGAGATTGCGAGCTACAAGGGCTTTTATTGTGATGGGTTTATGTGTAGACATACTTTCTATTTAAAGATGTCGGTTGCTGCAGAAATTAAGGAAAGCAAAGCGACTCAAATTGACAAGGTCAAGAACGTCTTTTAGCAAACCGTTAACTTCAATAACCCTGAAAATTTGAAAAATTTGAAGTAGTAACTTTTGAAAACCTTGTCTAAGGCAATAATAGACACGCAGCCAAATTTACAACCGTGGATCAACTGATTTGAATAGTAGCATACTTGGTCGTGGGCGAAGTCATTTATTAGGATAGATTCTTGTGCTATGCTGTCTCTGAATGTCTAACAAGATTCCGAAGTGGTATTAGCAGAGTAATTTAGGCTTTCAAATACTATGTAGATGAAATAGTGGCTCTGAATAGAGTCAAACTATCAAGAAGAATGGGAATCGCTCAGAGATCAAACAGTCATTATGTTTTACATCTTACTAAATTTGTAATCTGACTAAACGGGATAGTAGTTCAATCACAAGGGCACATCTGGAAACACAGGAATTTGGATTAGATAGTCGTACAATAGTAACACTGATGACAAAGTAAACTGTTGATATATAACAAATATCACACTGTTGATAATGTGTCAAGCAAAGAGATCAAAGATTCAACCATCATTTGTACTTCATCATTTACAACACAACAAAATTCGACGAGAACCTGTAGTGATACGTAAGCAACTACTTAAGCAACTCCAGGCCTGATTTTGGAAAATTGCTAAGCAACTGGAGGCCTGACCCCGAAAAGGGAGTTGGTTATAAAAAAACAGCGTGTACCAGTAATGACTTCGGAGGCGAAAATGACAATACGCAACTAAACCGGAAATTCTCGTAACGGGGTAACGGCGTAACGACATCGTGTCAGCGGCATGCTTCGTACGATGTTTTCTAAATGCTACTGCAAAATATCTATACAATTGGGAGGTATCACGTGAATTTGTATATAAGATTTTTGATAGATCAAATTAAGTTACAAGTATGTTACGTGGAGGGAATCTTTTTGCAAGTGATAATTTGAAACTTGTAGTAGTAGTTTCAGCTCCCTATGGGAAATACCGAAATACGTTGAATATTTCGTTGCCACCATGTAATCAAGGCCGTTCTCGCATTGCCTTTAGTACCGTATTTATAACAATTTCTTGTTTATTGTTGTTTTATTGTACTATGTGTGCTTTGAAGACCTATCTAACCTCAGCGTTTGGGACAAAACTTCTTCCGTTTTAGATGGACATGAAAATGATGACTCTGATGGCAGTGTACATGGTGATTTTGACTTTGGTGCTGAAAACAATGAAACCATGGGAGAATCACGAGGTACATTTGTTGATGTTGAGTTAGGTTTTGCTGGTGATAGTTTTTAGGCGCTTGTAGTAACCTACACACACGGCGGTAGAGACTTGACAGAGCGACAATAATGAATTTGTTGCCATATTGGTATTTTTGAGTTATCTGATTTATGAGAGATAGGTCCCTTAGAAATATGAAGATTATTTTTTATCTATCTCTGCGGTGCAGGGTTAACCCACAACTGCATTTTGCGTACGAGAAGATAATTTAAATTTCAGCATTACGCATGCGCATCATTTTATGTGTTTTCGAACGATATTAAAGATAATTATGCAAATGGTGTCGTCTAATTTTCATTATAGAGTTATCCACTGAAAATAGCTGTAAAGTTGATAGTTGATTGATATCGCTTTGCCTTTTCAGACCATGCAACCAGAAAACAGAAACAACAGACACTTTGTTGAACAGGTCAGTACCAATTTTCGTTGAAGAAGGTTATGAATTCAAAACTTTGCGGGAGTTATAATACCCGTGAAATACTACGGTTTCCTAATGCTGACGTTCTCCTTGCTCTGGCAGACGGCTGATAAAATTATTTCAACTTAAAATCACCTGACGCACAGCAGAAATCTTTTCAGTAACAGGAAACCGGTAGTAACTGAGTTTTTGCACCGCGGGTGACATCACGCGTCAATTTCGAAAACATAAGGCAAGTTAACCTTACCGAGCAAGTTTTTAGAGACTCGCAAAGGGACTGGGTACAGTTAAAAGATGACAGCTAAAAAGGCGAACATGGCCTGCTCGGTAGCTACTGGTCAGAAAGTGTCTCCTACAACTGCGAGTTGATTATTTGCATAGTCTAAGAAGGTTTTGTTGTTTAAGCCTTTGTATGAGGTTGCTTATGTCCATATGGGGAATATTCGTTTACGTTTCATATCGTTACTAGCCTTTTTTGCCCCATCTTCTTTCAATGTCTTCGACTACCATATTCTATAAAGATTTGTGTTGTTGAAGGCTGGGTATGAGGATGCTTATGTCCATGGGAGGATTATTGTACAATATTTTGTATCAATGCCAGCCTTGTTTGCGTCCTCAGCTTACAAATGCAATGTCAAATTGTGTTTTTTTGTCTTCCTAGTACTTTCTTGGTCTCTGTTTCTTGATGTGAATACTTTCCGTTACTTCCGAGCGTAATTGTAGCAAGCATTCTTGTTTGACGGCATTGCCAGCAGTTGTGTCCATTTATGCACAAAGCAGGTAGTTTCCTTGTTATCGTGTGCTTATCCCAGAGTGTTTCACTTTAACCTGTTCTTACCTTTATCCGTGATATGTGATATGCCACCTTTTTATCCCTACAGGTTGTTGGACCAGGATCAGCGACTCCAAGGTTATTACATTTTGGAAATTTATACCCCCCACTCCTTATTAGGACCTCCCCGTTTATTAATTTCAAGGAATTTTCTTAGTACTCAAAAAATAAATGATGTCTGAAAACACTTGAATTACCCCCCATGCAATATTTGACCCTGAAACAGTTACTAATTAGTCAGTTAGTACGATTTTTGTCCACATGTGTTCCATCCTTGTTTAAAATTTTCACAAAATTGAGACTGAAGTTCAGACCCCCTTCTATTTGGACCCCCCGTTTATTAACTTTAGACCGTAATGATGACCCCCCCGTTTATTCGGCACTCCAGAGTAAACTTGATTGCATATAACACGATGCATATCAGACTATAACAGAAGCTATTGCTCAAGCATTGGTTACATATATACTTCTTTGTGCATATATCAGTTTACAATTTTTAGTGTTGTCAATCATTCCGGATTGTAATTGAAAGATTTACCGCCCAAAAGCAGAAAAAGTAAGAGTAGAAGTGTAAATAGTTGTGTAAGTCTATTCGTAGTCACAGCTTGCAAATCTCCAAATCAGAAAGCCTAGGTGCATTACTCGTGGTGTAGAAACGGCTATTAGAGTTTACCTTGAATAGTGGATAAGAATGTGGAACTTCGTATCATTGGTTATATCAAAGAGCATTTTACGTGACTGCCCTGAATGGAAACCCCTTCTTGCAAGGCCGACGTGCCCCATGTATTAGTCGTGATAACCTAATGACCTGACTTGTTATATAGATCAATAAGGAAAAGCTTGATCGCTTAAGTTTATTTTCACCCTTGTATTTTTATTGGTGTGTTGATGATCATAGCTTGAAAGGCTTTAGATTCTTTTCTTGATAATTCCAAACCATCCGTAACTTGTGGTCTGTCTGGGTTCTTATGAATTCCTTTTCTTAGTAACACTTGTCATACATGAAACCACTGATTCCCTTTCCAGATCGAGTAAAGTCCGATATTATACCGATGATCCCTTTTGAATTAGTTATTGAAGTAGAAAGTCGGGTCAAAGTCTTCATGGATATTTGTAGAAGGAATTTAACTCTTTCTTTCAGATGCACCAAACAGGCTAACTAATAAATAAAGGGCAGCTGGGGCGTCCAAGGGCAACACCCCTCAATTTGTGCTACCAGGCGGAGAAGCAAGCCATGAGGCAGGCTCAGCCGCCCAGTAGGACCGCCTCTAGCGGATTATGGAAAGCATCTATCATCAATGAGAACAGATACTACATCCATTCCTGGCCAAAGGGCCGAGAAGCGATAAAGTCGGCACCCCCCAAGTGATGCAGGGGCATCCCCTCACCCAAAGCTCTACCAGTGCTCCAAGGGTAGTTATACGCCTTTTACGATTGTTGCCGCCGCCACAAGAAAACAGGTTTCTAAGAAATTAAAACTTATTGCTAAGAAATGGATAAAGTAATCGCAAAGCTTATCTTTGTACAAATATCCTGATTCGAATATGTAAGATAGGCAGTTGCGATCTGATAAAACTGTTCCGTCGGGTTGGGTTGCAATCAACGGGCTACGTCGACGCAAATTCATTTCTTATGTATTCAACATTTGATTCTGAGATGGGAAACGAAGGTGCTAGTGATTCTGATATCCTCGTGAGAAGATAAGTTGGCAAGCATTCTCTCTTTCAAGATATGAGAAACGCATTACTTGCTGCAAAGGCAGAGTTACCTCTGGCAAACTCTTTAACAAAATGACATCCGATTAAATATCAATACACCGAAGGGCCAGTTCCTTTCAATTTAAATATTGTACACAAGAACGACCATTGCTCCCCTATTCAAATCGTTAGGACTAAAGACTAAATAAGCAATTTTGAATTGACAGACAATAAATGAGGACGTCATGATTAAAGAGTCTAGACCAATGTACGGTAGATCGAGAGATGACAGTTGCCACAAAAGACGTATACCCCAGTTAAATACGATCTCCAAATCACCATCAATTACAAACATTTTAAACCCTATAATGAGATAGAAAATGTATAAATTGTTGGGCGATGAAAAACTCCTGAAACAATAGAATAGCGGTCAGCCGCTAAATGACTGTTGGACGCAATAAAAAGAGTTATTGATAGAAATTAATCGATCAGAAGGAGAGGTATTTCTTCTTCCTTTGTAGATTATGAGGTTGTCCATTAACATGGCCCTGTTAGGGGCTGCCCATGACTAGTCGACTACTATTGATAAGCATGAAACAGCCGATTTCCGCTAGCTAATCGATCACCTTGACAAGTATTCTTCATGTCATTCTTTAACATGCAGGAAACTGTAATTTTGTGATTGATTCGTGGAGCTAGCGATGTTCTCTTCAATATCAGCGTTGCGAAGCAAGCATTGACCGTTTTACCAGTTTGATTGAGTATGTTGTGGATTCAAACAGAAATTGGCGATGGCATGATCAAGGTCAAATAACGATACTGTTGCCACCCATCGGCGTTTCCCCCCGAACCACAAATATCAATGTTTTGGGGGTAATGGCTCAAGTTATGCTTGTTGTCAACTTTAAATAGATTCTTTACGCACGGCAGACATTTGAAAAGTGATTACTTTACGTTTTTTGAACTGAACAAGCGGACAGTAAATGACGAGAACTTTTATAATAAACAGCTACTGATTTTTTCGGCTACTGGCAGCCAGTTGTGTAGAATTGCTCATAATCCCCACTTTTTGAATAATTGGTCGTAGGAAATGACAAGCATCTTTTAACCAATCTGAAGGGGAGGGCTTGAAACTTCCATGCCTTGTGATATGCAGGGGTTGGAAGGTTAGAATATCCGGGTTGTTCCACAAAATTTGAGCTTGAAATCCAAATAGAGTTTGACGCTAATTTACAAGTTAGGGGCTCCATGAGGTGAGGTGAGTGTGTGTTAACTTTATATTTTACGGTCGGTACGGGGGCAAGGCCAGTTTACATAAATCAAGTCCGGTTTTGCAGCTCTTTCAGCACTCCGTGATGTAGGACCAGAAAACTGAAATTTCGTATCAAATTTGGGCAATTAATGGCGAAAAACCAGTCTAGAACCGCACGTGATTACTATTTGCTTTTCTATTGTAGTCTAAAGTATAATAATCACCTTATGGATCTTTGAACGTTAATTTTTTTCGATTTTCTGTATTTATCAAAATTATTTGAAGGCAAATTTTTACTTCTTTTCATGAAGGTTGAGTGAGACTTCATAAGTGTAGATGCCCCCTGTATTGCTAATAGATCACCTACGTTTGTAAATAGAGCATTGAGATATTCAAAAATACTATGAAATTCGTACAATTATTTCATGTTTTATTTAGCTGTTTCTGGAGCTCACAACACGATAGTCACAGCTCGAGCCGGAAAGGATCTCATCTCCTCATTGTGCTCAGGATTACTTACCATCGGAGATCGGTTTGGCGGTGCCTTGGACGGGGCAGCTCACCAATTTACCGAGGCCTTCGATAGTGGAAAGAGTCCCATGGAATTTGTAAATGATATGCGGAAGCGAGGCCAGCTTATTATGGGCATTGGACACAGAGTTAAATCGGTAATAAACATAAACATAAACAAAAGATGTAGAGTCATTCTATAGGTTTTACCAGCTTCCAGTAATTTTACGACAACCAGATGGAAAGTCGGAATATATACCGTTTGCCTCTTAAATCTATTTTATTTAAAGGAGCGCCTTATTGTTATGACAAAGTGTGTTTCCAGCTAGCTTTTATATTTTAACTTATGGATAGGTTTAGAAAGTGTGTCAGGGGAACTTTAGAGTGATTTTAATTTTGAAAATGACAGATGCATTTGATTGATGACTGATGGCGTTTAATGCTTTGCAAATGTGCTCAAGAATAGCTGAGTATTAGTATTTCCTCTCCCTAATAGTTGACAGGAACGATTAGTCTCTTTTAGCGTCATTATGGACTTTGTATACTGGTCGAGTTTTAGTTCTTGCGCGAGGGGTCAAAAGTACACTAGGTTAGTTGAAATAGAGTTAGCCGTTATGTTTATGTGTGCTTTCCAATGAGGGATATATGAAATCTTTCTGGAATAGGCCTCGGATCGGAAAAGAGGGGTAGCGTTTAGCTAGGATGCTCACAATTTTTACATAGTTTGGGACTAGTTTAGATTTTAGCGTATGATCATGCGTTGCTTCGCCTTTGTTGTTATCTTTTTTTTGATATTTTATATTTCTTTATTACATGTTGCTTTGTAGATAAACAACCCCGATATGAGAGTTAAAATCTTGTTAAACTTCGTCAAGGACCAATGCATGGATCTCCGTCTAGAACCGGTTAGAGCCGTGGAGACTTTTAAAAAACTTATCAGTTCAACTCCTCTCTTCTAAATTATCACACGGTACGTCGTTATTAATTTTCATCTCATTGTCGGATTCCACAACTTATGTACTGAGCACCGTAGAGGAATCTATCACGTTTGGTTGGTAAAAGAGTTGGAAATAAAGTTTTACTTCAGTTGTAATTGAAATTGTTCCATGTCGTGGTGCATACAACAAATAAAAAATTGGAATAAAGCAAGGCCTCTCTAGCCTTTATATGTGTTTACGTAAGCCTTCTCGCCGTCCGCTTTTATACAAAATGGTTCCGTATTTTAGGGCTTCTTTTGCGTTTCGTTAGTATTTGCAAATACGCCAAATTGTTCGTTATTATGTATATGGAACCAATTTTTGCCTCTACAAGCTTCTTTATGAGCTGCTAATAGTTAGCGGCCTGGAATCTCTCATCTAAGCTGTGAGGACCTCCTACCTTCCCACTTGTACTCACATCCCCGGGGGCATGCATTTCCTCAGATCTTCGTCTCTGTGATAGCTCTCTGTATTCCTTTTATTTAAAGTCGGCAACAATAGTAAGCGGTCGTATAATAAAGAAACTTAGAGACCTTGATCATAAATATTTTTTGTCTTCTGAGATGCCTTGAAATCTTAGGACGCGCAAAAATTAATAGAAGTTAAAGAGGAGGTAAATATATATATTTTCCACTCGTGAAAATGCTCTTCGAGTTTAAGATTATGTAAGTCGACTTGTTCATCGTGTTAATAGATACTCTCCATTTTAAAAATACAAACGATCTACTTCAGCCACAAAATTCGACGAAAGCAAATAACACAACTGCTTCAGCGCGCTCAAGATAGTTGCGAAACGTTTCATGAACAGGAATGAAAAATCTGCCTTAATTGAACGAATAAAGCGTGGGATTTATTTGGTCATTGCAATTACTAATCCTTAATAGGTTCCACATCCCTGGACATACTTTGCGGAGCCAAGATTGCGGACCACTGCCATGTAGAAATTAGTTGTTTCTATAATTATAGTTAGTGGTAAGTGCTTAATTTGTTTGTAATTGAAAGTCTTGACAGTAGCAGTGTTGGGATACATAGCTTTTCTCTAGCAAAGCAAGATTTGTTTAGGTAGCTTTGCAAAAAAACATATTTGTGTCAGTTATTATACACCCTTAGGCCCTTTTCGAAGTCTTGAAGGTTTTACTCTTATGTAAAGCCATGATCAGAGGTCTTCTTTGTTAGCTGATTCAAAATCATAAGAAGCTCTTCCTGTGTATGGCCCTGTGTATACGTGATGCTTTTCTTTGTGCTTGCCGCTCAGATTAAACCAACGATTAGCAGGTCTGAAATGTTAAAAACCTGTCTTCATATAAACATATGCGAAAAAAAATCTATCATGACGTCTTCTTGCCTGTTAACCAGTTTCACTAGCAAGTACAGCGACAAGTTATCATCATTGCCGATGGAAATTTTACTGTCAGTCAGCACGATTCGTAGCTGCACTTGCTTTATCCAACGCCATGTATCATGGGTAGTGTGACCTTTCAGAAAAACGATTTATTGGTGTCATTATAGTTATCGGTATCGTTATCTGTATCAGTATCAGTATCGGTATCGGTATCAGTATCGGTATCGGTATCGGTATCGGTATCGGTATCGGTATCGGTATCGGTATCGGTATCGGTATCAATATCGGGCCTTAAACATGAACACTCGCAATTTTTTGACCTGTTCTTAAAATCTCGGTTGAGACCAGTCTCAGTTTCTTCCTAGTTTGTCCCTCATTTTGGGCAAAGTCTACGCTCATATTATAATAAAGGATATTATAATAAAGGGGTGGACATGATTTTCCTGGTACGTTACACGAGCCGAGGTGGCGGAGCTTAAAGCCTAGCCGGCGTCGCCTCCCTTCCTAACATATTTTTCAAATTCGTCCTTGTCCTTTCTGTTCTTTATACGCGATAACAAACGTCATCACCGTCCCCCAATAATGTCGCTCTGTGGTCTACGATGAGAGAAACGTTTACGCTAAACTCCTTTAGGTTGGGAAATTTGATGGGGCCAGAGCGCATCTCCAGAGATCTTAAAAGTTTTAACAGCCAAACTGTATCATAGCTAAATACAAGAAGCTATTGCTGCGTAAAGCTTTTCACGCCTCCACCCTGATCATATGACTAACCGATACCTAAACACCACCGGATCAGCTTTCGTTATTTTTGAGGCCCTTATTCATTGAAGTTATACTTATTGAGTGCATAGGCAAAGGAGTATTTTGAACTTAGTACTCCATTGTCCAATTCTCTATTTTGCGTAAATCGCATATCGATTTACGTTTCGATTATTGCTTGAGTAACCGTGTCGGTGAAGGTGGTTTCGGAACTGTTCTTGTTGATGGTACAAAATATCCCACTTGCTGATGAACCCGAAATTGAATGATTTGTTGTCTTTGTCTTTAAATGTAACCGCGTTAAAAATTTGTTAACATGTTTAATCAAAAGTAAAATATTTAAATTATTAATACGCAATGCGTTCATTTCACCCATATATGGGGCACGTGTAAGCTTGAGCTAACATGTTGTACTCGAGAAGCCTGGGCACCACTACGTTCTCTCCAAAATGGTATCATCAGCAGCAATTATTGAGCATGGCATCGTTGGTTTAAACAATGCTGGAAATGATCCTGTTCCTCTCTATCTCTTTTTAGACAATGATAAAGCTACATGTAGCGTCGCAGTATGTATTTGTATGATGACTATTTGACGCATCATCAATTTGTGACGCGATATTTGAACGGGCACAATGATATTGCTCTTATATCTCTATTTTAGGAGCAAATACAGTTGTTGCCCCTTGCTACCTCACTGAAGTATCCCCTGTAAAAATTCGTGGGTCACTTGGTACACTCAATCAATTAGGTATCAACATTGGAATCCTGACAGCACAAATTCTTGGAATACCACAGGTGATTTTAAAATCTTTATATTCACATGTTTAAATTATACCAGTGGTAATTTAAGAACTCTTTCTACAGCACTTTATCCAGTTTTACTGTTGAGGTAATTGGGCCTGATGGTCCAATGGTTGAGGTGTTGGTTTAATAATCATGAGGTCGTGAGTTTCAATCCGGTCAGCGTCCTTAAATTGCAAGCTATTTTGGTAATGCTAATAATCAGTCAATTAATCAATCATTCGATCGATAAGTTTGTCTATGGCTTACTCACATATTCACCTCAACAAAAATTCAGTCAAGTTTTTATTAAACTCAGCTCCTTATCCACCCGTTCGTACGTTGTCCAGCAAGATATACATCAGACATTATCGACCCATTGAGTAACCTGTACTCCCTCTTCCCATTACCGACGCAGTTACTCATTAAATAACATGACAAATGTATCAATCGATTAATCCACCTGCCATCAATTAATTTATGAACCGATTGATCAACCTATATAACAACGCATTAAAACTATTGAAAAACCAATTTACCCAGATTTGTACATGCAACTTTAGTTCCTAAGGCGTAGCAGACTCTTTTAAAAAGCTATTTTGAAACAAAGTTCCTTCCTGCGTTTCAAAGAAATCCACGACACTCCTGGATTTCTTATGACCGGAAGCTTTAAGTTGATGTGCATGGAATACCGTGCAAATTTTCCCGTGTTTTCAATGCTCATCTCTGTTACATTATCAAAACGTAATCAATAACGAAATTTTGTAGTCGATGCAATAACTGCATCTCTGTTTCAAACGCACAAGAAAGGACTGCCTTCCACTATGAGAGAAATTTGAAGTTGGGGGAAGATCAAATATAATATACTAAAGTTAAAATTTAACATACCTAAAGGCGTAGATGTAGCATGAGCATTTACATATTGTACATCCTCTGGTTTCAATCCTGCATCTCTTATGGCACGCATCATAGTAAGGGTGGCGCCACGACCATCTGATGAAGGTGCCGTTATGTGATGAGCATCACCTGATAATAAAAAGCAGAAAAATTAGACTGCAATAAAACCATTAGCTGGAAAATTTAGCTTATCAAAGTATCATATTTTCTCCACAACTTGGACGCAACGAAAACGTTTAAGGCGTTTAGTAAACAAAAGAACGTATTTTCCGTATCGTAGGCATATGTTTTTGGTGCGAGTTTGGTAATCTATTGTGAATCGAACTCTTGTTTAGTCATGTTGGATCATAAGATTAACACCACTGTTTAATTCACGCTGACTGTGCTAACCCACGACGCCAGCAACTCAACTCAACTCACACTTCACTGGAGTCGGGTTAGCTAACAGAGACAACACAACAACCAAGCCTCATGCCTTCACCTCTGGCAGTGGGGCTGTGTAATAACGTCAATCGAAACAAATGACATCCCAAATTTATATGCATCAATGGTATGGGATCATGGTGTAATGGCAGCACTTCACGTTGCAATGCTGAAGGACGGCGTTCGACTCCTCGTGGTCCTACGTTTTCACCGTTGAGCTTTTCATCCTGTATCATCATCCAAACACGTCAAGTCCTAACATGTTTACAATCATCCTCACTAAATGAGTACACCATAATATTAACAATCTATAATGAGCCCTAACATGTTTACCAGGTGTAAAACGCAAATAAGTGCAACTTGGGAGTAAATGGAGACAGTAGCTGCGGTCACACTGCCACTTTTGACCGAAGCGAAACAGCGGGTTTTGATTGGGAAAAGGACTTTTTGTATGTGACCGCAAATCCCACCTCAGATCTGACTATCTTGAGTTTCCATGGCAACGTCAAAAGAACAAAAGGGCTTCGGATTACATTTACCTTGTCTAGTGAGTAGTGTATTCCCAACCCCAGATGTAATTAACCAATCGTGTAGCAGCCTTTGACAGATTGTTAAAAGGTTCTGGGTAAACTAAAACTCAAAATAAATTTCCCCGCCAAATACAAACATGTTCAGAGACATTGCACCTGGAGAACAGTGCACGAAAGGCACGATCTGACCTAGGTGTTTAGATCCTGCTGTGAGTCACTTTTGCAGTGTGACCCAAGCCCCGGGATAACAGAAATACTAAAACAGATTTGACAACTGGGATTCTGAAGCTAGTATTTATTTACCAGCTGTATGTTCGACCCCCTAGTACTCCTTGCCTCAATTTTACCCCGTTAAAATCTCAATTGCCCTCTATTGGGGACCCACGGAGCCCCCCGAGAAACAAAATCCTGAGATGACCAATAATTTTTGCTATTTGTTGACACCATTTTGCTTGGATTAGCATTGCCTGGGGGATCCATGACAAGACTGTGACCCGCCCTCCTCCTTCTGTCTATAATTACTCGGGGAAAAAATATCCTTAATTTAAAACATGACAGTCCTGTAAATTTATTAAGGTTAATTGTTTTCTTTTTCTGTTGGAAGATCTATTTTGGGGTATTTGTGCCGGGTTATGGCGAATAGTTTTTAAAATTCAGTTAAAAGTGGGTCACACAAAGAGCAACTCTCTTCTTTTATTAGTTCTATATGAAGGAAAAACTCAGTGAGAAGCTGAGAACCAGCTATGATTTAACCATCTGTAATACATTACCATATTTGTTGCACGTAGTTCCACGCCAGCAGGGGTAACATTTGCAGCCCTTAGAACCACTTTGGCACTTTCCATGGACACATTTGATTTCCTTTTGCCTATGAAACAAAATGTAATAATACAAGATTTAAACAGGTTCGTCTGGGTTCGTAACAAATAGTCTTATTTTAAAAATATTTTAACGACGAGCACTTTTTAAATATAGGTTAAATATAGATCCGTATTGATGTGTGAAGAAAAACATTTGCGATCTCATAAGAAACCAAACACCCGCAATTGGTTTTCTCTTTCTTATCATGACCTCCAATGTTAACATACTTTTATCTCTCTAGTTGCCACATTAGCTCCCAATCATCCACCAGTGGTCACACACGCCGCCAAAATGTGGGTCTCGGGTTCGATCCCCGGTGATGACATATTTTCTATTTCTCTAGTGTTCTTTTCAAAACCAACATTTCAACTTCCTCTCTTCTCGAAAAGATCATTTATCTCATGAGCCCTATTAAAATGTCTTTAAAGGCTTCTCTCTTGCCAACATATGCAACCATAATTAGACTTAAATTATTCAAATAGCGGGTGTACCAAAAGCCAAGAATATATTTTTTGAAATCCTCTCTTCTCGTTGATACTCTTTAACTTTAATGGGCTTTGGATTGATGACTGGCCGGAGGGCAGTTCTTCCTTGGTCAAGTCACATGGCGTAGAGAGGCTGGTCTCAATTGCATTGAGCTAGACGAATTTACGAGATGGGGTCAAATTTGCATTGTTTAATAGACAAATTGTTTAAAATAAGCGCTTTAGATCTGTTTTGAATAAAAATTGAAACGCACTACGGACAAAAGAAAACCTAATCCCTCATAAAACAGTTCTATACAAAATAAAAATTGCAAGTTGTTTAATTCATGAGTAAAGTGTGGTTCTGCTTTTTCCACTTTTAGTTGACGAGTTCACCCTTCTGTTTTCAGATGGGAATACAATCTACTGGTATTGTTGGTTGCTGAAGTTCGCGTAAAAAGGGACTAGCTAAAGATGTAATTGTTGGAGCCGCGAAAACGAAGAAAGAAAGTGTCTAGCAATGTAAGTGTTCTTGACAGTCTCGTTAATCTTGAAGAGAAGATGCAGTGTTTATAGCCAGTATCTAAGTTTCTTTAACTATAAATGATGGGAAGTTGATAAATGAGGTGTCAACTATTGTGATTTTATAGCTGGATATAATGAAATAAAAATTGTATTTTCAAGATAGTATTTCGAAAAATGTTTGACCAATGATATAAAAAATATGTATGATTTCTTGTATTGAAGGCACTTCCAAGAAAGTACGCCACTTCCCACCGGGTTTGTTTTTCCACCGCTGAAGAAAAGCAATGTACCATTATTTTACTGGTGGTCTGGAGGGCAATTTTATCAAATAATTAACTTTTCCTGGGATTTAAATATTCATTTTGTCTTCCCCTTCCCTGGAAGCCACTTCCTAGTCCTTATTTGGTATGCACAAAGTATATTTTGATAAATGTGTCTTGGAACACCAAAACTGTTATGATTATCTTTAAATACCAAGGAAACTTTGCTACATATTTTGTAGCATAATGCTATCATAATGAACAGTTTCAAGGCTTAGGTAGAAACTCTGATAAATGAGAAGTGATTTTGGGATCAAAGCCTCAATTGCGTCACAGCAAAAATTTATTAGGAATATGATGAGCACAGTTAGACCTGACCGCCTTCTGATCGACAAACCGACCTGCCTGATGACATGATTTGAGTAACAAAATTGTATCACCGAAAAGCAACAAATATCCCATCTGGTAAAATGTAAAGACCTTTCTTAGAAAAACATGTCAGATAAAAACAATGGCGATTGCTAGAAAAAATGAGAGATGCCCTTACGATCTCATTTATTTAGTACGTAATTATGTATCAGAGCCCAGCACGTGACTTCTAGTAAAACACTTCCTTACATTTGTTTGCTAAAGATCTCGATATTTCATATGCCTTAAGTTACCGATTAATCGCCCAGGATTCAAATAAGCGTCCATGCTCAAATAAGCGCCCAGTTTGGAAAAAATATTTCTCACAAGAGCCCAGGTCCGAATAAGCGCCCAGGTCCAAATAAGCGCCCAGGTCTGCACAGCGAAGACGTGGATGCAGCTTTTACGCTTTTAGATGCTGGTGCGGAGGACGATGAAAATGTATTGATTGATTGATAGATTGAACGGTTTTTTTCAATCTATTCTATAGAACGATCATGTATGTTTAGTTATCTGCTTTTCCTTTCCTTAATAAGCGGCCTGGCCCGAATAAGCGCCCACCCAAAAACGTTTGTTTTTAAATATGCTTAATCGGTCATTTATGGTACTAGAGCAATCCTAAGCAACCCAGGGTTCAAGGACTCCTTAGGGCCCATAACCTATTTAATATTGCAACAAATAAGTAATGTTTTCGCTCATTTACGACAACATTTCCAACATAGAAACGTAATCATTCTACTCCTTCTATTAGTGAGATTCCTTATCAAACCCTTGAAAATGAAAATTGGGCGCAATTGCGCAGTTTGCATAATGACACAATTCGATAAGGGGTCCGAATGAAACTTTCTTACATTGCAAGTGGTTCCCAAGAGAAGAAAGGTTACGTACCACTGCACTCGAACATAACACAAACATTATTTGAGGTCAATAATTAACATGCAACATTCACAGTAAAAGCTAAAAACAAACTACAGACCAAAAGCTTGCACATAGTAGTACCTTCGTTTGGTTTTCACACCTCCACGCCAAACGTCGGAGGTCATCTCTTATAGATGGCGCCACACTCCGAAACGGAGGGGAAGACACCAGGTATTACATAGGAACAGCAACACCATGTTCTCCATACTCTGCCCCTCGCGACCACACCCGGGATAACTTGTGCACAGGATCACTCTTGCATCTTGCTGCGTATTGTCCATGTTTCACAGCCATACAGAAACACTGACCATATATAGCATTCACGGATTCTTAGTCTTGTCACCATACTCATTAGCGTGTTTATCAATATGGTATTTTTCGTGCCAAAATTGTCTTTAGCTATGCTTAGCTATGCTTAGCTATGCTTAGCTTCTGGCCTCTTTATTTCATGGTCTGACCTACCATCTGATGTCAGTATGTAGCCAAGGTAGTTAAAATTGGGCGTCTGCTTTATGCTGTCTCACTTTGCTGCAATCTTACATAACAGTGGCTCCAATCTCTTTGATATGGTCATCGTGTAGGTCTTCTTTGTGTCGAGTGACAGACCCAGTTTTGGAGTTTTGTTTCGGCGATTAGTACGTTGTTATATACATAGCGAATGTTTTGAAGTTGTGACTGTTTATTGCTATGCCAGGTAGATCTTCTGTCTCCCTTAGTATTATTTCAAGATACAGTGAGAATAGATCTGGTGACAGGACACACCCTTGTCTTACGCCCCTCTCTATTTTTGTCCGCTTCTATCATCTTCGCAGCGAATGTTGTTGAAGTTGTGACCGTTTATTTCTATGCCGGGTAAATCTTCTATCTCCCTTAGTATTATTTCACTATACGGTGAGAATAAAAGAAAGTGAAATATGTAAGACTTGAATTCAAAGTTACAATTAATCCCTGCTACCTCGAACATCGCTTCACTAGAACTTCCATTGTCTCGAACTTTTCCCCTGGGTCCTTTCACCGCTCCCTAAAAGTCTTACAAGAGCTTAAAAAGTTGCTTAGAGGTACAAAATTTGGGTATTGCGTTGAGTAACGGATTCATTTCGCTACACGTTTTCGCCATACACTGGTCACATCACTCGCATGGAGTGAAGTAAGAAAGCTTTTAGCGACGAATTTATAGATCACGAGAAGATCAAACACGCCGTAGAAAGTAACAGGCATGTGAACGATAACTTTTCTGCCACTCATGTAATTGAACGCGTAAGTAGTAAGCACATCATTTTCGTCGATACAGCGCTGGCTCCTCTGCTTAGATAAATGCGTCCTACACATTTCAGCTCATAACATTTTAAAGCCTGGCCTGATTGACATGAAATTTGGTGACTTTTCCTAAAATTTACTGGGGAGTCTTATGGTGAATAAATTTTTTACAAATTTTCTTGAAATTTTGCGATATTGGCATTTTGTTGACCTATAGTGCAGTTTTTCGCCTTTCTGTTTTGTTACTTGAATATTACTTTGATACTTTTGTTACATGATTATTATATCTTTAAACTTAGATTTTCTTCCTAAATTTGTACTGACGATATCGTAGTATGAAAATTTGAAGTGAAAAGGGCAAAATTTGTTGAAATTTTGCTAAAAAAGAAAAAATATGTTGTGCAATAAGGTGAACTTTGCTAGAGAATCTTATATAAAAATTTATGCAAAATTATTATAAGAAAATCACATCTTTAGATGAATATTGTACCAGCAGTGAATTAAAAGTTATATTTTTGATGTTTCGAGGAAATTTTTTAGTCATAATACTCAAAATAATTAAAAACCGGTTCATTATAAGTGAGCAACCATTTCGTTCGTTTCAAATCTCGTACATGTTGGAAAATGATTTTCTCAAAATCTAAAATATGTTGCCTAAATACAACGTATACTTGAAGAAATACTTAAGAGATACTAAAAGCCCTAAATAATTCAAAATGTAATTCAAAAAATATGTTTTAAGGTCTTTTTACAAAATTTTTGAAATGTTTGAATATTGCGCAACATTTCATAGCCATAGATGACGTCATTCACACCAAATTTAAAATATTTTTTTTCAATTTGTTGAAAAAGAATTAAACTATAAATGTTCTAAATATCTTTGTAATAGCACCGGTCGATGTAAAGTTATAGTGTGTCAACGTGCCGCGGGCCTACTATGAGAAGATCCCAGGAAGTATGAGAAGAGCCAAAAAGCCCATGAAAGGTAGGGTTAAAGTGTGTTTGCTCCATAGTACCATCTATACCCGGCAATACCTATATGTCATTCAATGACACCGCGAGAAATATATGATGCCATCAAACAAGTTATGAAACAAATCGACTGCAACAAGCATAAATGGGTTTCATGAAACCTAGAAATGGACCCTGCGACAGTATTACTGATGACAAGTACAGCAAATCTCTATGTTAGCAAGATGCTTAATTCGGTGCATGCTTGATTCGATTGCTTTATTTTGCTGAATGGTAGGAAATCTCACGGCGTTTTAAGATATGCCTGGTAACAGCATTGAGAAAACAAAATAAACACTACTACAGAGGCCAATCACAACTTTTAATACCGTTGCGGATTGACAAATGGTATGCACAAAAGACGTTTTGCAACAAAAATACGTCATTACTGCCAGTTAGCAAGGGAAGTGTCGCCAGGGCCTGCAAGACGAAAGTTGTCACGCAACAGAAAGCGGTTACCTTTGAGCTAAGACCGACGTGGAAAGTTATCACTTGGCCGTTATTCTTTACCCCTCAGGTAAACTCTGAGTGTTAACTCAAAGTCTTGGAATTAATTTATATCACATTATACATAACTCTCTTGTGGCTGCGTAATAAATTTACTCTTCTTCGGCCGCCACGGTTCACCCCAGTGGCAGATTCAGCAGTTGATCGTAGGATCCCAGATTCAAAAGCGCAAAATTCAACAGAGATGGATTGCACGGATCTTCCTTGGCCGTAATCCTCTCATTTTCCTACGTCCAGATGTAATCGTTGTTATTAAACATTTTAAAATCACCGAAACTACCCTATTGGCCTACATTTCCTAAAATTGACAAAGCCAAAGTCTACGGAGGGTCTTTGGTAGGGGGTGTGGCCTAGGTAGCTCCTCTGTATCCGCCACTGTTTTGTCCCTGGAGAGAACGAGTGTTAATTAAAGACAACCTCCTTCAAAGATAAGATTATAGACTAGTCTCTACAATACATGTTTCTTGATTGTAGAAGGTAGCCTGTCAAACAGAAAATCTCATAAATAAGGAGAGATATCTGAGGATATAAATATAGGTGCGAAAAAATTAGCTTGGTCCGTAACAATCGTTGCAAATAGACGAAAAGGTGTTCTAATCCACGATAAATCCCTATTAAAGGAGGAGTTACAAGAGTAAGTTAAGAGTATTTGCATAGTTAAGTACATGAAACTTGAGAGAACTTCGAAAGCTCAGCATTATAGAATACTAAGAGTAAGATTGTATCCTCGTTGTACTCCTTTTCCGTTTACATGTTAAGATTAACAACGGTGATTAGGATTTGAGCGTTGACTGATAAAGAAGGCAGACAATCCCAATGACGTGAATGAATCGGATATACTATCTATGTAGAATTTTATTCACTTAGTAGCTCTCATGGCTTCTGACCACTTTTTAAGATGAGTGGAATCTCGCAACAGCCTTCAAGATTGCGTTTGTGCCTGACTGGCTTTATTGTTCTGGGTGACACCTGCAGTGTGGTTCCCCAATTTAGAAGCTGTACATCGATGAGCCTTCCCCACTCTAGAGGATATTATCAATACAGCGATTCTTTCAGGCTTATATTGGACACGACATAATCCAGAATTTAATGGGATTCTCAAGACAAGGCTACCAAAATCGTTTAAAACATAAAACTGTAAGCAAGTACGGTTCAAATATCAACACCTTTCATGCCTACATTTAGTTTGCAAACCTACTAGCAGGGAACGCTTATGTATGATGTACTGTTTATTTATTTATAAAACATATTTTTTTAGACTTCTATATATATTTATATTAATCAGAATTTTGTGGACAGAACACAGATCAAATGAGGAAATCCTTGCCGTAGCAAACTCAAAGAGGACACCAATTAAAACAATCAGAAAAAGGCAGATGCAATTCGTTGTCACATTGTGAGACACCATCCTTTGGAAAGGTTGTCTTTGTTAGGAAAAATCGAAAGTAAAGGAGCACGGGGAAGACAAAGAATAACATATCTACCCTTAACGTATGGGCAACCAATAGCAACTTAAGCTGCTGTGAACTCCTTCATACCTGCTATGATAGATTAGCGTGGAGACGTATGGTCGCCAATGCCTGTATCAGGTGTGGCACTTAAAGAGATCTATATTTATACATTTTCGCTGTTATTCAACTTTCGCTTTTATTTGACTTTTATCGCCAGGCATGCATTGCGGATATCTGCTCCAGAGCAATCTTTCGTACTATGCGCAGCTACTAGCAGTGGTAAAGTAAGTAAAGAGCCTCATAGGAGAAATTAGAAAAGTGAAAGTGCCAATTAGCTTCTTGTTCAATTCAAATTCGGCCTAAGTTTAGCAAGGAGAAGGCTTTCTTTGATACGGAGAGAGACTCAAAAGAAGCAGAAGTTAAGAATGTGAAATTAGACTTAAAAAAAGGGTGCGAGTGTTAAAAGAGAGTGAGAGCAAATGTTAGATAAGGGTGGAGTTCAGAGAAGATTCCCGGTAACGGCTGAGGTTCCCAAGTGATTCTATTATGATAATCCATTTCTTTGCGACCGGGGGATCAGATAATAATTGCTTGGATACTGAAGACTTGAAATGGATAATACACAGGTCTAAGGCATTATTAAGGAATCCAATAGTTAGGGTTCGAAAAGTTCATACGCTGCTAGATCGACAAAACCTACTTAATACAATCTGGAATATACTCAGTGATTCAGGGGTATACACGCCCTTTGAACACTTATCGAATGGTTCGTCTTGATCTCCTGAAAATGATCACCTCTTTTAACTTTCGCAAAAGCTGCTTAAATCTATTTCCCGCTACAGGTGTGTAGACAGGGTGGGATGAGGGGAAGACCTCCCTCCCTTCTGTGATATACAGAAACAATCCCCCTTCCATGAAAATGCAAGGCAATAAATAAAATACCTCGATTTGTTTGGTTTTCTTCGATTAAGTATTGCGTCAATATCTTTCGAATGTTGTATTACATTTAATGTTGTAATAGGCTTTTATCACCAGACAAGCACTCCCTTGATAAGAACGATGAGAATATAACAATAACAATAAGAAAGTACAAGCACTCCCTTGATAATTTTATATAGACTCCAAGCAACTATTCAGGAGCGTAAGATGAATCATCGAGAATAGATGTCAATTTTGAAAAGATACGAGAAATATGTCATCCCTAGTAGTGACATATTTTCTACTTTCTA
Organism: Alatinidae sp. Z8VKAUB7J3; assembly: GCA_010016025.2. Classification (NCBI taxonomy): domain Eukaryota; kingdom Metazoa; phylum Cnidaria; class Cubozoa; order Carybdeida; family Alatinidae; species Alatinidae sp. Z8VKAUB7J3. The sequence continues at coordinate 137,302,023 of JAAAKM020073195.1, forward strand.
GTGTTCTTCAAAACTCACATTTCGAATCCTCTCTTCTCGATGATACTTTTCCGGCTTGCAATGGACGTTGGACAGATAAACAGGCTAGATGAGAAGTCCTTCCTCGTTCAAGTCACATGGCGCAGAGCATGTGAGAACAGGGTCTTGCAACAAGCAGATGAAGGGAAGCTTTCAGGACCTGAAGATGAATGCTACAGAAGAAATTTAAGAATCTGCTGAGAGAAACGACGCAGAATTGTAGACATTAGAACTGAACTAGGAGTCTGCTTTCTTATTGCCAAAAAATAAGCATATCTTAGACATAGGGTGAGACAGGATTGAATAGAAAAGAAAGTTAGGAAAATTTATACACTAAGGAAGAACAGAAGAAAAAGGCCAAGATGCAACTGGGGCCAAACGATCAGAGATATTATGAACAAAGGAAAGAGCAAAACGAACAGGTGAAAGATAGACTTATGTTTTGTGCTGCAGTACGAGAGGCCCCGCTTTAAAAGCGTTTGCTATAAACAAGACGAAAGAGGAACCATTGATAAGCCTGCAAAAACTACAAACTGTAGTGGGAGAGTTTCACGGTCACTTCAACTCAGTAGGTATAAGGATCAAAGAAAGGATGTGAGAGCATTTGTTCCTTTGATACGCGTTTTGATCGGAAAGATCATATACTCAATCGTACAAATGTGCAATCTCTCAATCACAGACAGTGGGCCCGATTTTGAAACTACCCTAAATAAATAGTAAAAAATGCTAACTAGGCCACTGAACATGTTACATAATGCAACTACCGTAAAGAAATGCAGCCGACGGTAAAAAGAAACTCCTAGGGTCAACCGCTATGAGACGTTTCTGTGTTTGAAGTTTCTTGCAGTCACCTCAGTTACATACAGTATCACATTCATCAACGCCCCCTCGTACTCCTTCTTCCCCTCCTTCTACTATTCCTACTCCTTCTTCTCCCCCTACTCCTCGTCGTCCATTATGTTTTTACTTTTTTCGAATGTACTTATAAAAGAAACAAGTGATCTTTTGTTATCATAATCAAAACATACAGGCTTAACCTCATTTCTACGAAGGACTACTATATCGCTTTATTGCAACCTTTTTATGGAAAATGTTCAAGTAAACCTGCTCTAAATACTACATTACGTAGCTAGAAATAACAGTGAACACAGGGGTAAAATAGCCACAACCTTTGCTTTGTAACATTCATCCGTCTACTTAGGCTGGATATGTAAGTTAATCTTTGCCTTCCTCTGCTTCGCTTTCCACTGTTCATGATCATACCTGTAACGCTAAAATGATCTAGCTCCTCCTTTCTTATTACGTGTCCTAGAAATTCGAGTTGTCTTTTTCGAATTTCTTTTAGAAGACAACGCACTGTTCCTGCTCGTTGCAGTACTTCGTCATTTGTCCTTATCTCTGTCTAAGATATTCTAGTCCTCCTCCTAAGAAACCACAACTCTGCTGCTTCAACTTGCTTTTTCATTCCTGGTGATATTGTCCAGCATTCACTACCATATGTAAGAATGGATAACACATAATAATTAAGCATTCTGATCTTAGTTGGCATGTAAATTTTGCTGCTCTTCATTCTGCTTCTAAGCATTTCAAACACACTTTTTGCCATTCCGATTCGTTTCTTGATTTCCATATCACATTTGCTATCTGTAGTTATCATGCTGCTGAGGTAGTTGAATTTCTACACCAGTTTTATTAGTGTGTGACCAATCGTTGCCTTGCACTGTTTTGCTGCTTTTCCTTTGCTGATTACCATGCATTCCGTCTTCTTGCAGTTTATGGATAACACTTTGCTTTCACTGGATTCAACGCCTTGCCCAATAACTCTTGCAGCTTTCCTTCTGATTCTACAATAAAAACAGCGTCGTCTGCATATCTCAAGTTGTTAACGTTCTGACCTCCTATAAGTATCCCTTGCAGTGATGCCAGATCTTTTAGAATAATCTCGCTGTAAGTTGAAAAAGATCTGGGCTAAAAACACATCCTTGACGAACTCCTCTTCCAATGCTTGTATGTGAGCTTATGTCCCTCTGATCACATGCACGCCGTCTGCTTCCAGTATAGATTACGCAGAGCTCTCGAATCCTGTTCATCGATATCTAGACCTTCAAGCAAGCTGCTTTTTTGTAATCGATGAAGCAGACATACAAATCTTTCTGCTTTTCAATAGCTCTTTTCGATAACATTTTCAGTACAAAAATCGCATTCCTTGTACCAGCATCCTGAACAAACCCAAACTGTTATTAATACCATTGCTATTATTATTATTACTACTACTACTACTACTACTACTACTACTACTACTACTACTACTACTATTGTTCCCACTACAACTACTACTACTACTAGATACCACCACCGCTATTTTACACTTGGTATAATTTTCCTTGAATAAAAATCTAGATGGTTGATGGAAATATTAAAGTCTCATTAGGGAGGTCGACGAGCCAAAGAGGTTGAGAAACCCTGCTGTAGGGTGTCGGATTCCCTATAATTCCCTATAAATAGCTCCAGTTAAATGAATAATAATTTTTACTTAAGCTAAAGGGTTCTCCATTGTTAGAGCTATCCTGTAACAAAGTTTTTGTTATGTATGTATCAACCCCCCTATGACCGTTTCCTTAACACGGAAATCTGATGTCAATGCCTAACGATTGGGCAAAAGAAAATGTAGAGACTCGGCCATCCTGCTCTCGAAACGAATCCTGTCGACTGCGCCAGAAAATGTCGTGATAGACCGAGAATAATGATTCAATACGGGACGGAACAAGTTATCTTTCTAACCAATTTTCTTCTTAACTCCTCTACGTGATCTCCAATTTTCTTCCTCCTCTTAACTCCTCTACGTGATCTCCAATTTTCTTCCTCCTCTTAACTCCTCTACGTGATCTCCAATAACTAACTATGGAACGGGGGAAGTATGGTTGCAAAGCTGAAACTTAAAGGATTTGACAGATCGCTCTACAGATCCCTGAAACTTAAAGGATTTGACACATTACATTTCGACTTCTATTTACAAGATGAGTACGTGTTACGGAAACGGTCATAGGGGGCTGATACATACATAACAGGCTTCTCAAAAAAAAGGCACCGAAACCCATTTGGTGAATGAAAAAGATAGCATAACAAGTGTGAATTAACTTGTGTTCGTTGCTTTATGTCACATTAACGTTTGCGCATTGTTCTCTAGGTGTTGTTCAGGAACACCACTATTTATAAAATAACTCATGGTGATAGTCCGAGATTTCGAACAATCACATGCTCCGAATCTCCGTATTTCATACATTCCTGCTTTTATAAACATGTTTATTAAAATTACTTCCTGATACATTAACGTTGTTGATTTTGTAGGTCTGGTCCATGATGTGCTGTTATGCACACGACCACGTGATTTGCTGGACTTTGCTTCCCTGCACCACATTTTGAAATTTCGGCGTGGCTCTACTTGCCAGTCCCACCACTCCACGTATCTGAGCTCGGATTTATAGATGCTTTGGGTCATCAAATATTATTAATAACGTGCAGATGTCACGTTCTCTTGTCTTACTCCACACTTGTTCTGCATGTATATTGAATTTGTAAAGTTTGCTTCAAGCCCAACAACTTGTCCAGACTTAAAGCCCTGTTTCTCTTCTCACCACAAGCACTTGGTGTCGAACCCCGTGCCTCGATTAAGATTCCATTTCAGCTTCCAGTGGCTCGCAATCCCAACTACCGACCAGTCATACTACGATACGTCCACGAGTGATACGTTATTTGTCACCAGCGCGCTCGCAGCATTCATTGGGTGAGCAGGGGACGAGATGTTGATTTGTTTAGAAACCGTTGTTGATGTTATGATTGAAAATTTTATGCCTATATTAGCAAAGTTGTAATATCGCCAACGGACGTTAGAGAAGGACCCTGGGGAGACTCATCGCAGTTTATGGATTAAAGAGGGGACAAGTTGTACGAAGGAGTAGTTGCTAAAATGTGTTGATGTATTACGGGAGACTGGGTGTTTAGCAGAGAAACTACGTTCACGAACGCATAATGACAAGCTCAATAGGATTTTGCCTATCTAGGCCGAGGTGTGAAACAGTTTGTAGATCATACCGTATGAAAATGACTTGTTTCACCAATATACAACACGGGACGACACGTACACGTGCATTTTGGCACAGAATACTTGATCTGAGAAACCTAGAAACAATTTATCTTTAGGGGCAGCGCCAGGATAGGCATAGCGTATGTAGAAATACCAAGCGCTTGTGGTTAGAGACTAAGGCGTACGTTGAATGTCATTTAGCAAGTTTCTACTACATTTTGTTACACGTTTTGAAGAGAAACTAACGAAGTAAAAAATGTTTGGCCGCCGCGCTAGACATTCTATCAGCGACTCTGAGTTGTAAGAGTGAGAGAGAATCAACGGACGAATCAAGGAAAGAATCTGTCCAAATATTCGTTCGCAAATATCCGCACCTTAAGTATTGCTTGCCTCAAGTGATAATCATATTTTCAGGAATCAACTTTGGACCATGTGGTCTTTTATTCTGCCGCAAAAAAAAAACATTAGAAAAGGCATGGAATGTTACGAATTTTTAAATAAAAGTCTTCACAGCTTCATTTGTGAAGGGGAAATCAAGTTTACAGTTCCAAACTTGTGCAGAATGACCGACTCGCATTAATTTCTCTTCAAGAGTAAATGCCTTCTGACTTCTGATCCAATAGCACCGTTCTTTCCGACTTGTACAACGATTGTATGGATCGGAGCATAATACGGCGTTGTGAGAAATTTCTAGTGGAAAACGTAAGATCAAGCCTTCCATATAGCGATAAAACTGTACGACATCAATAATTTGCCCACTTTTTGCTGATTTTCAATGGTTTATATTTTTTGTGTCAGTCATGCTATAGGCAATCCCTATTGTATCACAATCAAAACCAATTTCTAGCGTTTTGTATGCGCATTACAACGCGCAAATGCACAAATTTCTACATGCGTTTGTGTAAGAAAATAACAAAGACGTGGACGTCCATGATTTTGTCCTTCTAAAAGAAATCCTACTTAAAATTTGCCTTTGACTCTTTGTATAGAGTATTGTTAAAATGACCTGTAGCTGTAATAGTATTTCACGATCAGCAAACCCTATTTTAACAGTCTTCTGACCAACATTGCAATTGTTACATGGTACAATATCTACAGGTCCTCCTCTTGTCGCGACTCCCGCTCAATAGAGCACTTAAGTAAGTAGAAAAGTATGAAAAACCCTACAAATTCCATTGGAAAACCTATGCAGCCTTCGGTATCTAACGTATCCAATCCGCTTAACTGACGATTCACGGAATCTAAGGACACGGCTTTAGCTACCATCTTTATAACGTTTTCGTTACATAAGGTTCCTTTCTCTTATCTCAATCATCCAGATTACCAAGATCTTCACCCACAGGTTATCTTTCTACTACCTACTAGCATATCTCAAGGGTAAGTCAGTCATTTCATCATGTAATGCAGAAGTAACAAATGCCATGATGAACGTATAATGAACTTTCTTATTAGGCCTAAAATAGTCCTCCTCAATATCGTAATATCATAATATCGTATATTTTGGGGATTAATTACTATTAAAGTGTAGTAGACACTTTAATGTTTTAGCACATTTATTTTTGCTACAATTGAATTGATTTATGCATTGATCTAATACTAAGACCATATGTTTTCATGTCCTAATAAGAATTTGACGCCACACACGTTTTTAACGTCATTGTCTACTTTTACAAGAGGATCGGCACAAAATTGACGCTTGCAACGTGCCTCAGCTATCTATCTATCTATCTATCTATCTATCTATCTATCTATCTATCTATCTATCTATCTATCTATCAAATTAAGGGGTAAAATTTGTTTTAGGTATATTCTGTATACTTTTGCAACTTAGTCGGACTTAATAGTTAACTGATTCTGAAATATCTTGGCTACTTTTTTATTTCAGGAAAATATTGGACCAAGAAACTAGTCATCATCTTTATCAAACATATTAAACAGATTGTTGTATTACGTAACTCAATATTTGCAGATGTGGAAACCTTCCATCAGTCCTTTTTCTACAGGTAAGTCACATCACACTCACGATAAAGGTGACTTGACACTTTCCTCTCAAAAATTACTTAACAGTTCATATACTTATCATCTAATATCCAATGACTACTGTAATAACGAAGAAAGTTGATGGATGTAATTTATCAAGTACTGATGTTGGCATGACCAACATACTTCTATTGGTTAGTTAACACTATCGTAGTAGTAACATCAATTTAGCACTATCTTGCATTTTCAGAGTTTACGTTGCAGTTATGCTAAGGGGTTGCTTTACAACTATCTATTTCTTCCCTTCCATCATACGATGTGATATTTTGCTCTATTGTCGTGAGTATTAAGGGTAATTTAGTCAATTCATCACATAATGCAAATACACCAAGGTTATGTTAAACAATGCTCTAATAATTTGTCATGCCAAACAACGTGAAAATTTACCCAACGAACAGTAACACATGGTACCCCATATCATCACCCCTTACTCGTCAACAGGGCCAATTAAGATAACCAATTACTGCGATCCTAGGTGAGAGAGCACGTTTATGTAGTTCTTAGGAAGCTGCTGTTGGGCAATTTCCTATAAGTAACTAATACGAAGCTAATTTCTCAAATTTTCACTTCTCTCTGTCCCTGTTCCGATCGATGTCTCATTCAAAACTGTGGGATTTACAAACCACTCCCTACGTGGGCGTCACCCGTCGACAAGAGGCGACAACGTTTCGATCAATCTGATAACAATCTGAGAAGATAGATATTTCTTTAGATATATTTATTTATACTTGCTTAAAGAGATTAAAAGCCAAGTCAATTTGGTATATCGTTGTCATTATCATAATATTCGGGGGGGGGTATGTGTTGATGGGGTGCTGCTGCAAGGGGTTGATCACTAAAAGTTCCATAAAAGTGACTTCGTGAAGTTAAGTTAAAATCGAAAGTATTTTACGGGACTTTGACATATAAAGTCCTTCTATCCTTGTTATTTTTTCATAAAATATTTCAAAACGGACCCATATTCAGCGTTTCCACTACACCATAATAAATAGCACGATCAATATTTTACGACATTATGCACCTTTTGACATAAGAAGTCAAACTTTGAATCACATTATCCTACCTCAAATACGGAGAATTTAGAAGAAGAAGTCTATTATTCTACACGTGACAAAGTAACCTATGTGTATGACGGTTTTGAGACTGAATGACAACAGACAATAGATCTCAAATGTTCTGGTTTGTTCACCTGTGTTTTACATCCAAGTTATATGACATAGTCAAAAAAGTGTGATTCCAAATCCCAAATTTATGATGCATCAAATCATACGTACCTTCTCCCCGGCTCGCCATTTTAGGGCTTCAAAATCAACTACAGTCTAAGCTTCTTTTATTTAGGGCTCTTTCCATTATATGTTTGATATAGGCTTACTCGTAGAAAATAGAGTAATTAAAGGAAAGAAAGAATGATGCAAGTAGGAATGGGTACGAAGTTAGGACTATAAAAATAGAATTCTGACATTGCTTGCCAAGCGGATAAGAGTGATCTTTATAACATTATATCCGTTCATCGTCATAAACCTCACCTTGCATAGATGGGCGTGAATCCTAAACGGAGTTTTAAGTTGTGTAAATAGTATTTGACTGGTTTAAACTAGGATACACGAACTAATGCAGAAAGCAACCAGTGTGCGATTACCTTCTCAGTTGCATAAAATGATACAGTTTTTGGAAGTACTCCATAGCTTTAATTATATCATATCATACTGTTACTTAGCAAAGCACGTAGTGTGCTTTGCTGTTTAATTGAAGTATACTTAAGGGTTTGATGAATCATCCAATCGTAACGTTAACCATGGCATCAATGGCATGCATTAAGCTGCGGTACAACTTACTGAGCGGAAAAATTTCAAATAGGCTAAAACATTAATTTGTTTTCGTGTTTTTAATTTTTTTAATAGGCATTTTGTAAACAGAATTTGGAGATGAATGTGTCCGTCCAGAATGTTATTCAGGTAATGGCTGTGTCTTTTGTTATCTCTTACTTTTGTGGAGTAATTATTAAATGTATTAAAATTAGTTACCAGTGCCAATGCACCATGAAGTACGTTTTCAGCACCAAGGAAGATACTTAACACTCTCATCCTAATAATTACTAGGGACAGATATACAAGGAAAGTATATCCTAGTTTCGTTTGAGCTGATAGGAATGCCAAATTTGGGGCGGATTTAAATCGTCAACATATTATCTTCAGTTCCCAACACCTTAAATACAGTACACATATCACTAGAGTTGAAGACTATCTACTATACAAAACAACTGATATTCCGGGGTGATACCAAAAGCAATATAAGAAATCCTTGTAAAAGAAATGAAAAATAATGCAAGTGTCAGCAATACAAATGAAAGGGGAAGGCATCGTTGTCGTCCTGGTGTGGTGGTGGTCTTCGCCGTAATCATCGTCGTCATTGTTACCATCGTTGTCGTTACCATCATCATCATCATCATCATCATCATCATCATCATCATCATCATCATCATCATCATCATCATCATCATCGTCCGGAGAAAATTCCATCCACAGTATAATTGAGACAGTATGTGAAAACTGCCAATTTTGCCTTGCCCATCTGCATACACTTTTTCTTCAATACAGCCAAGTATTAAGAAAAGAAAGGGACGATTTTAAACAGTTTCTTAACAAAGTTAGCTATAGCCACTGCTACTTGTCAGAAATATCCATTTATACGCCAATGATCTATATCTCATTCTGATAACGAGGTCGATCACCATTTACATATTGTAAACGCTCATATCCGGGTTAGTCATTTAGTTATGGCTATTGCCGCTTCAGTTGACTTGCAGACACTGAACGGAGCAGTTCTCTTTGTAAGTAGTTGATTTAGCAATGTAATCATTTAATAGACATTTGATGTGGAAAATGTAGTTCTTCAATGAAGGAGTAACCTAATTACCACGCTGTACCCTAATGGTAAACACTTTTAACACTACCACCACCGTGACCGTCAATCTGTAACACAGTTTTGCACAAACTTTCTCTTTTCAATATCACTGCATCAATTTACCAGGGTACTTTCCTCTTCATTTTTTTAAGGAATACACCCCTTAGCAGCCTTCTGGTGACAATGAATAAACTTTTGATAGTACCTGTTTGGAATTGGGTCTAGTGTTTTTGATTGCCGAGTATCAAACCCATTTCTTTGGTTGATCGCAAAACTTATTTGATCATCGTAAGTCAGGTCGAACATGTTGTGTCGTTGCCTGAAAGTGCCCTTTTTCTTGTCAGCCAGAACAGATAGCTTGATCTTTGAACTTACAGCTTTGTGGTCATATGTGGTTATCACAATTTTCATGCGTTACTTATTTATTATATTATCAGATAGTTTAACTATGCTTTAAAACCATAGGAATAAACACAGATCATCTTTCTAGACCACTGAGAGCCGGTATTCATGCAATAGAGTTCTGTAAGAAGGTTTCAAAGATGTTCTCCATTACGATTGGTTATTTCATAGAAGGAAAATTTATGACAGCGATTGTCACCTCCTAGATGTGTATTTATGTTGTCCCCGATAATATTATTGTTGTGTCTAGGGACAGGGCGGACGCCCATCTTCTATTGTTATCGAACCACAAACCTAACCATTACTTTGTTTAAATTTAAAGTTTGTAGACTCAGAACTGTAGGCACAGTATGAGACAAAAAGACAGACTGACATGCTGGTCTTTTATTTAGGGTCAATACGCGCATCGAACCTAATTCATATCCATTCGCGTATCTATTCTTGTTCGCATCAGAACGTTGGCCATTCGTACAGCGTCACAACAGTTGTGCACCACATGTTTACAGTATACATTGCACTTCACAGGTATTCGGTTAAAATCCCAAACGAAAAAATCCCTATGTAAAAAATCTCTTAATGAAAAATCCCTAATGGAAGTAATCCACCTCAGAAAATATCCCGAAAGAAAAAATCCCCAGGAAGAAGTCCACCATGGAAAAATACCTAAGGAAAATAGCCCCCTAGTAGAAAATCCCTACAAAAATCCGCCGTGGAAAAGATCCCTAAGGAAAAAATCCCCCTAGGAAAAAAACCCTAAGGAAAAAATCTACTTATGTCATCGCTAGGTAAAAATTCCCCTAAACATGAACATCTTGTAAAGGCAAGAAGAGCCTTCGTTTGTACCAATACTACATATTATTCTGGTTGATGCAAAATATAATGATAACACGATTGATTAGTTAGCAACCAAAAAGTTTGAAAGGAGCACATTTCCTTTTCAAAAGTTTCTTGCTAGTTTAAACCTTCAAGATTACGAAGGCGTTTTTCTAAGTTTAGCTTTAGCTCCTCGTCAACCACATGCTTTTTAAAACTGGTGTATTTCGTTGTTTCTTTACTTGCACCATCGCCTTTGATTCCATACACTTTTTCAAAACAAGAAAAACATGGCTCACGTTCAGTGTCTTTATTTATTCCAAGAAGTTTTAATTTTTTCTTGTTATCACTTTCTTGTCATTTGTGACTTGCTTTATTGTGGGTTTATCTCACAAAGAGAGGTTTTATTTTATAATAAGGTCTTGATTTATTATATTTGTTTCTCTTGAGGCTATTTTGGGATTTGCCATCCAGCCCTATATTGTCCTTAAGTTGTGCTTGATTATTAGCAATCTAATTTCTAAGCACAACAGCGCACCCATTTCAGATTAGGGCTCCTTTATTGAGATTCTCGAAGCTCACAAAGTACGGAAGCTTTATGCCCCGACCAGGTTTTAAACGATCGAGTAAGAGGTTTGAAACTCTGCTGGGACAGAGAACAAAAAAGTTTGGAAATTGCATTTCCATATCAGAGACTATGTGTGCCCGCCTTCCTGATTATGGATCCCTTGTTCATGTCCTTTTGGCGATTGGCCTGGTTACACATTATTGCGTTCTACTGTTCAACGTAGGCTGTTCAACAACAGTACCGATCTTGGTTGGATTGGCTTTGATGTAGTACGAACTCAAAACCATTACACGCCTTTTTTTATAAGCAACACAAATTTTCATTCGAGGCTCGCTTTTGCTTAATTTTTCCAGGTTTTCATCCTCGTTTGTTGCTTAATTGTTGCTTAATTGTTTCGTTATAATTATGAAGCAAAGCCCCAAAAGCAGCTCATGAAAATTGCTATTGTTTAAATGCATAAAATAGATCATATATAACTATTTAGTTTATTAATAGAGATTTGCTAACGCAAAGACACGTGAAAAATAATATCAACGTTTTTTCCCGACGTTTCGGTGTCACCTTGACGCCATTCTCAAGGTAGATAAAGAACGACTGTGCAACTATAATTTATAACATTTGTACACAATATAGAAAATCTAAACAAAAGAGTTTGCTCTGATGGAGTCTGTTTGAACATTCAAGTCAGGCTTCAGCGTGCGAATGTATGGCGTTTCTTTAACTAAACAATCAAATTTGCTGCTGCACTTGAAAATGTTCAATCAGGTGGTCTGGAACTCTGAAGTTATGCTTCGCAGCGTAATGCTAGGAGGTCGATTTTCTTCTGTGTTCATCCATGCACTGGAAAGAGCGCTATAAGAGTTATAAATTATCGCTCCACAGTTGTCCTTTATCTACCTTGCGAATGGCGTCAAGATGACACCGAAACGTCGGGGAAATACGTTGATATCATGTAACTATTTAGAAAAAGGAAAAATGGTTTAAAAAGCACTTGTTCGTTTAAAAATGTTCCGATAAGTAATTTAAATGCATTGTAACTCATCAAATCCCAGCAAGGAATCCACGCATATTTTGCATGGTCTCTCCAGGGGTAATACTGATAAACATTTAAGTATGGAGGCAGACTTCTCTACAATGATCAAAACAACCGTCTTATACATATTACAGTTAGATCACAAAATACAGGAACAGCTTAACGCGTTCAGTGCAATACACACCTCGTGATTTGTCGGTTCTCTGATGCCAATGGCCTTGAGTACTTTCTTAAATTCTTTGACTTTAAATGCTCTACTCTGTTCAAGAGTCACAGTTACTAACGGAATGCTTTCCCATTCATCTACAAAAAAGAAATCATGTCTATTCAAAAGAGAATTCAGGCTTCATTAAAAATTATCACAAACGGAAAAAAATGTAAGGACATTCTGAAGAAGTATTAAGCGAAGATGCGTTGGATTACGGACTTGAAGCACAATGCACATGGTTCGCTTTTGCTATACGTCACTGTAGAAAACTGAAGTGATGACGTAGCAAAACCTCTTTGGCAAGGAATCCCAATTACAACTACATTAAATTGGTCACTCTGCCACCAAATGCCTAAATACAAAACATCGTGTTCAAACCTCATACCACCAGCGAGAAAGGGCCGATTAATTTGCAAAAGACCTTAGAGACGCACTTACTAACTGTCCGTAAATTTTAAACAGGGTCAAAATGGTTTTGATAAGCACGATTCAAACTTTGAAAAGGCCTCTCTCGGCAATTGAGCAAGGCTTCATTCTCAAATTTGGGCAGGTCACACATATCAACAAGAAGAATGCAGCGACTGCAAAATAGTTTATATGTCTGATATTGACTAAACTGTGAAGTCATAATTAAGTACTCTATAAATAATTTCTCCTCTCAGGACCACTGTCAACGAGGCAATTACGGAAGAAATATGGAATAGAACGGGTTACTGCAACACTTTTGACGTCAAAACGGATCCACAAGGTGCATTTAAATCGTAGTGAGGTTTGTACAAGTAGACCATTAAAGGCTTTTCGTTTTGGTGAAGCTGACCAGTGCGACTGCGTTGCTCGCTTACGCTGTCTGGCTCGTGGCGGGCGACTGGTTATTTGTGGTGGAACCACAGGCCCCGAATTATCGATAGATGCTCGTCATCTTTTTAGTAAGCAATGGCAAATATTAGGCTCCACCATGGGGCCGGCCAGTGCTTTTGATCAAATTTTGCCCCTTGTTGAAAAAAAATGGCTCCAGCCGGTAGTGGGTCTTGAAATGCCCATGAGCCAAGGAGCCGAAGCCCAAGAAAAACTCAAAGTCGGCGAAGTTTTTGGCAAAATTGTTTTGATGAACTGAGAATGCCCTATGTCAGATGAATTCACCCGCATTAGTTTTGAAGAAATGTATTTGCGCATGGCCGTGATTTTGGCATCACGCAGCACCTGTAAGCGGGTGGGCAGTGATGGCAAAATCAAACGAGTGGGTTGTGTGGTGACGAACAAACGTTTGGATAATGTGTTGAGCGTAGGCTACAACGGCAACGCTCGCGGGCTTCCTGATGAATGCACTTATGCAGGGCGTGAGGGAGGCTGTGGTTGTTTGCATGCCGAGGCCAATGCCATCAGCAAATGCCTGGCTCCGGATCAAGATAAGGTTCTTTTTTGTACAGACAGCCCTTGTGAAACCTGCGCCAAGCTAGTAGTGAATTCAGGTTTTTCTCGAGTGGTTTATCTCAGGCGCTATCGTCTCACTACAGGGCTTGATTTTTTGCATCAAGTTGGGATTCAAACCGAACATTTTCAGTTAACAGCCAACGAAATTTTGGTTCAGACTTTTAATGAGATCCCTATCTGGTCTTGATTTATGCCTTAATTCTTTACTTTAATCGATTAAATTATTTCTGGGCGTCCATTTGGTCTTCGTTCAAAATTCCGACGATGCGATCTCGTAGTTCGTCGAGTTTGAAAGGCTTGGGAAGATAACCAGCGATGTGTTCGATGGCTTTGAGTTCTTCGCGTAGGTGGTCAGAAATATAACCACTGACAACTAAAACTTTAGGTTTTTTATTGATGAACTCAAGGGATTTGACAGCATCTACACCATTCCAGTCGGGCATCATGATGTCTAGTAACATGAGATCAATATCAAAAGTTCAAAGTGATAAGTTGGAGGTGCAAATTTTCCCTGCAGCGTAATGCAGATGACGTGACCTATTTATTGGATCAATATCAGTCTCGAATGAACGGAAAAAACCTAACTCGTTCAGCATAAAGCTATCTTTACAAACCAAGACACAGTATAATACAGTTGTTACAATGGTCCATTTGCTCTAAGTTAGTGAAACTTTATGACAATGTGAGTCAGTGATAGTTCATAATTTAGGCATCCATTGCTACTGATATGACGTTATTCGTAATTAAAAATAGAAAAATTGCATTACAAATAAAATAAGTCTGTAGCTTCAATTTCTAAGTGCAGAATATTGACTGACACTATAACCTTTGTTTATGTGCTGAAACGGAGGTGTTAGCTTCGGAGACTAGCTTAGGTCTTGCCGAGACGAAACTATTCGCCATATTGGTTGTTAATTGCTCAGTGACCCCAGGCAAAATGATTAGTGTCTCGTGAATCAACGTCTGTGTTGTAACGGCTACGGGAAATAAGGTTTCTTATGTGGTACTCAGCCGATTTTCACAACTTAAGAGGACGAAGCTAACAAAATCTATTGAAATTTAATGCTAAGTGCTGAAACGTACAAAAAACATAGTCACAATGGTGTTTAGGTAACGCTTTTAAAGTCCTCTTTGTCTTATAAAAGATTGAGCGTTTCTTAAATTATGATTACTCTAACTTATATTGTATGTGTCAGCTATTTAGTTAAATTAGTTGTGTAAGATTAATAGTGATTTTAGAAAGTATCAAAGATTGAATTTATCGTAAATAATGCTTCTTCCTGTAATCCACTCACCCTATTCCATTAAGTTAATTGAATTGAATAAATCATAATTTGGAAGTTAAAAGTAGTAACCGGTGATTTAATTATTCACAGATAAAAAATAACTTTCAACTGGATAATGTACTATCAATTACGTCTGGTAATTGTCAATAATAACAATATCGAATAGCAGTACTGATCTCTCTTCTCAAGGTTTATTGGCTTCATTCAACGTAAGACAGTTCTGGGTATGGTGGGAGGCAAATAAATGGGGACGATAGTAATGACAATTAATAACAAGAAATTTGACAATAAAAATGACAATTAATAACAAGGAATTTGACAAACATGGCAGTATAAATGCAAGTTCAAAAATGCAAATGAAAAGTATGATAACAAAAACGTAAATATGATATTAAAAGTTACAATTGATAAATAGAGAAGTGAAAAACATCCAATAATTAATAGCAAGTACAACAACAAAAACGAGTCATACAACAAAGAGTGAAAGAGTGACAATAACAGCTACAATTGATGATTAAAAAGATGATTCCAAAGGTGAAAGTATGAAAGCAAAATTGTGTTTGTTTTACAAAACAAGAAAATTGCACGAAATAGCAAATACGATATACTAAAACGCATTTTTCGTCTGACACTCCTCAGGTTACTATCGTCAGAATGATAGAAATGAAACTTGTGAAAGAGCATACCCAACTGTATTTTTGAAAGAGCCAATCAGAAATTGGACTGCCTGAATGGCTTGTGTTTTTGAACCAATCAGCACCCACTAAAACAAGATTAATTGAATGGACCTAGTGACAAAACAAATTCTTTCTGTCTGCATAGCAAAAGGTTTTCTTGCTTTTATGTGGACTGACTCCAGTATGGCCTAATGAAATTCAGACCTGGCCTTTCCTATGATACGGAAGCAATCGTCTGTGTACACTTTAGCACAGTCTGGGTTCTCAAGCAAGTGCTGCCCTATGGCAGAGTCACGTTGCTTACTGGTGTTTTTGGTCTTTGAAACCCGTGGTGATTTTTTCCTTTAGGAGTTGATTTTTGTCGAATTAAGGATGGTACATGCTGCTTAATTCGGTCAACCAGCCACAAAGCCGTGCGGACATCAGAGCCAGCCTCACACGGGCATGAAAATTGATAAACTACTGAGCTAGAATTTTTGGAAGGCACACGATGTTTGTGGTTGGTTCATCATGATTTTTTGATTGTATAAACTACGCGAGTGGGAATGCTAGTGCGAGGCTTGCTATGTTGGCCGCACAACTTTGAGCCTGGTTGACCGAATCAATCAGCATGTACCATCGTTTATTCGCCAAACATCTTGAAAAGTTGGGCTCAAGTGAGAATGCCTTTATCAAACATTGCAATCAAGAGTGGTAAAAGATCACTTGTTATGCATCTGGAAGCAATTTTGCTTTATTTCGCTCTTACACCTGTGGCCAGACGTTATAACTGAGATTATAAATCATGCATTTTCATGTTGACAGAAGAAAGTGCTCAAGCTATAGTTAAGAAATATTAAACATTCTTAATATATTAAAATATTGAACCGAATAAAAATAAGCGAGGGAAGTCTGCTGCGTAAAAAAACTCGAGCCGTTGAACCGTAAACATCGTATTTCATTATACTAATAACTGAAGGAGAGACCAAAGACAATTAAAATGCCTCAGTGCGGAAAGCATCTCTTTTCCTTTGAAGATATGCATGTTTAGAGTAGCGAGTTTTTATACTTGACATTTAAAATTTAAACTTGCTATACCGTTACTTCTGAAAATGCCTATGGAATGAAAATCCATTATAAAAGTCTGTGTAGTTTTAAGTAATAGTAGGCCCTACTACTGGTATTTGAACCCGAGAGTACCAACACCAGGGCTACGCTAACCAAGTGGCAACATCTCGCGTGTCATATTTTGCATTGCATTTTTTGGTATATTCGTATTTACACAAGCTTGATGGATGAAATTACATAAAACGAGGCTTAACAGTTTAAGCACTGAGGCATGATGTTAAATAAAAATCAAATAGTCTGACTTAAACATCTTTTAACAAAGCCGTAACACTGGCCGAAAGACTGATCAAAATATTACTAAATAGATGTGCATTGACACTGTCCGCGGACCCAATCGAGATTTCCGGCCGTATTATAAGCATTTTGTGAGATAACGCGCGGGCCGGATCAAACAGCCTTGCAGGCCGGATTGCACAGCCTTGTAGGACGGATTAAACAGCCTTGCGGGCCGGATTGAACAGCCTTGCGGGCCGGATTTCGCCGGTGGACAGAGGGTTGTCCATACCTGTTTTAAATCAATGGACTTCTAAATGTTATAAATAGGATTCTTTAAAATGCAGCAAAGCAGTTGTGTAAGCTACTAATTAATCTTGGTGTCCGAAATCAGTACGTCAGCAATTGTAGTTGCCAGTACTTCCGTTCATCAGTTGACTTGTGTGATCGTGGTTTAGTCTGTCTGTCAGTCTGTCTGTTGATTACTCAAGTAGTCCGACAGTTGAGGCTAGAAAGGGAGGGCGCTCTGGAAAAGAATCAATTTACCATCATAGAATAAAATCTTAATGATACGGTGGCCCTGGTGCGCATGTGCATCGTCCTCGGAAAGTCAAATACTACTTCCCCTCTCCTTCATTAATGATCATGATCAGGCCTCAAAACAAAGTTAGTTTTAAAATCATTTCTGAACTCTGATAAATAAATCAGTATCACATCAGCAGGGAGGGACCTGGCGGCGGCAGAGGGTCAGGAGCTTCATCATTCTGACTTGTACGGTTGTAATTAGAGACTTTTGTTAAAACGATACGATATCGTTGCATTTTTGTTTAAATAGTAAAATAACCGCAGAATGTTGAGCGAATTTGTTGCGTTGAAGTTTATCTCTTGTGCCAGACTATCACTGTGTTAAATACAAAGTTCCATTTACCTTATTCCTTTCAAATTTTGCCTCCCTTTAATTTTCGCTCCCTTTAATTTTCGTCCCTTTAATTTTCGCCCCCTGACCCTTCGTTTGGCCCCCTTTAATTTTCGCCCAAAGCGGGCGAAAATTAAAGGCAGACAAAAATTCGGGATCCATTGTATTTCTTTGCTTGTTCCGTACGTTTTTGAATTGTCCTTTGGTGAAAAAATATTGCAAAACAATATACCCCTGCAAACCTGCCCATACTGCAGCCCGCGCAATTAGATAAAAAACGCCGCAGTGAAGGCAAGGCACCATGTAAATTACCGCGGCACTTTTTTCCACGGCAGAGAAAAAATTCTGACGTGTATATATGACGCTGTAAACAATAGCACCCCTTGAAAAAACTGCCAGCCTCCTATATAATTTTATTATCTGTGGTATTGGAGTAGACTACCTTCTTCAGAATGCTAATGTATCTATGTCTTTGCCTACATGATTGACTTTAATTTTTCCTCCCTCCTGAATTTTAAAAATTGATTTTACATAAAAAAAAGCATTACCATTTTTAAATGAGCTCTTCCTCTAAAAGTATACACTTCCGAGTTCTTTGGGTCCTCATTCAATAATTCGGTGAAATCACCAATGGCCGATGTCCACATGCTGTACGGAAAAAAAAGAGATATATGGAAACTGGTAACTACAAATGATAACACGTGACTATGATTGGGAAACTGTTTCTTTATAATCTGCTAACAACTTAAACTGCCATACTTAAACTTCAAAGATGAAAATTGAATGCCTAATCGATTTATCAAATATGCTCTTTTTTTCTTGATTAAATAAACTCTTTAAAACAATAAAATAACAAAAGAAAGCAGTTTTGTAATATTGAATGTCCTCTTCTTTTTTTCTTGCTCTAGTTCTTCATTTATTATTCCTCTTCATTATTTCTTCCTACTCTTCTTTCTCTTCTTCTTCTTTTCTTCTTCCTCCTCTTCTTCTCTTCTTCTTCATTTCTTCTTCCTCCTCTTCTTTTTCTTCTTCTTCTTTTCTTCTTCCTCCTCTTCTTCACTTCTTCTTCTTTCATTTCAGTTCTTCACTTACTTCTTCTTTTTTCTCTTTCTCTTTCTTTTCCTACTTCCTCTTCCTCTTCCTCTTTTTATCTTCTTTTTCTTGTCTCCTTCAACATACCATGTCTTTTGGAGACGTTGGAGGGCCTAACACGTCATAAAATCCTGTTTCTAGTGATATGAATGATGCTATACTTGTCCATAGGTATGCACCCATGACTGTTAAATGTATTTCTCTCTGTCACCTTGCTTCTTGTCCTAAGCGCCAGTCCTTAAACCATCAACAATGTAAAAAGTATATTTTTCTTGAACTTACCGTGTTTTAAAATGATACATTCCAATGTTATAAATCGCATCCGTTCGAGATGGCATCAGACTGTGTGCCATTTTGTAATCATCCAATGCCAATAAGGTGTCTCCACGCTACGAATAAATTATGAACGGGATAATAATAAAACATTAAAAAGTACGTCTAACATCAACTGACGATAACCCAAAACTAGTGGCGAAATGTGTACTGAAACCACAAGAACAGCGAAGAGTATCTAAATGAGAAAGTTGGCAATTTTCAAGCAGGTAGACTGTCTGTCTTGTCTGTCAGCTTGACAGAAAATCACATCAGACCCTAATATTCTTGCTACTGTATCAGGTGATATTATTAAGTTTATTAACACCCCACTAGTACAATATTCATACCCTCAGAATTCTATATGTAGGGAGCATCATCACCAGGCGAAAGAAGAGAATCACTTCTTGAAAAATCGGTTTTATGTGCCTATGTGTATATGAACCTGGAGAGTTTATTTCACCAATTTTTACTGTTCCAAAGAGTGAAGGCAATAATAGGCTAATATTAAATTTAAAACGTCTCAACCAGTATGTTCAGTATGTCCATTTCAAGATGGAGACCATTCACTCAATACTAAATTTCGTCACACCACAGTGTTGGGTGGCACCAATTGATAGAAAGGACGCTTACCATAGTGTTAAGATGCATCCTGACTGCCAGAAATATATGAAGTTTTATTACAACCAATCTTTATATCAGTATTTCACATATGCTAATGGAGCTCCACTAAAGATTTTCAAAAGCAGGGTTTTAATTTTAATTTTATCTTTAGTCTCTATGTTAGCGCTAATATTCCCCTCTAATTTCAAAGCTTTATGATCTTTCTTTCATGTCCATGTCGCTTATCGGTCCATCTTCTGCACATAAAATAACATTCCTTGGCTGAGCCAAGCCAGTCCAGATCTTGCATGCCTAGCCCCAAACCAAAGAAAATCAACCAATCATTTGTTGCAGAAGTGTCGGCTATTCAAATGTTTCCTGCCTTCTGATAGGTCAACTCTGCCCATACTTTATGCATTTGGGGCTAGTTGAAACTACTGACGTAGTAAAAGTAGTATCCCAGCAGGGATAGTCTGCACGCAGACTACGTTACGTAGGACATGTATTTTCATACATTCGTTACATCAAGGGCTCGCAATAGAATAATTATTGCATAATTGCAATATTGCATAAGCATAATATATGGGTTACCTATGTATTTTCTAAAAATGAGTTACTCATTATTTTATAAGTTACTGCTGCTTTAATAAACTCGTAGTAGTAGTAGTAGTAGTAGTAGTAGTAGTAGTAGTAGTAGTAGTAGTAGTAGTAGTAGTAGTAGTAATAGTAGCTAGTTTTCAAGCTCAAGATTAGTACGGAGAGTAAACAAAACTGCTTGTCTACAGCACTCACGTCTTCCTATTGCAATGTGTAGAATACATTTGCAGTCCTGTTGATCCCTTCGTAAGAATTGACATTATCACAAGGGATAAATCAACTTAAAGTAAAGCTATAATTATGAGAAAATGAAACTAGATGCGATTCACCAACAATACCTCTATGTCTCTCAAGGAAAATCCATCAACTGTGTATTTCATAGCATCCATTATCGGACGGTAACCTGTACAAAAATAATATATCATATTAATGCACGTACTGCAATTGTTAAAACAAAGTTATAACAGCAATAGCAGGCGGAGTTAGAGGAGAGGAGGAGACGAAAACGAGGGAACCTCTTGATACCTTTCCAGTAATAGATCTGAAAATTATTTGTCTTGAGGAGAGTCGTTATCCAGGGATGACAAGATTGGTATATAACAAAATATAAATGATATTATTACAGCATTTTAAAAAGACGTAACACAAGAATCTTAGAATATCTTTGTTTAAGCAAGGCGGCGGTCAGGCGCGATAGAAGGAAAGACGACACAAATTGCAGTAAGCTGTTTGTATGACTGGATGTTATAATTCGAGAGTAAATGCCCACAAAAAAGGGATCACAGTATCCAAAATGCTATGACTAGACTTTGGCGAACAAAAGCTTAACCAAACGGATCAGTGAGCAGTGATGCTCGTCTGTGACTGAGTGTTAACTGCAATCGAACACAGCTACTTGAATACGTCCTAAATTGTGCTGTACATACATATATATATATATATACATATATATATAGTGTAACACTAAAACGTCGCTGACACTAGAAACACAATGCTCTATACATAAATATGTAGACATTATTAGATTTGAGTCAAAAGAAAGACTTTTAACCCTTTAAAGGTGGAGTTTTTTTGACCGTAATACACTAAAGTTGGTCATCGATTTCAATTATCAATAACTTTAATGACATGACCCCTCTGCTAAGGGAACGCTATCAATCCTAGTAGAACTTACTGTTAGCTGCTTTATAAATTTTTCTCTTAAGGATTGAATCTGTAATCGTTCTCTGTTGAGTACAAACCTTAACCTTAAATACACTATAATAAAACCTTTAATTAATATCGGCCTTTCCCTCTTGAAACTGGAAATCTCAATCTCTAACCAATTTTTATAACTAACATTTTGCTTGATTTCCAGCTAATTCTACTATAAACCAGTTTACCTTTGAGTGACCTGGCTTCATCAAATCTCCCCCCCCCCCCCCCCACCTTTTCTTATTCCAAGCACCTCCTCTATCCTGCTTGATGTAAGTATCTTTGCGAGGATCAAAATGTATCTCACTTCTAAATTAAGCGTTATTTACTATACATAAGACGTAAAACACCAAACAGACGAACAGATTTTCCGGCTTAACTAACTAATACAAAGTAGTAGCTTAGAAAAGTCAGCAGTAGCCGAAATGATTAGTTTTATAGACTTTGTATCACTTTCTTAAGGCAGATAATACAAAGCACTACTACCTGAATATTCCACAAAATGCAAACATAAACTATTTTTAACTTCTAATTCTTAATTAAGTAAGCATATCTCTCCCATGATTCAAAATATGGGATTTGCGACCAAACATTTGACTTTCGCGGATGTCGCAAATTTTGCCGGAGAAATTACTGACGTCTGCAGAATTTTCAATTTTCGAACTTTGTTTTCAATTTTCCCAACTTTCTGATAATATTCTATAGGTCCACCAACTTTCAAGTTTCTAGCTGCCCCTCTTTCTATTTTAAGCAGCGAGGTTAAACATCCCCGGTCTTTAAACGTCTTTTAAAAGCCCTCGCTGAGTAGAGTTAACAGGAGCAGTACCAATGATTAATTTATCTGGAAGATCTTATATTCTTCTAGTTGTTTCAGGAGATAGTTTGTGTCCTTTCTGAAAGAAACGTGAAGTAGGGGCATATGGCCAAGACGAACATCAAGAAATTAAGATACTCCCTTTGTAGCTGCAAAGCAATTGGAAATGTCCAATGGATGGAAATTAATTAATTAATATTTATTGTGTTTCGGTTTTGAGCCTTCATCAGTGCCAGACATATACATATTCTCAGCATATATATATCCGGAAAAACTGATTTTAATGTCTTAATATCACATTGAGGTTTCTTCATCATATCACAGTCGCATATTGTCGATTTGTGGAAAGCCAATTGTGATTTGGCGTTCAAGCCACGGCATCCATATAGCCTCTCAGGAACTGTTTAACAAAGCCAAGTTCTGAACCGGATTCTAGGTACACGTAATCGTAACTTCAGTATCAAAACAAAACACAATCACCACATTTGAAGTTCTTCTTATGTGTTACTGGTATGTTCAGAGAAGTATAACTTTGGATCTTAGTCTAAAATTCCTAGTGCTTCACAAAGGGTGACGTGTAGGAAATGTTTGAAAGTCCTGATCTTAGCAGCTTTTTTCTTCCGCAGATTGCAAAATCCTCGTAAAATAAATACGATTTATAATTTTTAACTTATAATCAGTAGAATCAGCGTCATAATAATCACCATCTGTGCAGGATGTAGAGACGCAAGCACGCATGCACATTTCATAGTAAAGTATCAATACGTCTTTATTGCAAAAATAGTTCCGTATTTCATTATTCATCTGATGCTTTTCTATCGCCTTTAAGGTTATTTGCTTCATAAATCTCGAGAAATATGAGTTGCGATGTAGTATGATTGTTAGACGTGAGTTCATCGATTGATCAACTTTCGTAAATCGATAATTATAATCGTTCTCGGTAACATGATAATTATTTAGACAAGTATCTAGAGGGATGCGTCCCGCATTTGGTCTCTGTTATGTCAATATCGTTTAGATCTGCAAAACCTTTGCAGAAACACTGCGACAAGTTTTAAAAACTGCCTTTTATTTTTTAGTTAGCCTGTTACGTTTGGGGACTTCTCTGTTCAGTTAGGGTAGTTTCAATGTGAGGCCCACTGCTGATCAGGGATATTTGATTGAGAGACTGCTAAGTTTAAAAATTGAGTACTGGGTTTAATTAACAACGTTTAGACTCGGCATGGGTAAAACTTGGAAAGGGCTGAGAGTAAAGAATATTGCCTTCGATTACACGAATACAATACTTGCACTGTGCGCTGCTGTGCTTGCACACAATTGTGTCACCTTGATAAGTGCATTGTGTACCTACTGTACGTCTTACTAACGGTGACTTATGCTAACAAAACAGCTTCTTAATCAATCTGAGCCCGTCAACCAGTGTGATGCTCCTTCACAAAATCTAGTATGTAAGGAGCATGGAAAACAATAATTCGTATACCGTTTTTTGCTCGAAAATAAGCCGCGCATTTTTTGGCCTATTTTGAAACGCTTATTTTCGAGGTGTTTTCGGAAAAGAAATTTGAAAAATAACAAGACAGGAATAATAACACTGCTTATAAAATGTTTGTCAAATATTTCCCAAGTAGAAATACCCTGTTTTGCAGCACAACACCCATGTCATCGTCTGAAATGTCTAAAACGTCATCAATGACAATTCGCTACGGTTTCCCTCCCATATATCGCCTTCCATGTCAATGCAGACACTGCCTGAGCCCCCTCTTTTCTCTTTAATTGTTCGTAATCTATTTCATCCGGGCTTAATCAATTCTAGAACTGACGACTTACTATCGTACAAGGAATATGCGTATCAGACTATTTTAGATGTCGGCCTATTTTTGAAGAAACACGGTAAAAATTGCGAATAAACGCCCCGCAAGAACATCGGCATGGGCTAATTATAAAGGGGTATATGTTGGGGGTCACATTCGTTAAGGGTTTTATATCTGCAACTCCGAGTTAAATTACAACATTTAACCAGATGCTTAATCCAAGGCCTATTAAGGGAAGGCTTCTATCTGGGGGCCATCAGGTATACAAAACTGAGACTTGCTGTAATGCTCTGACTAAACACCAGGACATTTATCAAGCTTTAGACAAAAAAAGCGCGTGCGTTCATCATGTTAATTTATTTTCCAAATTCCCGTTGTCCTTTTCATCAATAATTGACCATGAATGGGAGGAGAGGGAGCTTATTGAGCCCTTACACAAAATAGGAGTTTTTATCCAAAGGAAAGCTTAAACCAGAGCAATAGTTCGAAGCATTACGGATTCAATAAATAGATATCAATAGTAGATAGAACAGTGAAAGTTTGATTCTAGCTAGTCTATCTACTATTTCTATGCTGTATTTTAACTTTTATATATATATATATATAATAAATGTAGTTTGTAGTTTTTGAGAATATAAATCTGATGAAGATAACATCGAAATGTTAAGATAATGTGTATTTTTTTAGCTGTATATACACATATATATATATACATATATACATATATATGTATAACGAAGGCAGAGAAGAAACAACAAGGTGTTCAACTGATCAGTGCCAAAAGAAGGAAACTATGTTTCCAAAGTGTTAATACTTTCATTCTATATATAATTTATAATTTTATGGGGTTTTTTATCTGTTTTTAGATGTATATCTTCCCGCCGTTTGAGGATCTTTGCATGAACCTGCTACTTAGGTGGCCATCGAGCGTAGCTTTTTGGTGATATAGAAATTGTTGCGAGGGGACTTTCTATTTCAACCAGAAAACGTTTAGAATTATGATTTTGTGTTACAACGCACAAAGGATTCCCCAAACCATGTGTTTTTTTAATATGTTCTTCTGTACCGCTCATTCTCTATAATCAGAACTGTTAGATTAAGTTGAAGCCAAAATTTCCAAGTTTAGGTAAAAAAAATCGAAGTGTTAAAAGGTTAGGTCACAAATTTGCATTTTCACGTCAAGTTTTGGTTGCTCTGGTTATTTCGTCGAAAATTGTCAATGCTATTATAGACGGGACTATTTTTGTAATTTAAGAAAGCAACAAATGGAGATTTTAAGCGAATATGCTGCGTGGTACAGTGCATCGTCAATTATCCGAATATCGATCATCCGGAATTAGATTATCCAGACGTCGTAAAAATTTCAAATGTTTGCTTGCGCGTCAGTAAATTTATGCAGATTGGTGTGTAGCGATGCTGCAAAATTGCCAAAGCCCGCTGTTTAAAACAAATGCTTTCAATCACACATCCACCGCACCCACATCCAAAACAGCAGTCGCTCCGTTGATATGAGCGCTGAGTTAAACTCCTCTTTCATTCAAAGCTGTATCACGCAATATTTGATACATTACATTACATTACATTACATTACATTATATTATATTATATTATATTATATTATATTATATTATATTATATTATATTATATTATATTATATTATATTGTATTATATTATAAAGCTACAAAAATACACATATTTATGCTTGGATATTATTGTCATCAGATTGACTAAAGTTTTTTTAGATGTATCCTTCTGTCATATATTCTAAGTAATCTCAACCACGTTTTGCTGCTGTTGTGGTTTGGTTCTGTAAGACACTGTTTCACATCCTGTCACATTATATTACCACCCCATCCCCCCATCCCCCTCATGTACTACAAAATTTCCATCCATGGTGTGCAAAGGTATAGTGCATTGTGTCTCTGTATCAATAATAAAGAAATGCAACCAGGGATTAAACTCTAAAGATATCTAATGGCAAGGTATAGAACAAAAAGTTAGCAGTGTAGGGAAACACCATTTATCTTTTTCTTTGGCTCTGGTATTTTAAAATCAATTAGTTTGTCGGGAAATATGCCGATAAAAATGTATTTTACTGGAAAATCTTACCTGTCCTCTTAGTACAAATTCGACCCCCTAGTACCCTCACCTCGACATTACCCCTTTAAAATCTCATTATCCTGTGGGAGGTCCCATAGAGAAGGACTGCTGTAAAGCAGTTGGACTCCTTCACTTACTCTATTGAAAGGGCTTAAACTTCCAAGGAATATGCTATGTGCACGATTTATAACTTAAGTATTTTAATGTATGCAGA
Source organism: Alatinidae sp. Z8VKAUB7J3 (assembly GCA_010016025.2). Lineage (NCBI taxonomy): Eukaryota > Metazoa > Cnidaria > Cubozoa > Carybdeida > Alatinidae > Alatinidae sp. Z8VKAUB7J3. The sequence continues at coordinate 137,328,462 of JAAAKM020073195.1, forward strand.
TAAAATGAGTTTTTTGGGTTTTTTTGAGCAGATAGTTTATTCCTAATATGCTTCATGACTCCAGTTATAATAAATTCCCAACATTTCTTAGGGTCTTGCTCTTTCCTCACTGCATTTGTTGTGGTCAGGTTTTTTGTGTCCTTCATGTGTGGTCTCTACACCATTCATCATGTATATGATATGATATATATTCAGTATATATGTGATAAATATAATTGTACAACATTCATTAATATACTCTTATTGATGTTTATTCAGCTTGATGGGACATCCAGCCAACTACTTCCACATATTACAATTCATGACAAAATATAAATCATAGGTTCAGTATGTATACGGTATGCTCAATTCAAATTCTCTATAAGTATACCGTAAATTACCGATTAAATACCCAGGACTCAAATAAGCGACCATGATCAAATAAGCGTCGAGTTTGGGAAAAATGTTCCTCACAAGCACTCAGGTCCAAATAAGCGCCCAGGTCCAAATAAGCGCCGAGGTCTAGACAGTGAAGACTTGGATGCAGCAGCTCCAGAGTTTACGCTTTTAGATGAAGATACAGAGGACGATGAAAATGTATTGATTGATTGATTGATTGAATGTTATGCTATCAATCTATTCTATAGAAAAATTATGTATGTTTAGTTATCTGATTTTCCTTTCCTTAATAAGCGCCCAGGTCCAAATAAGCACCCAGGTCTGGACAGCGAAGACTTGGATGCAGCAGCTTCAGAGTTTACGCTTTTAGATGAAGATACAGAGGACGATGAAGATGTATTGATTGCTCGATTGAACGTTATGTTTTCAATCTATTCTATAGAAAGATGATGTATGTTTAGTTATCTGTTTTTCCTTTCCTTAATAAGCGCCCAGGTCTTAATAAGCGCTCACCCAAAAACCTGTTTTAAAGAAACGTCCAGGGCGCTTAATCGGTCATTTACGGTATGTCTATATAAATATGTTTACTTCTACCACTGACGAAGGCTCAAAGCCAAAATACAATAAATTTTAATTAATTAATTTTTCCGTACCTACTGAGTAGAGGAGGGATTCGCCGTAGATTGACAATCAAAATTTCCAGTTGAAAATTTTGGGACAGATGGTTTAATTGATGAGGTGCTGGTTTTCAAATTATGAAGTCGTGGCTTCGAAACCCCTCGGCCTCCTGGAATTGCACGACCTTACACGACCTAATGATTGCTAAACGAACGCCTCAACCATTGGATCGTCATATACACATATTTAGCTTGCTTCATAGCAAAGATTCTATCAGCCTCTTTACTCTGTGCTGCACTGATGAGCCCACAAAGGGAGAAACAGTGCTGTCTGCAGATTGAGTATACATGTATACATAAAGCTCAAAAAATACACATTATCGTATAAGATTTAATATTTTGTCCAGGAGTCTCCTAGGATGAATTATTCCTTAATCAAACAACAGCATTGATATTCCATGGACCACAGTACTTTCGAATATTAGTAACTTTTTTGTTTGACATTTGAAATATTGAATCCTAAAACACTCACAAATAACCTAACATAAGATTAAAAATATGTGTTCGTTAGCTGATGGTTTTCCTGGTAATTGGCAACACGAAACCCTTTTGCAGTGCTACTTTTCCATATTTGCTAGTTCATTAGTAGTTATTTTCTTCCGATTAGACTCCTAATGTCATTTACCAAGAAAGGTTTTATGTATTGAGATACCTCAAAACAGGATATCTTATATATAAAATTTTCCCTTGCATTAGAAATTGATGTTCTACTATGTATTTGAAATATAACTTTGAAAGCCTGGTGTGGTGGAATTTTTAATCCGAAGTTATTTATCGAACTTATTTTGGAAAATACAAAAGATGAAGAACAACTATCCATAAAAGTTGAAAATTTGAATCAATACCAGAGTGGGGAAAGTCAAACATTTCTGAACACCTAATTTTTGGAATACTTCATCCTAACTCACTCCAAATTCAATTGTCTTCTATTTGAGACGGGACAATGCATCACCTTGGAAATTTTGGAGCCGTAAGTACCATAATTGTAAAAGTTATGCCAAAAATGTGAAATTCAGGATTTTCAATTTTACATTTTGGGGCATTCTTAAAAAACAGAGATAAAAGAGTGGCCGTTGCTCTCCTCAGTTTCTGTACCATAAATCAATAGTCAAGCCACAGAGGAGGAATGTGGTCAAGCGACGACGCACCTCAATGTATGAAAATAACAGGCATCTTCATTTCATGATAATTTTACACGAGGGACTATGCACATGGTTTGATGTCAAGTTGCAAACCAAAACAGAGGAAAATTCTGCAGAGGGAAGGTTGTCAAGTTACGGTACCCAGTTTGACAATTCTTACTAAGGTACGAAAAGGTATTTCCTATAAACTGTAAATCAAAACGGCATTTGGATATTGAAGTGAAGTGGAGACCCTGCTTTGAATTATATTTAACTTTGCGATTTTTAGCAAAAATTGCGAAAATCGCAAAATTTTATACCTTTAAGGTAGTTATGAGAGATATGATTCAGGTAGTGGCCAAGAAGCAGGACAAGGAAGAGTTGCAGCTGCTCTTTGTTGACTATTCTAAGGCGCTTGATTCTGTATTCCATGATAACCTGTGTTAGGTCTCAAGAAGTTTGACGTACCGCATCGTCTCATCTGGATGGTAAAAATTGCGAAAATTGCAAAATTTTATACCTTTAAGATAGTTATAAGGGATATGATACAGGAAGTGACCAAGAAGCAGGACAAGGAAGAGTTGCAGCTGCTCTTTGTCGACTATTCTAAGGCGCTTGATTCTGTATTCCATGATAACCTTTGTTAGGTCTCAAGAAGCTTGACCAACCGCATCGTCTCATCTGGATGGTAAAGAACCATCCAGATAGAGGACTAGAAGTTAGACCCTTTCCGATTTGAGAAAGGAGTGAGAAAAGAATGCCCATCTTACCTTTGCTGTTCAATATAGCAGGCGCATACATCGCGAATTTTGGCATTTTCTCAAGCACTAAGGCTGGCAAAAAAGGACAAAAAAATTGGTCCATCAGGAAGGTCCGTCAATTTTGATGTTGATGTGTTTATGATGAAGATTGATGCCTTGCAAGACTATTCCACGTAAAATCAGTTTCTTGGTTTTAGTTTAGGAGATATAGTGAAATAGTGAATAGAAGAGTGTAGTCGAACATGGCAGAAGAGCGCCCCAATAAAATTATTGGAGGTAGAGCTGTATCAAACATCGGATACGCCGACGGCACCAAGCTAGTAAGTACCACCAAAGAAGAAATAGAGGGCATTCAAGAATAACTGAGAAGAGTAAGCCTAGGCATGGATGTTAATATCAATAGTGCGGAAACATCAGCAATGACTATACATAGAGAGGGAAATGTCAAGGTTCAAAATGTAGAGAAAAATGAAACGTCAATAAGTTTAAATTCCTAAGGTATTATGTCACAACGGAAGGAGAGAGCACTACCTAGATCAGATCTAGGCTCAGCCAGGCAAAAACTGTGGCCAGAGCAGAACAAAGTTATTACAAAAGAACTAATAAGGGGCAGAATCCACCCCCCATAAGGTAAGGTAGGGTTAATACAAACATTAAGGGGAGAATGAATTTAAAAGGTTTCTGTGACTGCCCAAGTTTGTTCTTAGCTGTGAAGGAAAGGAAAATATTTTATACCTGTACACATTGTACTCATGTGATATTTCAAAATTAAATTGTGTATTCAAAGTTCAACTGTAGTGTGTACATTCGATGCAGTTTTGTTAACCGGAGGTGCCTTCTTGTAAGAAGTAGTCCTGAGTAAAGAACCCTTTCAAATGACACAGTGTCATACCTGTACAGTAGGACTCTTACTCGAAACCCATGTATAATAACTCTAACAACCTGACCAATATAGGAGTCTAGAGCATTTAGATTGTGAATCCACTGCCCATTCTACTTACTTGATGTCTCTCTTACAATAATTGGAACGCTTTTCATGAAATATTGTAGGGTCTCTGCCAATCTGCACTTACTGTGGTAAGTACTACATGTATGTAGACACATATATTTATCTATGTATACAAGCCATGTGCTTATTTAAAGAAGCTCTCGATGCTATTACAAAGCACTTTATAAGAATGACATATAACATAACTAAACCTATTTTAATAGGCATAATAAGGGGCAATATATTTTTAAATTACATACTTTGGTAGCATGCAATAGCTTTGAATACTTTTATGCAGCAAATATTTGTAATTTACTAAGCTTTGGGTTAGGACACAGATAATGTTACATTAGAAAATCAGACCATTGACTTCAGACTGCCAGTAGACCAAAAATGTTCAGTGTTAAAGGCTTATAATGTGTTTTAAAGTTTAAATCACATGTACACAATTTTAAAGTACCGAGTGTTATTTTATAGCAATCAGGCATTTGCACTAGCAAGTAGCATACACAAATGCTATAGGAAGCACCAGGTATCACATGTTGATATAAATCCCCAAATGAACACCTTTTATGAAAAGCTGAAACTGGTGTTTGAAACATTAAGAGAGAGTAATAGAATGCAATTTCCTGGCCATCATTTGGGATCTAAGCAAAATTTCGGTATGTCTAACTTATTTCACTAAAAATCCCCCCCCCTTCATCCTGATAAACATCATAAACCTTTAGACATAAATATGTGAATTAGCAATAAACAAGAAAAAGTTGAAATATAACCTGTCAACTAGAAGAATATCACAGAAAAAAAAAGTGCAAGTTGGTTCTTAGTGCTATGATGTATATATATTTGTTATGTCTGTAAATACATCACAAATAGTTTTATTCTGTATATTAAGTAGTAAAAAAAGGAAATAGTTCTAATAAATAATTATAACAATAAATAATCCTTCTTTGAAGATACAGCTTTGTGTGCTCCCAGAGCCATGTGCCAACTTTATTCCAACCCCTAAGTGACAAGGGGTTGGGGTCCAGGGCATAATTCGTTCCAAAGATATTGCATGGAAATATTCACAAATTTTTTTTAAAAAATAGGGAATTAGCTGAAAAATAATCATATCTAAGGTACAGAACCATAATTGAAAAAAAAAGAAAACCTGTTTAAGAAACTGAACCCTTGCCATCATTGTTACAGCAGTAGCCGCAACCGAGTAAAGAGCGAACCACATCCCAAAAGTTGAAAAACATGTTTTTAAAAAACTGCCATGTGAAAAAAACTGCCATCATACACTGAATCAGGAATGATAACTATTATTTTGGTTAATCTTAAAAGTAAAAATTTATTGTGAAATGAAATTTGTAGGAATTATGAAAAAGAGCATGAAACCCCTTAAAAACCGCGTCAGATCGAAACAAAAAGTGTATCATTGGAAGTAGTATGGTTGAAAACCCATAGAAGGACAATTACAGCCCTTCACCTCGAACGCAAAGAAAACTCCCTTTTTTGAATGGATAGCACTGATATGTCTCCTTTTTTTTCTTTTTCATCATTGATAGCAAATGACCAGAGCCTCATAGAGAGATGCACATCGGAGTATCGGTATACTCTGTTTTTTTCAGCCATTTTCTAGGCTCGGGAAAGAATAAAACGGACCCTATACTAGGTAGTGGTGTCTACAGAGTCCCATGTTCATGTAGAAAATTTTTCGTTGGAAGTCCTGATGTATAAATCGATTTTGATATCTACTGTTTAATACTGTAGTTTATTATACAGATAACAATGAAACAAGTACCTGAAAATTTGAAAGAACTATAGGGCCATATGTTATTCGCTGAAGAGCTATGTGGTAATCATTACTGGTTTAATTTTACACTTTCCCAACATAAATACAACACCTAATCTACTCTTGTTAAGACGTATATCAGCATGTTAAACCAGTGATCTTTGACTAGATTGAAGTTTTCTGGTTAAAGAAACAAAATGTTTTATCGAAGTCTTAGGAATACTAGGTGAAAGTTAACCTGTTTCGACTTTCCAGTTGTCGTATCTAAACCGCCCAGTCCATTTTCAGGGTCAAATAGACAACTTTTATATCGTGTCAATAACTGATAGACTGGGGGCGGGGGAGCGGTAATTATTGGAGGAGAAGTCATTGTATATTCACTAGTCCAAATATTATTTAAAGTTGTAATGAAAATATGCACTGGAGTTAAGATTTAAGAAGTATAATACAGTTTTACTTTTAGCATAAACTATAAATTCTACAGTTTATGCAAATATATTTTTATCTACTGATTGGTTACATAAATTGCGTAAGCTATGGGAAACTGTAATTAATTAATGCTTATTAATTAATCCAATTAATTAAATGTCTTACTGATCAATCAATACTCAATTATGCAGACAAGGTGAAAAGGGTGTAAGGTGTGTCATAACCTGCTACCTTGATGACCTACAAATTTATCTTGTATGTCAAATCAGTATCCTTGCAAAAACTATGTCCTTAACATATTTATTCAAATGGTTATTGAAGAAAATGTGATTTTTACTTTATAATTTGGTCACTTTTGATAAAATTATTGCAGGTGGAAACGGTCATTGACAGAAAATGTTGCTAGTGCCTCTCCTTGGCAACCTTCACCTTCACCCTATACCTCCCAGGGTGCACAAGGCTCGGCTTTGAAAGTTACGTTTCAAATCACTGTCAAAGCTTGGTTATTTTACAGGATACTATCAAAACAAACATTAGGTCTACTGTATCTGTAATGATGTCAACTTATAACACTACGCATCAATTTAGTTACAGCTTGTCTTGCCCTATTACCTAAAATGAACAAAGTCATTTATAAAATACCATGTACTAAATTACTAAAAATTGTCACTAGTCTGTGGCAGAAAAATTTTGGGGAGTAGCGTAACGTTGGAGTTACGCTTAAAATTAAAAAACTGTGCCGAGACATTTAGTTTAAAATCGAGGACAGAGGTGAAACAAATTGTCAGTTCATTTAAGTTAAGTTTCTGGGAAAAGAGTTTTTTTGGACGTTAATGGCTTATGTGAGTTCAGAAGCAAATCAGGCACATAAGGGTTTCTTTCTCCTTTTATTTATTCATCTTTTTTTATGTCGTTGCTCCAGATGTAGAAACTTGATTATTTAAGAAGCATCGTCCAACAGCAAAATAATCTCAGGACTCTAAACTATCTGGTATTGTTTAGTGTTCACAATATTTTAAAGATGACTTTGCTAAATGCATTGTTTATAGAGCTCGGTAGTTTTCTTGAAAACTTTTACAGAAGAACGTAAAAGCCACTAGTGGATCAGAATTGGATTCTACAACCTTGATAAATAGCATTTTGAGCTCGGTTATATAAAATATTTCTAAAATTGAAAACAGCTCAGAGTTGGATGTAGGATAAGTAACCATGTTTTAGCAGGATACAAACATCAAGTTATATATTTACATTTACGTCGTCCTTAAAACTGATGATTTCATATTCCACCCTCCTCATTGTTGTCAAAAAAACCGCTAGATTCTATTGTTACACAGAATGGACCACTTCTAACTTACAACTTTTCCGCTTCATAAATTATTGCGGCATATTTGGTGAGTGCAATAAATTATAAAGTAAAATTAAGGACACCAGCACTTCTTTTGAGGACATACAAAACACACAGTAATGATGATCTATTCAAAGTTGATATACACACATTTTCGTGAGAATATAAACTCATATTTATTCTAATTTAATAGAAAAGTAATAATGCTCAACTTTGTCAAATGAAGTTTAACTGCCACTGACCTATCAATTTGTTTCTGATTTATTCTTGTTTGTTATGTACGTGTGCATCTCGTGACTATTGCAGGGACGTGATGTGACAAAAACAGCTACGCATGCAAGAGGAAAATTATCACAACATACGGAAGCAGAGATTGCGATAGGTATGTTAGGTTAAAGGGGAAAACTAGGATGAAGCTCCAGTTAACTTAGAACCACCCACATTCTTTTAAAAAAAGTTGTCCGTAGTTCCTCTCTTTTGACGTAAAAACATATCTTATTGTCAAGTATTTCTTCATAATCTATTAAAAAATAATGAATGTTTATTACGAATATTGGAAGATAAACAACCAGAGATAACAAAATTAATGGGCGTGCCTCAGCTCTCATAGCCACCCATTTCCGAGGCACTTAAAGAGTAGTCTCTTGTAACAGAAGATCATAAACATAACAACATCCTGTATTATTAAGCCCTAACAAAGTTTTGTCGCCCATGTTCCATTTCTTGCCCTAAAGGTTCTGAGGACTACCTACTTTTGACTTTAATTTTAATTTTTGGTCACCGGATATGTGTATGTTGATAAAAAAATTACATCAAATCCTCTCTGCTATGCTTTGGAAACGTGGTAGTAAGTTCGAAAAGCAAAAATAGACTCTATATCAAAGTGCAATGTTAATTTTGATAACACGTCAATTTGTTAAGAAAATCAAATAACGCGTTTCACTAAGTACTTAACACAGATAAATGACCTTATAAACTATACAGACTATTACTAAAACGTCATGTGGATTGATAGCCATAGTTCACGAAAACCCCCTCAATATAGTAAACAGTATCATTTCAAAGCAGACTTTCCTTACTACTTTATGCTGCAAAGTTGCATGGAATGTTGGGTGGTAAAGTCCTACGAACATAACCGTAAGGCATTCAAATCTTAAAATTAAATAGATCTCGCAGGAATTATCATTTGACAGATATGAGTCTGAACGATATGACCCCATGTTTTCTATGTTGGTCCTTTTTCGTCATTTATTTTATTGATATAGAATAAAAAAAAAGATTTGGGTCTTTTGACATATAATAGCACCGTGAGGTAAATACGAAATCTTACAAGTATGAAGAAAGGCATTATTGGATAGTGGTATGAAAGATAGTAGTATGAAGGATAGTAGTATGAAGGATAGTAGTATGAAGGATACTAGTATGAAGGATAGTGGTATGAAGGATAGTAGTATGAAGGATAGTAGTATGGAGGATAGTAGTATGAAGGATAGTACGTTTACTCAAAATGGTGGCTGCCAATCAAGCGTTCAAAGGCACCTCTAAGTGAGTATGAAGGGGGAAATATTTCATCCATATTTTATAAAGGTCAGCGTGTACAGGCAATAATAGGCAATACTTTTTAAAGAACGGTGTTGAAGTAGAATGATAAAGTTTTTGATCAGCTCAAGCTTAAGGCCTTTAGAAGATTGCAATATAGACTACTCACCATGGTTGGAAGATAATAAATTGACGGCATAAAATTTATAGAGAAGTGGTACTGTATTTCAATACAAATAATCATCTCCTCCTACAAGGAGTAGACCCATGATAAGTACAATAATTTATTTAATCGAATTACTTATACAAGGAATGCTTAAAATAATCCCAGTTAGTTTGTCTTAAGCTAAAAGAGGATTTTCTCAGATGAATTTAGTGTACTCCAATCTTCGCAGTAGATTGGCACTAGCAAACATGCACCCTCAATTTATTTTGTTTCGACGACTACCTCTGCACATCTTGCAAGCCCCTATCCATAACTGGCTACTGCAGCACAGCTCTGTATTTTATTCATTATATTCTTGGGTGCCTAATAGACGGGGGGCCGGAAAAATCAAAAAAACTTAATAAACGGGGGCGTTGGAATAGCCTGGGTGTTGGAATAGCTGGGGGGTTGGAAAATGACCAAAAAGGAAGTCAAGAGGCAATGTTTACAATTAAGTGCAACTCGCTAATGTTGGTCTTCACACTTCTTCGAGCCTGGTAAAAGGCCACTGTCATCTTTTTGATGTGTAATTTACATATTTTAATAAAGCCATTTTCTACTTTCCCGCCAAAGTACGTCCCCCAAAAAGTGTCATGTGTAGGAGATTACGTAAAAATTAATAGGCGGGGGGGGAATAAGAATGTCCTGGGTGGAAAATTTTTGAAAAATTAATTTTAGTGAATGCCATATAGTTTGAAAATAATGCGCAATGTGAGGTTTCCACCGCAAAACTATGTTAAACATATTCAGTCCTTTTGTTTCCAGAGTAGGTTCAACAGTTTGAAAAGGTGAGGACATATTTACTTATTTTATCTTCTTTATGTCTTCTTTTAAAATTCTGACGTTTTTTCTTGTTCTACTATTTTTTTCATTTATATAATAATTTTTTATGTAGCGATATTTGTAATGTTGAGAGCCTCCTAGATCTTTTTATTTCCCGAGCAGGTAAACAAAGACCAAACGAATCAGGTCACTCGTCTCTTATAAAATTCTGATTATCATTGTTGCTGTTATGATTGATATTATGTTTTTTATTCGTATTTGATATTAATGTAGTTTCTGAAACTCTATTTATTGTAATTGAGTGATTTTTGCTGCTTAATTTATCATTATGATATTTGCTAGTTTGTCACATATTTCTATTTAGAATAGTATAATGGATATAATTGCTTCCCGGGTAGATAGATAATCAAAGGAAAGATTGAAAAGGTGAGGACGTGTTTCTCTTACCATTGTGTTTTCTTTTCACGTCTGATAATTTCTAATTTTTTGTATTGAAGTTTCACATTATATGTTCATGTGTTCGATTTAGTATTTCGTTGATGTTGTATGATGTTTCTAAGGTTATTTTGTGACTTTTTCTTGTTGAGTAGCTAGACACAAGAAGGATTGGACAAGGTTAGGACTATTGTTAGAATGCGTTTTTTATGTATTTACTTGAAGTAGTATGTTGATATTCAATTTAGTTAAATATAAAATTAAATTGTTAAATTCACTGTTAACTGTATAATGCATATATTTTCTTCCCCGAATAGATATTGAAAAAAGAATAGATTTTCGTATTATTTTTGTTGATATTTGATAGCAAATATGGTATGTTGATATTCTGTTTATAATTGAGAGGTCTGTTGTAGCTATAATTGTCATTGGATGTTGTTTTTGTTCAATTTATATATTTGCTTCCAGATTAGGTACATAAAAGCAAAGAAGATTTGGAGGGTGAGGACTTGGTGTTTTCTTGTAGCTTTGTTAATATTGAACCTTTAAATTTTTGTACTTTCAATAAAAATTACACCCTTAAGCTCTCTCTTGGAACAAAATCCTACAACTAAAATGTATAAATAGAATACACGCTCATTTAATATCATTAAAATATCAAAGGCCTTAAACTTTTGTCAATGTATGCTTGATTTATAAAGCCTCTTTACCACTTGCGTTATATTGTACTCGCGTAAATATTTTGCCTCTTTAAATTATATCTTCAAATGGTTTGTATGTAGTACAAATTAAAAAATTTTGCACGAAGTGGGGGAAATATTGTGTACTTAAAAGCTTTTTTCGACTGACACTCCTCGGAGTACAATCGCCAGAAATGATCGAAATGAGGCGTAGGAGAGAAATTGAACCGACTGAATAGTTTGTGTTTTTGGACCAATCAGCGTCCACTACAACTAGCTTAACTAAATTCTGGTTGGCTCTTTAAAAATTCAATTGAGTTTACTCTTCCTATCATGTCGATCATTTCTCACGATTGTACTCTGAGGAATGTCAGATGGTAAAAGTTTTTAAGTACATAATGCTTTTGCTAATTCGTGCAATATAATTGCGTCTTCCTTTTTTTTGTATTAAGGTACAAATTAAGTATTTAAAGATAGTTTGGGAGATCAAAGTAAAGGCAACCTTTGAAATTTCTTGTTGTCAATATTAAACAACCATTATGAATATAACATTCAAAACGAACACTGGGATACGTACAGAAATTTTATTACACAAAATATTTACAATAGCTTTGAAGGATATAAAATCGTTTTTTCTGAACCTTCACGACTCTTTGTACCACCTCTCTACAATATTTTTCCAGGATTAGTTTTGATTGTAGCCTGCGGCTCTTATTCAGCAGAAGAGAGTATTCTGTTTTATGTGATAACTTGGAAGATTCACGGGCTTTGGTATAACAGCACGACGTCTTCTACTGATCATTTTTGCACTACGGCCTAACAGCTTGAGTTCTCATTTAACTCAATACAATCCTTAATAGGTTCCAGATCCCTTGACAACTTTGCGGAGCCAAGATTGCGGACCACTGATTATGATTATGATGTTGATAATGCCATTAATGGACGATGATGATATTGATGATGATGATGATGATGATGACAATGGTTATTATTATGATGATGACAATGATATTGATGATGATGATGATGATGATGATGGTGATGATGATAATGATAATGATTTTGATAATAATGACGATATTGATGATGGAGTTGATAATGATGATGATATTGATGATGATATTGATGATGATATAATGATGATGATGATGATGATGATGATTATGTGTGTAATGCTGCTGATTATGATATCCCTCCATATGTAATATAATGGGACTGATGTTGCCACTTTTCGTATTACCTTAAGAATCTCATTGCTTGCTCGGTCTCTGCTGTACTGGCCCTAAGCTAGCATGTTTACTCCAATAGATTCTATTTAACAAGACGCATACGTTTGCCATCATCTCTCGTTTCCGACTAATAATCAGGTCACAATAAAATCGTGGGATTCAGCGCCTTTTCATTATTGCTGATGCGATGCATAGTGTCATAATGAAGGAAATAAGTAAGGAATCGTTTAAATCAATTGGCTAAGGCATGAAAGTCGTTCTCTTTTAAGCATTCACTACCTTCACTGAAGCTGATATTACACTGGGTTATTTATCACTGAGCTCACGTGGTTTGTGTTACTAACCATCATAATAAGCTAAAAACGCACCAGCAACTCTAATCAACTCTTAACGTAAAAAAAACTATTTCTTTGATTTTAATTTAATGCTTACATTCCTTCTACAGATTCCATGTTTGGCTTCGACGCTAACAGTAGACTTGTATTACGTATCCTGGTTGCCAGGTTTGGCGGTGTTGCTGTCATATGTGGGCTACAAACAATGTATTTCTACATGGAAGCACTTTGTTAGATATTTGCAATGGTCAGTGTCCACAGTGGCAGGACAAGCGAGGGATGATGAAGTTTTTGAATCCGGTAAGCTGTATTCCTAATGATGTACATAGAGTCAGGCAAGTTTTACAACTTCTTGTTTTGCACTAGTGAATGTTATATTTTGTATAACGTTGTCTATATATTCACTTGGTATTTCATAAGCTTTAATGGACATTATTTACCCCTATTATCTTGTCTCAATCAATTAACTGTCATCGAAGAAAGACAAGTTGTTATAAATCATCAAATGTAGCTACATGTTTTTGTTCTGTTTATCCAAAGATCTTTGTAGTATAAACATATGAACACCTGCCCTCCTTACAACACAAGTAGGTCTCTTTAACCAAGGAAATGAATAACTGTTCAGTGGTAAAAGTAGAATCAAGAACAAAGTGTTTTGAGGCTGCTTATCAACATTAATCGACTTAAATAATTTATAAACATAGTTGAAATTGTATCTTATACTTGTCCGTTCAAAGGTAATGATAATCCCAACTAAACTCTTCCTGAAGCTGAAGGTCACAACCTGTTTTCATATGCTGCACTTGACAAAAGACTGAAATGTTTCTGGAATCTTCTAGATCGATATCTCGCTAGCCAGATTGTAAAGGCATATTATATGTTAATCCAACAACTCTTTATTCTGGCCTGGGTAATAATTGACTACGACGAGTTGTTTGTACTTCAGAGCTTCAAAATTGTGTTGAGCAACCAATTTATTTTGCTGTATGTTTCATCCAGACACTGGTCATAGAAGACAGTCTAGGGTAAGGGGTAAAGGCGTTTCTCGATCAGTTTTATCGGTATGACTGGAATTCAACTCAGCAGAAAACAAAAACATGTTTAGGTAAGGCATTTTTGGTCGCTCGTATCGTCAAAAATTGGGTAGCCTTGTTATGCGTTTTCTGTAACATCCAGTATTGCATGAGTTTTTGACTGCCAAGGTATATATTTCTAGGTGCACAAAAAAAACCTTATACAATAAAAAAAATCAAGGTAATGTCAAGGCAAGTCAAGGTCAAGGCAAATAAAGGGTGTGTTTATGCAAACATTACCTACGTAACTACATAATTGGGATGCAAAATGGAATATAAAGTAACTCCTGCTATGTTGATTAAGGAGCTTAATTGTATAGAGAAAATGCTTACATACCATGGGAGTCGTGAAACCTTCCACCAAGATAGCTACAAGAAGATTTAGTAGTACGTAGTATCAAACTATCCTATATTTATTTATATATATATATATATATATATTCATATATATAATAATAATGAGCATCCATTTGCATCGCAGTCAACAATGGGTACGCCTTTGCAGCCCAGTCAGTTGATATCATCCCATTGCACAGTAGTCGTTATGCGCATCTCTTTCCACTCTAGTCCATCATGAGTATCCCTTTGCACCCAAGTCTACAATGAGTACCTCTCTGCAATCCAGTTATGAGCATTCCTTTGCCACTAGTCAATAATGGGCATGCATGCATTGGCATTGGCACAACAGTCAATAAAAAGCATCCCCTTGCGCCCTACTCAATAAGAAGCACCCCTTTGTATCCTAGTCAATTATGAACATCCCTTTGCTTGCCAGTCAATCATGAGCAACTATTTGCATACCAGACAATAGTGCCCATCCCTTTCCTCCTTGGCAATGGTGCAGATGACCGGTTTTGATGCCCTTTTTCCTATCTCATACAATAGTTTCCAACCCCTTAGATCCATCATTGTTCAGTGTGCATTCGGTTGCGGTACCATGTAGTTAATAACTTCCGCAACAGTAACACAAGGTGGCACTTCAAACAACTAAGTATTCAAGCCAACTGAACTTCTTTTATCACATACACTACACGATTAATTGAGTAATTCTCAAGGAGTACCAGTGTGAATAACGTAAGAGCTAACAGGAAAATAGTAAAAGAAAAGGGGAGGGTCTTTTTGGTATAGTAAGGAGGTAATGCCTGCTGGGATCCTTTTCTTTTGGATGTGGTTTTGTTCCCATCAAAGACATCATTTACACTGAATAAACAAATGTTTACTTTACTTTAAACGGCAGGCAACTCAAAACTTACACAAAAATGTCTGATGAAATTGGTAAAACAAAAATACAACTGTATTCCAAAATCGCTTTTAGAAGATGTGCTTCACTTCTTCCTTCGAATGCTATTTCCTAACTTCGTTGAAAATACGAAAGCCCGGCCTCTATTCTTCCATTTAACTACTGTAACTGTAAGAATACAGTTAAAATATTAGTTTTTGAAAAGAACACTAGAAAAATAGAAAAGAAACAAAACAATTACTGATTACAATGATAAAGAGTACTATGATTCTAGTGATTTCTATTCAATAATCTAGGGATTTTCGTTTAAATTTGGTGATCTTTGTCAAGAATCTAGGGAATTTTCACCAGGCGGCAACCCTGGAGCTAGTGAAGTATTATCGCCAGTTTACTCAAGGCTTCCTCTATCCCTGAATTTTCGGGATTTCCTTGGAAATATATGTGTCTCCCTGAAAAAAATTTTGTTCCCCAAAAATCACCAAATCACGATGTCATCCCTAGCGACTATCCTTAGCAAATATGACTTTACGTGACGTAATTTTTCACAACTCTCTTAATCGTTGATTTTTGTCTCCTGTGTTACTTTACCTAAAAACCAGACCAATACAATTTAAACATAGATGGTTCTTCATATGTTGACATCTTCTGCAGAACATGCCATGTTCTTCATACGTTCTGCAGAACAATTTGGCTTGGCGAAATGACTTGGTGAAATGACGGCTCGTGAAATGACGCAACCCGTGAAATTTGGCTCGTGAAAATGACGGATCTCCAGAAAAAATATTTCACACGTCATCATTCACAATCGAAAGAATCAACGTGGGAATGGGTTAGCTACGTTTTTGGTAGAAAATTTGGCAAAATAGCAAAGGACATTCGGATTATAAAAAAATAGATGGTTATTTAAGCATAGATAGTTGTTCATATGTTGACGAAAGTATCGCTTTCTGTATCAAAATCATTTAATTCGATCAAAACCTTTCAATTTGGGCGTGATATAGAGATTTTCAGTTTTGATGAGATCATCAGGAAGTATGAATTCTGTATTTTCTATTAATTGAATCAGAATTGTCTAAAGGTCGGCATCCAAAAATATCTTAGCCTACATGCTAGAAAAATAATGAAAATCAGTTCAAAGGAATTATCATTTGACTGATCTTGCCGCTTTGGGAATTTCTTTGCTGTCAAGCAGCTTGATTGACAGAATAGCCGAGAGAGGTAACTACATTTGAGTTTCTTATAGAAGCAATTAAACAGAAAAACAAGTTTTTTAGCCGAAAGTAAGGAACAAACCTTAAATACCCCCAGGGCATAGCTTACAACCCTTGTCCTGAGGGATGTGGGGGTTGTTATCCCCAAAGACGTAATTTCTGGATCTTTCAATTACGTTGGACGAAATGGTTATATCAACATTTTGATTCGATGTGTTTGGGGAAATGGTGGGCGTGGGAAGGGGGTTAGTTGTTCTTCCATCAATTTTGACTATTAAAAAAGGCACTAGCTCTTTCAGTTTCCAATTGAATGAGCCCTTTTTGATGTTTCTACGACAAATCTTTCGATACAAAGTGTCCTGGTCTAAACAAAAAAAAAATAGAAACAAACTAATAAGTAATACATTGTGCCCACATCGCTCTTTACTTAGGCAGCGCTATTCCGCTGCCTGTGAAACCTTATTTTCTCCCAGGGTATAACTTACAACCCTCGTCCTATGGGCTTTAGGACGGTTGTCATCCTCAAATACATAGTTTCTAGACCTTTCAACTACGTTGAAAAAAATGGCTGTCTCAAAACTTTGATTAGATATGTTTGGAGAAATGGAGGGCTTGGGAGGGGGATTAGTTGTCCTTCCATCGCTTTCGAATAATAAAATTTGCACTAGCCCTTGCAATTTCCAATCGAAAGAGTCTTTTTTTTAGAAGTTTCTGCAACAACAAATGGCCATTTCAAAATCAGTTTTGTTTCAGGAAAACTACGGGGTGTGGGGGGGACCCAACACTCGATCACTTCTAATCTTATATTAGGTACCAGAACTTCTGGTATCCAATCCAATGAGCCCTATCCGAAGTTTCTATCATCACCCTTTCTAAACAAACTTTATATGCCCCCAGGGCATAACTTAAAACCCTTACTCTGAGGGCCTTGGAGGGTTTTCATCCTCAAAGATATAATTTCCAGACCTTTTAACTACGCTGAACAAAATGGCTATCTTAAAATTTTGATTGGATGTGTTTGGGGAAATAGTGGGCGTAAGAGGGGGGTAGTTCCCCTCTAATCACTTTCCACCTTTGAAAGGGGCACTTTTAGAAGTTTCTACGACAACAAATGGCCATCTAAAAAATTTTATAAGATAAATTTGGCAGGTTCATCCCTTTTATGGAGTTTTGATTGCGATTCTTTTAAAATGATTTGGTAACAGTATCACTTTAATATTCTATTTTAGTTACCAAGAGTACCATACAAAACCTAAGCTTCATGATTAAGACCTTTGTTGGAAGGAAGAAACCAGGGTGAAAAATATGAAACAGAATTGGATCTTGGGCATGGGAGAAAGAGGGTGGCACAGCAATTTTTTCTCCAACATTTTTACAATATCCTTGACTCATTTTGGTTTTCTTTGAAGAAAACATCAAGTTCTAGAATTGCTAAATATACATCACATATTATGCCATTTACACAGATATTGAAAATGAGAATACCCAGTTAATTAGTTCAAATACAATGAAAATATTTACATAAATAGTGGCTGGTATTGCATTTTAAAATTACACATCAAGAGTAAGGAACAACATGGAAGTGTAATCCATTATCAAGGTGTTACTGAGGAAACAATTTTGTATAGGAACTCCATTTACACCTTATGTAAATGCTGTCAAAGTATGAGAGTTAGTAACCAATTCAAAACTACATGTTAACCAATAAAGAAAAAATAACAAAGGAGTATATACGGGAACAGATTATTGTCAAACAATAGCATAGACAAGGGCAACATTTGGAAATGACTGACCAGTGAGAACAAACAAAGTTGACATATTTTCTTTGCACGTGTAATTCCAATGCATGCACAAGCATAATGGGAACTAAAGCTGTGTAACAGAGAACTTGTCAATTACAGTGTGAAAAGCAAGTACCCACAACAAATCTCTCCTCTCCACACACATAACGTCACTTGCTACACCAAAAACCCTACCCGGACTTGATTATTTTCTAGGTTTCTAGGTATAGGGGAAGGAAAATGTGGTAAGTAGCCTGCAGATAGTGATATCAATGCTGATTATACTACGTATGTATACTGGTCACAAAGGCATGTAACTTAGCAGGATTTTTAATTATTAAAGATCACTTGCACTTCTGCTATATCTTTGCAGTACTGGTAGCAACAATATCATAACACTGTCTGAACATGACAAGTACTTTAACAGCCCTCCCCCAGGAATTGTTTTAGAGGAGCCCGTTATAGGCGTAAATATCTGCAGAGAAAGGAAGGAAAAATCATCTGATCGCCATTATCGAAGGAAAAAGACTGAAGCAAGAGCCCGTGTGCGAGAGACGGAGGCCCGAATCCTCTAAGTGAAACAAGTACCATTTGAGAAGGCTCAGAACCTGAGCTACTGGTTTTAGTAAGCTCGGGAACGTGAAACAAAGTCTGAAAAGTCGTTTTTTAAGCCAAAAAGTCCGCGAAATAATTATTTGTGTAAACTTTAGTATATCATTCTTCTTTTGCAATTGTTTGTGATATTCTGCTTTAAACCATCTCTCTGTAAATAGAGCGACCCAAACGATGCGATGGCTCTAGTAAAGGTCTTAAGTCTAAGCTGCTAACCATAGGGAGCAAAGTGAGAAGATGGAAGCGTACACGTTCTTTAAGGGTCAAAACTCTCCAAAAAAGTAAGGCCGAAAGTAAAGCCTCATTCTTGAGGAGTGAAGGTTGGCATTCCGTTCGATTGAAGTAAAGACCATTAAATTTATATACATTTACAGTTTTTAATTCTAACTCTCTTTGGGATGTTTCTATAAGGCTATAAAGTATCTCCGTCCATTCTGTTATTTTTAATTTCGTCTATTACATATTATCTTGCCGAAAGTCCATAGGCGTCATTTTCAAAATGAGGACTAAAAGTTAAAACTATCATCTAACTGATCTGTGTACATTAGTTGCGTTTTAGAAACGTACATACTCCATGGGAAGGGGTGGGGAGGGTGGACTGGATACCTTTGGGTAACAGTTTTTTTTCCAGATC
>JAAAKM020073195.1:137347707-137396491 GCA_010016025.2 Alatinidae sp. Z8VKAUB7J3
GAAAAAACACGCGATAGTTCAAAAAAAAAAAAAAAGAGAAAGGGGGGGGGGGGGGGGGGTGAAAAAAAGAAGATATGTAAAAGGAAGGCAATTCTTTTGGAAGGGAGTGTCTTTGATACCAATTATGGGTAAACTTAATGTACCCCCACCCCCATGTGCAGTTATGATCGATATGCCATAATCTATTTTTATCGAAGTGTAATTTAAATTTTGATTGATGTATATTTATTTAGGTGAAATGAAAGTTCAACAACAACAGCTAATGATTCATTCTTTATACATTGACAGTGACAGTAATAACATGCATATAAATTATACTGTCTACATCCGTAATGTAGATGTTCACTTAAAATAGCCCCATAAAAATCTGAGGATTGCTCTCAATGATCTAAGCTCCAAAATCCCAAGCTCTGTCCTGTGCAATGTGAAAGTGCTTGTTCTGCTAATACTGTGTTTCGATAAGCATAAGTAATGCTTAATAAGCATGCTGCTACCCTTTCAGCCACCTTTTCTGCTGCCGCCCTTTCAGAAAGCTGCCACCATTTTCAACTCCCAACAAGACATCATATTTTATATAATGAAAATTATTTTATAAGAAAATTAAGAAAAAATAAAATAATAACCGCAATAACAATAGGTAAGAAGTGGACGCAGTGTTTTGTTTATTTATTTATACATGCAAGGTAAATTTGTTTATGGAATTGTTTTATGGTAAATATGTCCGTCGACATATTTCTTATTAATGTTTAATAATATTTTGTTAATTATATAATTTATCCTAAAAAAATAAAGAATAAAGGGCGTTAGCCGATTGGATTGATGCACGGGATTTAGGATCCTTTGTCCGAGAAGGTGATGGTTCGAATCCTAGTGAATCCAGTTATTTGGTTTGGGACGGGGGTCAGTGGCGTGACTTTGTAAGCTCAGCCAGAGTCGACCCAGCTCTAAATGGGTACCTGAAGTTATTTGGGGAAGGTAAACAAGAAGGGTGTGCGAAAGCACAGGAGGGTTGACCCCCAGCCCCCTATTGCAATTCCTGGCTGAAGGACCAAGAAACAGAAATCAGCACCGCCCTTAGGGACTGTAAACTCTAATGCCGTAGTCTTTACATTACCTTAACTTTTTATTCTTTAACTTTTTTCGAATATTTTGTTCTCAATTTGTTTTTTGGATAGGTAATGAAACAATCCCAACCCCAAAATGCACTTCCTGACTGAAAGGCCAAGAAACGGAGATTAGCACTGCAGGTAGGGACTGTAAACTCTGATGCTGTATTCTTTACCTTGCCTTAAATTTTGATTTTGAAAATATTTATCCAAACTAAACGGAAAGGAGATTGGGTGAGGTACCTGAGCATAAATGGATCGCTCATCGGGTGCGTGAAAGAGGCAGCTTTCTTTGGAAATGGCGAGGAAAAGAAATTAGAAAATTTTCAATCTTCGTATTAGGAAAATTAACAGAAATACAGAAAACAAGAAATAAATCTTTGATTAGGTTTTGCCGGTAGGTGTCGCTATATCTTAGCAAGCAAAAATTTTTGTTGTCTCTTTTATTTAACGCATTTGATTTCAATTTCAAAGTAATTGACAGCGGAGGACATTCCTAGAGAGTCAGAATATATGAATATATCATCATGTAAAGCAGTGATTTTCAAGGGAGATCCAGGGACCCTTTAAGGGGGCACTTGACATGGGGATAAAGCTAAGACAAGGGGTACTAGGGGTTGATTATGACCTAAGAAAAGCATTCTCCGTTGCTTTTCTTAGGTCAAAATGGTAAAACCAAAGAAAGGAGTAGATAAAAATTGTCCCTGTTTACTCCCTTGTTGTACATGCTTTTGTTTAAAATTTATTCAAGCAAGTTTTATTGATTTTTTAATCCATGGTGTACTTGTTTAATATCAATGACATGAAGCAGAGCTGAGTTCCTTCGGACCCAAGGGAGATACTTGAAAAGTTTGGTAGCTCTAGGTGAATAATTTACTGTCAGAGGTTGAGAAACTTAGAGGTAGATAATCACTAAAATAGTTTGTTTGTGGTACAAAATAAATATATTGCACGAAATAGCTAATGTTTTCGCTATTTTGTGCAATAATCACTAAAATAAAATATGAATCAATAAAATTCATGCGAAATTACTCTAACACGAATGGCTACTCGTTTTCCCTCACGACTTTGATTGTCTGACACATTGTCTGAAACATGTGATCACTATTACTGTCTGCAATGGACAAGCCAGGCGGAAAGCGAATAATTACAAGATATGAAACACGTTCGGTTAAGACCGTAACATAACAATAGACCGTAACATAAACAATACAATACATTAACAACTAACAAAAGAGATACTAGAAGAGGGAGAGGGGGGATTCTCCGGGTTCTTCTTTGGTTGTCGGATTTTTTGCCGGATCGTCAATTGCATCTGCCGCCTCAGCATCTGTTGCCCCGGCAAACGTCCAGCCGCCGATGGCGGTGCGTGTGAAGCGAAGATTATCAGTATTCAGCAGCAGCAGGTCAGACGGTGGTGAGTTACTACAACTGATGCCGCGACTATTGCCCACCCCACGCAATTTGACACACTGCAGCTCCACGACATCCTTTGCTTTATCTTTATCGATGAGCGTCAAGAAGCCGTCATAGGGGGTATCTGCGAGATGTGTAGACAATACCCGGTTCACGCGCAGGCGAAACTCACCCTCAAAAAAAACCACGGGTTCATACGCTTCATCATTGTGTGGCCAATCATGAAAGCCAGCCGTTTGTACCGCCTCGCAGATCAGGCGTGCCGGCACGTCCAGCTCCGCGAAGGCAGAACCGGTCGAACCAAATCCAAAAACACACAGCGCCAGGCGCCAGTACCTCGTCATCCGCTTCACTCCGGGCGATATTCACCTGTCCGGGCAGTATATCCAGCACCAGCGCCGCTGGCAGCAATGGTGTTTTGCCTGGCCATGATAACCTTACTTATAAGCCCCTCAGCCACGGCCAAGTGGCGCAGCTACGAACACAACGGCCTCACCCTGGTCAGCGATGTCAGCAAAAGCGCAGCACAGAACCTGCTGCAACATATATCCATGTTCGAACATGTCACCAGGGCCTTTATTCCAGAACCGGCTTACCAGCAGTTACCAGCACTGCGGCTGGTTGTGTTTGCCCAGCGTAAGACGTTTGAGAAAGTGGTTAATCAGCGCCATTTTGCCGCCTATACTCAACCTGACATTGCCAATACCACGCTGGTGATCGGCCCGGAAGAGGATGGCGATGTCATACAAAACAGCTTGCACGAATACGTGCACTATCGCTTGCGCACCCAACGGCACGCCTTCCCGCGCTGGTACGAAGAAGGCCTGGCGGTGTTGCTGTCCGCCGCTGAATTCAAACCACAGGGTAAACATTTTGTGGCCACCGTAGGCCATCGATTTCCCGGCAAGGTAACTTGGTAGAAATGTCCCGAAGTTTCACGAGTCGATTTTCGTTGAAAAAACATATTTCAAAAATAGTTCTTTGCCTGGATGTCGGGATTGATTAATAATAGATTTTAGTATTTCTTTTGCTGTGATGTTCTCACGCTGGGTTGCCTCCTCTGTTATCTCCTACCTTGTATGTTTTTTTTTTTGTTTTAGATTTTTTCTTTCTTTTTTGAATTATTAGTATGACGAGACGTTGTGTTTTTTTTTCTATGCATTTGTACTACCCTAGCCTTACGAGCTCTGCTCTCTGTTGGGGCATAATATTGGTTTTTTATATTTTTAATTTGAATTGATAAATATTGATTGATTGATTGAACAGCTTCCTTTCAAATGAGGCCTTAAATATCTCTCTATTTGTTAGCAATGAACTTTTACCCTTAGAATAATAGTTATTATTCCTGTGTTAGGGTTCCCTGGAAATTATATCTCACCTGACAGTTTTTCAAAAACACCCATGTAAGATTACGGTTACAGTGGGTTTTCGTTACAGCAATTTCTGCTGCAAACGATGGAGAATGGAAACGCTTCGATTGTTATTGTTGTTAGGATATTTTTCAGAGTAATTGACGATGGCGAATTTAACTGTGTACGCATAAAAAAGCCATCGCTGCTCGAATCAATAAATTAACAAATATAAGACCTGAACTTATTTCTGTGTAAAGGGACAGGGGCTTTACTAAGTCCATTTGCTGACATATTTTTAAGTGTACCTTCAGCAAGCATAAAACCGACACGATAGCGAAAAACACTATGTTAAAGACGTAAATATCGCAAGGTTTAATGCGTGTAATTGCCCTTTCACACGTCCTGCAATATTCCAAAATCAGCTTTGCATGCTCCTCAAAATTTCCCAAAGGTTCACC
The DNA here is from genome assembly GCA_010016025.2 of Alatinidae sp. Z8VKAUB7J3. Lineage (NCBI taxonomy): Eukaryota > Metazoa > Cnidaria > Cubozoa > Carybdeida > Alatinidae > Alatinidae sp. Z8VKAUB7J3. The sequence continues at coordinate 137,352,040 of JAAAKM020073195.1, forward strand.
TTAATACTAGTAATCTTTCGGACTTACCCAGGATCAAGTATCCCCCGTTTTTCTAATATTCTTTCGCGCACTTAAACAATGGACACATCAGTCCTTGCCCTAGGGTCGTGGAGGACATGACATCCTTGGAAAGATATTTGTTAGGTCTGTTGACTATTATAGACCTTGCCGGAAAGCCAGATCAAAACCTTTATCGACAAGGTGGTCAAACAGGGCGGTGGCGCTGCCGACCCGATCGAAGAGGCGCTGGCCCAGGCCAAGGAACTGTTCGAGGCGGATGACTTCGCCAATGCCGGTGCGCTCTATTCGCGCATCCTGCAGGCCGAGGCGGAAAACGGCGCGGCCATCGCCGGTCTGGCAAAATGCCTGGTCAAGATGGGCAACCTGACCGACGCCAAATCGATCTACGACAATGCGCCGGACGAGGCGCGTAACAGCGCAGATATGGATTCGGTCAAGGCGGCGTTGGATTTGGCCGAGGCCGGCGCCAAGGCATCGACGGAAATCGGTGCCCTGCAAGCGCGTCTTCAGGCCGACCCCGCCGACATGGATGCACGCTACGATCTTGCCTCCGCCCTGTTCGTGTCGGGCGAGCGGGAGGCGGCTATCGATCAGTTGATGGATATGTTCGCACAAGATCGCGAATGGAACGACGCGGCCGCACGTAAGCAGCTGCTGAAGTTTTTCGAAGCCATGGGCCCGACCGACCCGTTGACCGTTGCCGGCCGCCGGCGCCTTTCCGCGATGCTCTTTTCATGACGGGCTTGGCCAACCGAACGTCGATTGCCGGTTTCGCGGTCGCTGCCCTGCGCGGCACGACACGATGGTGACCAAGCTGACAGGCCCAGCGGCCATGCCGGCGACCATCCCGGTCTTTCCCTTATCGGGCGCCTTGCTGCTGCCGCAGGGCATTCTGCCGCTCAATATCTTCGAACCGCGCTACATCGCCATGGTTGAGGATGCCTTGGCGCGGCCCGATCGGCTTATCGGTATGGTACAGCCTAATTCCGCGACCGATGTCGACCCCGTGCCCGTGTTCGACATCGGTTGCGCCGGTCGCATCACCTCGATGGACGAGACCGAGGATGGCCGCTACCTGATTACCCTGACGGGCATCAGCCGCTTCGTCATCCAGAACGAGTTGCCCGGCACACGCGGGTACCGAACCGTACAAGCCGATTGGCATCGGTTTGCCGAGGATTTCAGCCCGGTGGAAAGCGTCGGCCTGGGTAAGGAAATGTACATCATTTTCATTTTAGTGTAAGTTCAAAAAAATCACCCAGAAAAATAGAGTGATTTCTATTCATTTGAAGTTTTACCGTTGCTCTTTACTTTTATCCGAAAAAGGATCAGTTTAACAGACATTTTATGATTAGTCGTGGTCTGTGGGAGTTAGAGCCTCGAAAGTGAAATCATGAATTTTTTGAACCAGGGTGAGTATGATTAGTCAAAATTCGTTCTTTTATATTTGAAACTTTTGATAAACACATTAACTTATTGCTTCTTTTCTTTATGTTTGTTCCTTTTTTAGTCCTTTACGCAAATAAATTTTTGCTTGAAATCAGAAAACTGTCACCCCATTAGCATCCTACTTTAGAGGCCATTCATAGTTGTGTAGATTGTGCCTCGCAACTCGTATAGTCAGCCCGGAATGTTTATTCACGAAGCAATAAATGTTTTATATTAAAAATGAGAAAAATTGAGATTTTAGAGTGTCTGGAGAACTTTATAAGACATGTTGGCTTCCCTATTATTTTGACTTGTTTACGAGCAAAAACTCAAGTAAACCATTTATAAGCTATTTTTACTTCAGGACAATCATAAACCCATCTAGCAGGTTGTCAAAACTTTTCCTTTTTCTCTGCCCTGCAACCAAGGTGAAAAAAAATGTTTTTACGAAGACGGTACATCTGTCACTTATATCAGCCAATTAAAAATTCAAATAGATTCAACTAGTGCCAGATAGAACTCCATTTGACTTCTCTTTTCTACAATAGACTTGAATCAATCTTGTGTAATCATGACACAGAACTAAACTAAATTTCATTTATTCGCTTGTATCTTGTGATAATTGTATTTTCTCAAGTCTGCATGAGGAATCACTGGCCGAAAGTTTTGTTTTTGGAGGGGGGTAATGGATTTTGCAGATCGGCTGGTCATTGTTACCGACTGACTTGGCCGGTTTTTCTACAAAAGCTATTTTATTTTGTTTCTACTGAGACCGATCGTCTTCCATTGATTCTACTTCATTTATTTCTATCTGCCCATTTACCCATAATACATACACCCACGCTGCTTCAGCGGCTAGTATATATCTGGAAATGCTGGCAAAAGAAAATAAAAGTTAAGGAAGTTCTTTATTTAACCCGGCCGAGGTGGTCGGGTTTTTTGCTGGTTATTGGATGACTTGTTACTTCCTTTCCTCCAAGGCTCGATCAATCGCTTCTGCCCCACTTTTCAATTCGCTACTGAGTCGGCGTAACAATTCAATTGAGATGCCTTCAGCCTCAAGCTTGCTATGTGATATTTGCTGGCTTATGAAGATTGAAGTTAAAAAGATATCCAGTTGTTTAAGCAATGACGTAACATCATAGTTTACGGTTTGGTTAGAAGATTGATTAGATTGGGCGTTAGTATATTCAGTTAGTGTACCAAAAATAATACAACGAATACTAAGAGCTTGGTTTTGGTTTCCACCGCAGCTACGAAGGATGATATTGTCCAGAATATTGATTCCCGATTTAACTTCAGGCTTAACCTCATCTTTAGTATAAGCCGGGATAGTTCTTTCTCCTCCGTTAAAAAGTAGTCTGGTTTGCCAAATTTTCAGATTATCTTCATCTATTTGGGGCATTTCCTTAATCGGCCCTCTTGCCAACCCTAACACCATCTGTACATACAAAAGTATTAGCTTTTTTGAGTCGGCAGTCTCTAAGTTTAGCTTTTCTTTAGTTATTTTAGCTTTAAATTCCGACTCAATCATATTGGAGGCTTGTTCTAACACCGCTTCCCAAATAGCCGTTTTGGCATGATTAAAGTGGCGTCTTAGAGTGGTTTCTGGAACCTCCGATAGCCTAGCTAATTCAGTGAAGGCTAGTGACGATAAACCCTTCTCGTAGATAAGTCTGGTCGCAATTCTAACAACTTGGTAATTAACTTTTGCCATAGCGTATTTAACTGAAATAATTGAGAAAAATATCAATCATGAAGCATTGGCTTTAAAGGTTATGTTGATTTAAGAGATTAAAAAATTTTGTTGACACTACAAATATTTTTATTTTATAGTTTCACAAGTGGTGGAATGCCACCTTATAATGGCGGATCTCCTCCTTCATTTTTGAGGAATAAAAATTATGATTTCAGCCAAGTCAAGAGACGGGATTTCATCGTATAGTTTTTCACTCATGGCTTTGGAATTAGATTGGAATCGAATTTATTTAACTTGGTGAATGATAGAATGACTCACCAATTGATTGCATTTAAGAGTATGATATACAATCATTTTATGACAAGTGCAATTCTTACCTCAGCGAGTTCAGTGACTCATTCTGTCCGGCGTAATCGAAAACAAGTTCAGTAACTGAATCATGCATCTACGTTCCTTTTGAAAAAATACGGCCTCAAAGCGAGTTCAGTGGCCCATGGATGATGGAAAAGCCATTTTTTAAGACTTACCTCCTTCTTCCCCGCATAAGCCGGGAAGCCCAAGGGCAGGGGGATGCTCCCAGATCAAAAACCCATGTATGATTCTGGTTCAAACAAGGTGCAACATTCCTATTTATTCTAGTAAAAATCTAACTGTGAACAATGGCCAATTTTAATGATTCAGGGCCTTGCTCTTCGGGCTGAATTGAATGAATTAAAAATAAGCAGATTTACTGATCAACCAACTGCAATGAATACCTTGTTGTCATGGCAACAAGCGTCCGAGGACTAAAGGTCCAAGCAGTCCACTCTAACGAGTGAAGTAAGCGGAGGGCAACAATAGGCTATATTTGGGACAAGCGAAGGCTTTAGATCCTCCATCAGTGGAGAAGACCAGACAGAGAGAATGAATAACATTTAACAGTTGGATCCTTGGTGAATTAATGAGGGAAGACAGGAATTAATAACTGTTAGAGCCAGACACAATGTTGCATCTAGTGGCTTCATAAAAAAGTAGATACTTTCAAAGAATATCGAAAAACTGACATCATTAATCTGAAATTTCACAGGATTAAAACTGAAATATCTTTATTTCATTGTTTTTGTTGTAAAAATTATTTCAAGTCAAAATCCAGTCAGCAAAAAGTCAGTAAAATTTAAGCTAAGAAAATCGAAAGATGGCCGGTTGACATTAAGCTTGTGGTTCTACTGATGTCATAGCAGTGCCTTATCCCCCCCCCCATTTTAAAAGTAAAGACAAGAATGCAAAAGTCTATCTTAGGAATAATCGAGATGTGACCTCCAAAAGGTGACTTTTAATCAGTATTAAGATCTCGGACTGTTAAACGGTAAGCCACTCGTTCTTCTAAAAATGTAATGGTTGCTCATTATAATTTGACGGATAATGGTAATAGCAATGTAAACTTGTTAAATGAATTCCAAAAAGCTTACCTTCGAGAGGTGGCCTGTAATTATAATATGAGCTCGGACCACAAAATAGCAAGTCACTTGATCTTCTAAAAATATGATGGTAACTAACGGTAGTACAACAGATAACGGTATCTCTTACAATGGCAGTTACAATGATGTTTACTGATTTTTTCTTTAATTAGATTTCCAAAACTGGTTGTGTAAGGAATTTGTAGAATTGAAGCACAAGAAGCTCCGTTATTAGATTCACCTTGTTTAACAACATGTAAATTTGGCGAGGAATTACCGAAAGCTCACCTTTGGAGGGTATACCGTAATTAATAGCAAGAAATCGGACTGTAAAATGTTAAGTCCATTGTTCTCCAAAAATGTAATTGTAAGAAATGGTAGTGTAATGGATAATGGTACTTTAACTTCGATAATGAATTACTAAAAGCTTACCTTCGGAAGGTGGTCCGTAATCAATAGTAAGAGCTCGAACAGTAAAATGGTAAGTCACTTGTTCTTCTAAAAATGAAACTACCAATGAATTTGTGGTCACTTTTTGCTTGACTTGCTTGCTGTAATCTGAAAACAAAAGTGCAAAAAAGGCCCACATTAATTAGATTTATAAAAATACACAATAATAAGATAATTTTACATAACAAAATAGTTTTTCAAGGCCTAGGGATTTTGAAACACAGCAGATGTAAATCAGCTCCAAGTATATTTAACAACAAATTCACAACTATTGAATCTAACCCGAGATAATTAAACAACGGAAATAGAATATATGTTACAATGATGTTATCTTTGCCTCAATTTCAGTGCTTTTACTCCTGTATTCTAGTGCATATTCTCTGTTCTTGTATGCACTGTGAGATTTAATCTTTTGTTTACTGTGTTTGAGGGGCAATGATAACCAACATTAGGATGGTTGGCCGGAGAGCGCATCTGCCGCGTCGCGAGCGTACGAGCCGCTCGCCACTTTGGGCACTTCCGTGAGAAGGCCAAGTGTCTCCATGGTGCGTGTATTCATCACGGCCACATGGCCGCAATATCGCCTGATCAGCACTGGGATGTCCGGAAATGCGGCATCCAGCTCCGCCAAGGTCGGCAGGCGACGTTCCTCGAACGTATCCTCGATCAGGACGGCAGCCTGGAGCCAGCCGCCATAGCGTCGTACCTGTGCAATGTCTGCCAAGGCCGCCAGCAGCGCTGGAACCGAAGTCAGCTTCGCCGCCGCGACGTCGAGCTGCAAACGAAAGAGCGCCATGGGAAAGATATGCAGATGGGCGTCCGTCAGTCCGGGCAGGCAAATATGCCCGCCGAGGCTGCGAACCGGGCCGCCGCCGGATTGCGAAATCACGGCTCCTTCGATGGCAAGCGTGTTTTCCCGGTGGCTAGCACGTGCGGTGCTGCAAAATCGGCCGTCGGTGAGCTGCATCCAAACACTTCCTTCTCTTGACCATGTGTTGACAAGTGTTTGCTCGCAAGTCTACTAGTTATTTCACATTCGGTCGAATAACGCACAACAGGGATAGATAATGCCCAGTACTGCCCCGATCCCTCCGGAGATCAGAATTGACGATGCTCGTTCGTGGGTGCGGCTTGCCGATGCCGCAGCGCTGGATATTCCGCGCCCGTTGATCCCGGTGGTCTTGAATGGAGAACGGTGGGTCCTCTTCCGCGACGACAGCGGCGCGCTCGGGCTGATCGGGCGACATTGTCCTCATCGCGGGTCCGATTTGTGCTACGGAAGGCTGGAGGATAATGGGCTGCGCTGTCCGTTCCACGGCTGGCATTTCGATCGCACCTTGTTCACCAGCATCATCAACCTGGGCGAGCCCGATAGCGGCGGCCTGTTCGAATGTGTGCCGGATCTGCGCAGCGAGGATGATAGCCGGCTCGACCAGGTTCGCGCGGTACTGGATGGGCAATCCGATCGGGTCGAGACTTACCATGTTCCGGCCGGGGCGCTGACCCTGACCCGAGGCCGCTGATGTCTGAATATAAGTTTTTGTCTTTCTTCGCATTAACAATTAATTTTGGCAGATATTCTTACTAATAGGCAAAGCTAAGAGATAATCAAATACTACAAAAGTAAAGGGGAAAGAGATCAACGGACTTGTTAATATTGGCTCCCGAAAGACACATTTAGTGGAAAAAACTTTCTAAATAGCGAGCTCACCTGAAGTTCAACTGTCTAGCAAGAATTGACGTAGCTTTCCTATCAAGAAGCTGCTGATACGTCGTATCTGCTCCAATAGATGCTGCAAGCAATCTGTGTACTATTATATCAGCATACCGACGGATTGGTGATGTAAAATGAGTATATATTGGCGCCGCCAAGCCATAGTGGAGGAAGAGATTTTCTGGCAATGTTCCACTACAGAAATAAACCGCTTGCATCATACAACGGGTTGTTATCATTCGAAGAAGGGTATTCGCATACGGATTATCCTTAATCTGTGCTTGTTCGAGAGAATCAGAGAGTTCCTTGCCATTTCTTGTATTCACATGAAATCCTTTTGTTTTTGCAACTTGTAACAAGGGTTCGTAGTTACTTTGCGGTGGTTCTGGATGTCTTCGGAGCATTGCAACTTCTGGGAAGTCTTTTCTTGTTTTCTCAGCTGCTGCTATATTAGCAGCTAACATCCATTCTTCCACCATGCTGTTTGTGTCCAGCATAGACTTGTTAACAACGCTGATTGGATCTTGGGTTTCAATATCCAGTTTGAACCGAATTTCTGCACTTGCCAATGTTAAGGCCCCTCTATCAGTTCTTGCTTTTTTCATGATTTTAGAGAGTTTGAGCAATCTTCGGAGGCTCTGAGCAAGTGCATCTGTCTGACTCTCATCATCAATCTTTGCCTGTGCTTCTGCATAAGTAAAAGCAGACCTTGAACGAATAATACTCTTTACAAAGCGCGTACTTAACATCTTCCCGTTCGGAGTTACTTCCCACAGACACGAAAAGGCTAGTCTATCTTCATGTTCTCTCAAAGAGCAAAGGTTGGACGACAGAAGTTCTGGTACCATGTCGATTCTTTGATCAGACAAATAATTAACAACATTGCCCCAATTAAACATCCAAAATACTGTGTAAGAATTGTATCTGAAGAAAGGTCAAACATCAAAAAGGAACTAAAAGAAAATTTTGCTACTCCTGATTCAAAGTATCCAGTAATTGTCACGACATCAAAATTATTATCAACAGGAATTGATATTCCAACACTGAAAAATGTTGTAATTGAAAAAACCATCAAGGATGTAGATGATTTCAAACAGACAATAGGCAGGGGAACTAGATTAAATCTTACAGAAAAACCGTTCCAAAACAAATATTGGTTTACAATATTGGATTATCGAGGATCATCTGAACTATTCTTTGATGCTAAATTTGATGGTGAACCATATGAATGGGAGATTGAAAAATGGGAAAAAGGAGAAAAGAAAGTCAAAAAGAAAAAGTCAAAACGTAAAAAGAAAACAGAAGATGTTACTAAGGGAATAAAACAAAAAGACAGACCTGTTGTAGATGGATTTGAAGTTGATCTGTCAAGTCGTAGTTTTTACAAGCTTGATGCAGATGGTAATCGTCTTAAAATGTTCAAATTTGAAGAATATACCAAAGAAAAAGTCAGAGAACTGTATCCCGATAAAATGCAATTGTACAAATTACTTCAAGATCCAGATAAACGTAAGGCATTCAAAGAGGAATTACAGAAACTACACATCAATTTACAAGAATTTCAAATTTTAACAGACAACACTGACAAGGATGCCTTTGAACTTTTGATATCTGTGGCATATGGTGGAAAAGTAGTTCCTAGGCGTGAAAAAGTCTCAAAAATTAAGAAAAAACACCCTTTCAAGAAATACAAAGAAACAGCAAGAAAAGTCCTTGATGTGATATTGGATCTGTATGCTGATGTGGGATATAGGGAACTAGAGAATCCAAAGAATCTTTTACAATTGCCTCAAATCAAAAAGATTGGAAGTCCTGTAGAAATTGTAAAAGAGTTTGGCGGGGTAAAAGAGTTTCAACAGGCTGTAGATTCTTTAAGCCAGATAATTTATGAGAAGTGATCAAATGAGTTTTGAAAACATTGATGGAATAATAAAGTAGATTTGATACCATTTGCAGCTATAGAAGACAGCCACTCCTTTCAGTTGAAAAAACTCAATTTTTAAATTTAATTCCCGGTCTTTTTCAAATCACACCTAGAAATCCGCTTCTCCTCTCCCTGAGAAATTTACCTCGGAGAGTCCCTCCCGACAAAAAATTCTCTCCCCACAAAAATTCCCTCCCTAGAAAATTTTCTCCTGTTTTAACCCTCCCCCCAAGAATTATGGTTAAATGATTGATCCAATCTAATCAATCCTTGAAATTTGATTGATCTATTGCAGTCTAGTAGAGTAATTAAGAAAACAAATTCTGCAACAAGATTAGGCTACCGAAATATTTAGGTAGAATCATCTCATGAAATTGAAATCAGACAGTGAAAAAAAATACAGTTTTATTTTTCAACTTATTCCTCGAAGATATCATAATTTCACATCTTTTTTGCAATGCAATTTGGGAACACATTCTCAGCAAAGTGAAACCATTACCAGTGTTGAACTCTCAATTTATTTTGGTCAGAAATTAATAGAAAACTCCTTTGAATCGGTTCTGTAAAGAGAAATTCCAAGCATATCTACGAAGGAATATCCTGCAGCTAGTAATCTAAAGGAAAGCTTTAGGATAGATCTAGCTATTAGACGGGACAAATTAAACTCCACCGAAAGAATGGGCCTCTAGAACTAAAATAATCCTTTTAAGAGAAAGGAGGGTAAAATATTCTCATTTTTATTACAGCTGATTGGTTCGAGCTTAATTTGAAGGGAACTAAGTAATTAAAATGCATAGAGAGCCCTACAGAAATGACAGGTCTATTCATCTAGACATATTTATAAAACATAACTGAAGGCAAACAGAAGAAATATGACCCAATTTTTAATTGTGTTCTTTTTTTAAAAATATTTTTAAAAATTAGTATCAAATTAATTCCTAATAAGATTAGGACTAATAATAAGATTATCCTGTCCATAAGACTTCGTAAAATTTTGGACAAGTGGAATCCTCAAAAGAAGGTCAATTTGACTTCAGGCACCAGCTTAGAACATTTGTTATCATCCAAGCTACCATGCCTCCTGTTTCAGAGGCAGCAATGCTGTACGGTGGCGCGTTGGTTTCTAAAGGTGCGGGTAGACCTACAAAACAAACGGCAACATGGACAGTTATTTTAACACTTCATATGAGTAGATGATTCGGTTGAAGCTTAAAAAAATTGTGTACAGTTTAATATAATAGAGCTTCAGCTATTATGGAGAAGGGTTGGTTGTTCTTGGTGTAAGTTGGGGAAGGAGTGTTCAAACGTCAAAAAAGTGCGGTTCTAATTCTTGGTGGGTCTTCAGATGAACGTAGCCAAATTTTCAAGCGTCACCACCAAAAACACTAGTTAAAAGGTATATTGAGCGTTTTCTTGATTGTTTGGACTAAACGTGCGATTTTACGTATGTTACAGGTCCTTGCGAACTTCCAATTGGTTTATGTTGCAGTATCGAGTGATTTGCAAGCCAATACAGTAAAGGTCATGTTTGATTATCAATTGTCTGATCATCATCCCATAGCCTGCTCAATCACTTTGCCATCTTTGGTCATCATAGTACATCTCTTGGTGTTTCAGCGCCTCTACACCGTCATGACTAGCCGAAAATCAATCAAGCGCTTTTTATCATGCCTGTAGATTCATATTGGTTTCCTTATACTTCTTCTCATTCGCTCCTGAGGACGGCAACCTCCTCAGCACGTTTTAGTCACCACATAATTTGGTTGTAGTACTGATTCAGTTCATAATTGCTTTTTGTATAACGAACATTTAGCTGGAGTATATGAAAAGGTAAATCTAAAGAACCAAAGAGTATTAGCATTTTTCCAGTTACTCCAAGCAAACTATTTAGAGGCAGGAGAATCTACCTGGGCTGTACTATTTGTTCTAATCGAAAAGTAGAGCAATAGTGGAAGGTGATCAATATCCTTCTCATCTTCGTGGTCGTGCACTGTTGTAGATGCGATATAGGGCAACAAATTACATTATCAATATCCGATAGGCTGCCAGAATTATGTACTTAAAAAAATACAGATCCTTCGCAATTACTCTATAATCAGGAAGACTATCAAGAAAGTTCATAGAACAAACAGAATCAAGCCTGACTGCGGATTCATGCCGATCGGCACGAGGCCGACTTGTGGACGCAGCGCGAACGACACGCCGGCGTAGAGTGCGCTCGCCGTGACCCCGTCGGCCTTTGCGATCGCGTGCGCGGCGGCCTGCCATCGGTCCGCGTGCTCACGGAGCGACACGTCGGCGATGCTCCTGCCGATCGCGAGGTCCCGGCGTACGCGGTCCGCCACTGGCTCGAGTTTGCCGACGTCTGCCGTGTGGCTGCGCAGCGTGGTGAGCAGGAACTGCAGTGCCTCCGCCTCATCGCCACGCGCTGCGGCGAGGCGCGGCTCGAGGGCTTTGATCGTCGCGCGCACGTCGGCCAGGCTCTCGGCCAGCTGCTCTAAGTGTTCCTCCCGGGACTTGGCGATGATCAGGAGGCCGCCGCTGACCTCCATGAGGTAGGAGAAGTGGAAGTTCTCCAACTGGTCCTGATGGTAGGTCTCCTGCAGGATGGTCAGGACCGGCCGGCCGATGATGCCGGCCTCGATCAGGGCGGAGGTGTTGACCCCGACCACCAGGCTGCAGTGATGGAAGGAATCGTAGAACAGCGCCTTGGAGTCCTCCAGCAGCGGCATTTCGCCTATTCTGGGCGCGATGGCGACCCGCGCGCCGGCCGCGATGGGGAAGTCCCGCCATAGCTCGTCGCGCTTCGGGTGCGGGCGGATCAGGATGTTGGCCTGGCTGACCCGCGGGTCGGCGGCCGCGCGGAGCGAGGCGATCCAGGACTCCACATAGTCCGGCTCGGGCAGCAGCTCGGGGTTCAGGGCGGAGCAGACGTAGAGGATGATCGGCTTCTGGGGATCGAATCCCAGGCGGGCGCAGAAGTCCTCGCGGCTGGTGCTGGGGCGCCGCTCGAACCACTCGTCGAAGACCTGGGCGCCGGTCACGGCGATCAGCTCGCGGGGCACTTGGTGGTAGTCGACCGCCTCGGTCACCTGAACCTGGTTCCACACCAGCATGCGGTGGGGATGGTAGAGCAGCCGGGACTTGCTGGAGAGGTTGTCCCAGCTGTGGACCGCGTAGATGCTGGGGATGCACAGGGCCAGGGCCACTCTCCTCATGAACAAGATGATCGGATACTGCCAGGCACGCGGCGTCGAGCGGATCGTGGGTCAGGTGATGGCGGATAACAAAGGCATGCTGTCGCTTGCCGAACGCCTAGGTTTCGCCCGCACAACGAGCGCCGACCCCCAGGTGATGGAAGTCCGCCTCAAGCTATCCAGCACGCCGGGAGGATGACACCGGGAACAACCGGGGACAGTTACCGGTTTTCCCACCGTCGGTGTAAACGCAAAACTCAATAAAGACCCATATATTATTGAGACAACGCTAAAAATATCGAAAGCCATTATACGATTATACATTATAAAAATGTGATTAAAGTATTTAACATCATTTTATAGTGTATTAAAAAACTTGACTTCCGGCACAAGAGTGTAATTTGTACTAAAGCCATTCAACACGGTGTGATTTGCCATGCGCCACTTCCCCGCCTTCCACGATATCACGGATCGTCGCTGCCTGCTGGTGGGCGGTGACGAGGCGGCTCTGCGTAAGCTCCGCTTGTTGCGTCAGGCGCGCGCCGAGGTGACGGTGATTGCCCCTCGGACCAGTCCCGAGATGCTCGAGCTCTCCGGAGAGCCGGGTGTCGAGCTGCGTCATCGGTCCTTCCAGGCCGGCGATGTGCTGGGCATGGCGCTGGTGATCTCGGCGACCGGGCACGAGTCCGTCGACCGGAGCGTCTCAGAGGCAGCGCACGCCGCGGGAGTTCCGGTCAACGTGGTCGACCGGCCGGAGCTCTCGACTTTCATCGTCCCGGCGATCGTGGATCGCGCCCCGATAACGGTCGGGATCTCCAGCGGTGGGGCGGCCCCTCTCTTGGCGCGTCGGGTTCGCGAGCAGCTGGAGGCCATCCTGCCATCGGGCCTCGGGCGCCTCGCGGCTTTCGCCGAGAGCTTTCGCGGCGCCGTGAAAGCCAAGATTCCGGCGGGTCTGCCGCGGTTGCGCTTCTGGGAATCGGTGTTGGATGGCCCCGTCGCCGCCGCGGCCCTGGCCGGCGACCTGCCCTGGGCGCGCGAGCGCATGATCGCGGCGATCAACGGCAAGGATGCGGGGTTTCCCACAGATAAAATTAATGGATTTAATGAGCGATTAAAGTTTTAGTTACGGGAATGGGCGAATTGATGTGAACGGCGTCGATTTCCGGGTCTTTGAGTAACTCCTCGTAGCTGGTGTATCGCTTGGGAATGTCGAAAAGATCCCCGACGCGGTTCAATTCGGCCTCATTACGGCGGCAAATGCCCACCATTTCGATGTTGGGGTGTGCCTGATGAATGGGGATGAATTCCGCGCCAAAGCCCAGGCCTACGACGGCAATGTTTACTTTCTTATCACTCATAATTGCGATTCCCCTTCGCGATCACGCCGAATTCGACCGAGTCGAGTACACAAACCGGCTGTTTAAGACGCCATGGGCAGTGCGGGATTAAGGACTTCCAGCCTTCAAACTGTCAATTGAAATTTGGAGTGCAAGCGCGGGCTGCTCCGAAAGGGCGTGGTGGCTCTTTCGACTGGATTACCGAGACCGTGCTTTGGGCTTTTGAAGCATCGCCCATGGTTCGAAACGAAGCTTCCGACGGTCTGAAATGATCTGTCTCCAAATGCAAGGGCGGGCGCCCGGGCAGATGAAACCGGTTGCACTCGTCAGCCGACCACGACCGCCCTACCGATCGCCATCGGCCCGTCGACAATCGGGGCTGGATGTTTTCAGGGCCACCCGCCATGCTTATCTTGATGGTTGCCTCCAAATCCAAATCGGTTTCCGTCTCAGGACCTCTCGGGTTCTTGAGCGGCGTGGCCCTTGCCATGGCGGCCACATCCACCGTGCAGGGGAACGAAACCGTCGTTTCCTTTCGGGACGACGTCCGTCCAATACTGGCCCGGAATTGTTTCGAGTGCCACGGCCCCGACGAAGGGAGTCGCAAGGCGGGCTTGCGTTTGGATTTGGCAGAAGCGGCTTACGCCGACCAGGACGGTGTGCGAGCGATCGTGCCGGGCGATCCCGGAGCTTCCGAGGCCTACCAGCGCGTGATCACCGAAGACCCGGATGACCGAATGCCCCCGCCGGAAAGCCATGCCGCTTTGTCTCCGGTGGATCGGGAAACCCTGCGCCGATGGATCTTCCTTACATCTTTCGCGTTCAAGTAGGCAGATTCTCAACACCGAAAGGATCGCGAAGCCACTTCGGTTGTAACCAGAATCAGCCTAGTTTCTGTCATGTCGCAAAAAGCGAACGTCAGCCAAAGGGCATACGATGAGACCGCCTCCCAACCTTATGTGGAGTTTCATGAACTCAGTCTTCTAATTGCCAGGCTATTCAACCATGAAGCCAGAAGTATCGGGCTGACGAGGACGCAGTGGATGGTACTCGAGCGTCTGTCTAAGGAGGGTGAGCAGAGTCAGACGCAGCTCGCCGACAGCTTGTCCATGGCAAAACCTCCTCTCGGGAAAGTGCTCGATAAGCTGCAAGCAGAAGGCTGGGTGAGACGACGGCGCAACCCACAGGACAGGCGAGAGAACCTGGTGTCGTCAACAAGCGCGGCCGCCCCTCTGAACGAGCCATTGAATCTTATCGAACGAGGCATTACTGAGAATGCCATGATCGGATTGACGACCGCCGATCGGCAGCAGCTTTCTTCTTTGTTAGACTGAGTCCACAGTAATCTTGTCAGGGCGCTGGAGGAATGGACGTAACCACAGAATCTGCAGGCGTTATGCCGACATCCCTACGAACCCTGGACCACAGTTTCTAGCCCGGCTTGTTTGTGACCGCGCGAGCGATTTCCCCCCAACGCTCCAAATTGTTCGGGTTTTTTCTGATGTCTTCAGCTGCAAGGTACATGACAACCCTCGCGGCCCGCCCCTCGTAGCGTGACACCAGTCGATCGGCCAGATCCTGCCACGGCGCAACCACCGCAAAATGTTCGAGCATTTCATCGGTAATGACATCCACCATTGCTGCTATGTCACCTTTTTTCATGAGGCCACCCAGGTTCGGGGTAACGCCGCTGTAACCCAGGTCCTCGAACTGGAAGGCGTAATTCGGCGTCGAACCATAAAAAGCCAACTGGGTTTTAGTACGACGAACCATGTCGGCACGCTCTTCGGGTGTGTCGCCGGGAATCGCAAACACCGGCACAATCAGGTCCACAGTAGCCGGATCGCGACCGGCCGTCGCTGCGCCGGTCGACTTCTGGCAATTGCCTATAAGCATTCTTCACCCTTTCCGATTGCCAACGAAGTCTCAAGGCATTGAGTTTAACGATTAAAGTTTGATCTTTATCAAAACCTAGGGTTTTGTTCTTTAAAAATTCATTTTGGATGTCTTTCAGACTCGTTCTTATTTCACGAAATTTAGGGAAAACCGTCCCTATACGCTTAACTGTTTCTAGCGTTAGTGACAACTATATACCAGAATTAGGCAAAATTTTAATTAAATAAAATTAATCTAAATATTGTAATTTTAGATTTTAAATTCTTTCTCTGCTAAAACTCCATCGCCCTTTTTTCTTTTCTTTTGTAAAAAATTTGAAGACATTCCATTCAGTTTAGGTCACAACATACCGTGCAAAAGACACTCACGATTGTCTTGTCGCAATGGTGTCTGCTGCTGAAACACCTGTGTACTTATGTCTAAGGCATTAGTACTTTTTCCCAATAAGGTAACCAGTTGAATACTACTAATAGACACTCGTTGCAGCGTTAAAGTGCCTGAGGCTGTACAACCTCGTTCATGTCACCCTCTTGAGAGGTACAATCACAAATGAACCTAAACATTATTTATGTCTTGAGAGAGGGTAAGAAAAGAGAAAATATCCGGAAAAAAACAATAAAAAGATAAAACGTAAAACTTAGCTATGGGATACAGAATACCCAGATTGTCTAAACTGTGAAAAGGTCTTGTTTAGAAAACCTACTCAATCTTCCCAAACAACTAAGAAAAAGTGACGCGTGTAAAAGGCAATCGGCCCAAAAGCGCTATCAACAATAACAACAGTTACTCATCGTTGTTGTCTCAAATAGCTCAAGTTTTGAACTTCATCAGGAATCCTGTCTATTTTTGTAATTCCGCCACAAACTAAAAACCAATTCTCCAATGGTGTATATTCAAAAAAAAAATCTTGGAGATGGCAAATTCATTTTAAAATAAGTGGCCTAAAGCGAGTGAACAAGAAAAACTCCAATAGATGGTGGAATTAAGGCAAAATGAGTTAAAAGCAATTTGAATTACATGGATCACAAGATATATAACTAAAAGAATCTATGGGAATCAAATACCTTTTTCAATGCGCTCTTCTTCTTGTTCCATGTTATATTATATATATTTTTTTTAGGTTGGTTCTGAGCCAACAAAAGAAAGTCAGATTTATTAGCCTGGTGTAACCAAACAAAGCTGATACAAATTATATTTTTAATAATTCTAGAGAATGCATCAAAGTTGAGGATTGGACAAAGCTGGTTTTTATGGAACTAGTTAAGGAACTAAAAGTTTGGCCATCTTATATTACTTAGCCTACAGATGTTCTTATTCTGAATTAACAATTTGCAGAATATGTAGCAGCCCAGTTGTACCAATCCTAGAACCACATCTGCATGTGCTCTTCCACCTGATGAGGGCAGGGATAGTGTGTTCCTTCCATATATCTTCAACAGCACATCTTTCTTAAAGCAATAACAAAGAAAAGTTACTATTTACCAAAGATTTTACTTGGTAAAATTCAAAAACATTACAGAATACATAATAAACAATTCACACACACTAAGCAAACATAATTAAAGTAGTGGATTCAGCTTTTCCTAAGAACGCCAGCAATCAGTTAGAACAGACAATAGTAGCATACTGTAAACAAGCTTTTGGGTAGCTGATGGTTATTGTATTATATTGGATTAGCAATGCTTCTTGTCTACTAAGGTCCGTGCGTTGGCCCTGCAGTGCATTCCTGCAGCATGATTTGATCTCTGGGTCCCGTATTAGCAAGCTAAGGTCAAACCCACTGCGCCACCACAGGACAGTAGACAAACTTAAAAGTATTCAATGTAAAATTTAAATTGTAGCCTTACTATTCAAAGGCAACATTTTTGTATTTTTTTTTAGAACTATTTACCCTATTAATCATAGGCTCTGATTTTATTTTAGTGATTTTAGCTTTTACTTTAGCTATCTGTAGACTAATCCTTAAAATTTAAAAGCTGGATTTTCAATTCCCCTCAATTAGTACATCTTCCTTTCAATAAATTTCCAGCCGTGCAAATCACCACATTTTGTCTGCAACTAATTTCAGACATGGCTACTTCAATGTTTCTATACTGTAACTGGGCAACACAGGCTGCAACAAACTCACCGACGCTATGGCCCAAGACGGCATCCGGAAACACGCCCCAATGCCGCCACATTTCTAC
This sequence comes from Alatinidae sp. Z8VKAUB7J3, assembly GCA_010016025.2. Lineage (NCBI taxonomy): Eukaryota > Metazoa > Cnidaria > Cubozoa > Carybdeida > Alatinidae > Alatinidae sp. Z8VKAUB7J3. The sequence goes on from JAAAKM020073195.1 coordinate 137,369,328, forward strand.
CAAGGCGTATTCCAAGGAGAAGATGGCCGGCTGTGTCCAGCCCGTTTGGTCCAAATCCGATGGAGGGCCGGTAAAGATCTTTTCGATGATCGAGCCACCGACGGTTGGGGCGAGTATGGCGTCACAGCAGAGCAATGCTTCCTTAAAGACAGGTTCCGTTTGAAACAAGGATTTGCCCATGCCTTGGTATTGACAACCTTGCCCGGTAAAGAGGAAGGCGCACTTCCCATGACGGCGGTCGTTCTGTGATGCGGGTTGTCTTGTGAAGAGTTCCGATACGAGCTCACTCGCGGAGTCTCCCTGAACTGAGATTCGGTGTTCTAAATGGGCTCGACCGATATTGCTGCTGAAACAAACATTTGCCACGTCACCATCGTCGATAGTCTCCAGCAGTTTCGAGGTTTGTTCCTTGAGTGATTGCAAGGATGCCGGGCTAGCGGCCGATAGGGTCAAGATGCGTGGTTCGTTTTCTGAAGGCTTTGTCGGCGCTGGTTCAGGAAACTGGCTCAAAACGACGTGGGCATTCGTGCCACTCATCCCGAATGAACTGACCCCGGCATTTAGGAGGCGTTCCGTTGCCGCCCACGAGCGGTTTTCTAGACAGACTTCCATGGGGACTTGGTCCCACTGGACCTTCGGATTCGGCTCGGAAAAATGGAGGCTTTTGACCACTCGTTCATGGTGAAGCTGTAGTACCGTCTTGATCAAACCCGCGACTCCAGCTGCTGCTTCGAGGTGGCCTAGATTCGATTTGACCGTAGCGAGAAGGAGTTGGCGAGGGGTTTGACGCGGGGAGAAGACGCGTGCTAGCGCCTGGATCTCGATCGGATCTCCCAGAGCCGTGCCCGTACCGTGGGCTTCGAGGTAGTCGATATCGTCGGGTGCGAGATTGGCATCCGACAGCGCGTTGTGGATGAGGTCTTCTTGAGAACGGCCGTTTGGGACGGTCATGCCGCTGGTCCGGCCGTCGTGGTTTACGGCTATTCTTCCAAAGTTTTTTTTCAACTGTAACACAAAAAAAAGCTATGGGCATTGGCTATTCTACTTTTAGCATCTTCCCTAACAATACAACCTAGGTAAGTGAAAATGCCCACTTGATCAATCTTCTCATTACCTAACATTACCTCTCCACATTCATTTATTCCTTGTTCTAACAACTTAGTCTTCTTATTATTAATTTTCAAACCTATTCTTGCACCCTAAACTTGCAAGACCTCTAAAAAATCATTCATTTTGCCAACTCTTTCATATAGGATTCTCAAATCATCCTCATAATATAAGTACAGAAGACTTTTACTTTCCAAATTGATTCTGTGTTCTCTCATTGCCTCTAATGTGTTCCTTAAGACAAAGCCCATCAAAATTCCGTCATCAAGCACCAGAGGTCATTCAGCAAAGCTCTTCTGAAAGCATGCAAAGACAAGAAAAAGAAACAATTTCTTCTACAATTGAATTGTAGGTCCGTGGAACAGCCTAAGCAAGAAGACGGTGGGATTTACAACAATTGATAGCTTTAAATCAAATCTTGATGAGGACTGGGCAACAAAACCATGTCCCCCTCAATGGGATGCAGCAGATGTCCTTCAACCCCATCACCACTAACTGGCATACACTGGATTTGTCCATATTGCTAGCAAGTGCAATTTAAGGTAATTTAACATAAAATGATCAGTAAAATTGGGGATAGAATTCAATCTTGCATCTATCCTCATTTCCAACTATAACCATAGCAATATTACCTTTATACATAGCAATCATGTGTGTAGACAGGGGGGAATAGGGGTACATCTGCCCCCCTAGAACTTCAAATTTACACTATACATGGCTGAAAAAGCAGATGGTAGGAAAAGAGTTCAAAAAAGGCAGATGGTTAAAAAACCAGTTGATAAAAGTCAGATGTTTAAAAAGCTGGAATGGCAGAATAAAAGTAAAACAAGAAGCTATGATAGAACTTGCTGGCAATCTAAGGTCTTGTGAACTGCTGATGTAGCTTAAGCCCCTCCCCCCGCCCTCATCACCCAATTGGCTGCGCCCCCCCCCCACCAAGTTTTGGTAGAGTCCTTCCCCGATATAAAAGATATTAATGGCTCAAAAAAGGAAAAGACAGAACCTGATTTAAAAAATATTTTGATTTCACCCGTCAGTAATGTAAGCATTGAATTTGAAAATAGCGACTTTGATGAGCCGTTTCATACCGCCAAAGATCAACTTTCTGGAGACGATGGATCTACAACCGAAGGTGAATTTAGTGAAATGCATTCACTTGCTGATATAAGTCTCATATCTGATATGGTAAAGGTCTCAAAAATTTCTGAAAGAAGTGATGCTCTTAATATTGAATCTCCAGTAAATGAAGATGAATCAAAACTAGGTTCCGATGGGAAATCAATAAGGTCAGAAGACATCATGAAGTCTGCTGATCCACGAGAAATCGAAAAGATTGAAGAAATAAACCCTAATCTTGCTTTGACTCCTCCAATCCTATCTTTCGAGAAACTGTGCCCCAGGGAAGATAGACTGGACGTTAATATAGATACTGCTTACTTGGAGAACAACGACCAAACGAAAAAAGCCAATGCGATGGATTTTCCTTCATTCGAAAAGTCAAATTTTGAAGGGGACTTATTTCAGAGCACTAAAACAGAAAAAATTGAGTTCTCAGAACAAAGAAATAAAAGTGATGCAATAGAACCTATTCAAGAAATTAGTGTTCCAGAGCAAAAAGAACTAGAAATTAAAAAAAAAGACAACAATTCTATTTTAGTATCTCAATTGGTATCTTCTGAGAACACGGTAATTAAACATTGTGACTTTTCCAAAAGCTTTGAAGCTGGACCTGATTCTGATAGTGTAGAGAAGGTAGGTCATTCAGTCGAAATTCAGAAAAAAAAATTTTCTCCGCAAGAAAATAAAATTGAAATAGCAGAACCTCTTCAAGAAGTTTTTGTCAAAGAGACGTTTGTGGAAAAATCTAACGTGACAAAAAGCACAGATCCAAGTGCGCTTAGTCCTTATTACCAGGAAAGTAGACCTAGTACCTCTGGTGGAGAAATTCATAATGTTCCACTACTCAAAATTGTCAGCGATAAGGTAGATAAATTAGATGCTCATTGGTATTACGCGCTCCATTGCGTGGGCATAGGTGTCATGGCTGGAAGCACAAATATCCTCTCGCTCAAGTTGTGTCGTCGCCGGAAAGACGATGTCAGCCCACCTTGCAACCGGCGTCCACCAGGGTTCGTTGACGATCACCGTGTCCGGTTGACGCCAGGCTTCGCACAGTCTGTTGAGGTCCTGATGATGGTGGAATGGATTGCCGCCAGCCCAGTAGATGAGTTTGGTGTCGGGGAACGTTATGTCTCTGCCGTCGTAGCTGATCGTCTCACCTGGGTTGAGGAGCATATCGGCAATCCGCGCGACCGGAATAGCAAATCCCGTAGGATTCCGACCTTTGCTGAGCGCAGGCCAGTTAAATCGTCGCCACGGGCTACCCACAAATCCCTCCGCGCCGTAACCAAAGCCAAAACCTCGACCGGGTAAACCCACCTGCCCCAACATGGCGGCTAAGGTGACCGTCATCCAGTACGGTTGTTCGCCGTGATGGGCACGCTGCAAGGACCATGCTGTACAGACAAAGGTTTTGGCCGCAGCCATTTTGCGTGCCAGCGAGGTAATCTCTGTCGCACTGACATCGCAGATTTCCTGCGCCCAGGCAGGGGTTTTCGCGATGCCATCACTCTCGCCTAAAACATAGGCTTTTACCCGATCCCAACCGACGCAGTGACTCGTGAGAAACGCCTCGTCTGCAAGGCCTTCGCTGGCCAGCACATGCGCAATGCCCAGCATCATCGCCACATCCGTACCCGGACGCGGTGCCAACCACGAGCCCTCAGGAAGGTCTGATCCGAGCGGCGACACATTGACAAATTCCACACCTCGCGCAAGCGCTTGATTCACGCCGTCAAACGAACTGTGCTCAGTGATTCCGCCATAAGCGACCTGCGTATTGCGCAACGGGATACCGCCGAAAGCCACCACCAGTTCTGCGTTTTCAGCAATTTCACCCCAGGTGGGCTGTTCCAACTCGATCCGATGCCAGTAGTCCACTACATGAGGCAGGATCACTTGCGCGGCAGCGGTGCTGTAACTGTTCATAGCTCGGGTACTGCCGCCTACATGTCGCTCCTTACTTTCAATTAAAAAAACTAGTTTTTTTTATGTAATACAGATAAGCTCCAAAATTAAGAGGATTGAAATATAATTTAGGAGAGAATTTTGAGAAAAAAAAATGTTCTGTATAGTCATATATTCACAGGTACATATACACAAAGTCATAAAATTGAGATGGCTAAAATATAAATCGTGAAGAAATTTTAAAGCAGAGGTTCTTTGGTTATGTTAATAAATTTGCATATGAAAAAAAAATCTTAGAAACTGAGAAGACTAAAGTTTAACTATAGCGGGAGTTTTAAGGCAAAAAGGTTCTATATCCACGTTTTCAGAGGCAAATTACACACACTTCAAAATTGACAGAATTGAAATATAATTTAAGCGAGAATTTGGAGAACAAAAAATGTAGCCACATTTCCAGAGGTAAACATAGAACAAATTCATAAGACTAAAATAAACAGAAAATTTAAGTAAAGCGATTCTAGAGCCTCGTTTTCAGAGTTTAATATAGAAGAAACCTTAAAAATCAAGAAGATTTAGACATGATCTAAGCAGTTATTTCCAACAGGAAAAGGTTTATAGCCGTGGTTTTTTGTTCTTTTTTTTTACAGCCGAATGAAATCAAACAATTGGAAATACTGTTTTAATATCTTGTGTTGAAAACAGTTTTCTGGCAATTTTATTATGCGCATTCCGTTCCTTCCATAAAATACCAAATGAAAACATGCCTTGTGACGATTATTCGTGGTACTATAACACTTGACGACTGTTCACGTTGAGACTCCACTATTACAAAGACAGCTCTTTCGAAGACGCGTGCTAGCGATCTGACTTTACGGGTTATTTAAATGTTAAGGTCAGTAAAAGCGTTTTTTTTTAAGGATGACACTGAGTTAGATTTTCATTGAGTAAATTTCCTTTAAATCTAAGTTTAAACCTAGTGAGGTTGGGTTTGGTTATATCTAGTTCTGAATAGAACTTTTATCTAAACTTTTATCTAGACGGATTAGGATTCAAAAATTACAAGTAGCTTGACCTTTGTATTCGTAGAATCTTATTTAAAATAGATATAGGGCATTGCTCACACCTCGATTGCCGTAATACAGGTCAGTGCTGTTTGTAACGGTGTTGCCGGACCCTACTTCCCTGGACACCTGGTAGGTGGCCTCGACAGGAGGGGTTCTAAGACCGCCCGTATACACTCTGACGCCGTCAGATTCAGAATACGTGATCGCAATGAAGGTCCATTGATCGTTGTTTGGTCCCTGGAACAGATTATCAGTCGTGATCCGTGCCTCAGAAATACCACCGGCTCGGCTGACGTTGCAAAACCAAACCCCTAGCCCATTGGAATAGGCCAATAAATCAGAGAGTCCACCTATGCTAGTCCCGCCTAAGTTCCATGTTGGCCCAACTGCAGAGGTCAATCTTATCCACTTAATAAACGTGATCTCTGTTCCAGCTCCGCCAGGGAACTGATTCGGAATCGTGAATTTATCCGTTGTGTCTAGATCGAAGCGATACCCCACATCACTGAACCTCTGGAACTATCGGGTTCATTACCTGGTGCATCTCCACATCATCGGCCTCAAACGCATCCCCGGAATTATTCACAACAATAAGCTGCCCATATCGTGTGGGAGGTGAAAATTTCCCGACATAGCCGTTTTGAACCACCGCACCGTCATGAACAACCAGATCACCCACGTGTATGCACATCTCCAGAAACTCGGCGAGAGTAATTGATCCAAGTGCGCCGTCTGGACATGCCGCATCGCTGCCCGAATTCCCCGCAACGTTCCCATCGGCTGCGGTGGCGTTGGTTGATGGTGCCCAGTAATAACTGACAAGCTCGCCAGCTGTTGGCGTCTCGCCAGTGAAATCCACGCAACCAAACACCTCGTATACTTCAGCCCTCAATGCTCCAAGGTCAATTTTTGCGCTTTGCCTCGCGCTACCATCCGCCAGTGCGGACAGCGTCATGGCAACGTCATTCGGTGTGCCTATGGTCCAGTTAGTGGCAGCATCGGCAGGAGAAAAGGACCCAGTTACAAAAAACCGCTGTTGCGAGAGTGAGCTATTCGCAACGTCTTGAATTAATATTTCATTCGGCATTAGAGAAGTCCTGCAATGTGTAAAAATAAAGTCAAATAATCTTCCAAACGTAAAACTACCCCAAATCACTACTATCCTCAAAAGGCTAAACTAGGGTATTCATTCTTGGTTTTCACCATGTTTGGTTGAGGTTCTTAAAAACCCTCTGGTTGATATCGTGGTGACAAGTATTGTTCCTTCCTTCATAGGTTAGATAGGCACGAGCCTAGGAAATAAATAATTAGAACACTAGCTCTTAATTCCTGCAGTGTTTAGTTGAGATTGTATGAACCCTTCTATTTGACTTCTAGATGACAAGTATTCAGGATCATTCTCCCCTCCCTTCTGATAGACCAAATCAGCTCTTGATCTCCGAAGATGTTTCTCTTATATATTAGCTTTCACTTTCCACTAGGCTTGTTGGAGATATCTTAGTCAAAGTACGATACCCAAAAGTAGAACTATGACACTCACTTTTACTTCTTATCAAGTTAACTGATCTAGGACAGCCCTTTTTGGGGGGTTTTGCAAAGAACAAGATTCTATAATATTGGCATATTCCAGTCATAATATGTATATTCTACCAGGTGGCTTATTTTGCAGTGTCTCCTCTTATACGTTTCCAATGACTGAAAATTCTTTTTTCAGTCAAGTCTCTACTTTTCTATATATTTTCTATAAACGTGCTTGTCCTAAGCGCTCGCTGTGTTGGCCTGGCATCGCTTTGTGCTGCGATGAGCTGTTTTTCCCTTTCTTTAAAGTTTTTTTGTCCCGAATGTAAACCTTATTTCAAAACTAGTCGAATTAAAAGTACATTTTTGTTTCTTGTCTCTTAGAAAGAGAAATATGTTTTAATTTTTTTTAAATACCTTTTTCTTCTTAGAAATATATAGGTTAGTCTATCTTTAGTATTTGCAGCATATTAGCCGCTATTTTTTTCAGCTGCAAGACCACTTTCAAGAAACGGTACAAATGAGTACATATTTAGTTGCATTTGTTGTCTGCGATTTTTCTAAAATTACCAACAAAACTTCTAGAGGTGTTTCTGTATCCGTATACGCACCACCAGATCAAATAACCCAAGCTAGCTTTGCCAAAGCTAGCTTGGAGAAAAAACGTAACGATATGAAGTTAATGTCCTTAGTTTAAAAAATCCCCTTCCCTAGTTTCATCAGCAAATTATGCATAAAAAACGGGCGAAACTTATTGGGAATTTAAACTCGCTTGATATTTACTCATATTATATCTTGAGTTTGGAGAGAATGTTATTTATTGCTAAGTGTATATCCCACATACGAGTTATCCTCAGTGTGGGTCATTAATTTGATAGGCTGGTGAATTTTTTTATTGATTATTAAAGAACTTGGCTGTTCTGAACTTCAATCCCAGGCTTATTCATAATTTGTATAAAAAAAACTGGACTGAAGCTCGAACCAACCCCAATCACGAAATATCAAAATATATAAAAAATTACTATAAAAACTGGACTGAAGCATGAACCAACCCCAATCACGAAAGATCAAAATGTGTCATTATAAAAAAAAAACTACTAGAAAAACTGGTCTGAAGCTCGAACCAACTCCAATCACAAAAGATCAAAATGATCACTTCTTAGTTTAATACCTCACTCAAAATAATAAAAAAGCAATTACCAGTATTTATCTGGGGAAATCATGGAAAAGCCAAGATGTTAGTTCAAAAGCCTTGTTAAGAAGGAACCCTTGCTCTCAAATGTAAGCTGTCAGAACTTAAAGGTACTTTCCATGAATAAATTTCTTTTTTCCTTAAATCTATTAAAAAGATCGAGAATAGTACTTTCCCATCTTTCTAATTTTACCCTCAGAAGCCACGAAGCGACATGTTAGAGTTGCTCACGAGACACGTCATGTGGTGCTAATTCACGAAAGCGTATGGGGGGAGGAGGTAGGCAGGCAAAATAATTTTTAAATGAAAACATAAAAAACAAGTATTTTTCTATGAAAATGCCAAAAATTAGGGGTTTTTGAGGTACAGGATCCTCCTCCCTGCAAGGCACCACTAGGCATGACTTTAATAATAATAAAAATTCGAATAGACTGTAATAATGTTAAGTTTTTGTATAGTTTTATTTATTTTTTTGTAGCTGGAAATACAACTTATTTGTGGGAATTCCTGTTGAAGCTGCTTCAGGACTATTCATATAAATTTATTTGTATAAATCACCATCAAAAATAAAAATTAATAACAATTCTTAGTACCGTTAAATGGAAATGTTATTTAGAAAATTGGACATTTTTCTACAGTCAGAACTGGTAATAAGTTGATGAATTGTTGCCAATTTTCAATATGATTTTAAGTCAAGTTTTACTTTTAAACAAAGAAGATTGTATTTTTTGTTGTGATTTAGTGCTATTACTACTGTTACTGACAACCCATCGCAGAACAAACCCAAATGAAGCAATACAGATGGTACGCTCCTCTCTCCTTGCTTCGTTTAAAAGCTTATTCTTTACCCCCTCCATGAAGCTATTGTTCCCTCTAATTATTTCATATGGTTTTTTCTGCGCTGTTCAATGAAGTCCTACTTTTTGTTTGGCAAAGACAGATAGCCGAAAAGGAACGTCTTTGAGAATCTGTCATTCTTCATCTACAAAACATGTCCGATCCACCTCAATTTTCTCTCATAGCCGTAGAGAGCAGGGTAGAACCATATTTATTGTACATCTTACTGTTTGAAGTACAGTCAGTCAAACGGGCACCCCGGACAATCAAAAGACAAAACTTCTGAGGAACCTCTGCAAATCGTCCTCCATCTTCGGAAGCACCCACGTTTCAGAAACATACTTCACCACAACATTAACTGTTGATTCGAATATTCTAATCTTAGTTCACACACTTATCTTGCTATTCCTCTATTTTTCTTCAACTGTAAAAAATTTTCTTCAACTTTTTTTCTTTGAGTGAATTTTTAAGTTTAGTAGGTTTCTACATATTTAGGAGCTTTTTATTCTCTTTTTTTTATCGGTTTTATGCAAAAACATTTGTTTGGTTTCCCTTTTGAGCTTGTGTACATCTTTCGTTTTTTATTTCACTATGTCCCCAGTTGATCTATAATAATTTACGAAAACAAAGTTGACATAAAGTTTATCTTATATTAACTCGGAAAGATCTCCCTCCCCTTGTTGACACTTATCATATACCCCTGCGTGATCAAAAGTACTACCTGGCAGATACTGCATAGTGCTTTATGTATTACTTCTAAGGCCATGTGATGGAGATGGAATGTATAACCTAAGAGATGCCAATATATTTGACGTCATTACGTCCGATCGCTCGAAACCAAGACTTTTAAAATGTGTTCCAAAGCTAATATAAGATATGAGCCTTCCAAAATTTTAAGTTGTAAAGAGGGCAGATACTAAAGTGTTTTCTGTGAAGAAACTGTGGAGTTTGAACATCAAGAATACCTTTAAAGAGCTAATATTTCTTATACTATGAAACATAAGTGAGATGTGAAGAGCCACGTTGACGAAAAGGGATGTTACTGCTCGTAGTATCTCTTCCATTAATATACAGGATAGAAAATTTACTTAATTATTCTCCTAAAAAGGACATTTAAGAAAAATCATTAAATATGTCGTCAAGAAGTCCTGTGAACTTGAAACTTTTCGTCAATATGGGAAGTAAAGTATCTATGTTCAACCAATTGGCACAAGAGCACAAGGAAAAGCAAGAAGATAATTTTTTCTCTTGATTTTTTAGTATTCAATTTATTATGAATTCAGATCTAGATGTGATGAAAATGTTTTGTGATAACCATGATGACCAGATGTATGAATTGGCAGAAAAAATGAGAAATACTCGATTACTACAAAATGAACCGACTCTAGAAAGCAATGAATATGATAGACTAGAACAAGAATTTCAAAAATTTACTGATCAAGCATTAGAGAGAAAAAAATGGTATGTTGAAAATTGTGTATAATTTCTATAGACTAGAGTAATTTTTGAAGATATTAGGTTGGGCCATACACAGTTTTACCAAATATTTGGCATTGTATAAAATGGAGTTAATGTCTAGATACATTTTTTCGTGTGTGAAATGATTTTCTATATTTGCTTGTTCTAGGAGTCACACGTAAGATACAACTACAGCAAGGACATCTCACATCAATGCAAATCATAAAAACATCACATACTGGGCATCGTTTTTGATTATTTTCATATTTGATGGTTTGTCCTTTGATTTTTATTTCTAGTCTTTCACACTTGCCTTTACACAAATTCATTGTAACATCCATTATTTTTCATATCAATCAAACTAGCGGTAACTAGAAGGACATCGCGATCCGGGTTCAACTGGAGGTAAGCTTTGGCTTGTTCCAGTCCGTAGATGTAGCCTGAGCAGGCGGTGTAGAAGTCGTAGGCGCTGGGACCGTTGAGTTTGATCTCGCTTGAGACGCCCGCTGCCAGGCGGCACGCGCGCGAGGGCATCGATTTTGAGTTGGTGCCAGTACTCACCAGTAGGAGGCCGAGTCGATCCGCAATGGCAGGCTCGTTCTGGATTAACTGGATGATCGCTTGGATCACGGCTTGTTCCATTTTTTCTTCGGACTCGTACCAGGAACGGTTCTCGATGCCGGTGGTCGAACGAATCTCCTCGGACGGCATTCCCGTGAGGGTGCTGATCGTCTCATTGGGCACTTGTTTTGAGCCAAGGCCCGTCTGGACCGAATAGATAAAGGCTTGGGTAGGTTGCGGACGGCCGGTCACCGGAGCGGATTCGAGTTCGGCACGACGTGTGATGTTGGGGATGCGCTGAGGCAAGGCTGTGGGGGTGGCGAGTTGTGGCTGGTCCTCAGTCAGCGAGATGCGGGCAATGCAATCGCCGACCGAACACGAGGTGAAGGACGGCACGACGATTTCGGAGAGGATTCCCGTGACCGGTGAGTAGAATTCGAAAGAGGCTTTATTGGCCTCGATCTCAACCAGCAGGTCGCCACTGGACACCGTATCTCCGGGTTCGATTTTCCAGTCGAGTATGTTGACTTCGCTATCGGTGGGGCTCGATCCGATCGCTTTGAGGTCGAAACGGTTGTCGACCGGTGATTCCGGGCAACGCCAGGCAAGTTCGAGGTTCAGGAGTTCGCAAGCCGCTTCGAGCAGGTTGTCGTACGACGGGAGAGTTTGCAGTTGGGCGGGGTAACTGCAGGGGATGGGGACATCGGGACGACAGACTCGTTTCGTGGCGATGGATTGGTTCGATCGCGTGGCGACGGTGGCGATGATCTCGCCGGCCAAGCCGCAGGTCTCATTGTCCTCGTGGGCTACCAGAAGATGCAGGGTCTTGGATGCAGACTTGATGACAACCTCCTGATCCCATGGGGCGATATTTTCTTTGTATTTTGATCTGAACCCAGAATAGGTCTTTAAAATTTCTATTCGCTTTATGATTTTCCTCTGTATTGTTTTCTTTAATTAGGTGAGTTGTTTTGACTCACTTTAACTTAGTGTCTATGTTTACATTTGCATACACCGTTTCCTGACACACCGATATCCTTGGTTAGGATTTTCGTTTTACTCTTTCTTTTTTATTGTTTCATGCTCCTCTTTGTATTCACAAAGGATTTGGGATATTATTCTAATTACATTACGATTCAGTTTTAATAATTTTTTAACCTTGTTAATGAGTAATTAAATCATTTAAAATCAAGAGTCCGATATGTACCATAATGTTTGCTCCACCTCACTGTCTAAGGAATGAAACCATTAATATTCGAAAATGACTTAATTGACCTATTTTGGCAAAAATTCACTTTAAAAAGTATCATATTCACAAACATAGACAGATTTAATTTGTCATAATAATTTTCTTATTTCGTCATTTTACACTAAAAATCTATTTAAAAGATTAGGGCGTGTTATGTTTTGCTTTGAAGAAGTGATCATTTTCAATTTCTTAAAGCGGTGAGGCAGCGTCATGATGGGGGATTTTTCGGCTTTTAGACAGATTTTTAGAGGTATGGAGGCTGATTAAGGTAACCCTGACGAAGATTAGTAGTAATGGTCATGGTAGAAGTTGTCGTAGCAGTAATGGTAGTAATTTGGGTAAGGATAGTCAAGGTATGGGTAGTAATAATATATGAACGGTGCTGGTAGTAGCAGTTGAGGATCTGGTAAGAGTAGTAGGATTTTTAGTCTTAGGAGCATTAGTCATGGCAGGAGTACTGTCTCGGGTAGAGTAGTCATTATACGATGACAGGGGAAGTTGGGATAGGAGCAGTTATGATATTAATTGGCAGATTTGGTATTGTCGTGGTAAGAGTAGCAAGTGTAAAGATATTAGTAGTAGAGTTAAATTGACAGTGACCATGGTAGTAGTAATCGTTGTAGATGCTTGGTGTGGTTACAGTAGTGTTGGCAATATCAGAGGTATTAATTGTAGTTGTAGAAGGTGTCGTAAGGGCGGTTAGCGATCAGCACCCCGCCCCAGCAAACCCACCGCCAGTCGCTCTCGCCCTCGACAAAGATCCGGTCCCAACCGGGCACGATGGAGGTGAAGATCGTGCGCTTGGCCCGCAAGTAATTCGGCGGCGCCGGAATATCCCAGGCGATCAGATGATCGGTCACCACGCCCCAATGGTTTTCGGCCTCGAAATCCTTACCCAACAAGACGCCGGCCGTCTCAGCCAGGTCCGAATGGATGGACGGCGCCGAGACGAACCGCATCAAATCACTGATGATCCAAGCAATGCGCGGATCCTTGGACTCGGCAATCTCCGCCATCGCGATTGTCTGATCGTTCCCCCAGGTCGATTGGATGATGCTCTCGATAAAGGCCACGTCTACGGCGGTTTGCAGCGACTCGGACAGTGGGCCTTCCGGGATCGGCGGTGGTTCACCGAATTCTTCGATGACGTAGTCTGGCAGTGCGGTGGCCTGTTGGGCCCGGGCTTCGAACCAGAACAGAAACAGCGTCACTATCAAAGCGACAAAGACGAGGCGGGATTGGATAATTATTACCGTTGCCATCGAGAGGCCCTTCGCATATCTAATTCTTCGTCGGGCAAGCAGTCAAATTTCCAACTCGCCCGCGCCGCGCCCATCAGATAGTGCCAAATTTTGTCAGCCGTCTCCGCGCAGCACACAAACCTATGTCGCTCGCGGAGTTACGAAGGGCCAATCACGATCAAATCAGCACTCAGTGATGAACACCCACACAATCGGATGGGCCGCAGTCGAAACCCAGGTTGAATCAACAAACGACATCGGCTCGTATCCTGAGCAAGAGAGCCGCAACGGATAATCATCTCCGATTACAACCAAGTAGAACGCAACTTACTTTTCACCACTCCATAACATTGACGCGGTTGAACCGACCCACTAATTTCCCGTTAATAGGGAGAATTCGCCGTGCGATATCATCACTTGCGGCTATTTTTAGTCCAACAAGATCGGCCACCAATTTTAGAGTTTGCTGACGCAATTCCGCGCAGAACAACAAGACAAGAGTACTTGACTTTTTCTCTGTTTTGTAAGTTACCCATGCTATTTCGCCTGGAACTCAGGTAGTCGAAACTAATAGGATTAATGACTTCTAAGAAAAAAACTGCTACCATCTATCGATCCTCTGTGACGCACCTTTATTGAAAAAATGAAGCGGGGTTCCCCCTTCATAACGTCCCGCTCTTTACGCTAAATCTGAATTTTTGTTCTAATTATGTAACAACAACTGCTCAGACACAAGGGCCATTGATAAGAAAAAAGAAGCATTTTTAGCCGCCATAAAATGTAATCAGCAGATAGCTCAGGAATTTTGAGCCCCCCCCCCCCACTCATATACAGAATGATATTTATCCGTTTTAAGTTTTACTGTCACTTTTTACTTTCATTCGAACAAAATTATTCAATCAGTAAAAAAAATTTGATAAATAAAAATTAATGAAAAGGTCATAACTTCCAATTGTTCCAAACGAGAGCACCTCGCGCCCAGCCGCCAAGTTAAATTTCCCAGTGTCATTCCTGATACGATTCGACCTATCTTTCCACATTTTGTGGCTTCCAAAATGTGAATGTAATTTTTATGTTACACAGAAAAAGATTTTCTGTTGTCACCCTTCTAAACTGTATTACAGGCATTTTACAAGCGAAAAATCCTGGAATCAGGAGGGATTTTATAATAATTTTATAATTTTTACCCCTTCCACAACTCCAAACCTCTATCTGTGTTTATCTGCTGGCAAATGGAGAGTTAGAAAATTTGGGCTTAAAAATCACACTTTTTGAGGTTTAAGTCCACTCTCCTCAGCAATAAAAAAAAAAAAAAAAAAAAAAAAAAAAAAAAAAAACACACCTGCCCTCTTCCGTAATAGCTGATGTACAATTAATAATATAAACTATGAACCTCAATTTAGGAATATGTAGAATGTTCGTCATGCTGTTTTTATAAAACAAGGTTTTGTGCCTTTTGGGCCAGATTAAGTATTACATCTTAGGCCGAATGTAAAGAAAACTAAATAAAAAGTTCAAATTTGTGTCCGATAAAGCCTTGCTTTATTTGTTTTCATGACAAAAATCGTATTCGTTGCTAACCTGAGGGATGCGGGATTGGCCGAGTGTCTCCAGAACGGAGAAGACAAGAAGTAGAATCGGAATGGCGGACTGTCGGGACATCAATTGATGGGGCATGGATTCCATTGGTTAAGGTGTTTGCTAATGTATCCAAGCGCACTTGCCGCTGTCGCGGTGCACCTCAAGTGCGCCTACGATCATAACTAGACTGGAGTTCCGCTGTCGGAATGCAATTGGAATTCGTGCGAATGGCAGGGAACAGGCTAAAGTGTCGACTATGTGCGCCTAGATTGTCGATCACGGGCGAGTGACACTTAGCGCATACGCTGAAAACCTTGAGGGCGCCTAGCTGGGGAGGTTGATTGTGGTTCGGGTGCGGCAGACCTGTGGAAAAAGGGAGGGCGGAGTAACCTCTGGATACTCGACATGTGCGAGTGAAATTTTTGGGGGTTAGGATGTCGCCAGGTTGGGGCTAATATTTGCTACCGGCTTTGAACTGATGGGATCATCCAGATAGAAAATGTTGAATGTCGATTCCGCTGCAAAACCTCCAACGCCAAAAATTGGGAGGATCAAACGACCTTCGCCACCCGCCGAAACGCCTTCAGAATCGATCCTCGAAAACCACTTTGTAAAACAAAGCCGTAAAACTTCTTGTTTCTGCTAGTAGCAGGGGGTTTTGCAGCCGAATCGACATGCGACATATGGATCTTGAATCTTAATTGCCGCCCTTTGGCTGATCGTGCTTGAGTTGGGAGTTTCTTTTTCCGTAGAGCGTTCCGAAGACGCCAGCCACTCCTCCAGTTAAGAAGCTGAGAAAATTATCCAGGAAGCATTTTCCACTATCTGGAATCAGTTGGAATTTTTCTGGTGCAAGCTCGGCGTAGAGCTTAACGAAAAACAGTATCCCAAGTATTGAGACAGCTACGAAAAGAAGTTTCGAAAGGTGCCGTAGAAGCCAACGCTGGCTTTCCTTGATAATCTCTTGGAGGAGAGCTCGATTTTCAATTTCCGATAATATCTGGGCAATATGGTTCTCTGTATTCGCCTTGTCTATCCGGCTTACATGAGGAGGCTATTGGAGGTTGAAAACGACACTCAAAATGAGCAGTTTTGTTTTCAACGGAATTCAGCACCCATTAACTATTTTATCGACGCAAAATTGAACCACCATGAGATTTTGTTAAACAAATTTTGAAACTAATACTTTAGGGGTTTGTATATTGAGCCGAAAACCAAAACAGCTTATTGTCGGGAAATTCGAAAGACGGGCATCTATTTGAACCTAAAAGGCTATTCCAAACACTCGCTTTTTCGGTACGTTCAATTTCGTGTCCAATTACGAGTTCTTAATTACGTTCTCGATACAGGATCCAACCTTGGTAAGATTTTGCTAAACATGATTTCTAATCTGATATTTTAGAGTCTTGTACTATGAACGAACTTGAAAATGTTTGTATACCCTGGAATAAAATTCTAACAGATCTTAAGGAGAACAATGCTCCATTCACTCTCTGCTATTATTAATCTAGTTTTTAGGCAGAACAGGTTAATGAGTGTTAATTAGTGGGAAAAGACTGACTAGGGGAATGATTTACTCTACAAATCCATTTAAGGGCACCAAATAAAAAAAAGCATTGTCGTATTTAGAATAAGTCGTTAAGACTTTGTACTTTTTGACCTCTTTGTCCTTGTATATATCGAAGCGATCCATTTTTAATGTAAGAACAGGCTGGAATGGAGGGAGGGAAGGAGGTCATATTATTACAAAATTTTCATTTAGTTCTACTTTTTTTATCTTCAACAACTATTCCCCCTCATCTAAACTTCCACATAATTCAATTTTTTAACAAATTTGCACCCTATTCCGCCCTCATCCACAGGAAGAAATTTCTGTGAATGTGTTTGCTCCCAGCAAGAGGTTTCAGTTTCACATATTAATACGAACAGGGTTAAGTGTTTTTTTGCTCCAAGAAACATCATATTTTCTTCCTTTTTATAGATAACTTCTAATGATTTAACTTCTAATATGCTAACTGAAAAATATTCTTCTAATAACTTGTAAAATATAACTTCTAATAACTTCTAAAAAATATTAGAAGTTAAATTGTAATATTTTCTTCTTTTTTATAGTTAACTTCTATCGTTTGCACAAGAACAGTAGTGATGCCTCTCTGCTTTTAAAGGCAGCCCTACCACTTTGAATTCCAGTCCCGACACTTTTTAAAAACTTCTTCAAGATGCAGATGCATGTTACGTAAAAGGGACTGCTTTCTAAGAGATGCAGGTGTTAATGACATAATAGAGACTGCTTATATCGCAGTCAAAGAATGACTTGTGCAAAGAAAAATGCAATACTGCACAATTCCACTTTATGGCTTTATTAATGAAATGAAAATTATTTCATTTCAAAATTAAATGAAATACTAATTAACGAACATTATCCAATTTTCATATCTGTCAGTTGGATTTACAGTGCACCGCAACAGATTTAGATTCAATATTTTGTACAAAATATCCTATGCGATAATTAGCGTTTGACTAGTCATTGTAAAGACCTTGACCATTCACTCTAGTGTCAAACCAGAACTAGACAATCCACTGTAATTTGCTGATTCTATTAACTGTAAATGTTAAGTTCTTTCGTGGTTCAAAGTAGCATCGAGCAACTTTCTATCCTGCCTGGTTTAAATAAGCATTTGTTAGGCACGTCGAAAACGATTTTTGATTTTTCGTTTTCGCTCTGCTTCTATTCAAATCGATATTTTTCCAGTTCCGTTCAAATGTTCGCATTAATAATTATTTGGCGGAAATAATTGAACACAAGTTATAGATTTATCTTATGTTTTTTGACCAGAAAGCTGAGGCCATTCTCTTTGACAATTTAAAATCTTCATCTAAATCAGATAAATGCATCACGAAAAAAAATCAATTTGTAAAATCTGGAGGGAGGGGGGGGGGATAATCAGGAGAGTGAATCAACAATCTAGAATTTTCTAGATAAACATTATGGGTGGCCGGTGTTTATCCCCCCCCCCCATGGAAAAGACCCCCCGTGGAAATTATGGCTTTCCAAATTGAATTTTATCTGAGTTTTTTTTTTCCGTAGATGGAAGAAGTTTTGGTAGTTTTGTATTATGTGCCACTGACTCAAGTCTACGCTGTGTGTAAAACGAGAACAAACCGTTTTTTTTTTTTTTTTTGTTTGCTGCTGTACATTGCTTAAGAATATATTTTATATTTTTTTATGCCTGTGACAGTGGCTATGATGGACTGAAACATTTCATTGTATCGATATTGGATATCGTATTGTATTGGATATTTTTTTTTCCCAATACTTTCCCTCGTGGTAGTTTCCCACGCTGTTAAGCAGGATTTTGTTTTCAACCAATCACTGATCTAAACTTCAAGTATATCCGCAAAATGGGCGTCTCACACGCAAACAAAGGATTTTGTTTCCAATATAAAGTGGAGCCCAGAGTTTTCAAGTTTCAATTGATTTTTGAACATTGTTAAATAAGGTTAGTTTTATTTTTCATTTTATTGGTGCTAAAATGTTTAGTTCTTTCCAAGGTAAGGTGTTTAGTATCAAGCCCCAGGGAACCTAAAACTATTAAAAATACTTTTCAGTTTATTGAAATAGCCGTTAAAGCTGGAATTGCCTTCTCTCAAAATTTCACTTTAATTGGCCTACAAATTCTCAGCCTATTTATTTATTTCCAAATCCGAAGCATTATTTTACACAAATTTCAATTTTTACAAAAGTTTTCAATGGAAATGAAAGCTTTTTTATTTTATTAGGTTTTTTTGTGGCCCTCCACTAATCCCCCTCCTTTCTTAACTGCCCCCTCAAAGCAAATACACTCAAACACTTTAGTGTAAAGAGCGAGGTATTATTGTAAAGAGCTCCCTCCATTCTTTCGTGAGGGGCATTTTTTCGTGAAGGTGAAGCCAGATTTGCCTTGCCTTGGAGTTTTGGGGGCCCCGGCACCACTCAAGTGCTCTTATAGCGGTCCTATGTACCCTTAAGACTAAGACTAGGGAAACTAGGTCCTGGTTTCCTCTAGCACCAGGACTAGGACTAACATGCCTCAAAGGCTGCACCACTCTAGGGCCTTTTTGAGTTCCCTGGGACTACCGAAGGGCTCCCCTTGAGTGGTCCTAGTTTCCCCTAAAGCAACCCTAGGGTCCTAGGGCCATTTCAGGCCCTTTATTAAATACGGAAATTACTCCGTATATGAAAGGGGCTTTCCCTCCTAAACGCCCCGCTCTGATTGGAATCCTCTTGGTTTCTCATAAGGTGCATAAAAAGATAAAATTTTTGTTCATAACCCTATGAAAGATTCTCATGACCTCCGGAAAAATGTGCAATCGGCGTATTTTTTTTTAGATATTAATAAATATAGTGCTGTCACTTCTATTTTTTCTAAGAGTATGTTTTATATCTTTCAAAAAGTAGGATTTCGTGCGACAATGGATTTTTTTTTTCAAAATGAGAAGGATATTCGCAAAAAAACTCTCATTTCTCTATACTGGGGTCCTCGTTTTATTTTTTTTCTTTAAAACCACCTTCTCTTCTATCAGATATGTCAAACTAAAAATTAAAACATTCCCTATTACGTAAGAATAAAAAGATCATGAAGAAAAATGTCTTGAAGAAAAAGTGTCTTAAAAACGTATTGAAAAGTCTTGAAAAACGTCTTGACGGCAAAATTTGATGCTAGGACTCCTCGATAGATTTGGTTGCGAGGGATTCGGTAGGATTGACTGTTAGGGGTCCCTGTTGGAATTAGATGCTAGGGCCCCCATCCAGTGGTTAGGTTATGTTAGGGGCCCACTGAAATTGGACGCTAGCCCGTCCCGGATGGAATTGTATGCTAGGGCTCCGGTTGTCAGGCTAGGGGCCCCGTTAGAATTGGTTGCTTGGGGGCTGGTGAAATTGCTTGCTAGAGTCCCGCATGAATTGACTGCTAGGGCCCCCTTGGAATTGGTTTCTGTGGCCCCCCTTTGGAATTGACTGCTGTGCCCCCTCATTAGAACTGGATTGCTCACTAAGGCCGATGGAACTGCTCACTAGGGGCCCTGGCGTCTTGAAGGTTCCCCACTAGCAGGCCCTGAAGGTTTTTCCCAGCCCTTCTTAGGTTTTTAAAGTTTTTTTCTGGGCCTCGCAGGTTTTTAAGAGAAAGCACCCTCTATTATGTAAGAAGCAACCCTTATTACTTAGAAACCAATGAAATCATGATTTGACGGGCCCCTGAACGTTTTTTGAAGAACCAAAGGAAAACTATTACGTAATTAACGCATGTTTTGTTTAGAAAGCCATCCCAATTACGTAGCACCAGCTTTGGTAATGGGAGATGGGGGGCGCGCGCGCGGAGGGGGGCCAACTGCAAAATGTGGGGCGGGGGAATCGGGCGTGACAGGGCAGGAGGGCTGGGGGAAACTTTTGGGGCCGGTGCCAGCATCCGGAAATGGCTATGTATCAGATCTTACGAACGGCTCTCTCGCGTAATTGGCGGGCTTGGCAAGTGGAACGGCGTTCTCCCGGGCTGCTCGTGAGTCATCCCGTTTTATGGGATTTTGACGATGTAGCGGCTATCGAGATTGGGGACGAAGTGTACATTGGAGCTTTTACGGAGATTGCTGTGATGGCGTCGTCGCCTATGAGTCCCGTGCCGGGGAAACTCAAGATCGGTTCCCGCACTCAGATTGGGAGTGGTTCCAATATTCGTGCCTGTGGTGGCGCTATTGAGTTGGGACCGAATTGTATTGTGGCCCAGCAGGTTTCCATTATTGCCGCGAATCATGAGTTCCGGGCTGGAGCCATTTACCGGGATCTGCCTTGGGATGCGGAGCGGCATGGGGTCACGATTGGGAGCAATGTGTGGTTGGGCGCGGGCGTGACGGTTTTGCCCGGGTGTCGGATCGGGGACAATGCCATCGTGGCTGCGGGGAGCGTGGTGACGAAGGATATTCCCGCGGATCAGATTTGGGGCAATATCCCGGCCCGTTACATGCGGGATGTCGCAGTGCCAGGGGACGAGAAAACGGCGCAATAGGGGCGGATCCGTCTACTTGGTGTAGAAGACATTGAAGTTGGCCGCGTGTTTGCGCAGGTTTGGCCAGCGCTGAAAGAGTTGGCGATCGCCTTTACCGAGCCACTCGGGAATCCAGCGAAGGGCTTCGTTGTGGGGAAGCAGTTTGGCGATGTAACCGAGGAGGTTGTAGTAGTCCACCCGATATTCGCAAAAGTCGTCCTTGGCGAAGTCCTCCAGTGCGTTGAGGAACAAGACGGATTCATCGATCCATTGTCGCCGTGAATTGAGGACGCCGCGGATCGCTCCGATGACGGGGTTATGCCCCAGGGGTTCGAATATGAACGCGCAACGACCGCCGGTCTTGTACGTGGATAAGTAGCGACAATTGTATTTATTATATTTGGTGGTGGTTTTTATTTGTTTTTAGATTAGTTTTCTTTTGATTTTCTATCTTGTGCTGAAGACGCCTTGTTTTATACAGGCGAAACATCCGCGTTGTTTTAATCTTTTAATTCTACTGGCCGTCGTCTCGTTTTAAGTTTTCTTTTTGCAGAGTTTTATCTCTTTTGATTGTTTATTGTCATGTCTGACCAGTTCGGCTTAAGAACTCTCACTCCTTAATAATACATCACTGCATCATTAAGCAAATCATTTACCTATGCAAAACATTAAAATCAACTCCAGAAACATTTTAGTGCATTTAAGAGCAGAGATTTTCCAAGGGTAATTTCCTGCAGGTTAATTCTGGCTCTCCTTTTTAAGGATCATGCTAGCCCCTTTTTCCCCTAAATGTATCGATCAAGATCTTGAGACACCCGTTTTGCTCAGAACAATCCAAACCTTAAATAATCATGCCTCTGGGGTTGCTAACCATCCTTCTCCAATCTCCGGGGTCAGTGCTGTATAATACACTTGTCGCCCACTGTGAAAGCATAAGGTTCTTATGTAGAGTGTGGTTGTATAAAGTTTTGAGGTTGCTAATTCGATTGGAAACTAAAGCTTAAGTACCCTTTTTAAGAGTTAAAATTAATTGGGGGCAATCACCCTTCCTCCTCACCCTTTTCCCCACAGGCATCCTATAAAATTTTTTAGATGGCTATTTTGTTCGAAATAGTCCAAAAGTCAAATAGCAAAACCTCCTGGATTGACAAACCTCGTTCCTCGGATCAAGGGCTTTAAGGTATGCAAGTTGCCCATTGCAGACATATAAGGTTTTATATTATGAAGAAAAGGCGTGTCTGATTCTAGGTAGGTAGGTAAGTTTTGTTTTATCACAATACAAACATAAATAAAAATGACAACTCAAATAAATTATTGCAGCAAAAAGAAAGTCCTAAGGACTTGTGCTCCATTTTCATATTATGATTTATATCTTATAAATAAGTATCTAAACATAACATCTCATGATTAACCACCTAGCCTATCTTATCCTACCGAGGCTGGGAGCATGTCGTCGTGGTTGCCGTTGGGTCTTTACTTGGCCTGACCATTAGTCTTTGCGCAGCACGCCCCTTAGACCTGCTCGCCGCGGGAGGCGATTCTGCTACTTATCTCGGACTCCCAGTGCAAATGCTCAAGCGCGTCGTTATGGCCACGGCCTGTTTTCTTGCCGCGACGTCCGTAGCCGCCTGTGGCATTATCTCCTTTGTTGGTTTGATGGCTCCCCATCTTGTCCGCATGCTTTTTGGCGCGCGTCATTCCGTGTTGATCCCTTACTCTGCCTTGCTCGGAGCCCTGTTGCTGACTACTGCTGATCTGGCTACCCGACGCTTGTTACCTGGACAAGAGCTTCCAATCGGGATCATTACGGGTGTCTTGGGAGCGGCATTCCTATTCGCCTTGTTGCTAGGCAGACGTCGGCGGCTTGACACGACAGACTAAATGAAGCCGAGTCCCTCAAAGTTGTGGTTTGTGCTGGGTGGAAGTCGCAGTGGCAAGAGTCGACGTGCCGAGGCGATAGCGGCCGCCCTTTCGACCGAGGTGGTTTACGTTGCGACCTGTTGTACCGAGGGCCTCGATGACGAGATGCTCGATCGTATCAACCGCCACCGCCAACAACGTCCGGCTCAATGGGAAACCGTTGAGAATCGCTTTGATTTGGTCGAGCTCGCGGAGTCCTATGCCGGTCGCACAATGCTGTTGGACTGTCTGACCCTGTGGCTATCTTATTTGAGTCAGAATCTGCCCGAACCGGAACGGGTTTTAGAGCAACTGCGCGAAGGTCTGGCCGCCTTTCGGCGTAATCGCGTGAATGCGGTGATAGTTTCGAATGAAGTGGGGAGTGGGATTGTACCCCTCGGCGCGGAAACGCGCGCCTACCGAGATCTGGTTGGTTGGGGCAACCAAGCGGTCGCTGCTGAAGCGGACACCGTTGAGTTCCTCGTCGCCGGAATCCCCATGAGAGTCAAATCGGAAGGCAAACTATGCGGCCTGCCCACGGCGGAAATATAGCGAGTGTTGCTAAGGAATTGGGTCTACGTACGGAGTCGATGCTAACGAAACTACAGTATGTCCGCTTTTCTTCTCTAGCCTATTTGCAGGTTTTAATAGCACCAAGAATAAGTTACTGATGAGACCAGACCTGAACGCTGGTGCTGCCTGGTGATAGCTCCCTTCTTATTGAAAAAGACTATCTTCTGTGAACCATAAAGATAACATTCATACTGTTACCAAAACAAAAGTTGCCAGTCAGTTGAAGATTATCGAAAAAGTATATATTAAGGTTCCCAGCTTCCGAGACGGCAATGACACACGGTGGCGTATTCGTTTCTAAGAAGTCATGCAGCCAAACCGTCTGTGGTAAGGAATTTTAAGGAGCAACATGGCTAAATATTAACCAAAATTCCAGCTAAATCGCAACACGGCCAAATAGTAACCAAAACTCTAAGAAATAGAATTTTAATAATAATTGATACATTAAAAGGATTGGTTGTTATGCTGACACTAAATATATAAATTCATAATGTTTAATGTTATCTATCAAAAGCTACGAGCCAGAAAAAACTAGAAAGATTTTTAGTGAAAGCAGGAAAACACACCCCAAAAAGTCAAGCTATTTTAAAAAAACACATCGTCAGATTCAGCATATCAGAGAATCCCATTGTAGAGGTTTTATATTCCTATATACAAAAATGTGAAATTTTGTAATTTTTGCAAGAAAAAAAGTCACGGGTACGTGTTTATTTGTCTTGTTTCCCCAGGGGTAATTTCTTCCAATCTCTAGCCCTGGAAGATCAGGAAAAGTCTCATTCAAACAGAAATAAAAAGTTTTAGTGCCTTTCTTCAGTGGCCAAAAATACTGGAAGACAATTGGCTCCCTTCCCATGCCCTTTTTTTCCCACAGAAATCCGATCAAAATTTTTAGATAGCCATTTGATTTTGAATGATGTTAAGGCCAAACAACTATGCTTTTGGGTATAAAATAATCCCCCCCAACGGTTGATGTGATATGTCCCCATGTGAAGCCCCTAGGGATAGTGCTGCTAGTAACACAATTTTTCTATTGTTTAATCTTACATATAGTATTCAATATTAGGAAATGTACGGATTTTTTTTTGGGAACAATGGCCCCGCCAATGTCTTTGGGGTGGACATGGCAGGCGCTTACCTCCGCCCGCTTTGTCGACCACACCTGGCGCACCGGAATGGCGTTCAGATGCTGCTCAAAGTCGGCGAAGTTGTCCACTTGCAGCAGCGCCATGTAACCGCAGGCGTCTGCACCGATGCGTTGCAGGCTTCTGCCTGCTGCTGTATCCGGTTGCGTTGGCGCAACAACTTCCAGAAAGGTATCGCCAATGGCCATAACAGAATTTTCCAGGCCGAACTCACCTACGCCCGGGTCTTGATAGTCTTTTGTTATACCCAGCAGCTCAAACAAAGTTTGTCTGGCGGGTTGCAGTTCTGTGGCGGCCAAAGCTACCTGGCGAAGTCTCATGGGCGTGTTTCGTTAATCACTTTCTGTTAACGGTACCACCATTAGACATTTTGCAGTAGATGGGCTCGGTAGCCGGCTATACAGCTCGCAACAGTTGCATAGGGCTTGCCGTCGTGGCTGTGCGGGTTGTCGCCAGAATGGGGGGATGGCTGCCCTTATGTTCGTTGGCCTGTACGGCCAGCCACTCGAACCATTCTGCCCAGGACGGTTGCTGTTGTTCGATGCGCACAGCTTCCTGCCAACGATGCAGCTTGCGCCACATCACCGCCATGATGCCGCCCGCCAGATCCAAAGCAAGATCCAACTCGGCAATTTCACGGTACACCAGCAATCCCATGGTTTCGAAGCTGGTGGTGACAATAATGGCGGCTTCTTCAAGCTCGCCATTGTTGGCCTGCAGCAGCACGGGGTCTGCCGAGTCCGGCAGGTGGCGCAGTTGCGCCAGCGCGTTAGCCAGGTCGCTGCGGAAAAAGGTCTGTGTCAGTTGGCTGGCGACAGCGCTGGCCTGTGCCTCGTGGTGCTGACGAATCTGATACAAACCGAACAGCATGCCGCTGACGATGGTGCAGGCGCCGACAATTTCTGCAATGTTGGCAAGGGTGGCGAGTTCCATTGTTCTCTCCCGGTTGGTTTTTTTCAGACGTTCAGTGGCTATTTGCTGATTACAGCTTCAAGGTAGGCCGAAGGCACGGGTCGCTCCTTACTACAGTTCGTTACCACGAACTGTTTGAAAATAAATACAAAATTTTCCTTTCTTGAGTTTCCCCTTTTTTTGAAAATCAGGCAAATTTTCTGTGTCATGCATATAATTTCATGGATAATGTAGGTATCTGTGCCGCTATTAAGGGAGGAAGGTTTGTGCCCTAAAAATTTCTGTATAGCATGCTCGGAAACCAATTTTTTGAAAAATAGTCTTTTTAGTATTTATTTTCAAAATATCACCCCTCCCTTCTAAATTTGTGAAAATATATTTTTGTATCTCCATATAAAATCAAAATTATTCCTGCGCACCCCCTTAAGTTTTTGTACTGGTGTCACTGCAAATATCCTTCTTTTGCCAGAGTACTAGTCATGTTCTTTCTCTGATTTTTTGTTCAGTCTTAGGTGAACTTAGGTATCTTGCGGGATGGTATTTTCTAGATTTCCTAGTTTTTAATGAATCAACCTAGATTTTGCTTCAAATTTGCTTGGAGCCAAATTATATTAAAATCAAGGATATATTTTGATTATCAGTCAAGCTGATTACATAAAAAAAAAAAGAAATAACACCAAGAAAGAAAATGCAAGAGGCATTACTTTGTTTCATCCAACGATTAAATTAAAAACCCTTTATATTTAATTATTTATTAATCCTGTCAAGCTAATAAACACAAGTCAAGTTGTATTTTGGGGTCTCAGAAAAAAAGTTACAACTAATAGGCTGGGCGACAAGCATAATGAGAAACAAATGACAGTATTTAAATTAGCCGCTTTGAAGTGCTCGGTACCCCCTAGTGAAGTAAGCATAAAAGACATGTAGACATAATTAACCTTTCTTTGATCTGGTTGAACCTCATAGAATATTTGAGAAAACTAGTCAGAATGACACGTCAGATTTTAGCCATGATGAAGTGTGTCTCATTGCTAGGCCAGAGACTTTTGAACGTCCTAAATCAGCTTTATTGTTAAGGCGAAACTACGTTTCGGCTTTGTAATGATTGCCTATTCTAATCAGCCTCTGATTGAAGATCAGTCGTGACTACAGGGGCTTGTGACGTGAATCAGATGAGGCAATCGAGAGGGCGTACTATCTCGCAAAGGTGCTAGGTCTGAACCTTGTCGGAACACTCAGGAAGCCGATCAGCGTGGAAGAACTCTCGAAGCTGCTTGAGCAGGGCCAAAGCGATGGCCAGGAGGTTTCGGCGACAGTTGCGAGCAGATGATATAGTGCATCCAAGACCAGTCATCAGAGCACACGCTGTTGGCATCGGATTGGGGCGTCGTCGTCGCACGCACTAAACTTAAGCGCTACAAAGAAGCATCAGTCTTTCTCGCAGAAATAGAGCGCGATGTAGGGTGGCGTGTTGTCGTCGGGTTGACCGCAGCCTTGCTGTTCAGCCTTTATCGGTATCCGTGACCGCCTCCCAACCGGGTGACGGTCCCTCAAGATTTCTCAGCGGCCGATTTCGATAATATCCTTTGTCGTAGTACGACCAATGCGCTTAGTAGAATCGTGTACAAATTTGCCAATATCCAACCTTCAGATGTAGTATTTCGTGTTCTGTTGACGAGCAGAAATCAGGAGAAACACATCAGGGGGTGCGATATGCCGTTAATCGCTTGGCATTTCAATGATTTACCTACCAGGGGGAAAGCGAATCCGGGAAATACTCCAAACG